>JARFIW010001254.1:1235000-1964490 GCA_036346225.1 Platerodrilus igneus | reverse complement strand
ATTTGTGTGCGTGTGCTATCACCCTTTTGGATTTTTAATATGCACGCGACCCGTATAACATGGAAGACGTTTCCGATGTTTCTACTAACGGCATTCGCACCATCGACGATGCGAACTGGGTGCATGCATTGGCGCTAAATGTATTGGACGAGCAGTAAGGATTATGACGTCATTTAGTTCCCCGATGAATCCTCAACTTCGTTCGGTATCTTCGGAAACCTTCGGTTTGCATTCTATAGGGTACATAAAGCAGGTACGCTGGAGTAAATTCTTTAGTTATAAGTTAGTTCGCTTACAGTCAAGTCTTATAGTGCGGATTTTGTTTTGTACTAAAATGGTATCTGCAAACGTTTTAAGTGCAACTCTTGCGGTGCTTCCTATACCTGGAAAAATGCTCTCATACGGCACCAGAACAAATGTTGTGACGTAACATCGTCCACGGTTGCCGTCCGCAGCAAAGTACTTAAACTGTGGGACTTGCGGTATCGCTTTTACGATAATGGACAACTTACAGCGACACAAGGAAAACAGCACGGTATGTCATTAAGCCTTAAACGTTCAGCTCCGCCAGCTGTTAAAGGGAGTTGTACGAAACAACCACGAATTATGTGTAAAGTATGCGATTTCGAAATGGAAAAGAATACGTATGCCGCACACTTAAGGAGCAACAAACATAAAATGCATCAGTTACCGCTACTAGCGACGATGGTGTAGAAATGGTTAGTACAGCGTTTAACAACCGTATGGCTAGCTATCGCATAAATAACGCCAGTGTCGACGATGGAGTGCCCGAGTTTCTTTGGAAGCAGAAAGAGCGATTTATTCGATTAATTAATGAAAAAAGAATACAACATTCAGCAGTAAAAGTCTATTGCGAACTCTACGGCGTTTACACCAAAATGGGGGAAGAGACTACCGATGTGAAATCCTTTAACACAAAAAATGTGGTTATAACGTCTTCTAGTAATCTGGAAAATACGTACGAGGTCTTAAGCGAAACCATAAGAACAAAATCAGAGGAATTTGAAACATGCGGGTCCGGTTGGTCTTTGGAAAAGGTGCTCTATTTAGAAATAAATATTAATAAGTATGAACCGATATGAGAAGTTCTAGGTTCAAAATAAAAAATTGTGAATATGTATTTAGAAATGTGGTTTACAAAATTTAAACTGTATTAGTAAAAATTGTCTGTAATAAAAAGTTTTAAGAATGGTTTTTAGATTTTCTTTTAGGTATAAGCTGCAGGAAAGTTATAATTTAGAGGGTGTGTGTAAAATGGTAAGGGGTGGTCCTGTTTTAAATCTGTTTACAGATTCGGATTCTACATAAAATTCTAGACTAAGAAGATGTATCGCATGACTAAAAAAAAGTTTATAAGAACGGTCAAAAGTCGCTACAGGTAAGAAATCTTAAAATCAGGGTAGCTCCCTTGGGGGTGATGATATCTGAAAAATTCTTAGAAATTCGGGTAGCTGAGAAAATTCTAATATTGATTGATACCAAACAAGATAGGTTTATCTCGAAAGATGCATTGGCTAGACGAAGAAAAGTATTTGTTAGTTTTGCTTATAAAGCAAAGAGTAAAATTTAGAGGTTTGAGAGCTTAAAGTGTAACTTTGTAAGGAGTAGCCCGATTTTAAATCTGTTTGCAGATTCGGGATGTGCATAAAATTCTAAGCTAACAAGATGTATCGCGTGACTAAGAAAAAGTTTATAAGAACGGTCAAAAGTCGCTACAGGTAAGAAATCTTAAAATCAGGGTAGCTCCCTTGGGGGTGATGATATCTGAAAAATTCTTAGAAATTCGGGTAGCTGAGAAAATTCTAATATTGATTGATACCAAACAAGATAGGTTTATCTCGAAAGATGCATTGGCTAGACGAAGAAAAGTATTTGTTAGTTTTGCTTATAAAGCAAAGAGTAAAATTTAGAGGTTTGAGAGCTTAAAGTGTAACTTTGTAAGGAGTAGCCCGATTTTAAATCTGTTTGCAGATTCGGGATGTGCATAAAATTCTAAGCTAACAAGATGTATCGCGTGACTAAGAAAATTTATAAGAACGCTCAAAAGTCGCTACAGGTAAGAAATCTTAAAATTAGGGTAGCTCCTTGGGGTGATGATATCTGAAAAATTCCTAGAGATTCGGGTAGCTGAGAAAATTCTAATATTGATTGATACCAAACAAGATAGGTTTATCTCGAAAGATGCAATGGCTAGACAAAGAAAACTATTTGGTTCAGATGAAAGATAAAAATGGCTAGTCGAAGAAAACTTTTGGTTCAGATGTGGAGGAAATGAGGATGCTCATTTATCTCGAAACATAAAAAATTTAAGATAGGTTTATCTCGAAAGATGAAAATGGTTAGTCGAAGAAAACTTTTTGGTCCAGATGTGTGGGGAAATGAGGGATTCTGGGGGAAATGAGGTAGTGGATGCCCCAATTATACTCTACTCACCTTTTCTCTAATTTCTCTGACGAATTCCTCCGATATTAAACTCGCCTCTGCTCCAGAATCGAGCAACGATCCTAAATTATGATCACAAATTTTCACATCTATAATTGGCAAACAAATTTTTTCTTTTATTTCCGTTTCAATTTCCTCATCAATTTTTAAAAATTTCCTTGGATATTCGTTTTTATACACAATTACGTCTAGTGATTTGTCACCGTCTAAAAATCTTGTCCCTGTCGAGTCTCCCTACTAGCTCCCTGTTGTCCTACTACCTCAGCATATGTCCGTGGCGTCGTCTCTACCCTATTAGTCCTCTCGTTGTCCCTAACTGGTGTCGTCGTCGTCTCCGTCCTCCTCATGTCCGGTGAACTGTTTTGTCGTGGTATCATCGGTCGTGGCGTCGGTCCTCTACTTGCACAATTACTCCGGAAAAATGTCTTTCTTGGTTTCCAGTTGCGTCCTGTATTCGAGTTAAAATTAGTCCCCTGTCTTTTATAATTATCTCCCCTATTTTCGAATCTAACCATATTAACGTTCCTTTCTCTATTTTCACGAGGTCTTCCGGTGCTCACAACGTCATATCTCTGTAGGTACTGTTGTAGCAATTTTATTTTCTACCTAAATATTTTCATATAATTAATCCCTTAATTTAATAATAAATGATATAATGCATAATAATGCTATTCAGTCCATTAATTAAACATTACCTATTGCCCAATAAAGTATTAGCATTCAATTAAAATTTAATTTTCACGGTGACAAAATAAAAGTTTCCATTTAATATCCTTCCTATAGCTCCATCTACTTAAGAAATTGAGAAGTGATTGTGTTGCCGGGCAGCAACTCGCTTGACCCCGACACTTCTAACACAGCTGTGGTGAAAGCAGGTCGAATTGTTCTTAGAAACAATGTTTTTTTGCTGTTTTTCGTGTTGGAAGCACGTGCGAATCAAGTTTAATAAGAGAATGTCATCTCCGAGAGGCATTTTTGAGAGTCCATTTGTTGGAACAGCTCGTAGATGACGTGAAATTTTTTTTGGTCAAAGGGCCGTTGGGAACAGTAAGTAAATTTGTTTCTGTAACGATATTAATTAAAAATTTTCAGTGCAACTTAAATTATAATGCAACTTAAATTATAATGCAATTTATATATATGGTATTCAGTTTAAAATACAAGCAACTTAAATTATAATGCAATTTTTATATATGGTATTCAGTTTAAAATACAAGCAGCTTTAGTTATATATAATATGAAATCTTATAAATGGTATTCAATTTAAATTACATAAAGCAACTTTACTTATAAATTAACATGGAAATTTATATATAAAGTATTCAGTTTAAATACAAGCATCTTTAAATTAACATGCAGATTGGTTTTTACGCTTTGTTCATGGTGTGGAAAATAGGACGCAGTACTATAATTCGTTCTAAATTGGAGGATTCCGTATTTCAATGCTGACGTAAGCTCCCAAGCAGGTATTTTTGAGACAAATCGAAGTTCTGGTATGTACAAAAAATTGTTTTCGTATGTTATTTGAACTATGGACGTAGTAACGAGATAAATTTTGGTTTAATCAAGTTGTGTAAACTTCTAAATAGGTCAAGGACAGACTACAATTATATTTTCAATATTAAGCAATAGGAATCTGTAACTTTCACTTACCTCATTCTTTTATTAATTCAATGAAACATCAGAAGATGTCATTACGTGTTAGAGAAAGTGAATTCTTATAATTATGAGCACTTAAAGATTAAATTTCTATATTTGATATTTCATGAATACTTATTTGAAATTATCCATTGTAAAATTAAGGTAGATCTACCCTAATTAACTTTTGTTATAAATAAGCAACAATTTAGAAAGCAACTTTATGCTTTGTCAATTTGTTAAATGAAACCACATTTAATGGTATTGGTACTGATTTTATCCAGTGCCTTTGTAATTAATTTTCACAATTTAAATTAATCAAGATATAAAGAAAGAAAGATATTTTGTATAAAAGCACATTATTGAATACTAGAGGAATAGATTTTATTTTCGCACAAAAGACTATTCTTTTATTTAGGATGAATGAAAGATGATTCCAATAGAATTTAAATATTTTTGAGTATGAAGGCACAAACAGTGCTATTCTTTGTTTAATCTGTTCACAGGTGCTGCAGAGGATTACTAAGGTCAAGGTCGAGCCATAAGGTAAGAAACTTAAGAGATTATGTGGTCTTTAAAAAATTGTATAGCGGCTATAGGAGAAAGGTTTCCGCATTAGCCTTGTACAAGGGACTTGAGTCAGGTCTTCTCTGTATAGAAAAATACGGTGGCGCCTTATTCTTTATATTAGTGGTAGCAATTCCACCCCGACCCACAGCTCATGTTCCACCCAGACCATATAGTTCGACTAGCCGCTTTGCCTTTGAGATTTCCTCAACCTTGAGCCATCTTTCATCAGAACTTGCCGTGGGCTCTATTCAATTATTGGAAATTCTCGTTAAACAAAATCAAAAAATAACGAAAGGCTATAAATAGCGCCCAGCGTGTAGGCCTCGATTGCTGTGCCAATTGTATAAGCACATGGCATGCAGGCTTCGATTGACTTTGGTTGTTTACACTTGTGATTCGTAAATCATTTACCCTCGGATTAATTTAGTCTATTGATGTTGTTGTTTAATTGAGTTTAATTTGTAATTAGTTAGTTAGTCTATTCCATGATGGCTGAGACGTATCAAGTAGTTTATTTGCATAAAGATGAATTGGATTATGAATTGAGAATTCGAGGAGTTGTTAGCAGCAGACTGATGCAGGATAAGAGGAAAATGTTAGGCCGATTATTAGCCAAAGAAACAACAGTACCTGGTCGTTTAATTGATCCTTCCACATATGTCGTAGAATATTCAGATGAACGAGATGAGATTGAGGCTTCGATAGAATCAGTAAGAAATGTTTTATTAGAATTTGAAGGTGAATTAGCAGACCCTACATTTAAGAGGATACAGTCGAGATTAATACATCTTGATGGTCGAGTTAGGAGAATAAAAATCCCTTTAGATAATTCAGACGAAGTTACTTTATTTAAGAATGAATCGTTAGCAACTATTCTTACCATGGAGGCAGAGCTACATGAAAAGCTTAAGAAGAATGAAGATGTAAGCGCATATGGTGAATTTTCTATGAGAGAAACCATTCCAGCTGTTGTCAGTGCTCCTATTCATACTGTCTCATATTTAGTACCCCCTATTCCAATTGGTTCGTGGTCAGTAAAATTTTCTGGAGATCCAAAACAGGTTCATCAATTTTTAGACAGAGTAGCTGAGTTAGCACACTCGCGTAAAGTATCTGAAGAAGATTTATTTAATGCTTCTGTAGAATTGTTCACAGGGAACGGTTTAGAATGGTATCGTTGTGTTAGAAATTCTTTAACAAATTGGAGTTCTTTGGTTATTCGATTAAAGGAAGATTTCTTACCATCACACTCAGAGGACGAGATTTGGGAGAAAATTAGGTCGCGTCATCAACATAAAGGAGAATCTGTAGTCATATATATAGCTCATATGGAGAATTTGTTTAGTAGGTTACCACAATCACCTGCGGAATGTACAAAAGTTAGAATGGTAAAAAAAGAATCTATTACCTGATTTTATTTGTCAATTAGCTCTAACGGAAATTGATAGTATGTCAACATTAATAAAGTCGTGTAAGAAATTGGAAGAAGCTTATGCATCCAAGCATAAATTAGTACAAAGTCCAGTGAAATATGTTCAGAAAGCATTAGGAAATTCAAAATTTCAAGTTGAAAATAAGTGGTCAGCTCCTGTAAAAAACTTTTCAGCGCGAACTGGTCGTAGTTTTTATAATCAATCATTTCCCCCTCAAATACAATCTCTTGATAACAATAATAGTAATAATAATAATCTTTCTAGTAGAGTCCCCGTAAATAAATATAAATTAAATAAACTTACATGTTGGAATTGTTTGGAAGAAGGTCATACATTTTGGAGGTGTAAGATTCCTCGTAAAATATTTTGTTAAAGCTGCGGATATAGTGGAGTTAAGTCGATAACTTGTCCGTCGTGTTCAAAAAACGAGTAGGTAGGCAGATGCAGAGTGGCCGGCATCATGCTTTTATGCAAAAGGCTACGGTTATGTTGTGTAAACAGGAAAGTTTTTTTGATAAAGATGATTGGTCAAGATGGCTAGGCATCGTTAAAGATTTTTGTCAAGGGAACGTCAAGCCAAAAGCTGACGCGTTATTTTTAAGGAAACCTCAGGACAATCGTCCGTACATTATGGTACAATTGTTAGATAGAGACGTCACAGGTTTGTTTGACTCTGGTTGTACTACTACCGTGGTTGGTTCATTAGCATTTTCGGTTCTTGAAGAATTAAATTTAAAAGTTTTTAAAACTGAAAAGATAAAAGTTTCCACTGCTGATGGTGCTCTTCAAGAAGTTATTGGTTCAGTTGATTTACCTATTAGAATTGGAAGACAATATCGTATTGTTAACGCTTTGGTTGTACCATCTCTTCCTCACACATTTATTTTTGGTAGCGATTTCGCAAAATCCTTTGGTTTAATAGCAGATTTCAAAAACAATACATGGCATATTCAAGATTATGATAACAATAGTATTTCGTATATAGGTCATTCGTCAGTACCCTTAAGTTGTAGTAATCAATTACTTAGTTTAGATGATTTGTTAGAAACACAGCAAGTAAAAGCAAGAATAGCAATAGAATCTTTCAATGAAATTAGTAGTGAAGAGAGACTAGGGCGTACCGATAAAATTGTTTTAGATATTGATACTGGTGATGCAAAACCATTTCGTAAAAAACCATACGTCATGTCCCCCTTTATGAGCAGGATGTTAGATAAAGAGTTAGATGAGATGTTGAGATTAGGAGTAGTGGAAGAATGTCAGAGTCCATGGTCATCCCCTGTACTGTTAGTTAAAAAACAAGACAGCGAGTACAGATTTTGTTTTGACGGAAGAGCGCTCAATGATATTACTAAACATGATAGCTACCCATTGCCAAATATCGATAGGATTATTAATTTACTTAGAGGTGCAAATTATATTTCTAGCTTAGACCTTAGAAAGAGTTTTTGGCAAATCCCACTTTCCGAAACATCTAAGGATAAAACAGCATTTAGTGTTATTTCGAGAGGACAATATAGGTTTGTCACTATGCCATTCGGATTAAAGAATGCTGCTCAGACGCAACAGCGTTTGGTTGATTCAATTTTCGGACCGAAGTTTGAGCCACATGTTTTTTGTTATTTAGATGACATTATTTTGTGTTCATCATCTTTTGAGGAACATTTGAAGTTATTAGAAACGGTGAAGGAACGTCTTAAGGAAGCAAACCTTACGATTAATTTGAAAAAGTGTGAATTCTTTAAGAAATCGTTAAAATTTCTTGGTTATATTGTTGGATCGAACTCTCTTCGTACAGATCCCGAAAAGGTTTCTGCTATGGTAAATTTCCCCAGACCTAAGACCACTACTGAGGTCAAACGTTTTTTAGGAATGTGTAGTTGGTATCGTCGTTTTATAAAAAACTTTTCATCTTTAGTGTCACCGATTAGTGATTTGGTAAAGGAAGAAAAAGGGTCAATCTATTGTTTGGACATCCGAGGCTGAGGACTCATTTGTACAGATCAAACAGGCTTTAGTTTCCGCTCCATTGTTATCACAACCGGACTATTCAGTTCCATTTATTGTCGAATGCGACGCTAGTGATACAGGACTCGGAGCAGTTTTAGTACAAAAAATCGATGATGTAGAGCACGTTATCTCTTATGCCAGTAAATCACTTACCCGAACTGAGCGAAATTATTCAGTCACGGAGAAAGAATGTCTTGCTGTAATTTTCGCTATAGAAAAATTTCGACCTTGGGTAGAAGGTACCCGTTTTACTGTTATCACAGATCACTTTTCATTGTTATGGCTTAATAATATACAAAACCCCAACCGGTAAATTAGCTAGATGGGCTGTCCGTTTACGACAGCATACTTTTGAGTTGGTTCATCGAAAAGGAAAGTTTAATGTAGTTCCAGATTGTCTTAGTCGTACAGTTCCAGTTGTAAATCATGTAGATAATTTAGTTGAGATCAAGTTAGATAATGTGGATCCCTGGTATGTGTCTCTTCGAGAAAAAATTTTAGCTTCACCTGATGATTACCCACAATGGAAGGTAGAAGATAATTATGTATTTAAATTTTTTTCATCAAATTTACCACTCTCATCAAATGTAAGGGAATGGAAATATTTAGTACCTAGATCACAAAAGAAAGAGGTTATTCGGATAAATCATGACCCTTCAGTGGCCGGACATTTTGGTTGTTTTAAAACATTGGCACGCATACAAGAGAATTTTTATTGGCCAAAAATGCGTATTGATGTGTTGAAATTTTGTAAAAATTGTTTAACGTGTGGTGCACAGAAGGCATCGAATAGAGGACCCCTTGGTTTAATGGGAAAGGAAAAAGAAGTGAAGTACCCCTTTCAGATTATTGCTATAGACCTCATGGGCCCATTTCCACGGTCCAAGGTTGGACACAAATGGTTATTAGTTATTGGTGATTGGTTCTCGAAATTTACGTTAATGTCTTCATTACGTAGTGCAAAAGCGCATTTAATAGAACGTGTATTGGAGGAAAAAGTTTTTCTAGTTTATGGTGTTCCCAAATTTATTATTTGTGATAATGGCTCACAATTTAGTGGTAGAAATTTCAAGGCAGTATGTAAAAAATATGACGTTCAAAAAATTTGGTTTAATGCAGTTTACTCTCCCCAATGTAATTTTGTAGAAAGGATAAATAGAACAGTCGGAACAGCTATACGTTCGTATATTAAAGAACATGATACTTGGGACATAGAGTTACCCCAAATTCAGTATGCGATTAATTCTGCAAAACATCATGCCACTGGTTATTCGCCAAATTTCTTAGTTTTTGGTAGACATGTTCCTGTGTCTGGAAGATTTTATGGTCTTGATGTGGAACCCTCAGTTGATATAGATATTATTTCTGGTAATAGACCTTCGTATGTGTTAGATCATCAAGGACTATTTGATATTTTTATAGACGTACAGAAAAGGTTACATTTAGCTTACATGCAGTCTAGTAATTCATATAATTTAAGGAGACGTAACATTTCTTTCGAAGTAGGTGACAAAGTTTGGAGGTCAAATAAAGTTCTTTCGAAAGCAAGTGATAAGTTTACTGCTAAGCTTGCGCCAAAATATGTTTTGAGTATTGTTAGAAAGAAGGTTTCGAATTTAATTTATGAATTGAATAATGAAAATGGTTCAAAAGCAGGCAGATGGCATGTTAAGGACTTAAAACCTTATTCAGAGTTCAGTGGTGATATTGAGAAAGGTGATGTTTCTGAATATTAATTAGCAAGGTTGATATGTTTGATAGTTGATAGTAGGAATTATTTCTGTCTTATCTTTTTGGTAAAGAATTTATTTATTGTATTGGAATACTGTTTGGTAGTCTAAAAATTTAGATGTTGTATATAAAGTACAAAAGGAAAAATTTTTTTTGTAGTGCAGTAAGGTTGATATTAGTCTGCGCTGATATTGTTAGTTGCAAATTATTTATTTGAGTTGAGATGAAGAGTTGCATGTTTCCATAGGTCAAAAGTTGCATGTTCCATTGGTCAAATGATTCCATTTGTCAAGTGATTCCATTGGTCAAATAATTCCCTAGGTCAAATGGTAGTAAGGAATGTTTATTTATACTTTTGGTGATGAATTTTATTAAAGTTGTATATATTTGGTTATTATTTTCTGTTGGATTTATGATTATAGTGTTTGAAGGTAATTTTGTAGTCGAGAGGACAACCGAGAATAATGGTAGTTCTTGGAATTATATTGGAAATCAAGTAGCTTGAGTCCATATTAGATATTGGTAGGAGACCAATATTGTTAGTAACTATAATAGTTATGTTTAGTATGAATATTGTGTAAGGTAGCAATGTTCTATGTTATTTTGAATATTGTGTGAGTTAGCAATGTTCTATTTTGTTCATTCATGCGTGAGTGAGAGTTTTGAGGAGTAAGACGTGGTGACGTTTTACTTGTCTCTTCATGGGTAGAGAGATGTCTACATTTTGTTTGCATATACATGCAGTAGATTGTTGAACGTTCGTGATTTCAAGACATTTTTGCTGTTTTGAAGATATGTTTGTTGTGGATCCCAATGGGAGTGGGAGTCCTTCTTTTTTGTAAGTATGTAAATTATGGTTAGTAGAGTAAGAATATGTTTGTCATGATAATTTATATTTTTATTAAGGAATTATAATACGGCAGTATTATATGTTTTGTTGCTTAAGTTACGAGTATAAAATGAGTGATATAATAACCCCGAATATGTATTAACTGATAATGAAACCCTACCGATTAAGACTTCCCGAATTTGTCCCCTTGTGGCGTATAGTACGCGTAGTTACTCGTCAATCATTTTCAAGTATGCAGCATCTTAAGTGATAATTTTTGTTTTGGCTTGTAAAAATTAATAATAAGTTGTAAATATATAACAGTAGATTCAAAAAAAAAATTCTTCGCATTTATTCCAGAAATTTTCTCGAATTTTTTTCTCTTAGAAAGAGGCAGTGTAACAATTTTATTTTCTACCTAAATATTTTCATATAATTAATCCCTTAATTTAATAATAAATGATATAATGCATAATAATGCTATTCAGTCCATTAATTAAACATTACCTATTGCCCAATAAAGTATTAGCATTCAATTAAAATTTAATTTTCACGGTGACAAAATAAAAGTTTTTATTTAATATCCTTCCTATAGCTCCATCTACTTAAGAAATTGAGAAGTGATTGTGTTGCCGGGCAGCAACTCGCTTGACCCCGACACTTCTAACACAGCTGTGGTGAAAGCAGGTCGAATTGTTCTTAGAAACAATGTTTTTTTGCTGTTTTTCGTGTTGGAAGCACGTGCGAATCAAGTTTAATAAGAGAATGTCATCTCCGAGAGGCATTTTTGAGAGTCCATTTGTTGGAACAGCTCGTAGATGACGTGAAATTTTTTTTGGTCAAAGGGCCGTTGGGAACAGTAAGTAAATTTGTTTCTGTAACGATATTAATTAAAAATTTCAGTGCAACTTAAATTATAATGCAACTTAAATTATAATGCAATTTATATATATGGTATTCAGTTTAAAATACAAGCAACTTAAATTATAATGCAATTTTTATATATGGTATTCAGTTTAAAATACAAGCAGCTTTAGTTATATATAATATGAAATCTTATAAATGGTATTCAATTTAAATTACATAAAGCAACTTTACTTATAAATTAACATGGAAATTTATATATAAAGTATTCAGTTTAAATACAAGCATCTTTAAATTAACATGCAGATTGGTTTTTTACGCTTTGTTCATGGTGTGGAAAATAGGACGCAGTACTATAATTCGTTCTAAATTGGAGGATTCCGTATTTCAATGCTGACGTAAGCTCCCAAGCAGGTATTTTTGAGACAAATCGAAGTTCTGGTATGTACAAAAAAATTGTTTTCGTATGTTATTTGAACTATGGACGTAGTAACGAGATAAATTTTGGTTTAATCAAGTTGTGTAAACTTCTAAATAGGTCAAGGACAGACTACAATTATATTTTCAATATTAAGCAATAGGAATCTGTAACTTTCACTTACCTCATTCTTTTATTAATTCAATGAAACATCAGAAGATGTCATTACGTGTTAGAGAAAGTGAATTCTTATAATTATGAGCACTTAAAGATTAAATTTCTATATTTGATATTTCATGAATACTTATTTGAAATTATCCATTGTAAAATTAAGGTAGATCTACCCTAATTAACTTTTTGTTATAAATAAGCAACAATTTAGAAAGCAACTTTATGCTTTGTCAATTTGTTAAATGAAACCACATTTAATGGTATTGGTACTGATTTTATCCAGTGCCTTTGTAATTAATTTTTCACAATTTAAATTAATCAAGATATAAAGAAAGAAAGATATTTTGTATAAAAGCACATTATTGAATACTAGAGGAATAGATTTTTATTTTCGCACAAAAGACTATTCTTTTTATTTAGGATGAATGAAAGATGATTCCAATAGAATTTAAATATTTTTGAGTATGAAGGCACAAACAGTGCTATTCTTTGTTTAATCTGTTCACAGGTGCTGCAGAGGATTACTAAGGTCAAGGTCGAGCCATAAGGTAAGAAACTTAAGAGATTATGTGGTCTTTAAAAAATTGTATAGCGGCTATAGGAGAAAGATTTCCGCATTAGCCTTGTACAAGGGACTTGAGTCAGGTCTTCTCTGTATAGAAAAATACGGTGGCGCCTTATTCTTTATATTAGTGGTAGCAATTCCACCCCGACCCACAGCTCATGTTCCACCCAGAGCATATAGTTCGACTAGCCGCTTTGCCTTTGAGATTTCCTCAACCTTGAGCCATCTTCCATCAGAACTTGCCGTGGGCTCTTTTCAATTATTGGAAATTCTCGTTAAACAAAATCAAAAAATAACGAAAGGCTATACTGTAAAAACATTTCCCGTTCTACAATATTTTGCAACGCTACATGTTGCCTAACCTCAACTTCGAAGTGTCGCGAAAGATACTTAACAATTTGTCGGTCCGTCAAAGGTGGACTCAACTGCTTTGCTATGCTATACTTGCGAATAGCATATTGTTACCTACTTCCTGCATATTCACCCTTGTATTTTCCTGTGATTAAATCGTCACGTACCTGATTTTGTTTGTGATCGCTCCAATAATGCTTCAAAAACTTGTCTTCGAACTTCCTATATGAATCTATTTCCTGTCCAATTAAATTATACCAGGCCTCAGCATGGTCTTTTAACAACACCTTAACCGTATTTAATTTTGCCTGTACATCATACAAATTTGAGGGTTTACCCTATTATCCCCGTAAAATTTCATGTGTTGTTCTAATAATCGTGTGTGGAAACAAATCTGGGACCATCCCCCATCAGATTTGATACATTCTGTCTAATGCGGCTTACCTCTCTTTCAACCCTTCCTAATTGATCTTTACACGAGTCCGTAACCTCGGTCATTTTTGCATTTATTTCTACCTCACAGAAGATTCTTACCTCAGTTTTTAACTGTCCCATTTCCTGACTCAAACCTCTTATATCTCGTTTGCTCTTATCGACCCTAGTCTCTACTTCCCCTATTTTAATCGTCAAACTGTTTTTAAAATCCGCGAATTCTTGGGTTGACTTATCAATCTTTTCGTCTATTTGTGCAAATTTTATATTTGATTCCTGGCTCAGTCGTTCGAATTTTTGATTCGCGTCTTAACTCGTTTGTTCAAATTTCTTATTGGATTCCTCCTATTTAAACGCATCTTCTCTGGCATTCTCATCATTAACTCATTTCCTTGCTCTCCTGATTCCATCTTCGACTGATCTCTACTACCTCCTGCTTCCTCCATTTCTTGTGTTGTTTTCTGAAATAAGGTACTGTCGCTACTACCTATTTTAACCCCTTGACTTCTTAATCACTCTTTTCTCTGCATACGTTTAACTTACACTTACACCTACTCAAAATATTTACAATATCCACACACTCGAAAAATATCTACAAAATTTTCACTCACTCAACTCTCTCAGCTCGCCAGTTTCCTGGAACAAAATATAAATTTTATCTGGGAAATTGTGCCCTTCACGTTCGGGTCGCCAAAAATTGCCGTTGTATTCCCTGTAAAGAAGCCATAAAGTCGAGCCCTACCATTGGGAGCCATAAATTCTGTGAGGTTAAGCCTGTACAATCGAGCCCCAGCGTTGGGATGACATAATTACTGTGCCTCTCCGGATTATTTTTGTGCCCCACTATTTGGTTGACATTAAAATGCAGTGGTCATCTAGATAGAAATATAACTCCAGCAATTTTTACCTAAATAAAGCTTTGATACAAATTTCGAAGTTTGATTATAATATGTTCTAGTTTGATATTTATAAAAATTGCTTCTTCAAGTTGATCTACCACGGCTAGCTCTGGGCACTACCTCCTATGATGTACTTACCTCAACTACACATTCTTTCAACACCTATACACACACCAAAATACAAAAATAAAATAAAATCCTGGAACAAACATACACTCCTTTATTCATATGACATAAAGAATTATTCAGACAATTTCAATAAATACATTGTCATATTTACAATAAAACATTTTACCCCTTTTTTCTCAATTTAAATTGTTTGTGAGTTATTACACTTCAACTTTTTTATTTTTTAAAGTAGATGGACCTATCGTGAAACCCTAAATTTACCTTTACTTGGTCTATGGTGAGCTCAGTGTAAACCTTTTTCCCTGATATTTATAAAATATTGCATGGCCAAATTACTCTAAAGACCCGTTTACTCTTTACATCAAAAATTATTGCTCTTGCTTCTATATACTCAAATAATAATGGAAAATTGTCTTTTATATACGGTAATCAAATTAATTTTCAGTTCATAAAATTTTCATCCCATAATTTTAAACACATCTAGCTTTATAACACAATGCCAGCACCACAGTTCATCAATGAAACAAAATTCGTTACCTGGAGTGTTCTTCGGACCCACCACCCCCTCGGATGACCTCCACGTTCTCACTCCTACATGGACAGCTACTTTATCTCAACACTTTCATCCAGTTCCTCCCAGTTATTAGTGGATGCTTTTCATACCGCCATGTATCCAAATCTAAATTATCTCAATTTAACGTGCCACCAGCACTCTCGTTCAAGAAATACTTGGGTTCGCTTTCCTAAGTAGCATCCTGTTGTACTCGTACAATTATTTATACTAATTTATTTTCAGCCCGTTTAATCTGTTAGCACCAACTCGTGCATTTACAACACTTGTAACAATGTACGCCGGACTGCACTCAGTCGCGGCTTTTAATTTTAAATTAGGATGTATTCACGACGCTACTTAATGTTTTCGAAACGGATCAGAAGATTAAGAGAGCTCTACCACCCTTGGCAAGAGCTTTTATAATCGTCAAACCCCTTCTCTAGTCACATATTTCTGTAGCTTTCCCTGAACTATCACATTCGTTACAAACAATTCTCCAAATTCCTCCACTCGAATGCACAACGAACTTTGTAAAACTCAGAATTCACTCTTTCCACCATGATATTACCGCGAAAAACTAGCTATCAGTTGTAACCGTCGACGCGTGTTAAGGTTCGTGACTTGGGAGCGGCCTTTTTAAAAAACCATTTCCAAACTTCTTAACAAATTTATTTATATTGATACAGAATTAACTTTTGGAATTTTGACAAATTAATTGAATATTCCATTTCGAATGGACCTGCACCTTGCCGAAGTTTTAGATTACTAGAACAGGCGAAATGGCTTGCGTGTTCTAATGAGCTAAGGAGTCAAGCTACAGGTCCAACCAAAGTAGTAGGGTCATTAGTGAGGAACCAGACTAAGACAGGTCTCCGAAAGAGGGCAGCGGCTCTTTCAGTACTTAGATTGGCAGAGACCATAGGGGTCGGTATGGCAGTCTAAGACACACTACCGCGATGTCGAAGACCGCGGGAAACCACCACATTACTTCCCAAGTACACAGCGTACTTAAATTGTAACAAACATGATGGCATTCTCTTGGGTAAAGGATTCCTGAGTTAAAATAGTCCCCCATTCGGATCTCCGGAAGAGGACTACTTCGGAGGATGCGATCGGAAAGTTAAAATAAGAGTCCGGAACATTCTGCGAGTCGGAGCATGGAATGTTAGAAGTATGAAGCAAGTAGGTAAGCTAGAGAACCTAAAAATCAAAATGAATAGGTTATCACTAGACATAGTAAGGATCAGCAAAGTTCGATGGCCAGAGGCGGGGGATTTTTGGAGTGGAGACTTTAGGGTAATTCATACAGGAGCAGAAGAAGGAAATTTGGGCGTGGGGATAGTATGCGGAAAAAGATAGGATACTGTGTAGAAAATTATTTACAAAAGAAAGAAAGAGTACTCATGGCTAGATTAGAATCTAAACCGGTAAACACAGTAATAATACAAGTATACATGCCCACTTCTAGCTACAGTGACGAAGAGGTAGAAGCCATCTACAAAGATATCGAAGACATATTAAGATACGTAAAAGGACATGAAAATTTAATAATTACGGGGGATTTTAATGCCGTGGTAGGTTGAGGGTAGGGAAGGAGCGGTAGTAGGTTTATTTGGTTTAGGCACGAGAAACGGCAGGGAAAATAGGCTGGTAGAATTTTGCGACAAGAACAATTTAATCATCACAAACACATTATTTCAACATCATGCTAGAAGACGATATACGTGGAAGATGCCAGGAGATATAGGAAGATATCAAATAGATTACATTCTTGTTAAACAACGGTTTAGAAATCCAGTAAAAGACTGTAGAAGCTACCCAGAAGCAGATATAGATACTGACCACAACATCGTAATTATGAAGGCCGCACTTAAATTTAAGAATGTGAAAAAGAGAAACGGAAAAAGGCACTTTGACTTAGAGAAACTAAAAGATAAAGATATTCAAGAAAGACTCGAAAAAAGTCAAATGAGTTGCTCAAAGATATCGGAAAAATATCTGATACTAAAGAAGTAGAAACAGAATAGAATAACATTAAATGCAGCCTAGACATGGTGGCCAGAGATATTCTGGGGTATACACAAAAAGAAAATAAGAAACCATGGATAACAAAGGATATCCTGAATTTAATAGAAGAAAGACGAAAATACAAAAATAAATCAGACGAAACAGGAAAACAGAGATACAAAGCTATAAAATGGGAAATTATTCGAAAATGCAGGAAAGCTAAAGAACAATGGATAGATGAAAAGTGCAAAGAGGTATAAACTAAGATGGAAGTAGTAAAGACAGATGAAGTATACAAACTAATTAGAATCAATTTTAGGGATATAAAACCGTATAGCAAAAATATAAGGGACGCACAAGGAAACGTCGTTATAGAAAACGTAGAGAAAGTGGGTAGATGGCAAGAATATATAGAGAATTTATATGCAGGAGAGGAACTAACTGCATTAGAACAGGAGTCAGACATTGAAAATGATGACTTGGAATATCCTATACTTAGAGATGAGTTTGAATTAGCATTAAAAGGTCTGAAAATGGTACGGCGCCGGGTACATATAAGGTGCAAGCAGAAACTCTAAAACCCGCTGGACAAGCAATAACAGAACGTCTCTTCCAACTTCTAAGCTATATGTATGAGACATACGAGATACCCAAAGATTTCAAACGTAACATCATAGTAACTATACCAAAAAAGAAAGGCGCGGATAGATGTGAAAATTTTCGAACAATAAGTTTGACGGCACACGTGTCAAAAAAATATTAACTAGAATTGTACAAAGACGAATGGAAAAACGAGCTGAAGAAATACTAGGAGAAGACCAATTTGGGTTTAGGCGAAACAGGGGAACACGGGAGGCTATTTTAGCTCTGAGAGTGATAATGGAGAAAACAATAGAAAAAGGGGAAAGCGTGTATATAGGGTTTGTAGATCTGTAAAAAGCATTCGACAACGTAAAATGGAAAAAAAATGTTTGAAACACTCAAAAAGATTAGAATGAGTTATAGGGATAGATGAATAGTACATAGCTTATACAAAGAGCAAACAGCAGTAATAGAATTAAACCAGGAACGTAGAGAAGTAAACATTAGGAAAGAGGTGAGACAGGGATGTGCCCTATCCCCATTAATTTTTAACTTGTACAGAGAAGAGTCAATTAATACTGTCAAATGCAGGAAGACATTTGGAATTACTATGCAGGGACAAAAAATTGATATGCTTAGATTTGCAGATGATATAGCGGTATTAGCGTCTAGCAAGGAAGAGTTAGAAGCTACTCTTAATGAAATGGAAACGGTTCTAACAGAGGGATACAATATGAAAATTAACAAAACTAAAACTAAAGTACTAGTATGCAAAGGAGGGGAAAATAAATCAAAAACAAGAATACAAGTATGTAACATGAACTTACAAGAGGTTAAGGATTTCTGCTACCTAGGAAGCCAAATAACGCAATATGGGAAAAGCACAAAAGATATAAAACAAAGATTAGCACAAGGTGGTGTTACATTAAACAAGAAAAAGCAACTACTGTGCGCAAAGACAACAAACATAGAAACAAGGAAAAGATTGCTTAAAACATATGTGTGGAGCACAGCACTGTACGGCTGTAAAGCCTGGACAGTAGGAGAAGCGGACAAGAAAAAGGTAGAAGCCTTTGAAATGTGGTGCTACAGACGTATGATGAGGATATCATGGACAGACAAAGTTAAGAACGAAGAGGTACTAAAAATGCTAGAGGAAGAAAGAAATATGTGGAAAACGGTAAAAAATAGGAGAGATAGGATGATAGGCTACATACTATGGCATGAGGTAATAGTGCGAAACATATTAGAAGCAGAGATAGGAAAAAAGAGAAGAAGAGGTAGACCTAGGTTAGACTACTGCACACAGATAGTAATAGATGTAGACTGTAGGAGTTTCAGGAAGATGGGTAGGCTAGCCCAGAATAGAAATCAATGGAGGCACCCATCCAACCAGTCCCAAGAGGGATAAACTAATGACAAAAAAGTAACTGTACTTAAACATGATGGTTATTATAAGCAACTACAAGAATTGCTTAGGCAATATTTTTGAATAATGTTAATTGTCTGAAAGGATTTACTGGAAAACCATTATTTCGGCAAATGTCTACGTGTTGGGGGATCTTGGTAGCCACTGGTTGCTTAACCCCCTTCACTGAATCTCTGAAATAGGGCTTAAAATTAGAAAACAATAGAAGGGAAACGAGCTATATACATGTTGTGTGAGAATTTCAGGGAACTATATAGGCTAGCTCAGAATATAAATAAGTGCAGGTACGTATCCAACCAGTTTTGAGACGGAAAACCTAATGTTGAAAAAATAAGCGCAGATAAATCTGATGATTAGTAGAAACAACTACAGGTGGGGGTTGTGAAATATCTGCAACTAATGGTGACTGTGCGAAAAGATATATTGGAAAAAATATTAAATCGGTAAACGTGTAGGTGTTGGGGGAACTTGGCAACCACAGGCTGCTTACCCCCTTTCACAATCACTGAATGTAGGAGAAATAGGATATATAATTGTAAAACAATAGGTGACCGAACTACATCTAACAAGAAAGAACAGCGCCTATGATGAAAGACAACATACCTAGAACAAGAAGAAAATTGTTGAAAGCATGTGTGTGGAGCACAACACAGTATGCCTATGAAATACGAGCAGTCTGAAAAGCAGACAGAAAAACGGTAGCAGCGTTTTGAAATGCTGTGCTTTAGATGTATGAGGACGATAGCATGGACAGACAAAAATAATATCAAATAGGTTATAGAAATAGTAGGGGAACAATGATATCTGGGGAAAAGGATAAGAGAAATAGAAGGGCAGAATACGTTCTAAGGCATTTTTGGGGAATGGTATGGGATATATTACAAGCAGAGATAGGAAAAAAGAGGTAGATGTAGACCTAGATCAGATAGTGATAGATGCAGACTGTGCAAATTTCAGAGAAATCTGTAAGTTAGTTCAGAATAGGAAACAATGATGGTACGCGTCTAACCAGTTCCAGGACTGAAGACCTAATGATGATGATGAATTGAATATTACTTTAATTGAAATTACACTAGTTAATTGTACTAAAATGAGTAGTCTAACAAACTGCAATGCTAAAGCTGATCGCTGGGCTGACTGTCGTCGACTGAGGCTCCCGGCTTTTTGTAATATCCTTACCCCTCACATGGCTGCTGGAACTTGCAGATCTCGTCTGCTTATTCTTAACTCTATTCATAATTACATTGTTGCAGTCTTAATTTCTAAGTATTCACGGTACCTGACCGTCGGTGACCGCTTGTGACCTAACATCTGCAGTGTCACTATCGTCTGCGATACAAAGTAGCGCATCCGTTTTCATGAACGTTAATAAACTTTACAAATTGTCCTTGATTTACTTTGTTGCACTTCACTTGGCGTATTCTTAACATTTTCTAATAATTTCTTAATTATTCTATTTTAATATGTATACATCAATTGGGGGATACATAACTCGCGTACCCAGAAAATTCATTCCTCTCCATATCTCTAACGACCTGCAAAACACGCCCATAGTGCCTGCGTCTCTATTCTCCTTGCAGTCATACGTTCATAACCACTATTTTGTCTCATTCGTATTTCCCTTACTTTCATCGAGCTTCTCACTATCTACGGTTACCATTCCCTCGCTAAATGTGCGCCTTGAAAATCTATATCGTCGACAAACATCTTGCATATTTGTTTTACCCATTTGTCTTTTAAAATATACTTGTCTGTCACTCGCTTGAAAACGGCTTATACTTCTATCAGCTGATGTATTCTCTGTCTCTCTTGATTGCTTGCTACCGACTGTCCGTTCCTTAAAATTATTGATTTTTGCTTCACAAATAACATACATGTTCGTTAACCTGGCCTCTCCCGCTGTACAATACCTTGAAATGTTATCGCCTCGTTTTATAGCTTTCAAAGAAATATTTATTTACTTGAAGCTCTCATTCTTTGAACTCCTCGGCCGTTTGATTATATTAGTCTTCTACGAATTAAGTTAACGTACCTTTTAGTTTACGTTGCTAAATAAGTATCCGTTGCATCTATTATTGATTTTTATTTGCCGCGAAGCTTTAATATTTGCCTGCAATAGTCAACCTTGTATTAAATTAACGTATACAAATTATTGATTTTTACCTACCGCAAAGCTTTAGTATTATCCATGGTTGTATACAATTAACGTATACAAATTATTGATTTTTTCCTACCATGAAGCTACGTAAAAATATGCCATTTAAAATAAAAAAATTCTGTATTTAATTGTCTAGCTTGTCTTATACTAAAGTATGCAAATTATCGACTTAAGCGTAATAAATAATTTATTATTTTCCTATCTACAGGGTCGTTATAAAAATACTTTCTTTACACACGTTGACCTTTAACCTACACAGTATATACATACATTATATATATATATATATATATATATATAAGAGAAAAGTAGGTTTAATGAGTCTTAAATTAAACAAAGTAAAAAGGAATTATTGGCAAGTGACTCAAATTCAGCCACAAGGGCATCTTGTCGACGCGTTTCGCCCTAATTGGGGCTCATCAGGACAGGAGTAGCAAAGTTGTAAAATTTAACACAGACACCTTATGGGAAGTACAGCATCACCTAGCTCACAATTTGTGTCATCGTGTCGTTTCACCTGACATCGCAAGTTTTAACAACAGTCGACACGGAGGAGATCCGGCTCAACTGCCTTTTTCCATAGCCAAAAGTTATATTTAAGAGAAAAGTAGGTTTAATGAGTCTTAAATTAAACAAAGTAAAAAGGAATTATTGGCAAGTGACTCAAATTCAGCCACGAGGGCATCCTGTCGACGCGTTTTGTTCTAATTGGGGCTCATCAGGACAGGAGTAGCAAAGAAACGCATCGACAGGATGCCCTCGTGGCTGAATTTGAGTCACTTGCCAATAATTCCTTTTTACTTTGTTTAATTTAAGACTCATTAAACCTACTTTTCTCTTAAATATAACTTTTGGCTATGGAAAAAGGCAGTTGAGGCGGATCTCCTCCGTGTCGACTGTTGTTAAAACTTGCGATGTCAGGTGAAACGACACGAAGACACAAATTGTGAGCTAGGTGATGCTGTACTTCCCATAAGGTGTCTGTGTTAAATTTTACAACTTTGCTACTCTTGTCCTGATGAGCCCCAATTAGGGCGAAACGCGTCGACAGGATGCCCTCGTGGCTGAATTTGAGTCACTTGCCAATAATTCCTTTTTACTTTATATATATATATATATATATATATATATATATATATATATATATATATATCTTCTTAATATGGACTAGTTTAATATATAATGATCTTGATGAAAATGGTAATTGTAATTGGGGTATTGTAGTCCGAATATAAACTAAATAGTGTTTTGCATATATTTAATTAATCATATGACGTTTCGACAAGGGTTGTTGCCTTTTTCAAAGATACTACAAAATTAATATAGTATTGAATGGACATATTAAAATTATGACATTGGTACTTACTTAATTACTAATGCATTGGTATTATAAAGGTTATCTTACACATGTGGATTAGTGTTGGTCAATAGATAATACAAAAATTATATAAAATAAATTTTAAATTATACATTCTTGTTGACATATATATTTATGAATTTGTTAAGCTTGACAAATAATATGACAGGAATTCTTGATTTTAAATTTTATTTGCTTGCATATAAATCTTTACTGTGTTATTGAACTTTTGCCTTTTTTTTGTGTAATTCTATGTAAATTAGAGTATATTGGATGTAGATTTTGAGAGTCCTGTCTAAAGTTACGAAAATTATTGGTTTAAATTTTTATATTTTTTATCTGTGCTAGTCTGTGTTAACTTAAACATTAAAATAGGGTGCTTTTCAATTTTGTTATCTTTTTTACACGAAGTCCAACCTTATGTGTTTTCCTTTCATTAATTCTTGGATAAAGGTACACTGGCTAATAAGACTTCCAAGCAAAATAGTAATGAACAATTAGCACAAAGATGGGAATGTCCACGCAAAGTAATATAATCGAGTACGCACAAAGTTAAAAGTACCATATCAAATTACATTGTTTTATGTATTTATTTAATTATCAGTTAACTTTCACAACTGTGGTTTACTAACTACCAAATGAAATAACATGCGTATCAACTCAAATCTTATTAAAAACCTTATTAATGTACTATAACTCTATGCTTTATAGTGTTTAGCATCGTTCAAATTTTTGCTCAATCTCCCATCTTTTCGCCAACGACAATATGTAAAAATGAAATTGAAGAAATATAAAACGTAAACTACAAAATCTTTGTTATTTTAGGATAGGAATTATGCTTAGGCCATACTGAAAGAGGGTTTTAAAATTATTCCTAGAAAATTGACCTAGTATATAGTCGGTAGAATTACAAAAGAACTAAAATTCTTTAACTTCGTGTAAAATCCCTTCTGTTTATCTTTCATTCCAATCCTACTTGTTAGAATTCCCGGAAGCTGTTGTCGATGTTCTTTTCTTGAAGATGGTCGGGTCACTGTAATTAAAAAAATTCTACATGAACATAACTTCGCTATAGGTGGCCATAACCAAGGGGCTCTCGGATTATTCTACGAACTAGGTTTTTTTCCATTACAGACGGTAAGTAGCTCCAGCTGCATAAAATATTGATGCATACAATGAAAAATATCTTTTATTTAGAAAATATATTTACAAATACTAGTCACCTTTTTCTAGGTACCGTTTTTGCCTGTCAATAAAATTTGCATAAATCATTTTCGTAGTTCTTGATGCTCTACTCATGGAATTTAAAGAGAAAACTTCGGAAATTTTGTACAAATTTCTCCACGTGGAATTTTTTAATTGATAGTATTTAGGTGACTATTCACTTACAAAGTTTTTCGTCTGTTTTCTACAAACGTCCAACTTAGTCCATGTTTTCACACATCTTAATATACAGGGTATTAGAAAAGTCGAAACGGTCGAATATCTCAAAAATAAAATATTTTACAGAAAAATGTTTAAGACAAAAGTTGTATGGTTTTTAAAGGGCTATAAGATGGTGTTATTGGTTCGACCTTGAAGAGTCATTTGAGGTCACGTAAAAGTTACCTCAATTTTTTTAAATACCACTTCCTATTTTTTATTACATATACTTGTAGCTGATCTCGAGAGCTTTCTAAAACACTCCAAACAAATATTTTTTCATCAATTATTTTTCGAGTTATAAGAATTCAGCACATCAGATTCACCCGATACAAATATTAAAATCAGATGCTAGATATTAGATGCAGATTGTATTCGTCATTCAAGTAGTAAATAACTTGTTCGTATATCAAGTCAAAGTAATTCCTTTTGCTAAGTAAGAAAGACCTTGGGTAGTCGCCAAAATGGTATTGACTGGAAAGGAAAGAATTACATTATTAACGATGCGAGGATATGCTGACGGCGGTATATCTCTGGTAACGCTAATGCCGGCAGTATTGTACCTTTGCAGCCTTATAACTCAAAATGTAATTGAGAAAAAGACATTTGTTTATAATGTTATGGAAAGCTCTCGAGATCAGCTACAAGACTGTGTAATAAAAAATAGAAAGTGCTGTTTAAAAAAATTGAGGTAACTTTCACGTGACCTTTAAATGACTCTTTAAGGTCGAACCAATAGCACCACCTTATAGCCCTTTCGAAACCATACAACTTTTGTCTAAAACATTTTTCTTTAAAATGCTTTATTTTTGAGATGTTCGACCGTTTCCAGACTTTTCTAACACCCCGTATGTACCAAAATTGCGTTATATGTTAACAGTTATATATGAAACATTATTAAAATTGTTACAGCAAATTTTCACTGGAACGAAGAAATACCTAAAATCAAGGAAATCACTACAATTTGTTTGATCGATCGACTTTTTAATTTGATACTCTTGATATTACTCGAAATGAAAAAATTCATTTATTATTTTTATATCTGGCATATAATCCACTAAAATACATTTTTGTATTTGATAAATAGAAGCAAAATATTCACATTTTAGTTCTTGTTCGGTCTCTTTGTCGCACGTTTGCGTGTTTAATTTTAAGTCGTAAATTTTGTAGTCGTAAATCTAATAGTAAAACTGTCATCCCTTGTTCCCTTATATCCTGCCATAAAAATTCGTTGGGCATGTGTGAATAAGTGGACAGAGTAGTGAACAAACACTTGCTTATGGATATTGAAGCAGAACGGTCGTCGGTTTCTTCGTTCAGTGTACCGTAAGTTAGTCAAGTGCCCCAGACTTTCGTTGTTAAACCCTAAAAACCATAGTGCAAGTGTTACGTAACATATAAACTCAATTCGCATACAGTCCACTTGGTTGAAAGAATAGGAACTGCAGCATAGAAAACAAAACACCGCGGAGGTAAGTCGATTTATAAATTTATAAGACCCCCCGCGCGTGTACAAAATTGGCCTTCATCGCTGGATCTTTAATTAAATAATTAGTTCCTATCCTTTAAACTCCTTATATTTAAATTTAAATTTATAAAATTGTTGTAGTTTTATTATGGTTAAACGTGTTACACAGAAAAGAACATCTTGCTTACACATTTAATGCTAAATACATCTGGTTATAACGGTAGATTTTACAATACATTCCTTATCCTTTGTGGCAAAAATTAGGGTCGGCGTCGTCGGTATCCTTTTAGGTAAACTATTTATGAGGGGTTATTGTATTGTAAAGCTTTACCTTATTTGTCAGTTCAAGTTGGAGGAACCATTCGGGTTCATGCAACTTGTATAACAAAGGGGTTATTGGTATTTATTTGAAACCTTAAAAGCTTTGTGGGGCAAGCACTGTAGTTAGTTGCACTTTTCTATTAATAATTTAATTTCGTAGATGAATTAGTAATTTAGCGTATTCGAGTTACGCATTGTTTTTATATTAATTTTATTGTCGTTCATTAATCATTAATCAAATATGGTTATATCAATTGATAAGGCTATTCTTGAAGCTAAATTTGTAGTTAAAAGGTTGGATCACATTTACAGTAAGATCAACCAATCGGAAGACGTATCGATTGCTTTAATTAGAGCGTCGATTAAAACTGTCGAATAGATTGAAACGCTTTTCAAATCCTTTTGCAAGGATATTTTCTTTGATGAAGAAAGTGAACAATTGGATGAATTTTCGGCTCTTAGGGTGAAAATCGATGATTATCTATTAGATATTCGTATTATCGCTGAACAATGCGAATTAGATCGGGTAGAAAATAAGCCAAAGTTGGAAAATATGAATAATTCTTTTCGTCAAGCTGTGGAATTCGCTTGAAACATCTTTCCGTTCCCCGCTTCTCCGGACGAATTTCAGATTTCGAGAGTTACAATGCAATCTATAAGCGGTTGATTCATGATAATGTCAGTTTGTCACCCGTTGAAAAATTTTGCCATCTCGTTGATACATTAGATGAGTCGTCGCGTGCGTTGATAAAACACTTGCCATTAAATGATTATGCATACGTGGAAGCCTATAAAATCATTACTAATCGTTTTCAGTCCAAGAGGTTATTACTTTCAACATATTTTAATGCTCTCGAAAAATGCCCTAAGGTCAGTTCCTCAGACTCGCATGCGGAACTCCGGCAATTAATTAGTTGTTTTGATGAAAATATATTCGCGTTAAGGCAGATGGAAATAGATTTATTAGATTTCATGTTGTTTAATCTGTTATCGAAAAAATTAGATTCAAACATTTTAAAGCGTTTTGAATTAGGAAATAATGACGAAATTCCTTCGTTTAAAGATTTAAGGTCGTACATTGAAAAACAATGTAAGGTGTTGGAAATAAATGACATTGCGTCAGGAACATGCTTAAAATCTCGAGATTCCGTAAAAGAAAGAGAAAAAGGAAGGTTCGTTAGCACTTCGGCTAAAACTTCTTTAGTTAGTACCACCAATGATGTTAAAAATTGTAGTTTCTGTCAAGCTGTGCATCTTATTTATAGATGTAAGCAGTTTCTCGATAAAACCCCTCAAGAAAGATTTGAGGTGGTAAAGCTTAAAAATCTTTGCATTAAATGTTTAAATCCTTCACATTCGATGAAAAATTGTACGTTAGATTGGTCGTGTAGAAAATGTCATCAGTCGCACAATTCGTTGCTTCACTTCGATAAACAAGAAAAATCGTTGTCACCATACCGACAAACCCATCGTCAAAGGTCAGCGTCTCCTCGGAGAGCGGCGCCTAGACTTACTTCTACTAGTAGACCTAGTGAAGACAATCTGTCGTCGTCGGTTGTGCATGAACAACCTGCCACTAGCTCGTTGATTTCGACATCATTAGAACACACAACCACGCTGTTAGCTACGGCAATGGTGTCGGTGCTTGATTATACAGGAACATTGCAATCTGTTCGTGTAATATTAGACAACGGATCCATGGAAAGTTTTATGACTGAAAGGTGCCGTCAGAAATTAGGTTTAAGGAAACGGAGAGCCAATGTCACTGTTCAAGGACTTGGCTTGAATTCGTCGTTGGTGTCTGGTGCACTATCGTGAGTAGTCAGTCCCTCGGGAGCACGGTCTCCAGCATATGGAATTGATTGTTATATTTTACCTAACATTTGTAATCAATTACCTTCGTCGTCGATAGGGGTCAAGGAATGGTCGCATACTCGAGGTTTGGCCTTAGCTGATCCTAATTTTAATGTTCCTGGTAAAATTGACATGCTACTCGGAGCGGAAATCTTTGCTCAGGTTTTGTTGAACGAGTCTCGTTGGGGTGTCGCTAACGAGCCAGTTGCTATTAAAACAACCTTTGGTTGGGTTTTAACGGAAAGGTCGTTTCCCGAATAGTTCTATTACGTCGTTGTGTACTTTCGTTGAACCCTTAGACAGTGACATTCGTCGATTTTGGGAATTAGAAAATATTCCTTCAAAAACACATTTCTCCTGAAGAAGAAAGGTGTGAAAATCAATTTGTGGAAGGTTATAGACGTAACAAGGACGGTCGTTTTGTAGTGTCCTTGCCCTTTAAAATTTCGGAACCCTCATTTGTGGGTATGAGATCAATTTGTATTAAAAGATTTTTGTCGTTAGAACGTCGTTTGCTAAAAATCCTGAATTGTATTCAGATTATAAAAATTTATGGAGGATTATTTGACAAGCGGTCACATGGTTCAAGTGAAATCGCCTGAAAATTCGTCAGGTTATGAAAAATGTATTACATTCCCCATCATGCTGTACATAAGCGGGATAGCACTACCACCAAATTGCGTGTGGTTTTCGATGCTTCGTGTCAGGATCAATCTGGAAAGTCGTTAAATGATAGCTTGGCTATTGGCCCTGCTTTGCAAAAGGACATTGCAGTTTTGTTATTGCACTTTCGTGTACACCCTATCGTAATTACAGCTGACATTAAACAAATGTATCGGCAGATTTTGGTTAAAGATACTCATCGTGATTATCAACGTATCGTCTGGAGATTTTCTCCGTCAGATCCTATTATGGACTTTAAATTAAATACTGTAACTTATGGAGTTTCGTCGTCGCCTTTTTTGGCCTTGCGTACTGTTCAAGAATTGGCAAGGTTAGAATCAATTAATTTTCCTTTCGCGTCATCCGTATTGGCGAGCGATACCTATGTTGATGACTTAGTCACTGGATGTAATTCGATTGAAGCTGTTAATCAATTAATTGGTGAATTGAATAGTATTTGCTCTAGTGGTGGTTTTCAATTAAGAAAATGGAGTAGTAATTGCCCGGAAGTGATGTCCAACTTGAGGGAGTCCCTGTCCAGTTCGGACGCAATTACATTTCAAGATAAAGATAGTGGTTCAATAAAAATGTTGGGCCTTTCGTGGCGTGCTCTTACAGATGCATTTTTATACAACTTAGACGTTGAAGAGCGCACTTGCACTAAGCGTAATATTTTGTCGGCTATCGCAAAAATTTTTGATCCTCTCGGTTTGATAGCACCTGTAGTACTGTTCGCTAAACGTTTAGTTCAAGATCTTTGGCTATTAGGTCTCGGTGGGACCAAGAGCCTCCATTGGAAGTCATACAAAAATGGAAACATTTTTTGGGTGAATTGCCAGCGGTTTCGAATATTGAGATTTCGCGTCGCATCGTATGTCATAATTTTAAAAGGGTGGAGTTGCATGGATTCTGTGATGCTTCTGAAGCCGGGTATGCAGCTGTCATCTATTTCCGTTCGTTCGATCTAGAAGGTAATATTACCATTTCATTAGTATGCGCAAAATCGAAGGTTGCTCCTACTAATCGCGTTTCATTGCCCCGTCTCGAATTGTGTGCTGCCGTACTCTTGGCAGATTTAGTAGATTTTGTCAAAAATACTTATACAGATATTTTATCATTTAGTAATATTTTCGCGTGGTCAGATTCTACTGTTGTTTTGTCTTGGATTCGGTTTTCCTCGCATAAGTGGAAGACATTCGTTAGCAATCGTATTTCGCATATTCAAGAACGTATTCCTCCATCTTCGTGGTTTCATGTTAAGTCCCAGGATAACCCTGCGGATTGTGCCTCACGTGGACTTTTGGCTTCAGAGTTGGTTCATCATCCATTATGGTGGACAGGACCTTCTTGGTTAGTGCGTCGTAATGAAGAATGGCCAGTAACATCGCTGCCAAAACTTATCGACTCATCTCAGATGGACGTCGAATATCGTACTCTGTCGTTAACAGTCGTTATGTCTGAGAATTTCTTAGATTTGTTGTTGGATAGATTTTCAAAACTGCAGAAAATTTGTAGGATTATTACATGTATTCGTCATTTCATTCGTAATGTTCAATGTCCAGATTTGCGTTCAAAATATGCTGATAGTTTGTCTCTAGCTCAACAGCAAGAGGCTATACAGTTATTGATTAAAAGAGTTCAAACAAATGTTTTGCTCAAGACATTGCAAATATTAAAACTGGAAAACTTGTTAGTAAACAACTTCGTAGCCTTAGTCCGTTTCTAGATAATCATGATTTGTTGAGGGTGGGCGGTCGCCTACGTAACTCAGAGTTGTCGCATGATGCAAAATTTCCAATTTTGCTTCCTCGGTCGCATCGGTTGACTGAACTTATTATATTAGATTGTCATGAAAGACATTTACATCCTGGAAATCGAACAACTCAATTTTTACTAACTCAAAATTATTGGATCTTGTGCGCCAAGAGGGCTATTCGGCAATGTCTGAAATCCTGCATTCGCTGTTTTCGTGTAAACCCTGTGGCTTTATGCCCCCCTATGGGGGATTTACCAGCTTCTAGGTTAACTCCAGGTAAGGCGTTTTACATACGGGAGTCGACTTTGGTGGACCTTTCTCTGTCACGATGAATCGATGTCGTGGCGCAAAATCATTGAAAGCGTACATTTGCTTATTTATTTGTTTCAGCACTAAAGCCATCCATTTGGAACTAGTGTCTAACTTGTCGACAGACGCTTTCTTGGGTGCTTTACGTCGATTTATTGCTCGAAGAGGCAAATGTATTCAAATCCATTGTGATAATGGTACTAATTTCCTTGGGGCCTCTCGTAAAATCTCTCAATTGATGCGCCATTCGGCAGGCGTTGAGGGAATCGAATTTGTGTTTAATCCTCCTGCTGCTCCTCATTTTGGTGGGTTGTGGGAGGCCGGGATTAAATCGGTAAAATCCCATTTAAAGAGAATTATCGGTGAACAAATTTTGTCGTTTGAAGAATTCTCGACGGTATTGATTCAAATCGAAGCGATTCTCAACTCACGTCCACTATGCGCACTGAGTTGCGAACCGCATGATTTCTCGTATTTGACCCCGGGTCATTTTCTTAATGTTGAACCAGTTTCGGTGTTACCAGATCCAGATTTGTTGTCCATAAACCCCTCTCGTTTGAATCGCTGGCAATTGTTGCAGCAAATGCAACAAGGGTTTTGGAAGAAATGGAGTGCTGAATACCTGCACACGTTGCAGCAGAAAGGTAAGTGGTTGAAGAATTCCGCTACCCTACCTATTGATTCGCTTGTCCTCTTAAAGGAAGAAAATAACCCCCCTCTACAGTGGCGTTTAGGAAGGGTCGTAGATGTTCACCCTGGTAGAGACGGTATCGTTCGGGTAGCTACAGTCAAGACATCCCAAGGGTTAGTTAAACGCCCTCTAGTGAAACTATGTTTACTGCCAGTTACTTGATATTTAATGGTATGTACACATATATTCACTTATATAAGTTTGTCGGTTAGGTTTCTTAGTTAATAGCTCTAATTAGTTTTAAATATAAAATAAGTTAGTTCATACTTATTTTGGTGGGCGGGATGTTCGGTCTCTTTGTCGCACGTTTGCGTGTTTAATTTTAAGTCGTAAATTTTGTAGTCGTAAATCTAATAGTAAAACTGTCATCCCTTGTTCCCTTATATCCTGCCATAAAAATTCGTTGGGCATGTGTGAATAAGTGGACAGAGTAGTGAACAAACACTTGCTTATGGATATTGAAGCAGAACGGTCGTCGGTTTCTTCGTTCAGTGTACCGTAAGTTAGTCAAGTGCCCCAGACTTTCGTTGTTAAACCCTAAAAACCATAGTGCAAGTGTTACGTAACATATAAACTCAATTCGCATACAGCCCACTTGGTTGAAAGAATAGGAACTGCAGCATAGAAAAACAAAACACCGCGGAGGTAAGTCGATTTATAAATTTATAAGACCCCCCGCGCGTGTACAGTTCTGTTCAGCAGAGAAGTCAGATTTCCAAATATGCCCACCAGACAGCAATGGAACGGACAACGAAAATTTGCTCCAATTCAGAAATAACTGCTATATTCAATAACAAAATAAATAAGTGCATAGTTTAAGTGCACGTGTACAACATAGTAATGTGAACAAGTGTGCAATTGCTGCAAAATACTACCTATCCTTTTTAAAGTTTATGTGAGCATCGAGAAGTTAGGATTTAAATGCTCTAGACTTTTCAATATGGTAACAACTGTAGGAAATCTAATAGCGAAAACATTAATTTTCTGGAGGAGAAAACATAAAGAGTGGCGAATGCGATTAATTGTTTCATCATCATTAGGTCTTCAGTCCTGGAACTGGTTAAACGCGTACCCTCAATGTTTCCTATTCTGAACTAACCTACACATTACCCTGAAATTTGCACAGCCTGCATCTATCACTATCTGCGTGCGATAGTCTGATCTAGGTCTACATCTAGCTCTTTTTCCCTATATCTGCTTGTAATATATCCCATACTATTCCCCAAAAATGCCTTAGAACGTATCCTGCTCTTCTATTTCTCCTATATTTTTTTTTGTTTTCTACAGATATCTTTATTCCCCTACTATTTCTTTAACCTCTTTGTCATTAATCTTGTCTGTCTATGCTATCATTCTCATACATCTGAAGCACACCATTACAGAAGGCTTCTATCTCTTTCTGTCTGCTTTTCCTACTGCCCCTATTTTATAGACGTGCTGTGCTGTGCTCCACACATATGCTTTCAACAATTTTCTTTTTGTTTCTATGTTTGTTGTCTTTCAACATAGCCGCTGTTCTTTCTTGTTAGATGCAGTTTGATCTCCTTCTATTGCTTTACAATTATATACCCTATTTCCCCATTATTCAGTGGTATGTGAAGGGGGGTAAGCAGCCATCTTGAAATTGGTTGGACGCGTACCTCCACTTATTTATATTCTGAGCTAGCCTACACAGTTCCTTGAAATTTCCAAAACAGCCTATATACAGCTCGGTTCCCCTTCTATTGTTTTCTAATTATAAGCCCTATTTCATCGAGATTCAGTAGTATGTAAAGGGGATTAAGCAGCCTGCGGCAGCCAGAATCCCCAACACTTAGACATTTGTCGAATTAACAGTTTTCCAGTAAATGTTTTCGCATAATTAACATTATTCGAGAATATTGCACAACCAATACCTGTTGTTGCTTATAATAATCACCCTGTTTAAGTACAGTTATTTTCTTTTCGTCATTAGTTTTCCCATCTTGGAACTGGTTGGAGGCGTACCTCCATTGATTTTTATTCTGAGCTAGCCTACACATTTCCCTGAAATTCCCACATCCTACATCTTTCACTATCTGTGTGCAATAGTCTAACCTAGGTCTACCTCTACTTCTCTCTTTTCCTATCTCTGCCTCTAATATATTCCGCACTATTCCCTCATGCCTTAGTATGTGGCCTATCATCCTATCTCTCCTATTTTTTTTTCTGTTTTCCACGCATTTCCTTCTTCCCATACCATTTCTAGTACCTTGCCGTTCTTAACTGCAAATCTAAGCATACCAATCTTTTGTCCCTACTATATTAATTCCAAAAATATCTTCATGCATTTGACAGTATTCATTGCCTCTTCAATGTAAAAGTTAAAAATTAATGGGGATAGGGCACATCTCTGTCTCACCCCTTTCCTAATATTTACTTCTCTACGTTCTTGCCTTAATTTTATTACTGCTGTTTCCTCTTTATATTCCAATTTTTTTGAGTATTTCGAACATTTTTTTTTCATTTTACATTGTCGAATGCTTTTTCCAGATCTACAAATCCCTATATACACGCTTTCCCCCTTTTCTATTGTTTTCTCCATTAACACCCTCAGAGCTAAAATGACCTCCCGTGTTCCGCTGTTTCGCCTAAACCCAAATTAATCTTCTCCTAGTATTTCTTCAGCTCATTTTTCCATTCGTCTTTGTACAATTCTAGTTAATATTTTTGACACGTGTGCTGTCAAACTTATTGTTCAAAAATTTTCACATTTATCTGCGCCTCTCTTTTTTGGTATATTTAATATGATGCTACGTTTGAAATTTTTGGGTATCTCGCCTGTCTCATATAACTTACAAGTTGGAAGAGATGTTATGTTACTACTGTCCAGCGGCTTTTAGAGTTTCTGTTTGCACCTTATCTGTACCCGCTGCCTTACCATCTTTTAGACCATTTAATGCTAATTCAAACTCATCTCTAATTATAGGATATCCAAAGTCATCCTTTTCAAAGTCTGAGTCCTGTTCTAATGCTGTTAGTTCCTCCCCCTGCATATAAATTCTCTATATATTCTTGCCATCTAACCACTTTCTCTACATTGTCTATAATAACGTTTCCTCCCGCGTCCCTTATATTTTTGCTATATGGTTTCATACCTCTAAACTTCATTCGAATTAGTTTGTATGGTTCATCTGCCTTTCCTACTTCCATCTCAGCTTATACTTCTTTACACTTTTCATTAATTCATTCTTCTTTAGCTTTTTTGCATTTGCGAATAATTTCCCATTTTATGGCTTTGTATCTCTGTTTTCCCGTTACGTCTGATCTATTTTTGTATTTTCGTCTTTCCTGTATTAAATTCAGGCTTTTTTTCTTATCCATGGTTTCATATTTTCTTTTTGTGTATACCCCAGAATATCTCTGGCCGCCATGTCTAAGCTAGTTTTAATGTTATTGCATTCTGTTTCTACGTCCTTAGTATCTGAAATTTTCCTAACATCTTTCAGCAATTCATTTGACTTTTTTCAAATATTTCGTGGATATCTTTATCTTTTATTTTCTCAATGTCAAAGTGCTATTTTCCGCTTTTTTCTTCAAAGTTTTAAACTGAAGTGCGGCCTTCGTAATTACGATGTTGTGGCCAATGTCTATATCTGCTTCTGGGTAGCTTCTGCAGTTTTTTCCTTGATTCCTAAACCGTTGTTTAACAAGAATGCAATCTATTTGATACTTTCCTATATCTCCTAGCATCTTCCACGTATATCGTCTTCTAGCATGATGTTGAAATAATGTGTTTGTGATGATTAAATTGTTCTTGTCATTAATTCTTTAATACGCAAATATTTTAAGAAAACATTGTGGAGATTCCGGTGCCGCCATTTGTATGTTAATTTATATAAATTTTATATTATTTAAACGTAATCAGAATTTGGGTGATAACCGGTTTGATTGGACAATATTCCGGGGAGGGGTTTGCGGAAAATAATCTGCAGATTAAGGGAATTGAAGCAAATAAGAGAAAGCTAGTGATGTGAGCGCCACTACGTTAGTAAAAAAAGTGTTTATCACTTTTGAGAAATTTGAGGGAGGACGCTAAATTCCTTAGTAATGATTATTTTAATTTTTTGAGCCTACTAAACCTGAAAAAAACTACATAACGTTAATATAGCAACGAACGCTATGTGGTTTAGAGGATATCAAATAATTAACAATTATAATTCACGGGGAATTTTATAGATTTTACTTTTACACAAGATGCATCTACTTCAGACCACAACTCCTACTTCTGTTTGAGCATTTTTTTAAGACCAACAGGAATCTTTCGTTGCTTATCAAAAAAATTGTTTAAAAGTGAGAATTGTCTATAATTGAAATAAACTGAAATAAATAAAGAAAAATTGTACACCCGTCCATCAATCAATAAAAAAATATATATCATTAGTGCACAGTTAATTAGTAGTAATTCACTTCTTTAACATGGTAAATTATTACCACATCATAGATCTGTTACTTTGGTAAGCACAAATTTACTTGCATATGTAAATTATTTGGTCTACTAAAGCTACGTGGCCCTTGAGCGATATCAGGTTCAATTAATTTGTTATTATCAAAACAAACATTTAGCTTTTGAACTATTGCAATTAAAGATTGCAAATTTACATCTTCCATTACCCATGTCTTTTATGATCAAATTACTGATGTGCTATTTCTTATTTAAAAATATCTATGTCTAACAACAATTCTTAAATACTTGCAACACATGCAGTAACAGATTAATTGAATACATAAAATAATTTAATTTGATATAGTACCTTTTAATCTTGTGCGTACTCGTTTATATTACTTTGCGTGGCATTCATTTCCATCTTTGTGGTAATTGTTCATACTAGTTTGCTTTGAAGTATTTCTAGCCAGTGTACCTTTATACAAGAATTAATGAAAGAAAAGACCATCAGGGCATCAGGCTGGACTTCCTGTAAAAAAACAACAAAATTGAGAAACTTCCAATTTTAATGTTTAAGTTGACACCCCTGACACAGATAAAAAATATCAAACATAAGCCAATAATTTTTGTAACATTTATTTTAAACAGTTTTAAAATTGCGAGTTTTTCTTTTTCTTTTGGTGCAGAAATCAAACTCTTGCATTCTCGTGCAACAGGAACAGTAACAGTGGCGAAACAGACATCCCGCACAGCAGGTGGGCCTGGGCCAGTTAAGAGGCCCTAACGCGACAAATAACAAACATTAATGAGACTATTGGTAATAAAAACTATTCCAATTTCCACTCACGGAATCCTATCAATTGATTGAAATGCTGTAATTCAGTTCAAGGAGGTTTTGAAATGTTAAGTTTCTGTATTATTTTACTGAATACCTGTTAATATTTGGTAAGAACATTCTGATTCTTTTTATGATTTGACTTTTTTTCAAGTTGTTATGGTAATCCGTGCAGATAAGGAAAAAGACGGTTAAGTAACAGTAAGCCCGCACCGAGTACCGCAACAAAAACATGGGGAATTCAAAGAATTAATGCCGTGCTAGCTAAAAATGTCGTAGAGTGGGGTGGGTTACACAGAAAGAAAAAGGAAACCTCGAAAAGAAATTTATTTACAAACCCTTAAGAAATCAACATGTAAAAGAAGGAAACCCAATTCGTATAGAACAAAACATTTATCAAAAATATCCCAGAGGATTTACGTATTGCAAAAACTTCGGCAAAAATAAATAATACCCATCTTTGGTTACCTTAACCTAAATTACTATCTTAATGCTAGTGTTTATACAAAGCAGGAATTAAAAAAAGTTTTACCAACCTTATACTTATACATTGTCCACAAATAATGCCTGTCAAGTAATTAAAAAAAAACATAGTAAAGGTAAATTACAGTCAGTAACTACGCTACGAGTCAAAATGCATTTTTTCTCCGTGACTGAAGAAAAAACAATGTTAGCAAACGTCGTAATTTTGCGTAGTGTGTGCTAAATTTTTATATAGCTGAAAAATTATGTCTTAAAAATTAATACCAGAACAAGATGAAGCTGTCTTCATTAGTATATTTCGCCAGTTCGAATGAAGTGCATTTAATTTCAACATTGTGATACCTCAATTTGTGCGATAAACAACCAGAAAAGCGTAAATAAAAGAACCCCATACACAATTATTCCTGATGTATGTCATCAAAGCAACGCAGACAAGAAATAGGAATTCTTACAGATTGGTTGGACATTCCGCTCTGGCCCCATACTGGTTTTAGTCGACATAGGCGGAATCACATGGCACAGCATACCAAAATCTTTTCCTAGAAAACCAAGTGGATCAGATTCAGAAGAAGCAAGAGTGAGCGGAGTAACTCTTCACTTCCCTTGACCAGTAGCTTAGGAGCGCATCATTACTTGACCTAAAATATATGTCTATACATGTTACGTGGAGATGGATTGCAGTAGTTCAAAGTAATTTAGCACAAATCGTCGTAAGTAATTTCGTTAGTGGAAAAATTCCATCTCTCAAAGTAACAGCTTCGTACAAACTAATTTCAAAATTCCAGGTTATAAATCTATCAGTGAATTCTCATAGAAATATCTCTTAATTCGGATCTAAAATAAAAGTTTTACAGCGAATGAATCGAAAAGTCCACATTAGAGACCCAAAACCCAAAAATGTAATATTTCCGAAACAAATGTTTTAACTATAGAAAACCACGTTCTTGAGCGTATTATAATAATTCTGAAGCAAGTGTTTTTGCATGTACTAAAAAACCTATTGAAGAAATGCATGTATTTAACCATTGATAACCAAAAGAAATTTCCATACTTTGTAATAATAAAACCCGAGTTCTAGCACGTTTTCAAAATAGAATAAATTTAAAACATTTAACTTTGTTACTGATAGTAATAATCGCAAATTTTACGGCTAACTCGAAATAAATTCGAAGTACCTTAAATTTTATACCTGAATATATAACCCACATTCTACAGGACGATGAATAAGCAACCGTTTCAATTGACAAATTCTGCCAGATTCGTTAATACACGCAAATAACCGTGAAGACAGTACTGGATATGCATTCTTAAATTAACTATGCGTCAAATTTTAATTATAGGGACGGAACGTAACAAATTCCTACCCCAGCAAAATTAAAAGGTTGGAGTAGGTAGCAGAAGCAACGGACCAGGCAGCACATCAACAGGACAAATTAAAAGAAAATTCTTATCAGAAAACCCAAAAACCGAAAAAACAAAAAAAGTTTATTCGGCTCGAAGAACCAATATACACTAGCAGGATGGACCAAATGAAAATTTGTCTCAGAAAACCCAAAGAAAACCAAAAACAAGAATTAATGTTATCCGGCTCGAAGAAGCACTATTCACTAATAGGATGAGCCAAAAGAAAATTTTTTTCAGAAAACAAATAAATGTATCCGGCTCGGAGTACCAATACACCGGATTATGTCAAGAAATATAAAGGATATAGGAAAAAGAAATGGAATTGCCTAACACCGTAAAAGTCGTCGGAAGACGGATATATCTGGGGAAAAAATATACAAGTTTTCAACTTCAAGGAAAGAAGTTGGTTTCGCGTGAAAAAACCAAAGAGTAAGAAAAGGAACGTGTAGGAAAACAAACAGTGCAAACCAAAACGAAACAATAACTGTCAAGCCTCACGGTATGCAAGGGAACGACGAGAATACTGGATAGAAAAATTGAGGTACTTCAAGCATTTGTAATAAAGAATCGTATTAAACGAACAACCTAAGAATATATTAGCTTTCCAATTCCCAAAAACGAGTTAGAGTTTCATGGATCGGCTCCACATAAGCACTCAATGAAGTGGAAATCGTTTCTGGACAACCTACTTTACCAATCAGAACCAACCAAATTTGTTGCAAATTGCGATCGGTTCATCCGGTTGTCTGAGACGAGATTCATTCAATAAAATTTGGACGAAAATGTCTGCTCCTAACAACAAATCGATTTTCGCAGATACAAAGAACTTTGGCTCAACCAAATGTAATTCATCTGTACGATTCCATTGGTGTTTTAACTAAAGTGTGACCGGCAATTGACCACATTTCCGGTAAAACCAAAAATTGTTAATTAAAATCTGACTGAGTATGTATGAATTTAATGATAAGAGTTAATACGACACGACAGACTACCACTGAAAGCTGACGAAACTCAATGTTAAACCTCGAACCTTTGCCAGATTTTTGTACTTCTGAATACGACACGACAGACTACCACTGAAAGCTGACGAAACTCAATGGTAAACCTCGAACCTTTGCCAGATTTTTGTACTTCTGCAAAAAAGAGCCTTTGACGACACTTTTCTTTAATAATATTTTATATACTCTTACTGTCTAAGAGTCTCCTAACACTTTGTAGTTCCCAAAGCCATCATCAATTGCTACCTGAGCAGTGACTAACCAAAGGGTAGTATTAACAACTGAATGAGAAAATAATGAATTCACTTCAGGCCATTGATTCGAAACCAAAGAAACTTCATTGCTTTTAACTACATTTTTGGAGTAATCAGGGAGTGTACTTGAACGAGTATTATCATTTTAAAAGTGTATCAATGTCTGGTGAAATTTGCGACATTTTTTACAACCAAATTTTGAATGACAATTATTCACATGGTGTGAACTAAACAAACAATTCAAAAATATGTTTTTTTAACGAAATACAAACGTCCCGGGATGGATGTATCCAGGAACTCATTGCAGGAATAAATTAAGTGTGTCATTATTCTTTTGGTGACATAGTCGCAAACGCCACGCGAGCTGAATTTTGTCTATTTGAATACCAAGATTCTGTTTTACCTTTGGTAGCATGATTGAAGGTTTTTGATGTTTTTGAGACATCAAATCGTTTACCTCAACGATTTCAGCAATTGATTTAAAAATGCCTTCAACTCTTCAACGGCTGATATTTCCGAAACATTTTGCATTTCAAAACGTTTGACAGTATCTAAATCTAACTTCTACAATAACCAATTAAAAATAATTGAATCAAACAAATCCAAGTTTTCAAAATGTTTCAAAGCACTAGTGCTTTCAGTAAATACATTTAATAACCAGCGAACATTTTCTGACATAGTAGAGTTTACTTTCGAAGCTCGTTCCGTGCAATTTAAATAAGTGGTAAGAACAAATCGTTTATTTTCATATCGACTATCATTACAGACAGCTAAATGTTTGATGTGCTGTTAAACAAAAAGTAATACTTTTCAATTAGAGAAACTCGATTGGAATCTATCAAAGTACGAAAAGAGTTAAAGTACTATTCGACATCTTTCAGTTTAAATACTTGTGTAGGTAATAACATTATGTTACTCGTCGTTGTTTGGGTCTCAACCACCTGCGGTGCGAGTAGCAATTTTACATCAAACTGTCTTTGCATTTGCATGAACCGTATATTAATTTGAAGAAATTGTTTATCTAAATCAATGTATATGTGGGAAATTTCTCCTATACTGTTTTCGTCCAAAAGACAATTGAAATAAGGTGTTTTGAACTCTGAAATAATTTCTGAGGATAATTATGCTCTAGCCTTAACTTCTACAAAGTTATCGTTTGGTTGATCCAACAAAATGAGTGTTTGTTGTAAGGCTATTAACCTTTCTAAGGCGGCATTTCCTTGAAACAATAACGCTTCCGTGGTTATCATGTTGAAACAAATGTGTTTACAAATAACGGTATCAATAAAGAAGTACTGCGAGTTTAAAATTTAATAACCCTATACCGAAAGGATGGTTTTAGACAGAAATGCAGGTACCGTATTCCTAACGAAACAGTAGCACTGCCAAATTTTGAGGTAAACGAAATTCAAAATTCCCAACCTGCTTAAACCTTTCGTTTAATAAAGATGCCGACATAATGTGCAAATTTGTATTGCTGTATACCATCCAAATAGACAAAGGCAAGTATAAAGCGACCAAATGTTTGTAACCAAGAAATTCCTAAAACGTGATGCATTTGCTGTATACTGTGTACCACGGCTCTGCGCCATAAATGGTATGGGTGTGACTACTATGCCCAAGATTCCGCGTTCGAATCCCGACACGGTCCACTTGAAAAATGTTAGGCAGGAATTTTTCGCAAAAATACGCCTTGGTTCGGATGAGACTTAAAGTGTAGATCCCATGTGTGAGTGTTGTCACGCACGTTAAAGATCTCTATCTTGCTTGGAACAGCAAGGGTTTGGCAAAATTCATAATTTCAAGGTAAAAACTTGCTTCCTGGCCAATGTAGTACCTTTGAGTGGAGAATTGGAAAATCAAATGTAGTGTATACTTGTATTGTATAGTTACCTGGTGTTTATTTTAATTTAAAACTCGCGTTAGAGCTTTAACGAAAAAGATACTTTCTACACCGAAACAAAAATCTTCTTAGACTGTAACGATTTAAAAACAAAAATGTAAGAAAATGTCTATACAGCTTTATAACGATAATGAAATTTATATCATTGTCCCAATCAAACGAAATATATAATTTAAAGTATTGAGGACGTGAAACACAATTTAACTAGGATTTGGTTGAGGGATTTTGGACGATAATAAGTAAAAGGAGAAATGATGTATAACCTTAATCACTTACTTAAATTTCATCTTTAATGCTGGACTGTAACTTGCTTTAACCATATAACGATATCGAACGCTATTATAATTAAAAACCCCGCTTTTTGGCGATGCTTTTAAGTCTGTATGATTTAGGAGGGGTTCAATAACGAGTAAGGAAGGCAGTACCTGTTGCACAAACAACACTTGCATGCCAGTAAAGGTTCACACATTGTTACACTTTTTTTTATATTAATGTAACTACTCTACTTTATAGGCGGCAGAGCCTCTATAAATTAAGAGTAGTTCCTGTCTAGAATTCAAGCCCAGGGTAAAATGTATGGAAAACGGCTTTGAGTACAATAGGACCCTCTAAAAAGATCTTCCAACCAGCTAAGTTTCTTCAACTTAGAGCAGATCAATGAGACAGGGTCGTAGGATGGTATACGATAAAAAAAAAGGAATTTTTTAATGGACGCCACCGTATGTTAATAATAACTGTAATGTCTAACAATTCGAAGATAAGATACGGAAATCTTCGAAAAAAAATCTTTTGAATAACCGAAACGTATAACAATATTACTTACTTACCGCTAACACTGCGAGCTCGACTTGGAATGATGACCTCGTACTGTCTGAAAATTTAATCACCTCAAAAAGATTTGTAGAACTAGGGCTACATTAGAGCCTAGTTACTTTATCAAAAAAATAAATTCCAAAAAGATTAGCAAGTTAAAATTATCCCTCCAAAAATGCCTTACCAATATAATATCAGTGGTCTTTCTCTCTACACTCAAAAGTTTTATGAATTTGGTTGCTTGCTTTATAAAAAAATTATTGTTAACTTTAATGAAAGAAAGTTTTGAAACACCTTAATCCACCTATTGGTTTAACGAAATATATATATATATATATATATATATATATATATATATATATATATATATATATATATATATTGCCGTGGTACCCTCCGGATTCGCAGTAGTTTCGAAAATTAATTTATACAAAAATCGAAAATTTCACCAAAAATAAAAAAATTTAAAAAAAAATAATTTCTTACCCAGATTCCTCTCTTCCTCGGTTGAATAGCTTTCTACAACTGCTTCCGGCTAGCTCTGTTGGACCTCCTCTTGGATACCTAGATTCACTATTATGCTTTGCATCGTTCACGCACTCTCAATAAAACCACAAAATACAACAATCATACAATCTTTTATTTATCACTATTTACAAATAGAATTCAATATTATCCACATTTCAGTGATCAAGTTACACCTCCATAAATCCTATTTTGTAATGTCCTGTATTTTAATTTAAATTATCAAACACATAGAATGTACCCTGAGTAAATGGGCCCTGAATAATATCTTATTTCTCATCCTTTCTTTATAATTTATTTTAAATCTACGTAAACTCTGGAATATGGTGAGCTCATGATAACCCAGTTAATTATGAATAATGTATGCCCTTATACTTCGCATACTCTTACAACAAACAAAAAAAACAAACCCACGTACTCTTTACAAAATTTAACTTCCTGAAGGAACGTTAATAAGCTTTATATACACCTTCAGATTTATATTTAAATACCATAATAAAGTTAGTTATACGTATTATTTTCAATACGCAAAATAATGCACAATATCTTCAAAATTCACTCTGATACGTCACCCAATATTCATAGTTTCATAGTTTATAACAACACAATTTCAAAGCGTTACCTGGAATTTCTTGAAGATCTCTGCTCCGTTGACGCTGCCGTATATTTGCTCCTTTCTGCTCTGCAGGCCGCTTCTAGCTATTAGTAGAAGAACCCCATTTAAGTTGAGCTGCTGGCGCTGCCTTCAGGGTGTATCCAATTTCCAAATCCAAATTAATTATACTTCTTTCATAATTATTTAATTTAATTTACGTTACATAACGTCACTACACGAGCTTGTTAAAAAAAATGTATGTGGTACCTCAATAAAAAAATGTAAACTCGGCACAATTCGCGTACAAATTATGAGGCTAACACCGTGCTATATAATTTAAAATAGTTTTCCATACTTACAAGCTCGTGGTAACTTTCGTACGTAGTCTAAAGCGATCAAATACTAAGGCCACGATGAAATAAGAGAGCGAGCCGTACTAATTCGTCAAGTATTTATATGCTTCGACTGTAACCTCTCCAGACCCTCTTACCGTGAAAAATGTAATTTAAAATAACACGTTCTTAAAATTTTGTTTCAACCGATTTCTACATCCTCGAAATTCAGCGCGCCGTTACGATATTTTCTGAAAATTAATATTCAATATTCCCGTGTCTTGTCTGATGTGCGACTAACGATATCGACCAATAGTCTATGCATTGACGTTTTACAAATCGCGCCTATACTAACGCTGTCCCTTGCTTATGCATATTCTACGTCTCTTTCTCAGCTTGTTTGAGTGGTAGAAATCGATATTCCTGACCATCTGCTATCTAACCCACGTGGACGTGGTTTAAATAACCCCTTATTAGTGTTTCATGCGAAAACATCTGACCGTTTAGCCGATATTCTTGAAACTTGTTTATTATCTATAAAAATGATTTTTACACGCTTTTATGCATATTATACGTAAATAACCGTTCAATTACACTCAATTAAATTAATAAATTAATGGCATTGGCTTCTACAATTTATTTCTTTTTGCAACTCTACTAAATTTTAATCATTATTTTTAAAATTTTGTTAATACCTGTTGCTTAAAAATGAACTAACTGAAATAAATTTCGCACGTAAATTCTGTTTGTTTCCTTTATACAGGGTGTTTTGAAATTACTTTGTTTATACGTAGATTTAGCTCTTTAAAACCACTACAATATATATATATATATATATATATATATATATACATCTTTTATACAAATTTACAAGTATCCATGTTTTGTATCCATCAAAATATAGTAATAGTCAAGTGTTATCTCTTATTAATTTTAGGTATCTTAACAATTTTATTTATTAAACTTCTTTAAGAAGGATATTGAGTTTTTGTTAGTATGATACAACCTTTACTAGTTACCAAAATAGGATCCTGTTTTGGCTTACAAAATTTAATAAATGAAGTGACTTATTTCATATACGATTGGACTTGAATTTTTATAAAAATTTATTTCCTGAATGAATTGGAAAATTTCCTTATGGTATAACATAATCTGGATAATAATTATACTTTAAAAAAACTAGTTCGTAAAATGTGACAAACAAAAGTAGGATGTGACCTGTTTAGTTACAACAAATTCAAGTTTAACCTTTTAAAATTCTTAGGAAGTTATCTTTAAAGTTTGCGTTCTTACAAACAATTATATTACATCAAACTATTAATTCTGGAACAAAAAGGTGTATGCTAATTTAAACCACTATATAAAATTTGCAAAAAACTACATCTCCTGTAATGGTTTGATGAAACGAGAATTGAATCAGAAAACACTCACCACAAAAATGTTTGCCTGACATGTAAATCTAGTAGCGATTAGTATTTACCAATTTAAGACTGAACTTTGTACCATTCCAACTATTTTTGTGTTCCACTTTAACAACAGCTGTGCAACCTTCGCCTGCGCTTAGGAATATAAACTTGTTTTCTATTTGAAGAGAACATTCAGGTGTGGTTTACGATAGGATGTCTTCAAAACATTTCAAAGGAATCTGTATAATAACTAAAACTATGCATTACTCTATAACTATAATGAACTTGCAATACTCTCGCCAACTAAATGATGCAAAGTTCCATAACAAAAAAAACTTTTGGTACTACTTTACTAATAATTAAAATGTTATCATACGACGTAATAAAAGAAAGCTTGCACTACAAAAACCAAGGAATTAATTTAAATACTAAATAAAATAATTACATACCGTGATGATGTACTTCATAACTATATATCGATCATCTTAAAGGTCGACTCTTAGTGATCGTTTCTACCATAAAAGACCAAGCAATTCTCCGGGACCAGGCGACATGCTGGTCGGATAACATGATTGCGAACAACCTTTCGACCACGCGTCAAAAACTTGTCTCCTTTTTACATCCTGTTATTAAAAATGGATTCGAGCACTACAACGCTTTACTCCGCGAGCAAGCGCAAAGAAACGAATTCTTGCATCAACACGGATATCAAGGTAACTGGAAGTTATTTTAAACCAATGAACACAGATAGAGTTGTATGTAACGAATAAGCATTATTTTTATGAAATAGAAATTTTACGATTTTAATACCATAAAGGATCTTTATAAATAAATAATTATTACAAAGGCGTATATTTATGAAGGACGAATTCGTAGTCGTTACAACATGCAGGTTAATTTTACCGGAGCACCAGTTGCATTTCTAGCCTGTAAAACTTTATTGCTATGGTCTGTGACTGTTAAAAACTTTGACCACGTAGAAGACAAAACAACGTATTCAAATGACTCCTGATAGCTTTTTATTACTTTTAAATCAGATGAAGTTTCTGCTGACAAATTTAATAAATACACTTCTTGAGTAGCTGACCGCAGGCCTGGAATATGTAAGGAAAATAACTTTACGCAGACAATTTTGGCAGACCAACGAGTTGTTGACATGCTATGTAATGAGCAACCTATGTTCTTTAATAGAAGTTTCAATCGATGTGGACTTGAGCTAAATGTTTTGTACAGCTTTTGCACGACGCCAAAGAAAGTCACCACTTCTGGGGATCTTTCAGTTGTTTGATCCCCATACGTTCAAGGCGTGACAAGCACAGAGCGAGAATAATGGTAGGGGATTTTCCTTTAATATCAAACTCTGAACTTCCTTGTAACGCCCGTTCATGTTGCTGCCGTTATCGTAACCTTCGCAAGAAGTGAGATGAAGTGAGCTGAGCTCACCAACATCAATGTTGTTTGTCTTTGTAATTCCAAGCTGCTTTTCTATCGTACTATCTGAAGTATGCATAACATTGTGCAGGTAAAACTAGTTGAAAGATTTGTTGCCGATCTTGTTGTTTTCATCTAGTAGGCGGCTCCGTGGCTTAGTGGTATGTGTGTGACTACTACGCCCAAGGTCCCGGGTTCGAATCCCGACACGGTCCGCTTGAAAAATGTTAGGCGAGCATTTTTCGCAAAAATACACCCTCGTTCGGATGAGAGGTAAAATGGAGGTCCCGTGTGTGAGTGTTGTCACGCACGTTAAAGATCCCTACCTTGCTTGGAACAGCAAGGATTCGGCAAAATTCAAAATTTTCTAGGTAAAAAAAAAACTCGCTTCCTGGCCAATGAGTACCTTCGGGTGGAGCATTGGAAAAATCACATGTAATGTTTTCATCTAGTGTAATCTGTTCATCATCTATCTCAGTTTCATAGGTTTGGTCAAAATTCATGGTATCATTTTCGACCACGGATTCTGTGAACACGTGATGGGTAATGATTGTGAAGACGTGTCATTTCCTATACTATCATCATTTTTTGATTCTTTACCTCCGAATTTAATAAAGTCTAGATAGAAGACGTGTTTGCCCTTTTTTTGGCACAACTCTACCTGTTTTTCTATTTTCTCCTATTTTGAAATTCACTTTTATGTTTGTAATCTATTTTAAAGATGCTATTGGAACTGTAAGAAGAAAAAAAGAGAATTAAAAAATGAGATTGAAATAGGACGAAATAATCAAAGATTATATCCCGAGAATCGTAAATTTAATCGGAAAAGTGACTAGTCTAATCTGCTCTAATTTCCCCAAGTGTAGTCTGTCCCTGCGGGTCCTAATGCTTCGTATTTAGAACTTTTTCAATTTCATTTCTATCTCTACAAATTTTACTAATTGTTGCTTTTTATTACGCAATATGCAAAATTATTAGTACCTTTAGAAGAGCAAAGTACAAAATTTGCTGTATTGTAAAATCAGAATTTGTGTCTATTTAAATAGATACAAATCCAAATCTTCCCTGAACTACAACAAATCAAAATATCTACAAGGGTGTTATACGTGGTATAGCAATTTAGGTTTAGAAAAGTTTGAAAAGAGTTCACCTGTTATGTAGTTGCTAAAGAGTATCAATATTAAGTTTATAACAAAATTGAAGATTACATTCAAACATAATTGTTTTTAATTGTTTTTATTTTTTATTAAATTTTCCAATGCGATATAACAAATGACTCAGGTCCTAAATGGAGCCGTGCTTGGCCTCGCCCGGGCTCCGGGGCATTTGCCCTGGCTGTCTACCCCCTGTTGACGGTCCTGGGCTCCAGCAAAAAATTAGTGCCCCATAAGGTTTACATTCTCTTTAGCATCTGGTTAATATCTGCTAACCTGGAATGATTGGAATTCGACAACTGAAGGATTTGGTCCTTACACACAACCTTCCATCCTAGCATTTTAAAGCTTCTCTGTATATTAACATTTTAATCACTTCTTATAAGGAAAAATTTATTTCGAAAACGCCAAATCTAATTAATGACTCAATTTAGCACTGCATTGTTAGCTTATCAGCACTTGTCAACTACACATACTTTTGAAATTCGACTCTCCTTAGATAGGATTAAGGAATTGTTGCTTACAAATATTGAAACATTTCAAGCAATTAGAAATTTACTAATTGAAAGAAATAATGCAACAATACAGGAAGAACGCTGATGTCTTGGATGAATGAAATTTTCAAATTGGTAATCCAAAAGTAAGGAAGTAATGGACCGAATTTCTTAAAGAAGAAATTTTAAATTGATTTTTCAAAATATTGACGACTGGTTGCAGTATAGTTTACAAATAGAGTTTTTATACTCCTAATTATGGAGTTAAATGTTTAAACACGATTTTGGAGAGCCGTTTTCGAGTCACTATATTTTATTTTTAATTTTAAATTCAGATGTTTCTTCAAACGTAAATATCTAAAACGATGTTTTTTAGTTCTGTCATGTAGCCTATTCGTTTTTTAAATAAAAGTAAACATCTAAAAAACAGAAAATATTTTTTCCAGTGGTGTAAAAAATTACTGAGTAAAAGTTCCTGTAAACTTCTAGCACATAACTGGATAAATTTTTTAGAATTTATTTTTTGCCAAAATGTTGCACTGTAAAGAATTGTACACAAAATTCGAAAAATTATTACAGGGGTTTTTTCTATTCTTGATTTTAAAATTTGAAGTCGCTATAGCTCAGAAACCAAGCCCGTTGAGACTTCTTATACCAAATTTTATCAATTAACACGAACACAGCAGTAAAGGGTTGTCGGTCTAATATCGCAACACTTGGTATGTTGCATGAATGCATAATTATTCGTTTTAATATTGGTTAAACTGAATAACAGTTCTATTTCTTCCTATTTAATAATCGACTCAATACATGCCTAATTGATGTCTGGATTTTCGACAGGCATTAGTTGATCAACACCTGCATCTAAAAAATCAAAGGCCGATAAGCAATGGTAAATATCCTGAAACACATTTTGCAGTATATTTTTACCAATAATAATTTGAAAGTAATTGCTACTTTAAACCTGCTTTAGAAAATAATTTGTCAGGTGTCTCATTGCTAACAGAAATACCATAAATATTTAATAAACTTTTGAATTAAAGGTTGTACAGATTTAAATTAATTAATAGGTCTGTAGTACGGTTAAGTGAGGGGTTATTGATTTCAAAAAGTCCGAATTGTATTAAATCCAAAAGTGCATTAAAGTTGATCGGAATTTTCGTAATTGTAAACGACGTATTAGCCATGAATCTTAAGACAGCTCTGTCGAGAAAAAATCAGTGTAGTACTCTAGTTTCTTGCACATAACACCCACTTTATAATGGTAACTGCCATGTTAAAATCTAGCATTAAGTTTTATGCAACTAACAATACACTGAATACGGTAACCCTCTTTTCTATACGAATGCTCCAATATAATGCAGTATCCATACATTTTTTATTTCACTATTAGATTCTCGCTTAGTTATCAAGATGTGTTTATCTAATTATGCAATCTTTATAGAATTCCTACAATGTTTAACGCTTTTGATGGTCAAAACTTGTAGAGTCTATCACAAAATTGTTAATTTGATTTAGTGGATTTGCTTAAACCACAGAGCTAGTTTAGACCATGCGATGATGTAACACCAATCTGTAGTATCTATGATGCTTCCCAGAGGTAGGAAAATCTTGCTACCAGTTAGTTGCATTTAGCGCGTGGTCTTGTACGGTTGTCAAAATAGATGCGGAACAGCTACAGTTAAATAGCATTCGACCGCTTAACTAAGTGGTATATTGTTTAAAGTGATTTGAACTATAAAGAAGAAAACTTATAGGACCAAAATTTCCAAACACAAGCAAATCTGATGTATATATTATAATAAATATAAACGTGAGAAAAATGTGCGGTTGATATTGGATGTTAATCCAAATTTATTTTACTTTATAAAAATAGTTGTGAATTGTTTTTTCAACTATTTACAGTTAACCAAGCAACAGCAAGTGTGCAAGATAATACAGGTATTTATTTTAGCTTTAACTTCACTAAAAATTTACAGTTGATATAAAGTTATCGGCTGTGGCAATACGAAATGTGATAACTTTAACAAAGTACTAAGATTGGCTATAATATTTCTCGCACATCTTTTGTGTTCAAGATCATAACATTGCATTAAGGGCTTAAATATACTTTAGGGGCATCTTCCAAGATTAATAAAATTTTCAGGAATATTGGGCTGAAAATGACGAATCTGAAGTCAGTTTTTCGACGGAAATGAGCAATTGTTGCTAAAATTTTGTTAATAAAAAGTGCATAAGGGCACTTTAAGAAAATATTAAGAATGTTTTTTTAGTTTCTGTAAAACCTGTGCTCTTGTAATTTGTTAGACGGCTGGGATAGGCACAGATTATCCACCTCTTACAGATGTAAAGGCTTTGTCGGTTCGTTTGAAGTTTGTCGGACAAAATTTTATAACCTTGAACGCAATCCGCCATTACATAAGAGGTTTTTTGAGGGAAATTTGAATGTGAATAATAAAATCTACCAGAATATTTCTAACAGTAATCTAACATATTTTTCGTAGTACACTTTTTTGTTTATAATGAATAGAAATCTGAACTCGGAACTTCAAAATTTCAAAGATACACACACAAACATTGAATTCCTAAATGAGCTTTTGAAGTTTGTCGAACAAGTATTATCTGGGCCCTGTTTCATAAAACTCATTCACTAATAGTATAAGTGATTATCTTATAATATTAATTAATATTATTACTGTTCTGTTTCATAAAAAATTTGCCTAATTTAACATTATTAGTGCTGAAGGTAAACTGTATCATAAACCAACACAACTAATGAAACTATAATATTAGCATTTATTTCATTAGCATGCCTAGTTTAATAATTAATTTTAATAGATCAAATAAAGTTAGCGGTTTAGAGAAAAATATATAAAATACTTAATGTTCTGTACAAAACAGAGTGTAAAACAAAATAAAATGGGACATAGTGACACCATCAGTGATGAAGAGCGGTTTAATGGTCATTGTCCAAGAATTTTTCGATCGAGAATAGCTTACAACTACATGGAAGATACATATGAGTTCAATGAGAGATTTCGGCTAGACCTTGAAACTTTTATGTTTGTGCTTAATAATATAAGTAACACATTGGAACGTCAAACTTAAGAAATCATTCACCGTCTCCAAAGCAACAACTTCGAATTGCTCTCCACTGGCTAGGAAGTGGTGCTCAGTACCATTGTGTAAGTGATATGCATGGAGTTTCAAAAGGGACAGTTTGTCGAATTGTGCACAAAGTTGTCACAGCTATAAATAATGTACTTCTTAAGGATATGGTGAGGTGGTCAAATGAATGTGCAGAAGAGGTGGTTAAATTGAGTGAGTTTGGAGTTATGCCTTTGGTATGTGGGGTAATAGATGGAACGTTAATACGAGTTGATGCTCCTATTGCATTTGGACCAGCTTTTGTAGATCGTCATCGAAAACATTACTTAAACGTAATGCTTGTATACCGACCAAATTTACAACTTTATTATGTATGTGCAAATTGGCCTGGGAGGGTTACTGATGCAGGAGTTTTGTGGTTAAGTAAATTATACAACAGGATGGAAGCAGGTTGGAGGCCTTTTGCTGGTGGAGTCTTACTGTGAGATTCTATTCACCCTGTAAAATCTTGGCTCATTCCACCTGTAATTCAAAATATTAATGATTCATCTCAACAGAACTTGCGAAACCTCATAAAAAAACTCAGAGAGTTATTGAGTGTGCCATTTGTCATTCGGTGATTAAAAGAAAAATTTCCTATTCTGAGTGGCTGTATGCGCCTGAATCCCACATTTGCTTGTGAAATAATCAATACTTGTGTAGTATTGTGTAATCTTTCGAGGAGTAATTTACAATACTTTGCATTGCCTGATGAATCTGAAATACAGGTAGAAGACTTACCAGAGACTACTATTATGGACGAAGACGAATTGCCTGCAGTCCAGGCTCAAGAAAAACTGCATTTTTTTACAACCACTTTAATTGTTAAAAGTGAAAGTATGTACTTTGCCTAATCTTAAACATATATTTACATATTTTGTGCTGAAACAGTGTTTGCTTAAATGTCTATTCAACATAGGTATTAAATAAAATGTTACTGTACAGTTGAATCATCTCGATCTAACATTACAAAGTCCCCTTCGTTAGTTACTAAACAGTTGTCACTATTAATAAATACAGCATCACTCATATCTGGTTGTTCTCCATCTTCTTGTTGGACAATATGACTAGTAAGGGGACAAGTATTTTTTGTTAATCCTTAATACATAAAATTGATATATCAACTTCGTTACTACTATCTATAATTTTATTACTCTAATAACTAACATTCACATCTATTTTTGATTACTAGTACTAAATCAAAACATACCTCAGGGGTTAGGGACTTTATCCTCTTGCGTGACCAATTGTTTCTTATATATTCCATCATTTACATTATCATTACAAGTATCCTCTAAACTCTCGTCAGGTTCAATAGGCTTTTGAACAACAGCTGCCATAGACACTCCAAACGAATCCTAATTTTATTAACGACTTTTATTAAACAGGCCCCTGAAGTCATACCTATTTATATAAAATGTGGATATTATAATAATAAAACATGTTTAAACTTCTTTTTAATTAAACACAAACAATTACAAAAAAGTAAATTAAAAATAATTTACAAAGAAAATTCAGAAATATATCGATAATATCTATACATCATCATCATCATCATTAGGTCTTCAGTCCTGGAACTTAGTAGACGTGTACCCTCATCGTTTCCTATTTGCTGATGTTTGCGACCCATTAGAAGAAGGTGGAACTGTGCAGGGTATATTGTCTAAAAATAAGAAATTGTTGTATTTGTGTATATCTCATATGGATAAAAAAAAAGGGTTAATTTACAACTATTTAACTAGTGTGATGCGAAAATAAATGATTGCCTTAATGGAAGGAGCATAAAGATCTTATATACCCAGAAGATTTTTACCTAATCGAATTAATAATAACAAAATTATGATAAGTTAAACGCACCATAATTTATAGGTTGTACATTTTAAAATTAATTAATAAAAGGTAAATTTTACATTTTTAAATGGCCTTTTTTGTCATTAATCCAATTTGGATGAAATTTTCTGAGACTATGAAAATTTGTACTATATGTAAGATATAAGAATTATGAAAAAGTAGCACTAATCATTAAAATCATAAGTATTACTTGATGTTGAGGGTACATATATATCCACATAAGAGCAGGGAGTAACTTCCTTTGAAAAAATCATTATGGAATCTTCTTTAGTATTAATTGTAATATCTGAAAGACAACATAATAAGTTATATGCAAAAACAGAGAACATGTTAGTTGTTACCAGATAGAATTACTATTTTTTTTGGTGGTTCATGTTCAAATTGATCCGGTAGTACTTTTTTATCAAAAATGGTAGGATCTGCCTTATCTAATAGTCTTTTGCGAACTTTAGAGGTTTTCTAAAAATATTTTTCTAGAAAATGTTTCTCACATAGTTTATAATTTTTATACAGCTTGTCTGAATCCATTACCAGTAAATCTTTCCGATTACATGCTGCTAACCATTCCTCACATCTGTGGAAATAGAAATATTGTAATGAAGAACTAAAAGTGCAGCCTATCCAGGACAATGTGTGCTATAGGCACAGATTATCTTATATTTATGGTAAATCTGTGTAAGAACTCACCTTGCTCGATGAATTATTGGGAATCGAAACATAGAGATATTGTTTGAAGATTTTGTGGAACACCCTCTGAAAACACAAAATGTGCCACCTTTTTCATTTTTTCTGTCCATATTGATTGTTGAACACTAAATAAACAATACTTACAACAATACGAATCTTCCAAATAAAAAGTTAGGTTAACGACATGAAAATTTTAGGTTGATTAGAAAACCACTTATTTGGAGTATGCGCAAAGAAAAACAATTAAGCGGGAAACGCTAGCCTTCGCATCTGTAAGAGGTGGATAATCTGTGGGATTGGTGTACTAAAACAACACATACATTTTTACAAAATCACGTTCGCACCGGTTTGCAAATTTTTTTGAACGTGCATAAGAACTCTTTAAGGAAATATAGAAAATGTTTTTTAGCTTCTGTAAGACCTGCGCTCTTGGTACTTGTTAAGCAGCTAGGGAGTTGATGTACTTGTTACGTTCAAAACCCTGCAAGTAATTTTTCTGCATTCATTTTTAAAACATCCAAAATTGCTCAACAAGTTTGATTTCTTACCATTTGAAACTATTGTTATTTAATAGAATTTTTCAAGTAATTACTTTATGTAAAAGTTTGCCTTGTAAAATCAAATAGCTGCTTAGGAAACTTTACGTTACAAAGTAGTTGCAATTTTCCTAGCACCTGCAGTGATTACATTTTAATTAAAAGGTGTATGTAAATCCACAGTTTTCTTCTAAAAGATAAGACCACTTACCACCTGCCTACATCTGCTTACAATGGACTTATTATCTGGTTTTCTGAAGCTGTTTAGACATTACAAAGTAACAAAATTGTTCTCCTTTGTCTAAAAATCTTTTGATAATTGCGTTATCTGCTTGTTGGCAAGCTGTTACAGTTTGTATTTCAGCATCTGTTGTCTGGGAATTCTGCAAACTTGATTCTTCTGCGATATCTTTGAAAGCCAAATACCCTACCCCCATACATGATTCTGTCCTTATAAAATAGGGACGTGCTTTGAAAGAGACCATTAAGGATTGAATACAACATCCTCTTACCGAAGATACATGTTGTAAAGTCGCGTTACTAAAAATGCTTTCTTAGTATAAATGAAGTTGGTGGTTCCAGCATGCAGCCAATAAAGACATGCAGTCGCATTTTTTCATCCACAACATGATACGAAGCCAACTAGCTCAAGTTACATTTTTTCTATTTTCGCAATTCTTTTATGCTGCTGTGGAGTATAGACATTTGATTTGCTGCTACTCATGATCATTCATTAAATTACCAACACCACGTTACCAAACAAATTCACAATGCACGAGCGACGATGTAATAATCATCCTTTAAATTAAAATTTAATTATTCAAAGTTTGTGTTAGTCCGTTTTACTGTTTCTTTTGTCTTTGGTATAAACATTAACGAAAAGAAGTTACGCATCAATTTAAAAGTAGATTAGTATTTAATTAATTTAAGTTAGGGTGTCTAATTTTAATGTTATACTATTTCTTGAAGAGGTGCACTTCACAAAGCAGCATGTATATATAATTTAGGTATATTTCTATTCCTAGATTTACTGTACAGTTTATGTTTAATTTTTTTTATATGTATTTAAGGTGAACCATTGTAAGTATTTGGATTATAAAATGTTATATATTTTGCTTACCAATTTTATATGCTTATGTTATGACGCTTTGTTTACTATTACTAGCACGTTAAAAACGATTACGCAACTTATTTGTTTTATTGTTTTGTAAATAGTCTTTCAAGATTCGATGTTAACAATATAGTTTTACAGAGGTTTCCAATGTGTTCTTTCTATTTCACCCACGCCCCTCTACGACATTTTTGAGCTAGCCCAAATTCTACCATTCTATCCCCGTTCTGTTGCGGTATTCGGTGTAAACGATTTTTTTACTTACTCTTACTGCTTTCTTTCGTGTTTGCACGGAATACCGTAACATATATTTTTGGCAAACCCAACCTGAGGCTTGATTTCAAAACCTTTCTTTATTTACTTAAAATTTGCTATATTTCTAAAACCGTTCTTCTTTACTTAAAAATTCGTTCCAGCTTTTGGAAACCTCTTTCCTATTCTACGTTTCGTCTCGAATTTTTCTGTACATTGGATTACTCGAAGTTTATGTAATTGAAATAACATAAAGTCAAACAGATGCTGGTTATCTTTCAATGATAATTATAAATGTCCTTGATACATATGCGGGATATAAGCAAGACAATTTGTAACTAAATATCTAAAGATTTACTGCAATATTCGTATTCCTTTTACACAGATGATACGTTGAATAGCGAGATTCTCAACCAAGTTTCTAACAGTAACACTACAATTAATTACAGCATTTCTTTCATTGCTGAAATTTCAACGGCACTATAAACACCATCGCGGCTTATCTGCACCACACTTTCAACTAAAAAATATACACAAAACTCATTCAGTTTAACGCCTTACTGTTATTCAATACTTGTAGGTTGCTATCTCACGTAATCCGACTCATACATGAAGCTTTCTGAAGATTCAAAATAATGCTCTTTGAAAAAGGAACTTAAAACACCAGTGCGTATCACAAACGTCTACACTTCTAAAAAACTCATTCGACTAACTATTGTTTGTTAGCGTGAGTTTATCCGTAGTTTTTTCTGTGATTATAAATCTTGTACGTTGCACTTTCAACTTAAAATATATCAAGCTCAACCGGACGTTCATGTATTTAAGCGTTAACCGTAATCCAATACTTTAAAATGATACTTGTTTATCGACTTACACATTATGCTTACTGAAGGTGTAAAATAATGATACTTTGTAATTACTAATTAACAATAGCGTTACACTTCTAGAAGGATCTGAGTAATTATCTTTTGCTTATTCGACATTTATTTTTGGCAGCTGTCTCTAAGCACGCATACAAATTAATAATCACGAATGCTTGTATGTTAATTTATAGTGTGATGGAAGCTAACATACCTTTCTTGAAGAGATTATGTTACCATTGAAATTACTATAGACTTTCGATTTGCTGAGTTATCAGAATTGTAGTTTCGCTGGCGACTCAAGTTCTTTTTGTGAAAACTCTGGCGCCCTGTTTCTATTATTAATACCACTTTCTATTTACTGGTATTTTTGAATACCTTGTTGTGAGACGTTCCTATACTACCCCGTTTAGAATACCGCGTTATACTATAGTCTACTTTTGTTCCTAGTAAATATTTCTGGAAAAAAATGGCTAGTACTTTTTGGAAATTAAACGTTGATCGCTTACACGAGCCCGAACTCAAATATGAGGTTAGTTCCCGTGGGTTCGATGCTGAGTTGTCTGTAAACGAACTTAGAAAAACTGTAAGGAAAATTTTAAAATCAGAATCTTTCGAAAGTACAGACTCAATTATATCTGAATTCGATTTTCAAATAGATTACGACGCAATGACTGAAGATTTAGCTAAGTTGACCGCTAAATGCAAAACTTTTGATGGAAATTTTTCTACAGCTGACGGTAAACGTATTATTTCACTCGCTATACATCTGGAAGGTAGAATTAACCAGATGAATGTTGCTTCTGACGCGGAAGAGTACAAACAACGACAGTTGATGGTAACTATTATTGAGTTACGCAATAATTGTGACAAATTACATGAGCAGTTCAATAATTCTACAAGTTTGTCCGTACCAATTGCTTGTACTGCTCCTTCTATCCTTTTGACCGCTGTAGAGAAACACCCTCCTGGTACAGAACCTTCGAACGTGTTACCTATAGCAATACTTACTCCTATTTCTAACTCTATTCCAAGTTATGATCAGCTAGTGTGTGACTGGAATTTGAAATTTTCCGGCGATGACCAGATGTTTTTGGACGCATTCTTGTTATGCCTTGACAAATTATGTTTAGCGCACAATGTTTCTCCTTCTCAGTTATGTGCTTCTGCGTGCGATTTACTATCCGATAAGGCCCTAATCCTATATATGGCTTATTAAAATTTGATAACCAAGTGGTCCGATGTTGTTCAGTTGCTACGCGAAGAATTTCAACCTGCTAACTATGACGAAATACTTTTAGACGAAATCAAACACACATACATAGAACAAAATTTTGCCTACAAGTCCGCTACGATTGACAAAAATACTCTTACTTCACATGATCGAACGGTTAAGATTCCTCCTACGCCTACGAGTAGAACAAATACTTCTTATGTAATTTCTGCTGTTCCTATTCCTATGCTTACTTCTACTCGTCAGGTCACATGCTTTAATTGCGATCAACCTGGTCATGTGTCGACACGTTGCACTCGTCCTCAAGTACTACATTGCTATGGTTGTGGACATAAGAGAGTTACTTGACGCATTTGTCCGAACTGTCATCCTACTACTAATGCCAACCAAATTTCTTCTGTTTCTTGTTCTACTTTCTCTTCTGTACCTCCATCACGAATTGAGTCCATACTTCAATATAGTGATTTACAGGTAGCAACTCAAGAGTTTGTTCCTGCTTTCTTAAACGATTCTACCAAAGAAATTCCTGTCGTACCTGCAATAACAGATGTAGCTGAAGTGACGATAACTTCCAATACTGACAGAGAAGGTCCTGTGGAAATTAGGAAACCCGTATCTATGATGCCGGTTACTGTTGTTGTCAAGGTTTTACCTGATCTTGTTTCTTTATCTGCTGTTGTCGAAAAAGAAGTTCCTATTGTGGCTGAAGTTCTGCCTGCCTCAATTCCTTTATCTGACGTTGATGAAATTCTACTTAATTCTGTGCCTTTATCAAATGTTGATGAAATTCTACTTGATTCTGTTCCTTTATCTAAGATTGATGAAATTCTGCCTGATTCTGACCTGTTATCTAATGTTAACGAAGTCGTACTAGATTCTACTCCTTTTTCCTATGGTTGACACTTTTATAGCCAATGCTGTTACTTTTTGTATCATTGACTCTTTTGTAACCGACACAAAAACAAAATGGTTCCTTCCATGACGCCTAGTGAGTTTCCTAAACCACTACTACCTCTACCCTAGCTACCACTTACTCAACCTCGTGCTACAACTACTACACCCCCTGTTAATTCTGTTTTACGAAAAACCGCCCAACCAATACAACTTCTTGCTTTGGTATGTCATCCAACAAAAACGGTTAACAAAAGAAATAAGAGGAAAAAAATGTTCTATGTTGATTCTGAATTTGAAGATGTAGGTCGGCAAAACCTCAATGTCCTTGATCTTGTTTCGTTTTTCTTCTGGCGACGCAAACGTTTTAAGCCCCATCACTAGTCCTCTACACCCCCAATTTCTATACTGACTCTGCCTTTAGTTTAACTTGATTTTTGGACTTTACGATTTCTAGTTTTCTAATGATTTTATTGTTCCGATTGCTTTTATTTCTCTTCTTTTCTTGTTGTTCCTCGTATTTATCCAACCCCGTGTTGGTACGGGATTAGAATATATCCACGGTACGACCTGCCTGTCGTAAGAGGCGACTACACCGGTCTAACACATACACACACACACTCACACATACACACACTTCATGCACACACACACATACACACACTCATATACATACACACACACATACTCACCCTCACACACATACATATTTTAGGTTGCGTCTTTCTTTAGTTTTGGTACTACTTACTTCTAGTTTTATTTTTAGGTTAGTTTTTATTTTTAGTTTTACTTCTCCATTCCTTTTGATACACATTCCTTTCCCGTTTCTTCTGCTGTTTTTCTTACTGCTAGTTCTCTTACGAACTTAGTTAAATTTTTTCGATCTGCTTCCTGTGGTAGATGATTTCTAGATCTTTTTCTTTTCTTCGGAAATTACGACTTAGTCGACCTTTAGGCCTAGTTAGCTATTCTTTTCTTCGGTTGTTCGTTTAATACGATTCTTTGTTACCACATCTTGAAGTATCTCAACTTTTCTATCCAGCATTCTCATTGTTCCCTTGCATACTTTTAGGCTTGACATTTATTGTCTCGTATTGGCTTATACTGTAGGTTTTCGTCCTTACTCCTTTTCTTGCTTTGGGTTTTTCGCGAGAAACCTATTACTTTTTCTTGAGGTGGAAAACGTTACTATTTCTTTATTAGAGATATCAGTTCTTCGACTTTTTGCAGTGTTAGGCCATTCCATCTTTGTCCTCGATGATTGCTACCCTATACCTTTCCTTTTCCTATATCCTATACACTTCTTGACTTGGTCCAGTGTACTGGTCTTCAAGCCCGATAAAAACTTTTGTGTTAGTCTTGAGTTTTTCTTGTAGTTTTGTAAGATTTTTCTTATTTTTTTTGTTTTTCTTGTAGTAAGATTTTTTTAATTTATTTATCCTATTAGTATGTACTGGTCCTTCAAGCCGGATAAAAATTCTTTTATCGGTATTTAAGTTTTTCTTGTAACGAATTTTCTTTTGATTTGTTTTATTGATATACTACCTGCTCGGTTGCTTCTGCTTCCTACCCCGACCTTTTAATTTTGCTAGGGGGGAATTTGTTACGTTCAAAACCCTGCAAGTAATTTTTTCTGCATTCATTTTTAAAACGTCAAAAAATTGCTCAACAAGTTCGATTTCCTACCATTTGAAATTATTGTTATTTAATAGAATGTAAAAGTTTGCCTTGTAAAATCAAATAGCTGCTTAGGAAACTTTACGTTACAAAGTAGTTGCAATATTTCCCAGCACCTGCAGTGATTACATTTTAATTAAAGGTGCATTTAAATGCACAGCTTTCTTCTAAAAGATAAGACCACTTACTACCTGCCTACATCTCCTTACAATGAACTTTTTATCTGGTATTCTGCAGCTGTTTAGATGTTGCAAAGTAACAAAATTGTTCTCCTTTGTCTAAAAATCTTTTGATAATTGCGTTATCTGCTTGTTGGCAAGCTGTTACAGTTTGTATTTCGGCATCTGTTGTCTGGGAATTCTGCAAACTTGATTCTTTAGCGATATCTTTGAAAGCCAAATACCCTACCCCTATACATGATTCTGTCCTTATAAAATAGAGACGTGCTTTGAAAGAGACCATTAAGGATTGAATACAACATCCTCTTACCGAAGATGTTGTAAAGTCGCGTTACTAAAAATGCTTTCTTAGTATAAGTGAAGTTGGTGGTTCCAGCATGCAGCCAATAAGGACATGCAGTCGCATTTTCCCATCCACAACATGATACGAAGCCAACTAGCTCAAGGTACAGTTTTCTATTTTCGCAATTCTTTTATGCTGCTGTGGAGTATAGACATTTGATTTGCTGCTACTCATGATCGTCCATTAAATTACTAACACCACGTTACCAAACAAATTCACAATGCGCGAGCGACGATGTAATAATCATTCTCGAATTTATTTGTCACGATATGTTCTAGTTTTATACCCTCTGAAGATGCTTTCTATAAATAACGCCACACTGCAAGCTCTTTGCACTGCTTTTTCAGCGATACTCGCCACGGCTACTCATCTGCTTTGAAATAAATTACTACCCTTCTATTCAATGAAATATAATCTGACTAACAAAAGTTCATCCTATTTTATTGTGACAAAATAAATTAAAACCACAAAAAGCTTTGTTTTTACATACTTAATCCATACATCAAAGATTTAATGATCCTCCCCAATATTAAATATCGTCATCTTAATACTACAATGATTTCCTGATATGTCTATATTTATTTATGCTTATTTTAAAGTAGATGGGCCTATCCCTGAACCTTATTACATTCCCCGGTCTAATATGAGCTCATACTATAAACCTCTCTGTACATGAGTGCAAAATTTCAGCACTGAAAATTTCCAAAGAAAAAGATACCCGTTTACCTTGTACATATGCAAAAATATACACAATTATTTTATATACACCTATTTACATAACCATATTTTAACTACTTCCCTATCAAAGGTAAATAGTTTAATTTTATGTCCATAAATTCATCAAAATACACCCAAAATAACACTAATAGTTTAAACATCGAATAAGCACTACAAACAACAGTTTTTCAAAAAAAATTCATTCACCTGGAATGTTTCTCACGCAGATCTCTATCATGAAGCCACATCTGAAGATGCACTCCGTTACCGACTGCTCGTACCAGAATCACTCCACGTTGCTGCATGCCATCAGGAACAGCAATTACTCCTGCAAATCGCTTGGCATCCAAATTACGGTACCTCCAAACCCTATGTACTGCCGCTATTGGTCCATAAATATCCACTTCTTCCGGTCAGTGTCCAACAAGCACTATCAACCAAACTATATAGAAGTCGCTACTTACTGTTCATCCTGCTTCATGTTACAAAATCAATTTTATACAATTCACATCGATTTTAATATTGCACCAACTTGTGCTTTTAATAACTGGTAATTTAAAATCTCGGACTCACTATTCGCATACTGTAGTAGTTTAAAGCCAGGATGAAGATGATCATAGAAAAAAAGAGAGTCATTGGATTTCCAAAGATCTTAGAAATTTGACATTATATGGATGACAACTTTAGATTATGGATTATTGGAAGGCATGAAAATATGTACTTCTTGCCAATTTCAACTAACTAAGCAAAATCATTAGAATTGGATGATGCTAATGTTACTAATAAATCAAAAGTAGTAGATGACCAATTTGTAGTGCCAGGTTGTAGTGAGGATGACCAATATTTGGATGTAGATACAGGATTAGATTATTTAAATGCTTCATTAACATCCATAGGGGAGTCTCCTATTCTAAGGAGCAAGTGTAAGAGTAGCAAAATATATTGCAAGGAAAAAGTTACGAAAATAAAATGCAACATCAATGATTCTTTCTTTCAAATAGAAGAGAGTGAAAATAATGAGGAATGCATGTGTGGCGGTTCAGAAATAGAAATAATCAATCAACTTAATGAAAATTTTAAAACTGCTAGTAAGAGTGAAAATTTTCAAATTTTGACTGCTGTACCACAAAGTTGGTCCATTGCTAAAATTGAAAAAGAGTTTGTTGGTGTTAGAAACTACTTCGCAAGAAAAGTGAGAAAACTAAAAATAAAGAAAGGTATTTTGTCCACTCCAGATCCAAAGCAGGTAAAACCCTACTCAAGTAAACAACTACACTACTAAATGAATTTTACTGCAGCAATGATGTTAGTAGGCAGATGCTTGGATTGAAGGATTATGTTTCACTCGGTAGAGATGTTAGTAGTGGTAAACCTTTGCATGCTCAAAAAAGGATTAATCTTAGGAATCCTGCGAGAAATATATAGCCATTTTAAATCTAAACATCCTGATGTTAAAATTGGCTTTTCAAAATTTGCAGAGTTAAGGCCAAAAAATTGTTCTCTCGCTGGTGCTGGTGGCACATATTCAGTATGTGTCTGTACAACATACCAGAATGTTAAATTGCTTCTTGTTGGAGGTAATTTAAATAAAATTACATTACCTGATTCGGACAATGCTCTCAAGACTTACAAGGAATGTATTTCAAAAATTATGTGTAACCCTCCTTCTCAACTATGCTTTTTGAATGAATGTTATTACTGCTCAAAAATAAGTAAGTTTAAGGAAGAACTGCTGGAATACCTTGAGGAACAGATGATCGATAATATTACATACAAGCAATGTATCACTGTCAACCGCTGTACCTTTGGAACAATAACAAACCAATTGAAGAGTATATTCAAGAACTGTCTGATCAAATAATTCAACTCAATAGGCATAATTTCATAGCCAAACAGCAATCGGCATTTTTTTTTTGAAAAGAAGATACTTATCAATGAACACGAAGCAGTAGTAACGTGCGATTTTGCAGAAAACTACTCATTTGTTCTGCAAGACGAAGGACAGGGGTTCCACTGGAACAACTTGATGGCAACTGTGCATCCTTTTGTTGTTTAATATAAAAAGAATGGGGAAACTGAAACAAACGTCCTAACATACAAGAGTTTTATATTTATTTCAGACTGTTTAAGCCACAACACGGTCTTAGTTCATGTTTGTCAAAAAAACTTATGGTGTTTTTGAATAGTTTTCTGCCAAACATTAAAAAAAATATTATTTTTCTGATGGGTTAGCAGTTCAATACAAGAACTGTTAAAAATTTTCCAACCTATGTCATCACGTTGAAGATTTTGGGGTTGAGGTCGAATGACATTTTTATGCAACCTCCCATGGTAAAGGAGTGTGTGATGGAGTTGTAGGCACTGTAAAGCGGCTTGCTGCTAGAGCAAGCCTCCAAAACCCATTGGAAAACCAAATTTTGTCACTATTACAGCTTTTCTAATAAGGAAATAAGAACATTCTCTATGCTACTTTTTTAATGCAGCTAATGATGAGTATATCGAGGAAGAAAAATTACTAAAAGAGCATTTTAAAGAGTCAACAGTAGTTGCTAGAACGCAAAAGTTCCATGCATACATTCCTATATCAAACGATAAGGTACAAACTAAAATGTACTCATATTCTGATTAATCACAAGTACATAAAGTTCAAATCACCCCCGGGTTTGAAGATGTGCCTTTTGAAGAAATAATTGGGTTTGTTTCCTGCGCATATGAACAAGAGTTGTGGTTAGTTTGTGTGCTGTCAAAAAATATAAGTGAAGAAGGAACAAGGGTTTCCTTTGTGCATCCAAGTGGCCCCTCCCCTTCCTTTACTTATCCAAGAAGGGCGGACATTTTGACTGTGCCAAAACATTTCATCCTTTACAAAGTAAATCCAACTACAGCTAATGGAAGAACATAGTACGTGCAGCAGGATGAAATGAAAAAAGCCACGCAAATTCTTGCTAAGAAGAAAAATAAATTATTTTGAACTATGGAAGTGGTTGTGTAGCTAAGTTAGTATTATAACTCCGAGTGTCATTGGGTTGGATCTTTTGTTAATATGATGCTTGTAAAAATTATGTTGTTATGTAGTACCTATTTCTTACAAAACTGCAGATAGGTACTTATGCATAATGATATTTTTTTTCTGTATATTAGCGAAATAAGATAACGTAAAATATGCCATATTAAGTTCCACTTGCAAGCAGTAGATTATGAGCACCAATCATGTAGGTACGATATATGCAATTTTCACGTGTACATCATGACAAAAAAATCAATTTAAATATAATATCATGAAATTTGGTACACTTGTAGCCTAGAGTACTCTTTAAACCATACATTTTTTTCAAAAAGTTAAAAATTCCGATTTTGAGTTTTCAAAAAAAGTTGATTCGTAAGTTTTTTTTTTAAATCATTTGATTCAATCTGCCATATCATATAATTTATGAAACGCCATTAAAAACTGAATAAAATGCCACAAATTTCAGCTCTCTAGGTCAAATAGTTTTGAAGCTACAGCCGATTAAAGGTCTTGTCGCAAGGCAAAAAATCACAAATCTTCAAAAATTCGTAACTCTTAAACCAACGGTAAAAAAAAAATTAAAATTTTGCAGTTTTTGTTCTTATGTTATGTACGAGTGACATCAAAAATCACAGAAATATGAAACCTTCACCTATAAAATTAATAATTTACTGGTTGATTTCACAGGAAATTACCCAATAAGCCTTTATTAATTACGTGTAGAAATAATATTTAACTTTATTTTAAGAGTTTCAAACAAAACATTTTAATTTTGGAATCTTTGTTGTTAATTAAGAAGTACGTCAGTTACTAAGAAATATTTTTAAACGTTTTTAAAAGTTAACTATTCCCCGTAAATGAATAAATGCTCCAATACAAAGAAATGCGCGATTATTAAACAATAAGAGAGAAGGAGACAGCGAACATCAACTCCGTGCGTTAGAAGAGAATCGACGACGCTTTACGAATTCATAAATTATATCGACCGCGGTAGTTTGACACTAATTAGATCGTTAAAACGCGAAATCGGTGTAAATCAGCGGTGAATAATTATTGATATGGGTTCGGAAGGACCTGGAAAATGCTATAGAGATAATTTTTGTATATAAACCGAATCTGAATAAGAATGGAGGTCATTCTTTCCTTAACCAAACAATATGTAATATTCGACATTCGAGATTGGATTCGACATTCGTCAAGTAGGATTTAAAGTAGGGTTGCATGCTTTAAATTAGTTTAGAAGATGAAACTTATACGTGTGTGTAGTTTCAAATATAGAAGTTCTTAAACGCAATTATTTGATGAAACGTAATTGTTTGTAAAATACTAAGAAAACTGAACCTTCTTCGATACAAAAGCTATTCTGAAGTTAATTGGTTGAAAAATAGAAGATGCACTTTGCAAACTGATGGTAATTTAAGATGGAGTCAGGAAGTATTTGATATCTTTAATTACGAGTTGGATAAGTGCTATTTGACATAGGAAGTATAAAATTCTGGCTCTTTGTTTGTTAATTGATAAGAATATTTGAATATTTTGTAATTTAAGTTAGAATAAGTTCCCAATTTTATTAATTGTGAAGCGGATAAATACCAGCAAATTTTGAGGTTGAAGTTTGAAGCATTTTGACCTTTAATAATCAATCTGTGGAGCATCATTGGCCAATTATACTCACGAGCGGGGCAGTAAAAGATAGGAAAGTTATTCATTTATAAATTAAAGTGGATTTTGTACCTGTTAAATAAGTATTAGGTAAAGATTGTTTTCGTAATAATATAGGAATAATTTTGTGCATGAACTTAAGTTGTAAACTGTTCCGTATTCTATTGTATAAAAGAAAAAATGTTTTTGAATGTATAGATGTTTCTTGAGATTGCTGTGTGTCATTTCATATTGTAAATTCCACAGGATAATTTCCATTGAGCTAACCAGGCAAATAAACGAACAGAAGATAGAACAATAATTTCATATTTTCCTATTGCATTCTCATTATTACAGATTGCTGTACCTAAGTCACAAAATTAATTAGTGATGCTCCTATTCACAGAGGTTGTTACAGCAATATATATATATATATATATATATATATATATATATATATTGCTGTGCTTGTTCCTCTTTTATAATGGAAATCCTAGTAATGAAACAAATACAAGTATAATGAGTTCGCAATTGTCCTTCACACAAACAATATTTTAAATAAGAATTCACAGTTATTCTCTACACTGGTACTCTAGTAAACGAATTTTAAATACATAAGAATTATTTATCAATAAATCGTTTTTGATTATTTTCGTAACAATTACTATTCACAACAATTATTTTCAGAAGATCATCTAATTTAATATCCTTTCTCTTAAAACTGTATTAAACGGCTGAATATTCAGTCTGTTTTTTATATTATATGATCACAGTTTTTTACGCGAATTTGCACTCCTCAAAATAAATTTTTGACTTGTACACAAATGAAAATGAAAATTAAAATCTTAACGTAATACATAACTTTTATGAAATGACTCAATTGAAACAAAATAACTCACATATATTACTTTACAGCCAAGTGTATTTTTATTGTTCGCTTTCGAATTGCCAGAGTTCACTTTTCATGGATAACAATTACTCAATTCTTATAAATCAATATCAATGTTTCATACTCTTGAAATCCTTTAAGCCGCACAACCTCATGTAAAATTAATCTTCAAATCAAACTCTAGTCTTTCAATCGTTTTAATAATTATTAAATGACAGCTCTCGTGTTTTAAAATAATAACTTTCCATAACAACTTGCTGCAAAATATTGTACGTTTGAAATTAATTATGTAACAAATACATAACTATATCAATAGCAAGCTCGTGACGGCATTTTAACAGGCACTGACCGACTGGCCTCCTACTGCTACGGCCATCGTTTTAAATACAAAGTCTCCCCTCTTACATCGTTTGTTCTGGCATTTTCCAGCAATTTCGCGATTGTACTCGTCGTTCCAATACATTTTATGTGAATATATGCTTCTTGCACATTTAACTATACGATATACGATTTGACTTGAGATTTTGAACTTCTTAACAATTATAAATCTCATTGAACTTAACGTTAAATATAAATGGAAACCCTTTAGAATATTTCTTTATATATAAAACATAATTCTATTTAAAGTAGGATCCTTCAGTTATTAAATATGAATGAAATTTCTTTATATATATATTATATATATATATATATATATATATATATATATATGTATTGTGCTTTTCAAAAATATGATTCTAATGTCTAATATGCAAACAAATGGCTAAAAATAATTTTTCCTCTGTCGCATGTAGAATCTTTGTCGTACGCTTTAATGTGTCCTTGTTATGACCTTGAATCATAACGATATATATATATATATATATATTTATATATTTATATATATATATATATATATTGCTGTGATAAGGGATTGTATAGGGGTGTATTGAGTAGTAAAGGTTCCCGTAGTAACTGTAAATAGCAATATGAATCAGAAAACTGCATTTATTTAGCAGGAAAATAGATAATTCGCACATTATGTAAATAGCAAGCATTTAACACCCTGTATATTGACCGTAATTAACTTTAATCAACGCCAGTAAGCAGATCTTCCAATAATAGAACGCGTATTCAGCAGAGAAATAATCATACATGTAATTAAAATACGTCAAGCGTTCAGTGAGTTATAAAATAGATACTCAGAAGATAAGATAAAACCTAGTAAATCTACATGCAATTACCTTTTAAGAAAGAAGGAACAATAAGTGCTTTGATAAGTAACGAATTTTCAAAGATGAGTTTTAAATAGATACATGAACGAAAACATCACTTATGTTACATCAGTTATTTTTGTTCAATTCTCCAAAAGCTTTATCTACACAACAACAAACATAAGCTAAAGTAATGTTTGGTTTTTGTAGTTTTTATGAATTTTACTTGAGGTATTCCTCCTTTGTGACTTATATGACCTTAAATAAACTTTTAATCACAGCAATATATATATATATATGTGTGTGTGTGTGTGTGTGTGTGTGTGTGTGCACGCGCGCGTGTGTGTACATCCTGCTAACAATTCTGCATTCTTACAAAATTGATACATTTTAGCGTCCCCTAGAAATAGTAGAAATAGTTAATTACATATATAGAATATATTGTTGCACAAAAGAATTTTTTTAAATAGCGAAATATATTGATATACACTATTTTATATTTTTCTATCATTCTAGAACTCTTTCAAAGCCATTTATTGTTGTGTCCGACTTATATCCTGCTTTCATTTTACATTAAGACTACTATCACTTTTGCTCCCTGCAACGTTGTTGCTAACTATTTAAAGTAACAAAGATGAAACTTAGAAATAATACCTTAAGACAGAGTGAGATATGAGTAATTGGACATTTTACATTTAATCATTTGGTTTTTACAGGCTGGCGACTTCGAACGTAAATCACTCGCAATGTGTTGCGTACGTTTAATACTATTTATTATATTGCTGTACTTTGTATCCGATGCGCCGCTAAATTAAAACAATGTATGCATCCTTATGTTCTATAAATAACAGTGTAAGAAATAAGAGTAATTATTTGATGCTAAATCATTATCATAGCCTTGCTTATCATCAAGAAGTGGTTTATATTTCAGATGTATTTGAATATGATACCATTTTTTAAATAGAAAACCTTAATTCTAGAAATCTTATTAATATAAATAGGAAGTTAAAACATTTATTTAAAACTTGATATTTATTGTGTGGGTGTCACACACTAAGTGCTTGCTAAATATAATGTAAGCGTCAAATTTAACCCCTCAAAACAGCTCTATCTTAACAGTTTTGTTTTTTGCATACACTATTTGGTTTTATTGGTGTGATAATTATACAATTATTTAATTGGAGTTACTGCGCAACTTAAAATGTTTAAGCGTCGGCAATACAGCTGCTATCAACATCATATAAGAGTTCAAAATGTACAGGAACACACAGGAACATTGTTCCAGTTCGTGAAATTTGTAAAAGAATTGTTCCTGTTCGTAAAATTCTTCAAGTATTTGTTCTGGTTCGTAAAATATCGATAGAAATCTTACGGATTCTAATAAACGTAAAATATGGGTTTAACGTCAAAGATGCAAGGTATTTTTATGAGACTATTAGACGAGTGAAAATTCTAAAAATTTTCTATTGAGTCGTTTACAAGCTATAATGTTTTTTAGTGTAGGGGTTACTGCCACCCCGAAGACTGGCTTTCATGCGCCGTTGGTGCTGTTTATTTTTGTAATAAACTATAGAGGATTGCTTGTGAAAACTTTAAAAATTTTATCCAACCCTTTATGAGGTAAGTTTTACTTTGTTTAGGGATTGCTGCGAACCCAAATACTGGATTTGGCACACCGTTGCTGGTGATATTTTTGTTATAGATTATATTAAGCATTTCACGAGAAAATTTTCTATCGAGTTGTTTACCAGCTAAACCTTTTTGAGGGTTCCGTACCTAATAAGGTATAATGGAACCTTTATAAGATCCACTCTTGTGTCCGTCCGTCCGTCTGTCACAGAGGTTTTTCTCGAAAACTATGTAATGTAGGAATTTGAAATTTGGCACAATGCTAGGTCTTTATGGCGCGCACATATATCGACAGTCAGGAAATAGAAAAAAATATTCTTAGATTAAAATGGCGGAGGTTAAGTCGGTCAAAAGAAAAAAAGTTTTAATAAATATATCGTGTGAGGCATCATTTGAAAGAGGATTCTAAAAGGTTTTTAAAAATATTTTTTAAATAATTTTCGGTCCAGTAGTCATCATGATATAACTCAAAATGTGCCAGAAATGACGAGATCCCCCCCCCTGTTCTCTTACATTTCCAATGCTAGAATTTTGATTTTAATAGGGATAGTAGCTATTGAGTCATAGATTATTGGAAAACTGCAGGTTTTTTTGACAGTGTAATAATTGCTGGGAGAAAAATTTTTAAACACAGTAGTAGACAACGTATTTACTAATGTACCAGTACAATGTGGCACAATATATTTATTTTTCAGTTATCACAATCAAATTTGGGTAAGATTTAAATATACATAGAAAATAAGAACTGCTTAATTTGGTTTATTGATTGCTCACTGAAGTATTGGTACGGAACCCTAATAGTGCGAGCTCGACTCGCTCTTGACTAACTTTTTACCATAAGGGTTGCTGCTACTCCCAAGACCGGGTTTGGCGCACTATTGTTGGTGGATATTTTTGTAATATACTATTAGAGGATTGCATGTGAATATTAAAAAATGTACATTGCATCATTGACTAGCTACAATTTTTACAGTATAGGGGTTACTAGTAACATAAAGACTAACTTGGGCATGGCGTTGCTTGAGAATAATTTTTGAAAGAGGTTATTAGAAGATTGCTTGTAATAATTTTAAAAACTCTACATGGTACCACTTACGAGCCACGTTGCTGGAGTTTATTTTTGTAATAGAGTAGTAGAGGATTGCATGTGAAGAGGTTAAAAATTTTCTAACGAGTTGTATACAGACTAAAAATGTTTTTAGTGTAGGGGTTTGCTTTACCCCTCCAAATTGAATTTGGTGAAGTGTTGCTGGTGGATATTTGTGTAATATGTTATTATAGGATTGCATGTGAATATTATTTGAAAATTTTGTATCGCAACGTTCACGAGCTCAAGTTTTTCAGTATAGGGGGTACTACTACCCCTAAGACTGACGTTGACACAGCGTTGCTTGCGAACAGTTTTGAAGGTGGTTGCATGTGAAAATTTTAAAAACTTTCTATTGAGCCGTTTACGAACTATATTGTTGTCTAATATAGGGGTTGCTTTCACCCCCCAATATTAGTTTTCGCGCCCCGTTATTGTTGCTTATTTTGCTAATGGGGTATTAAAAAATTGCATGTGAAAATTTTTAAATTTTTATCCAACCCTTTACGAGGTACAATGTATTTAGTTTAGGGGTTGCAGTCATTACTGGCTTGGCATACAATTACCAGTGAATGTTTTTGCTATAGACTACTAATCATTACATGTAAAAATTTTGAAAATTTTTTAACGAGTCTTTTACCACCTAAAATTCCTTAAGTATTGGGGTTGCTGGCATCCCCATGACTGGGTTTATGCACTGTTGCTAGTGGATGTTTGCACAATATACTATTAAAGAATCGCATGTGAATATTATGAAAATTTTGTATCGCATCGTTCACGACTACAATTTTTACAGAATAAGGGTTACTGCTACCCTCCAGGACTGACTGACACAGCAGGGCTTGATGATAGTTTTGAAGGAGACTATTAGAACATTGCATGTTGCGATGTGAAATATCCGGGTATTTATAATTTAGGGTAAATACCTAGGATAATTACCCAGGTAAATACCCAAAATTCATAAATACCTCGGTATTTTTAAATTTGTATAAAATCAAGAATAGGATTAAGCTATACCTTGTAAAATGTATTTAAATAAATGACACTTTACTCAAACTAAGAGTCTTCTTCCATTTGTGCAAGCTTAATGAACCATTTTAACGTGTTTATGAAGCTCAAGCATAAGCAGTTTTAATTATTTATATTAGTTGCTATTTCTTTTTGCAGTTTTATTTGAGCTATATTGACTGACAACCTAAACCTTGGTAATAGCATATATTATAAAATATTAAGCATTTTTATTTCAATTATGTACTTGTGACACTTGTATTACACAAGCAAAACAGTTAAATTAGTTACACAAAACTATATGCGACTCTTGACGTAGACCTCAAATATAGTAAATTCTGTACACAAAACAAATAAAACTTTATATTTTTCATTGCATACAATATTAATGCTTTGCTTTAATCTGAATTATTTTCATCACGTGAGTGGCTCGACAATGACACATGTTCATCTTCATCATCATCGGTATCGAGAGATGAAATTTTCATCTTATCTCCTTCGTTTATTTCCATCTGAACATCTTCAAAACCACCGTATTCTTCCTTATTTTCTGTTCGTTTCTGTTTTTTAATTTTAGGATGATTGATGTTGTTAAGCAATTTCCAATTATCAGACAAATAAGTGATCTGTCCGGCTCGTTCAGTTGTCAGTCTATTTCTTTTCTTACTATGGATCCAGCTGAACGTGCTGAAAGTTCTCTCAATTGCAGCAGATAATATCACAGGAGCGCCTAGGATTCTCACGGCTACATCAGCCAACACACATGTCCCTCTCAATTTCCTCCACCATAACATGGGACTGATTGCCTTCTCTTTTTCAAAATCTTTTACCCCTTCCCAGACAAAAGCTTTTCTCCACAGTCCTTCATTATCTCTATAATCAGCTACATTTTGTCAAAGTTCAACTACTTTCAATTCCATACTGTTGCCAACTTCACAAACGAAATGAATAGCATGAAGAAGTTCTTTAGGTTTAAGTTTGCAACCCTGAGAAGAAGGACTCAACAAATCAGCAGCAAGATGAATTTTCTCCACACCAAACTCCATCCGTTTCTTTAACTTTTTAAGTACCTCTTTCTCTTCGGAATTCTTTAGAGGAGACTGTGGAATCTCGTTTTTAAGATTTTTTGAAGATTGTTAAATTTTATGAAAACCCTGTGGATCTGCGAAGTGTTTGACTCAAATGCAGTGATAAGTTCAATGATTGGGTGTAAGATGTTCACCATTTTTTCAACTTTGACCCAAAACACGCCGTCATCAAGCATCCGACGTTTCATATCTGATGTGATTTCTGCTTCCTTGCTAACAGCTAGTTTTTGAAGCACAGATTTGTTTGATAGCAAATTCTGTAAGCTGAACAAGTTGCTTCCCCATCGTGTTTGCCCAGGCAGTTTCAGAGAAATCCTATCTTTGAAATTTTTGTCCAATTGAAAGTGGTCCAACAGTGCTTTTAAGATATGACTATTTTTGATAGTTTTTACTATGTCAACGACAGTAGCCATAAAAGATTTGATGGTATTGCATTTTAAGATGTCTTCACAAAGAAGATGTAAAAGGTGAGCTAGACAACCTAATGGTACAATTGACGGGTACTTCTTCTTTACCAACGCCAAGGCAGGTCGCATGTTGGAAGCGTTGTCTCCAATGATTACCAAAAACTTCTCAGGGCCATACTTTTCAATTACGTTTATTATCAACTCAGATAAGTAAGGTGCATTTTGTCTGTTCTCCTTTGTTGCGACAAATTTCACAAACAGTGGCTCTGGCTTTGTAACAACAAAGTTTATTATTGATTCATTCATTCCTGATGTTACTCCAGCCATCACATTGTAAATGTAAGTATTTTGAGTCACTTAGCTGATTTGTAACCTCACTTTGCATTTCTGTGTATTGATCGATGGTGGTTTGTAAGATGGACGAATTTTTTTGAAGAATTCTATCCATCGTGAATGTTCAATTATTGACAAGGGTGCACCGCTTACGAAAATAGCTTTAGCTAAACTTTGGTTAAGGATTTCCTGAAACAAAAAAGACTGCATATTAAAATGTAATTCTTTTCAATTACACAACACATAACACGTAATTCAACTCAATCTAAGGAAGAGGCTTTTATTAAAATTACTTAAATTGTAGGAACATAAGTACCGACCTAAGTGCATGAAACTGTAAGCTCATAAAAATTCTTCTTGGGAGCGTTTGTCATTTTTGTGTGTCTTTAGAAGAAAGCAAGAGTTAAGTAAAAATAAATATTTTGTTAAAAATTATTAAAGTTTGCAATTACTAAAACTTTGACCTTTGGGTTTTATCTAAAAGGGTTTGCCATAAACCAAAAAAAAATTGATTCCACTGTAGAGCATGATGACCTTTATGGTCATTTTAACATTGAGAAGCACACTGCCTTTTACATGAAGCTTAATAATAATTTCTTTTATTTACTCACATTCAACTGACTGTCCATATGGTCTAAAAAATTAACCAATCCTCCTCCACTGATGTTCGAAGTTGTGGATGATGGTCGATTGAAAATCAAACGATTACTTTTCATTCTCTCAAAGATGTTCCTAATACTGCTTTCAGATATAATTGGCGATGTTGATAGGTTGCATATGCCTATCAGTTGAACTTGATCCAAGTTCTTCTGGTACAAAAAGCATATTTACATTCAACTCTTTTTGCTTTGATTTATATAGAGTTGTTTTCTTATCTGTGTTTGTTAACATGGATACTTGAGTACATACAGTATTTGGCTTTAAATCAAGCATTTTCTTTATATCCTCAGGACACTTAAAACACTTCCTTATATGTTTGGTCATTTTATTAACATTAGCATATTTGTATTCAGTACTGCAGTATTTGCATACAACATCAACACCACTTTTTTTATTTTCTTTAAAAAACTGCCAAGCTGAACCCTTTTTCTTGACCATTTTTCACACGTAACTATTAGCAAAAAGGAAGTAAAGTAAGTAAAACTTAAAAATAGAACATTAACTTAAGCAGGAAAGCTGCTTTTTAAAGGATTAGATAAAAGAAATAACTGCTGTCAGTAACTAAAATCTCATTACTAAAAGTTATTCTGTGTATAAGCACTTGGGGTTTTTTTTACACATTCACAATACTTTTTTAGCTGAGCAAACGTGTACAATGTAATTAATCCGTTTATAAAATGTTTTAGGTACAAAAAATATTTAAAAAGGTATTATTCATTCTTTTTGCTAAGATGTTAATTTTATTTTGTAAACAACATTTTAAAAACTGAATACCATAACAGTGTTACTAATCTCAGTTACCTAATTGAATTAAATGTCTTTTTTAAAGCTCAAAAAACCCACATTTTGGGTATTTACCCATTGTCAGGGCAATGGGTAAATACCCGGGTAAATATCAAATTTATAATTACCTACCCACTGGATATTAACCTGGCTCACATCACTACAGCCACGTTAGAACAAAGATTAATGGAAAGTTCCATTGCATTGAAAGAAGATTTCACTGAACAGGTAAAAACAGTTCAGCAAAAGTTGGACAGTAAATTGGGGAAAAATGGAAGAAGATGTGATGAGGCTGCAAGAACAAGTGATTTCACTAACAACGCGGCCACTTGAATTAGTAAGCCAAGTTGTAAATCAGAACATTCCAGAAATACGAACCACGGAAAGAAGCGAGTCAATACCGTCTAAATTTAAAGTGAAACCACCCACATTCGATGGTAAAACACCTTGGCCCACATATTTGAAACAATTTGAAGCTGCTGCAATAGCCAACGGTTGGTGCAACAAAGAGAAAGCTATCTCCTTAGTAGTGGCCCTACGGGGGGAAGCTCTTAACGTCTTGCAAATGATTCCCGATCACCAGCAGAATGATTACGGCATCCTAACATCGAAGCTTGAAATGAGATATGGAGACGCTCACCTTCAACAGGTTTACCATGCACAAGTTAAGAACCGTTTGCAAAAGACAAATGAAAGTCTGCAAGAATTCGAAGCTGACATCGCCAGATTAGTTAGATTGGCATACCCAACAGCATCAGATAGCTCCCTTGAACAACTGGCTGTTCAAACATTTGTAGATGGCATTAAAGATGGCGAAATACAGCAAGCGCTAAGATTAGCACTGCCAAAAATGTTAGATGACGCACTGACTAATGCGTTTGAATTTGAAGCAGCTAAGCAGACATCACACAGGATGGGTCACAAAGTTTGGTCTGTCTTAGAGGAACCTGGTCAAGCGCAGAACAGCATAGATGAAATAATCAACCGTGTGTTTGAAAAGCAAAAGGCGGAAAGGCTAGAAAGGCGACGACCGCGGAGATGGCGTCTTCGATGCTGGAACATGCGGTGAAGTTGGTTATACACAGAGACGCTGTACTCAACCAAAGAAACAACCGGTTGAGCTAAAGCAGGTCAATGTAAGGGGGCAAACGTCAACAGCACAACGTAGAGCCCTGAAGATTATCATTCGTGCTGCATCGTCAATGGGAAGTCGGGACAGCATTTATATTGATGGTAGAATTAATGGTAGGGTTGTCCGATTATTCGTGGATACAGGAGCGACAAGGATTATTGTGAGATCAGATTTGGTTGGTCGTGGAAAAGTGCTACCTGTATCGGTATGTCTTCGAACGGCAAGTGGTGAGAAAATTTCTACTCATGGAGAGACTGCCCTAATGTTGGGAATTGGAGACAAACTAATTAATCATCGGGTGTTGGTAGCTGAAATCACAGAAGAAGTGGTCATGAAAATGGATCTCATGAGAGAATATGGATTTCATGTGAACATGAAAGATGTGCTACGGATAGATGACGATGAGATTCCATTTCAAGGGACGAGTAACCAGATGATGCAAGTTTGAATGATTTGTGATATGAAAATACCCGAGAAGGCGGAAATGGTAGTAATGGGATGGCCGGATGGTACGCTCCGGGAAGGACAAATATGCATGATGGAAGCAACTGAATTGGGAATGGGTCAGGAGGGATTACTGATTGGAAGAACGCTGCTAAAGTTTCGAAATATGATACCAGTAAGGGTGCTGAACATTAATCCGCATACGGTGACCCTGAAGAAAGACATGATTGTGGGAAGTTGCATTCCAGTATGCCATATTAAATGTTGTGTGGACGACGTGAAATATAAACCAGCCAACGGTTGCTCACAAAAATTGCTGGATATGTTGATACCTTCGTGTCAAGGATTAAACGGCGACCAACTGGACAAGGTAAAAGAACTGGTCGGACGATATCGTGGCGTATTTGAACTGGATGACAGTGAGAAAGGAAGGACGAATGTTGTGCAACACAAGATCAATACTGGAGATGCACAACCGATAAGACAACATCCCAGGCGGCTTCCTTTGGCGAAACGTAAGGAAGCCAAGCAAATTATCGCCAATATGGAAGAACAGGGAGTGATTGAACCTTCGAATAGTCCATGGGCATCCCCGGTAGTGCTTGTCAAGAAAAAGGACAGGTCGACAAGGTTTTGTGTAGACTACCGGCGGCGCTTAACAATGTGACAAAGAAAGACAGCTATCCTTAGCCCAGAATTAATGACATTTTGAATACTGTATCCGGATCTAAATGGTTTTCGACCTTGGACTTGAAAAGCGGATACTGGCAGGTAGGCTTGGAGTCAAACGATAAAGAAAAAACTGCGTTTACAATTGGAACTGGATTATAGCAGTTCAAGGTCAATGGATTATGCAATGCTTCTGCTACTTTTGAACGATTGATGGAGTCGATACTGCGTGTACTGTCCTGCAAAACATGTCTGGTGTACCTAGACGACGTGATAGTGTTAGGCCGGTCTTTTGAAGAACATCTTAAAAACCTAGAGGAGATATGACGACGTGATAGTGTTAGGCCGGTCTTTTGAAGAACATCTTAAGAACCTAGAGGAGATATTCCAAAGATTACGCTCGGCAAACCTTACATTAAGCCCCAAGAAGTGTCACCTATTTGGAAAAGAGGTGAAATACCTAGGACATGTCGTTTCGGAGACCGGAATAAGAGCTCACCCTGACAAAATAAAAACGGTACAAGAGTGACCTACACCAGCAGATATACACCAACTACGCAGTTTTCTAGGATTGTGCACATATTACCGACGTTTTATACTTGGGTTTGCAAACATTGCCAAACCGTTAACGAAATTAACCGAAGATGGCCATGAATATGATTGGAATGATGACTGCCACAGTGCATTTGAACAACTGAAACGGCTACTAGTTACAGCACCAATTTTGAGTAATCCACGGATGAATGGGAACTTTGTGTTGGATATCGATGCCAGTAACACAGCTATAGGAAGCGTTCTTTCTCAAGTGCAGGACTGACAAGAAAAAGTTATTAGGTATTTCAGCAAGGTCTTGTCGCGACCAGAAAGGAACTATTGTGTGACAAGAAGGGAGCTGTTGGCCGTCGTCAAATTCGTAGAGCACTTTTATAAGTACTTATACGGCTGTAAATCCCTGTTGAGAACAGACCATGCTGCAGTAAAATGGTTAGTGCAGTTTCGAAATCCTGAAGGGCAAGTTGCAAGGTGGATAGAAGAGCGGCTGCAGGAATATGACTTTGACACAGAACATCGTGTAGGAACTAGCCATCGGAATGTAGACGCTCTATCAAGGAGACCTTGTCTGGTAGACTGCAATCATTGCTCCAAGATGGAAGAGAAAATAAGTGTAATCCATAGAATGACGGTAACCGATGATACTTGACAACCCGAAAGAGTACGAGAAGGCCAGGAGAATGACGCCGAATTGGGACGTATTATTGAGTGGAAAAGTAGAGGACAACGACCAGGTTGGGAAGAAATTAGTATTTGAAGTAGGAGCCTGAAAGCATACTGGGCACAGTGGGACTCCTTGGTGATTGAAAATAGAATCTTGAAACGACGCCTGGAATGTGAAGATGGCACTGAGAGACTTCAAGTGATAGTGCCGAGAAGCAAAGTGCTGGAAGTGTTGCAACACTTACAGGATGGTATTTCCGAAGGGTACTTTAGCGTGAAAAGTACTCTCGAAAGAGAGAAAGATTCTATTGAGTGAACTGCAAAGAAGATGTGAAGGAGTGGTGTCGAAAATGTGAGTTATGCGCCTCTGCAAATGGCCCGGTCACAAAACGGAAAGCCCCAATGAGACTGTATAACGTGGGGAATCCTTTTGAGAGGGTAGCCATTGATATAGCTGGTCCGTTTCCTGAATCAGAGAAAGGAAATAAATACATCTTGGTTGCAATGGATTATTTTACAAAATGGCCGGAGGCATATGCTATACCTAACCAAGAAGCCGAGACGGTTGCAGATGTACTAGTGAGTTGTTTTGTCGCTTTGGAGTTCCGTTTGAATTGCACTCCGATCAAGGTCGGAATTTCGAATCAGCGTTGTTTCAAAATGTCTGCAAGCATCTTGGAATCAGGAAGACTAGAACCACACCACTTCATCCTCAATAGGATGGAATGGTTGAAAGAATGAACAGGACGTTAGGAAAGTACCTAGCCAAAGTTGTCTCTGAACATAACGAGACTGGGATCAATATTTATATTTGTTCTTACTGGCGTACCGATCTTTGGTACATGATAGTACATGATATTCTCCCGTTTGCGTGATGTTAGGACGTGAATTGTGCCTAAAATGTGATCTTCAGTTTGGACCTGGAGAAGAGATTGCAGGTGAAGATTACGTTAGTAAGCTTTGTGAAAGATCAAATAGCATTCACGAAAACGTCCGAAAGAATATCCAGTCAGCAAACGATCGAATGAAATCACAATATGACACAAGAGCACAAGAAGGTGGTTATCAACCTTCATGGCAGAGACCTAGTTATGGACATCTATGGGAGGCTTTGCTAAATCTTAAGGCTCAGATGATGGAAAATGGAGTAACGGAACTAGCGGTGCCCAAGCTAGCTTAGATTGGAGGATAGTCCGAAATATGCTAGAAGTAGTTTTCCAGGGAACCAACGTCCAGGTCCTTGTTTGTTGTTATCAACCGGTTGCCTACCAAGACCAAGAAAAGAGTGTCGGCTGTTATTTCCAACGACGCGGTGGATGCACCAGAGGAGATAGCTGCCGATACCGTCATCAGTCATCGAATTGGCGTCAAAATGTATTTACAGTTACGAGATCTCGTAACTGTAATGTACTGTAACGTACGTCGACCTAACGGTTTTAAAGAGGGGGCAGTATTGCGAGCTACTATTAGGCAACTCGCCAAACACACAAGCGCCGTAAGCACTGTATATTCTCCAGGGACCGAGATTTTCTAGCAATTAGTGGAGGATGAATCATCCTTTTTAATTCAGGGTATAAATAAGACCGATGATGAAGTACAGAGTTAGTCTATATCAGAATGTCGAATATAAATTACATCGTGTAAAGTTAAATAGTTGAGCTTTTGGAAGTCCAAGAGTAAACATAAATTTATATTATGTGAACGTGTCTTATGTACATGCAGCTTGTAGAATACATAAATAGACAAAAATGTAATAAATAAATAGTTGTGTTAGTGTCGTTAATAGACCTATGGTTAAGAATTTAGTTTAAGAAGATATTAGTGCTTGTAAATTCATTAGTGTGATAGTGCTTCATTGTTAATTGGACTGAATACATCTATAAATAAGGCATATACTGTTAATTAGACTTGTGAACAGTGAGTAATAAAGACTCTTGTTATTACTTGTTTTAAATTAGTGAAATGCGATAGTAGTAGCCCGCTATATTATTAAAAGTAGCTAAGCTTCTATACATGAAACCAATTAGTTTCATAGCTTTATTAGTTATAAGTTCACAGTGATACCTGGAATTTAAACTATGATCAAAGTAAATGCCCAAATCTTTAATAATATTCAGTTTGTCAAGAATGTATCCATTAATATTGTAGTCAAATTGAATAGGGTTCATTTTCATATAGAATAGCATAGCACTATATCTTTCTAGATTAAAGAGAAGCCCATTAAGATTACACCATTTAGATAAACGATCAGGATCATCTTGAATTAGTTTACAATCATCCTTATTTTTTATGGTGCTATAAGTTTCAGATCATCTCCAAAGAAAAGAATCTTACAGTGTTTGAAACTACTAATAACATCATTTATGAAGCAATTAAAAACAATAGTTGATAAGTAACTATTTTGAGTAACCCCAGACGAAACATCAATGATTTTAGATTATCATCATCATTAGGTCTTCAGTCCTAGAACTGGTTAGACTCCTACCATCATTGTTTCCTATTCTGAACTAACTTACACATTTCCCTGAAATTTGCACAGTCTGCATCTATCACTATCTGATCTAGGTCTACATCTACCTACTTTTTCCTTATTCTGCTAGTAATATATCCCATACTATTTCCTAAAAATGCCTTAGAATGTATTCTGCCCTTCTATGTCTCCTATTTTTTTTCCACAGATATTCTTTTTCCCTTACTATTTCTATAACCTATTTGTTATTAACTTAGTCTGTTCATGCTATCATCCTCATAGATCTAAAGCACAGCATTCCAAAAAGCTGCTACCGTTTTTCTGTCTGCTTCTCCTACTGCCCGTATTTCATAGGCATACTGTGCTGTGCTCCACACATATGCTTTCAACAATTTTCTTCTTGTTTCTATATTTGATGTCTTTCATTATAGGCGCTGTTCTTTCCTATTACATGTAGTTCGGTCCCCTTCTATTGTTTTACAATTATATACTCTATTTCTCCGACATTCAGTGGTTAGGAAGGGGGAGTCGGCTCTGTGGCGTAGTTGGTATGTGTGTGACTACTACGCCCAAGGTCCCGGGTTCAAAATCTTGACACGGTCCGCTTGAAAAATGTTAGGCGAGCTTTCTTCACAAAAATACACCCTCGTTCGGATGAGAGGTAAAATGGAGGTCCCGTGTGTGAGTGTTGTCACGCACGTTAAAGATCCCTATCTTGCTTGGAACAGCAAGGGTTTGGCAAAATTCCAAATTTTCCAGGTAAAAAAAACTCGCTTTCTGACCAATGTAGTACATTCGGGTGGAGCATTGGAAAATCACATGTAAGGTTAGGAAGGCGGGTAAGCAGCCTGTGGCAAGCCTGTGGCTACCAAGTTCCCCCAGCACTTGAACATTTACCGATTTCATATTTTTTCCAATATATCTTTTCGCACAGTCAACATTAGTTGCAGATATTTCACAACCAACACCTGTAGTTGTTTATAATAATCATCAGATTTATCTGCGCTTATTTTTTTGTCATTAGATTTTCCGTCTCAAAACTGGTTGGACATATTCTGTTCTTTTATGTATCTTAATGTGTCTTCGATATTTTTGTTGATCGCTTCTACCTCTTCATCACTGTAGCTAGAGGTGGGAATGCATACTTGTATTATTACTGTGTTTACCGGTTTAGATTCTAATCTAACCTAGTGTACTCTTTCGTTCTTTTGTAAGTAATTTTCTACACAGTATCCTATCCTTTTCCGCATAACTATCTCCACACCCAAATTTCCTTCCTCTGCTCCTGTATGAATTACCCTGAAGTCTCCACTCCAAAAATCCCTTGCCTCTAGTCACCGAACTTTGCTGATCCCTACTAAGTCTAGTGCTAACCTATTCATTTCGATTTTTAGGTTCTCTAGCTTACCTACTTGCTTCATGCTTCTAACATTCCACGCTCCGACTCGCAAAATGTTCCCGACTTTTATTCTGAACTTTCCGATTGCATCCTCCGAAGTAGTCCCTTCTGGAGATCCGAACGTGGGACTATTTTAGCTCCGGAATCTTTTACCCCAGAGAATGCCATTATTTTATTATAATTTAGGTACGCTGTGTTCTTGGGAGGTAATGTGGTGGTTTCACGTTGTCTTTCACATCGCGGTAGTGTGTCTTAGACTGCCATACCAACCCCTATGGTCTCTGCTAATAAGTACCGAAAGTGCCGCTGCCCTCTTTCGGGGACCCGTCTTAGTCTGGTTCCTCACTAACGACCCTACTACTTTGGTTGAACCTGTAGTTTGGCTCTTTAGCTCATTAGAACACTCAAGCCATTTCACCTGTTCTAGTAATCTAGAACTTCGGCAAGGTGCAGGTCCATCGAAATGGGATTTTAGATATAGTATTATTAATTTTAACAATTTGTGTTCTACAAGTTAGAAAACTTTCGATCCAATGGATTAAATTACCATGTACACCTAGATTCATTAACTTAGAGATCAAGGTCTTTATTATAATACTATCAAATGCTTTTGAGAAATCGGTGTAGATAACATCAACTTGATAACTATTTTCAAAAGCATTTATTAACTATTCTTCTAATATAAGTAAATTGGTCAAAGTTGAGCGACCTTTGCGGAATCCATGTTGTTGATAAGAAGCTTTGAAAGAATAGGAGTAATTTTGGCTGAAACTATAGCTTTGAAGACCTTAGCAAAAACACAATTTTTAGATATAGCTCGATAATTTTCCACATTAGCCTTATCACCACTTTTATAAATCCGAAGGACATAACTAGATTTCCATATATTAGGAAATACGCCAGAATTTAAAGATTTAGTGAAGAGCAATTGAAGTATTGGCGTTAGGACAAATCTACAATTATAGACAAAAATAGTAGGAACATCATCAGGTCCACTACTATTATTTACCACAAGTTTACTTATCTGTTTGAGAATGTCAGTTTCAGTTATTATACAGTGACTTAATGATGTAGTTATAGAGTTTTGAGGGACATATACCACTTTATCAACTTTAGAGTAAACAGAACCAAACAATTCAGAAAACAGATCAGCTATTTGTTTTGTATTCTGGGATTAGACATTGTTATGGATCATAGTAGCTGGGAGATGTGAAGTATTACACATTTTTAATTTTTTGTGTGCAGCCGTCTTCTGAAGGATTATATTCTTTAATTCATGTGAGTGCCATTTAGGGAATTTGGAAGTGATTACTCTATTTTTCGTTACAAAAGTTTCAAAACATTTAATAGCTTATGATACAATTCATCAACAGCATGATTTGTATCATTTTTATCCAGCAGAGTTTTCCACCTTACGGTTCCTAAATAGTCATTTACAGCTATATAGTTAACATTGAAGAAATTGCACTTGAGTTTATCGACTTGATGCTGGGTATTGTCAAAACATGCAGGGACTCGAACTCGAAAGATTATAACCGGATGATATTTATCACAGTTAACAAGTGCTTCATCTGCAACCATAACGACGTTTTTTATATTTGTGAACACAAGATCTAAGTAGTTCTGATTACAATTAGTCGCAGTATTTGTTTGAAAGAGATTGTAAAAAGACATACCATTAGATATACAAACAACCGTTTCATTTGATTTTCCTATGACAGTACATCCATATGAATAATTTTTCCAATAGGTATTGGGTAAATTGTAATCCCACATAAGTATACATGTCAGCAATTATTCAGCATAATTTTGTCAACAGATTTCATGTATGTTTCGTTTACATTAACAGATGAAGTAGGTGGTATATATAGCCCATCAATTAAGATTTTCTTGTTATTTACTATACACATAACAAAAATGTTTTCAAAGTTTGATATAAGGAGGAGCGCTTCTTTGAATGTATACTTTTCCTGATAGCAATAAGAATACCACCCAGTCTGATACAAGAGCTCGTCAAAGCAGTATGATGAGCAATATTATCTCATATTCAAACAATTCTAATTCATTGTCATAAATATCAATATGCAAGGAAGTTTTGGTGAATATTAAGGCATCAAAATCATTAGTATTTATACCTGCAGAAAGTTGATCTAATTTCGTTCTCAGACGTCTTACATTTTGGTAATAGACATGTATTAAATTCACTCATTTGCGGGATTCATAGTGATCTTCAGAAAAAAAAGCCCTTTGGAAAGTTAAATTTCTATATCACTACCACCTTCGACCAAAATTCAGAATCAGTAACTGATTTTTGTATTTCATAGGAGCACTAACCTTGAAGCATGGGCACTCACTATTTACTGTAAGACGAGAAACTGAAACTTCCTCATTTCCTAAGTTGGACTTTAAATAATTCATGATAGATTTTTTTGTCGTGCCTTTTGCAATCCTCCCAATAAATAGCCATAGTTTTTTCTCGACCCCACACAACCCAGCGGTCGTAGCTTGTTTAGAGCCAACAAACTTGTGCGTTTTGTTGAATTTTATGTTCAACCTGTCGATCAATTTTATCAGCCTCATTTTGTTGTTTAATTTTGTGTCTTAGTGATCTTTTTTTTTACTAGAATGAAGTCATCTTGCCTAATCTCCTGCTCCTACTGTTCATACTTTCTAACTGCTTATTTTTACATTTGTTTGTATTTAGATTCTGAATCGCATGTTTCACATCTGCTAATATAATTGACTTATTTAACTGCTTTTCCTGCACAATAGCGTGTTTTGGATATACAGGGTGAGTTTTTAGTGTGGCAACGGTCGATAACTCCGTTATTATAAAAGCTACGTGAATCAAATTTAGAGGCATATTAGACATGCCTAAAGTGCACATTTTAAAAATATTTGGAAGCATACAGGGTGTTTCATCATTCCAGGGCATAATAAACTTATATTTTTTAAATGGAACACCCTATATATTATTACATTTTTGAAAAGCCCATAAAAAGAGCTTTAATTTGATATCAAATTATATCTGTCTATTCCTTTTAGTTTTTGAGATATTCAACTGTTTTTAGAAAAAATGACCCTTATTAGATACATTGCCACTGCTCTAATACACAACTTATGTTAATTTTCAAGATGCAGAAAATTTTACTATATATCATAGTATATTTGTACTTATCACTTTTTTGAATTTCTTTACAGTATACAGGGTGTGTCAGGTGTCGCAAAATGCAATTTTCAAAATTTTTTTTAAACAGCACCCTACCAATTTTATTGCTACAATGGATAGTTCATTAAGTGTCCTTTCATTTTTGTTAAGCATTCCCTATATCTAAATCCATTACTTTCTGAGATATTTTTGATTTTCTTCAAATTTTAAGAATGTTTTTAATTTACATAACTAAAAATAACTTACTATTGGAGAATATTATAAAACGATTAATACATGTTGATTAACAATTAACTACACTTATCCAATAACAATTTTCACTAAAGATATAACAACCTACAATAATACGCTATCAACAGAATTCTGCCAGATTAACAATATGCATTTTATAGAAAATGTTCAAGCAGGAAATCAGGCAGGCTTTGAAAAAAATAACAATTACAATTAAAATGTCATATTAATTGTAGTGTGTTGTCATTTAACACATTATCAGTTCTGTTTTAAATGTAATCTTTGAAAAAGTTTTCAAAATGAATTTTACAGTAGAAGAACAAATAAATATGATTTGGGTATTGGGAGCAAGTTTAAGAAATTTCCTACTTGCATCAAGAATATACGAACAGAGATATCCTGTTAAATGACAACACACTACAATTAATAAACCTAAATGACATTTTGATTGTAATTGTTATATTTTTCAAAGCCTGCCTGATTTCCTGTTTGAACATTTTCTATAAAATGCATATTGTTGATCTGGCAGAATTCTGTTGATAGCGTATTATTGTAGGTTGTTATATCTTTAGTGAAAATTGTTATTGGATAAGTGTAGTTAATTGTTAATCAACATGTATTAATTGTTTTATAATATTTTCCAATAGTAAGTTATTTTTAGTTATGTAAATAAAAAACATTCTTAAAATTTGAAGAAAATCTAAAATATCTCAGAAAGTAATGGATTAGGTATAAGGAATGCTTAACAAAAATGAAAGGACATTTAATGAACTATCCATTGTAGCAATAAAATTGGTAGGGTGCCATTTAAAAAAAATTTTGAAAATTGCATTTTGCGAAACCTGACACACCCTGTATACTGTAAAGAAATTTCAAAAAAGTGATATTTACAAATATACTATGGTATATAGTAAAATTTTCTGCATCTTGAAAATTAACATAAGTTGTTTATTAGTGCAGTGGCAATGTATCTAATAAGGGTCATTTTTTCTAAAAACAGTTGAATATCTCAAAAACTAAAAGGAATAGACAGATATAATTTGATATCAAATTAAAGCTTTTTTCATGGGCTTTCCAAAAATGTAATAATATATAGGGTGTTCCATTTAAAAAAATATACGTTTGTTATGTAATTCTTGGGCAGTTACGTTGGGCGCCAAATTTATGTTACGTTAATCGTGGCAGCCACGTTGGGCGCCAATTTTATGCTACGTTGTTCTTGTAGCCGTGCGTAACACAAAGAAATCACGGAATGACCGGGCTCAATCGGAGATTAGGGGGGGTTGTAGGAAGCAAACTGACATATAATGTATACGGCGGTAAGGAGTTAGTGACAGTACCTGTAAGAAAAATAGTTAAGCAAACCTGAAAAACAAAAGATTAAGTATAAATTATTCAGTACTTTGTAGATGTAAGAAAACTGTTTTGGATAAACTATATATTATAATCACAATAAAAGCATTACAAAAAAATTTTGATTAAAAAGTGAGGTAATATTGGGGAGTAGCAGAAACGTTTCCTCACACACCAATTAAACATCAATTAAACAAAATGTTAACAAAAGATAAATAGATAAGACACAATTGATATGAGTAATCTAGTAGTATTAGTTTTTTTTTCTTTCTTTTTTTTTCTTAAAAGCATGCAGTTCTATTGCAAAAGGTTTCAGAACGACGAAGATATGGCAAAAACAACGGGTAGATATTTAAAGTAATACTAAGTAGGAAATAGTTCAACTTACAGAAAGTCCTTCAGTAACGCTTCCTTGCAATTGGGTGTGGGATTCACGATGTCCTGCACTAACGAAGCACTCCACCCTTGGCTGTGAGGGTGTTGATGGAATTTCTTACACTTTACACTAAATCACACCTACGCGTTTCACTGGTGTCAGCAGCAGACATTATCATGCTGATGGAACTATGTAGCATTGATAAATTTCTTGTGAATTCTATTTCCTGAGACAGTAATTTCGAAATATTTTATAACACAAACCGTACAAATTGTAATTACAAGTTAGAACTGCGGGCTTTCAAGGCACGATGTAATGCATGTCATCTGATAAGTTCTTGCATTAAACTAACAGTAACGTGAGGTGTTTTATTTGCTACATATTGTAACAAAGAAAAATCTAATGCTTTCTAATAACGAAATTTGCGCAAGCAATGATCTATTTTAGATTCTTTGGTGTTAGCAAATTCAGCAGCTACAGTATCAACTGTATTTACCGGTGAATGAGATACATATTTACAAAAAGCAACCTTTTTCTTTTTCAGATTCCTTTCCCGGAAATCCGATCTTCACAGTTTAAATATCACCAGACAAAGCAAGAAACAAAAACCATAATGAGTAAAGCACGTGCAAGCAATAAAACCGTCTGTCAATGTTCCGTACAACTTTTATTTCACAAGCAAAACAACAAAAAACACAATCAGTAAGCACGCGCAATCACTAAAAACCGTCCGTCAATGACCTCACAACCGCACTTGTGGTTTACAAAGCGTACTTCCTGAAAAAGGCATCAGAACTACACTGCAATCTGTTAATATACAACTTTTATTTTACAAGAGAAACGACTAAAATCGTGCCGCGTTTATTCATGAACAATTCGAGAATTCATATCGCATTAATTTTCACTATTTTTAAAGCAAAGACGAAACAGTATTTTTAACGTAATTAATATATGGCAACCAAGAACAAACTACAACTGCTAATCTGGTTATTTCAACTCGTTGCTATTACAACTTTTTATCGCCTATCTAGATTTGTATATCCACATATTAATTACAGCGGTTTATTTATTAATGATAAGTTGGAAAGTAATTTACGAGTAATCCAATTTACAATTAAACTATCTTTTAAAATTAATACACGCGAGTTAAATTGCATACAATCCGAAAACTAGGCGGAAGTATTTACTTTATACAAACAGCGATCCAAACGATGTATTTTGAGGACGCAAACAGAATGGGAGCGTAACAAGTTTAATATGCTTTGGAATTATGAAACACCCTGTATGCTTCCAAATATTTTTAAAATGTGACTTTAGGCATCTCTAATATGCCTCCAAATTTGGTTTACGTAGCTTTTATAATAACGGAGTTATCAACCGTTGCCACACTAAAAACTCACCCTGTATATAGAAGTAGCCATGTTATTTTAGATTCTGATTTTCATCATTATTAATATTTTGGATAACTTGTTGTGCAACTACTAATTCCATTAAATTATTAGACTTATCAACATCAATGATATTGGCATAAGAAGGTTGCTTTTTATCACAAATGTGTTCTTCTGATATATGTTGATTATTAAGTGTAGTTATTAACTTAATTTTATCATCTTAAAGTTTGTTGATTACCTATAGTCCATCAATTCTTTCATTTTTTTTCATAATTAATAATTTATAAAGATTTTCTCTTTCTTTCTAATTTATATCCCCATCATCTGACAGCACACTGATAGTTGATAAAGCATCACTGTTGTCACAACATTTTATTAAATCATTACTGGAATGGACCACCTTTATATACTTTACTCTTTGAGAGCATACTAGGTGAAAAATATTATCACATTCAACACATTTTACGCACTTGTTACCTATTGTAACTACTTTTTTAGAACAATAATTACAGAGCTTCATTTTCACCAACTTATTACTGTCGGCCATCTTACATGTAATTCTTCCAAGTGATTCAAAATTGTTTGTAGAAGTTTCTAGTGATTTTACTTTCTTTATAATTCAACCGTTCCATAGTTATAAACATTTAAGAAAATGGCCCAGTACAAACTTTTTCAATTTTAAAGTTTTCTCAACTCCACTTCTTCCATATTATTTACAATCGCTTGTAGTTGTTTCTAGTGATTTTGCTTTCGTTTGTAGTTCAACCATTCCAGATTTATAAACTTTTAACAACATGACCAAGAACAAACTTTCTCAATTTTCAAGATTTTTTAAATCCGCTTCTTCCAGGTGATTCAGAATTATTTGTAGATGTTTAAAATTTAAAATATGACCAAGAAGAAACTTTTCAATTTTAAAGATTTTTCATATCCACTTCATTCAGGTGATTCCTAATAGTTTGTAGTTGTTTCTAGTGCTTTTGCTTTAGGTTGTAGTTCAACTGTTTCATAGTAATAAACATGTAAAAAAATGGACAAGTATATACTTTTAATTTTAAATTTTGAAATCATTCAGAAGCAATATAATTCGTTGCTCAACATTTTTCATTTTCTTAATTTTTACCAATTACAATGTATTGTTCAAAACTATGGTAAGAAAAATTTTTAGGCTCATATTTTTTTGGCGCCCATTTTAAGTTTGCTTTGGAACCATTTTTGGCTGAAAACTGACCAATCAATTAGAAACCACGCAGACCATGTTGCTCAGAGTTTTTAATTTTCCTAATTCTTTTACCAATTACTCCCAAATACTAGGTGAGTGCAACACTAGGGTTAAAACATTTTTTAAAGTCATACTTTTTGGGCTGCTTTGGTAATTTTGCTTATCCCTTTTTTAACTAAAAATGAATTTTTGTTTGTTAATTTTATAGGTATCAAGACAAAATAAAAACCAAAATATACGAATGATATGCTATAGATTCTTTGTCCTTACATAATATTACCTGGGTAAGAGGAAAGTGAAGAAAAAACTTAACAACTATAAAGTGCAAATTAATTTAAAACAGGATTTTTAGTGCTCCAAAATTATTAAAAGTTAGAAAGAGTCGGTTTTAATTGCTTTTTCTGTATAGATTTATCATAGGACTACTTGCTTTGAAGTTTCAAGCTTGAGAACTTTATCCTGTTTTTAATATAATTTTCAAAAATTTCTAAAAAGTGTAATTAAGCAATATTTTACAGAACAATACCTCAAAAGAGATAAAGTGAAAAATTATGAAATTAATACAGGTAACATGTTACGGGTGTTTGAAGCATTAAGTTTTTAAATTTGGAGTTACCCAAAAGAGGCAGAAATCCCGTCGCATTATAAGGATGCACGGACCAACTATAGTGCTGCAGGTGTGGGTTCATATAGTATTAAATGGCAGAAAATTAAACAAATTTGCATAATGACCACAAATTCACTTAGGTGCGATTTCAAGCTATGTTATTACTACCAGTTACTCTTTTAGATTTTTAATTCATCAAGTTTAAAGGATGCCAATGACGTCTGAGATAACAGAAATTCTACTAGCCGACATGTAAACCAGAGGATTGTTGATTTTCTTGGTGACATGGAAAGTAATAAAACTATCCTTGTTTCACCTGGTTTAAATCTATCCTACTAAACATTATATAAACATTAACAAATAGGAAAAGAAACAACAAAATTAAAAATGTACTTACAGCACTAGTTGGATTAGTAGACTATCATTATTACTATAACAAAGTACATGTATTAAATAAAAATTGGTAAAATTCAATAGAAGTCCATTCTTAATACAATTAATCTTATATTCACTTAAGGTTCTATTTTTTCAGTTATTTTTTTTAATAATGTTACCTTACAGGTATTAACTTCCTTTTGACCAAGAAATCTTCTCCTTCTTCGGGACCTGGAATTCCAAAATGTTCTGCTGGGAAACAAACTGCCCCACACTAAATTCGTTTGTTAGTTATGTTGAAAATTTGTGTACCATCACGTGAACTCTCATTATTATTTCATAATTCGTACAGCATTTATGACAAATCCAAATTTTTATTTTTTTCTAACTCCACATCTAATGGTATTGCTGATTCGGTAGGAAGTGAATTCTTTTGCTCAAGTAACTGTCTCACGATGTCATTCTTTCCCACTTCTCTGTCTTAGAGAAGTAGAATATTACTATCTCTCTAACGTGTAAGATGGCCTGTAATCATGGTTTATTTTTGTTAATCGTGCTAATTCTGATATAAATGAATACCGAAATGTAACAATGTCTGATGTGTAATTTAATCTCTGCGAGTTTTGCCAATTCGGTTTTTTCTTTGTGTATTGCTGTGTGAAATTATGTTATGCAGGTGTATTATTAAATGGAATATATTCAATATAGAAAACTTTCTTAATATGCTATGAGAAATGAAATATATTGAAAATTTGTTTTCCTTTTTGGTGCTTTTTAAAATAATTATTGAATTGGAGTTTCATTTCAAATGTATTGTACAGAAATAAAAGTTGTAATTTCTAAATTTATTTTGTAAAACTCTTATTTATTGCACTAACTTATTAAACACTATTACAAGAAATCAAACTTACACAGGGTGCTTCAATAATAAGTTGTTTGTTTTAAATTTTTTATCCCCTTTCTTATCTAATTTTTATTTCTCGTAAGGCCCAAACGTTATTTATATTCCCTATCAAACAAGTTTTCTTTCAAAAATCTAATATCCCACTTCCCTGACATTAGTCTTAGTATCTGTTCTATGTCCAGTTTTTTTTCCATCCAAATTAAAATTAAAAAAATAAAAGTAAAAAATAAAAAAAAATTGAAGTCATTAGACCTATAAGATAAAACCCTTATTCTAACCTAACCTAAATGTATAAAGGTCCTAATCTATCTCTCCCTTCAATTTTCAATGTTCTCATCTTCTTCACTGTATGTCGCATTTGGTTTTAAATCTTATACATGCCAAATCCCTCTGGAGTGACCTGTATCATCAGCTAACTCATATGTTTTGGAGAAAACTATGTCAATAATTGTAAATGGGCCAATAAATTTTGGTTTTAATTTAGTGTTAAAATATTGTGTTGCATCTGAGATAGCAAAGTTCCTTCTTCAGACTTTATTTCCAACAGAATAAGTTACTTCGTGTTGTCTTAAATTATAATCATGTTTTGATTTATCATAAACTATTTCTAATTTTTTCGAATTATATTGATATACCTTTTCTAACTTGAGAGTACGATTACTTAATGGATTTCTTTTCTCCAAAAGAAGTACATAAATTTACAAAATAAAGTGACATGCTTATGACTTTATGTACAGCTGTGGAACGGCACAAGAAATCATTGCTAAGACCTTGTCCAATTTCTTTGGCTTTTGGATACGTATGAAGCTGATAGTTTTTAAAACTCGATTTACTCTTTCGCCAAGATTTGCTTGCAGTGGATGATAATATGCATTGAAAATAATTTTCAATTCATATTTTTGCATTAAATTCTTAAACAAAGTACTACGAAACTGAACTCTGTTATGTACTAATACATATTGAGGTGCTCCGAAAAGTAAAATAATAAATCATTCAATTTTTTTAACTATTGTGCAGGCTGTAGCTATTCTTAATAGAAAAAATAGTGAAAATTTAGCGAAAGTGTCAACTACTGTTAAAATAAAAGTGTGTACTTTAGTAGTCCTAGATAAAAGTCATACTAAGTCTATTGCAATCATCTGCCAGAGTTGTGATACTATGAGGGTGTCGTGACACTTTGCCTGTTGGAAGTTTTTGTTCAGGTTTATGGGCAATACAGGTTTTACATTGATTTACGTACTTACCAACATCAGAACGTAATTTGGACTGGAAATATTTTTGTGTTATGCCTTCATGTTTTAAAAATACCTAAATGACCAGATGTGACTTTATCATGAAATTGTTTTAAAATTTCTGTGTTGTGATTTTGGAACTACTTTCAGTTTTCTATGTTTTCGGTTAAATTTGGAAACTTGGGTGCTACATGTTTATACAATTTTTCATTCATTGCTCTCCAATGATTATATCTAATCGGATATTTTTTGAACATTTTTAATCATTTTTTTCACATCACGTATTATATTTGAAATTTGTGTTTAATTTTGGTTCATTATTTGATTGATCCTGCAGATCTAAAATATTTTCATTATCCGTCTCAGAGTGTTCTGAGGTTACATCTAAAGAACTATTGTTTTTATTATTAGTTTTTATACTGTCCAATGTTGGAATAGCATGACATTGGCAACTACATTATCTTTATCTTTACGATGTATAACGTCAAAATCATATTACTAAAGTTTAATAGCCCAACGCCATAATCTGCCATTAGGATTCTGTAACATATGTAACTAAGCTAAAGAATAACGATTCGTAATTACTGTAAAATGAGTTCCTTCAGTATATGGTTCTAATTTTTCAATACTAAATAAAACATCTAAACATATCTTTTCAGTGACTGTAAATTTTTGTTTATTTGGCATAAGTAATCTATAATCCGTTCCATGAGAGAATACAGTAGACGGCAGGTTGTGCTGAGAACCATTTACACCATTAGAATATAATGAGTGGAAAATTCAAAATAATTATTTAGCCTTATTTATTTGACATTCAAACAGAAGTTGACAATTTATAAAAAACAATTTTAATAGTAGCTATGCATATAACATTTTTTTAAATACAATACTTCGTCATTTTAGAAATTTTTCACTACATATATAATAAATAATTAAATGCCGTAAGGTTATGTCTATGTATAGAATCGTGAAGAATGTGATTAAACTATAGTAATATTCAGAAAAAGAAGTAGTTATACTGCGTAAGTAATTTATAACGGACCCATATCGTTATCATTTGTAACACTACCCTGTAACATGTCATTTTACCTATGGTAAATGCCACGTTTCAGCTTGAGTTATCTCTCCCTTTAAACCTCTAATTTTACTTTAAAAAGTCCATTGAACTTTAATATACACTTTTACTTTTAATAGATTTATTATAATCTCAGAATATAGAAAGGTTATAGTACTTCATAAAGTACCGTGTTTGTTTTCTAATATTCATACTTGTTTGTAAAGTTGCCTACAATCCAGTATTCTTGGTATTTATTTTCACACTTCTACTTTGCAGAAGAGCTCTGTAGTTTTCTTTCCTTACAATTCCAAATACCCCGCTCTGATAATTGAGACAGATGGTTGCCTGTCAAAACTTTTTGATAAAGCTTCATTTTCTTGTCTTGGTTCTGTGCACAACAGGTCATTTTGAATTCAAGGTGATAAGAATTGACCATGAGGTCGTATTCAAGTATGTATTATTTTGTTAAATAATATATGTGTAATCATTTAAATATTATTACAGATATCTTGCCTATCGTTTCCTTTCCTTCATAAACTACAAATCCCACCGGATTACTTTTCCGATGGTAAGAATTTAATAGATGTATTTTAATTTCCTTTTCACTTGGTTTTGCGTGTTAACTAATTCACGTATTATATTTTAGGGTCGTTCTCTACCCCCATGTCTTCCTACATTTTTATCTTACGTTCCGTAAAGATGCAGATTTGTTTTGCTGTCGCTTTACTATAAGATGACAAATTCCGTAGTATTTTAAATTACGCTACCTCAACATACAATTTTAGTTTTGTTTATTATTTTCTTAAAATTTGGTTTAATATGGATCTATGAAGTTAAACACGGAATGTTTTTCAACTTATTTGAATGCTAGCGAATTCTACCTCATCACTTGTTTTTGATGTTACCTGGGACTCCTGCAGTTTCTACACATTTGATTTGGATTTCTACAGATGTTCCGTTCAAAGAATTTCAGGGTAACAAAATATGTTTTTCAATGCACATGTCAGGTATGACAAATTAAAGTATTATTTATCTACTCAAAATTAAATGAACTGATTTATGCAATATTAAATTTTCTCTTTATTTTACACTTGTAAAACGTATTAATCTTACTGATAATTTATCGACTATTTACAAATATTAATTCTTATTATACATAGTCTTACTGGACGCATACTGTCCAAATGTAAGCCACATGTTTCATGAAACTTATGATAGTCAAGTACATTTATTAATTTTGTTAGGCATTTAAAAGCACAAGATAATTTTCTTAGTATATTTGAACGTTTAGTTCACCTTAAATATTTTATCGACTTTTTATATGTTACGTTCACATATTTAAAAACTCTCTTAAACTTATATAGCTACATTTACTACTTGCCTAAAAACGAGTATCATAATCTTTACTGATCTTTTTATTTTATAAGACTTCATAGAACATTTATGATGTTTTTGTTCAAAATTTTATTTCCATAAAATTTAATAAATACACTATATAACTTGTCATAGTTTCTCACAGTTGTTTATTTTACAGTCATTAATTCACAAATTTTCTCTCCTTCGAGATTTTAAGTCTCTTGCAGCCTCTGCAACCTCAACGGTCGATGCTAGCTGTGCGAGAGTGTAATTTTTTTTTATGCTCTGTCGTGCGCCTATCCTTTTTATAATACCTGAAAAAGGGTAGGGTGCAACCCCTATCTAATTTCACTCACCACTATTTCTTCAATCACACCTTTTACAATGCCAAATTCCAAGTCAGTGTTTCTGCTTTTCCAAGAACATGATTGATACAAATTTTTTACATAGCAGAAATTACTCTTGTAATGCTATCTTAAAACAGAGTTTTTACATCATTTAGTTTAAATGCAGTGTTATGTGCAGCAACATAATCTTTTACGTTAGCCCATATCAATTTTATAGGATTAAAACTGCAAGGGATGTAATTGCAACACTATTTATCCATTATTTTTCACCAATACATAAATATATATTATGGAATATGAAATATGATACTCCTAAACCAATTATAAATAACCGAAGTTTTTAGATAATGATCTTTAATTTTAATTATTTTACTTATAAGCCAATCCATAGTATCTGCCTTTTTCGAGCATTGCGTAGGGATTTTCCTGACTTTACACTATGATAAGATGGATTATTCATTATTATCACACAATCAACTTCTAAAGTTAGTAAAATTTTTTGAAGCCAATGCTCATCCCAGCTACTTTGTATTAAAGTTTTTAAGTTATTTAAAAATATTTTAGGGTTAAGTTTATTATCTCCATAAAATTTTGAATGTTGTTCCAACGGAATACTGGTTGGACTTCACCTCATTGGTTCCCCATCATGAATATTTTTAACTTTATCTTCTAGATTCTCAAACTTACTCCCTAAGTTTGTTTCAAGATTTCCCAAATTATTTCTAAATGTTTTAAAACCAGTTTGGCAGCTTCCCTTTATTTTATTTACTTTTTTATCTAAAATCTTAATTTTTCCCATTAGTTTCTCTTTCACTTGCTTCCTGATTCGACTTCATATTGAACAATTTTTTCTTTACCATCATCTATATCCTCTAAAATTTGTACTTTCATCTAATTTCAAATTTCATTTCTTCAATGGTTTTGTTAGTTTCCTCTAAACCCAATGTTATTCTTTCAGTAATCTCTTTAAATTTCCTTTCATTCTTCTCACTTTCTAATCTTAAACTTTCTCCCAATTTTGCAATGTTTTCTCCAAATTCTGCTTGTTACTCCTGAAAATTTTTATCCAATTTGTCACCCATTTCTTTGATACATTTCTCACCCATTTCTTTTATGCCTTTCTCATTCTTTTCACTCATTTCATTAATGTTTTTCTCATTCCTTTCACTCATTGCTTTTAGTTTCTGCATACTTTGATTTAGACTTAATAAAAGAGCCATCATTTTTTATTCCTGGCGTCTCCTACACTCTTGACCTCTGGATTCTCCTTTTTCGCTTCTTCCTCGCAAACGTTTTCCTGAGAACCAATTTCTACTCCTTCAGCTCTCAAACTTTCACAAACTTCTTTCATTCTGTCAGTCATGAAACTAATCAGATATTACAAAAAGAAAAAGAACAACTCCAAAAACAAATCGTAAGAGACAAGAAACTCTAAATTACAGACGAATTAATCAAGCCACAGGTTGGGTCGCCGCTGAAAGAGTGCTGTAATAAGGGCCGTACTGAGAGCATCACTAAAAAGGGCTGTGATACAGATACAGCAATTTGTAAAACTTGAAATTGTTCACTTACCTTCCTTTTTAACTTTGTCTGACTAGCTCAATTTACAGAACTAAATTCTCTTTTTTCTATGGATGATTTACCTGGTTGTGCTTATTGCCACGCTGGAAAGGTTTGTTTAGCCAAAAAATCCGTGACAGATAATCTATTAACAGATCAGAATATTTTGAACTCTGATCTCAAAATTTCCTGGTAAAATCCTTTACAAAAAAAATATTATATGATTAGCGCTTATTAATCTACCTTAAATTAGATACAAATACTCCAATATTCGTTAAAATTAAATATAAAAGTAATACTTGCAGAATCCACAAAACGCTCCTCGTAATAAAATCTCTTCTTATTTTAAATAGATGTCAAATCAGTTTGCAAGATTTTCCATATTTAAAAATCCTCATTTCAAACAGCAGTTACCAAAGTACATTCTTTTCGTTAAATCTTCCTTTTAATAAAATTTTTTAAATAGTGATATTGAAGAATTTTCCCTCTTGATTAAATTCCAAATTTTTTATGTAATTTGTATTTTAAAACATCACTTCTATATTTATTGTACCAACGTAATAATTATTGAATTAAGATATGCTTACTGCATACTTCAAATATCATCTTTGCAAAGAAACAGCTTGCGACTTAAAATAACATTTCGCGATCACATTTAAATCTACTGAATGAACCATCGTTTTTAATAGACGCTTCCTTATATATTAAAATTTTCTATATCCAGAAGTTACTAGAATAGTATGGAACATTTATGATGCAAGGTTCTCAGAAAGACTCAGTAGCGTCTAAAATCGCGTCATTTATTCATAGTCATTTTGTTCCAGTTGTTCGTAACGCGCGCTGTTTGTTTTTGTTTAACACATACTATTATTGTGGCATCGCATACTAATGCAAAAGATAATCAGTTTTATCGAATATTCCATGGACTTTGTGGGTTTTTCGTGTTCCGGCCGCTTCTCGGAATGTTTCATTTGATATTTACGTATTTCTAAATACTGATAACTCATCTCTTTATATTTCTAATATTCGAGAAAATTCTTTATTTGCAATAAATTTCTGTAATTTACAGGGTAATTAATTTAAACTTTAATTGCTTTTTAATGCAAAAGGGGTTACATTTTATAGAAAATATTTGCTTTCGTGTTTCAGTACACAAAATTTATTAAAATTGGGGTTTAAAATACACGTTATTGTAGTTTCTTAAGCTAAATGCGTAAAGCTAGTACTATTCAATGCTATTTACAGTACATGAAAAGTATTTTTTATCAAAAATGTAATGATAATTAATAAGTGAAAATAAAATGATGCGTTTTGCGTTCGCATTTAAATGCGTTTTACGGTATCTTTCACTTAATTATTTTTACATATACAACTTACGTTACTTGCTATTTATCTACAATACGCTTATATATATATATATATATATATATATATATATATAATGTAAAAAGAAATTATTGGCAAGTGATTCAAATTCAGCCACGAATCCTGTCGACGCGTTTCGCCCTAGTTGGGGCTCATCAGGACAGGAATAGCAAAGTTGTAATATTTAAATAAATATATATATATATATATATATATATATATATACACACACACAGGAGCAGAAATGGTTCTAACTACTTTGGTTGTATTTTTTATAACGCACTTCATTCGAGCATAAAAAATTTGCCTCTGCATCAATTTAAATTGAATATAAAACAATTCTTATTAGAAAATGCTTTCTATAGAGTACCTGATTTTTTGACTTCTATTGGTTCTTTAAGGTTGTCCTCTGAAGATTTATAATATAATATAATATAATTTCCATCTTTTGGTGATTTTTTTTTAAATTGTAAATTGTAACATGGTTTTATTATGTTTTATTGACAAATTGTTATTCACATTAGTGATTCACGCATGTTTCATTATAAATGTATAAATGTAAAATGTATAAATGTATAAATGTATAAATGTATAAATGTATAAATGTATAAATGTATAAATGTATAAATGTATAAATGTATAAATGTATAAATGTATAAATGTATAAATGTATAAATGTATAAATGTATAAATGTATAAATGTATAAATGTATAAATGTATAAATGTATAAATGTATAAATGTATAAATGTATAAATGTATAAATGTATAAATGTATAAATGTATAAATGTATAAATGTATAAATGTATAAATGTATAAATGTATAAATGTATAAATGTATAAATGTATAAATGTATAAATGTATAAAATGTATAAATGTATAAATGTATAAATGTATAAATGTATAAATGTATAAATGTATAAATGTATAAATGTATAAATGTATAAATGTATAAATGTATAAATGTATAAATGTATAAATGTATAAATGTATCTATACTAAGATACTATTAAAAGCTATTAAATAGCTAATTATTGAATAAGCGCCGGTTCGAAGAACTCTAGCGAACGTTAAAAACAATAAAAATAGATTACAATTATTTTTATAACCTTATGTATTACAATACGAAAGAAGGAGATAGTTGCAAACTTCGTGCATTAGACAAGGATAAACAGCGCATTTTACTATAAAACATAAATCATAAATTTGACACTAGTTAGACCATTAAAGCCGTGGACTTCGCGGAAGTATTGCATCACGTACTGACTAAGATTCGAATTAAATCGCGAAAACTTTAAAATAATGACGTAGTTGGATAATTTTTCATATAAGTGGAAGTAATTCACATTCATGAATTAATTTTATTTTACGAGATTAACTATGTAAATTGAGTAAAGATTCATTCGCGCTTTATCTTTAGGTAAAGCTAAGTAACATGTAAGATTTAAGATTTAGTACTCGGCGCTTCATGTCATTGTACGAGATTTATTTGGCATGCATATAGTATTTGACATTTAGCATGTAATTGCGAACGTGTCAGTTAAACCAATTTAAATTACTGTACGAAATGAAACAAATACATTTTCAATGATTGTAATCAATCTCATCGGCGTTTCACAATTAATTGAAGATAGAAGATGCACTTTTGCAAACTAACATCAAATGCAAATTTAAGATAATTTGAATGATCTTGTACACTGGGATTTGAACGTCAATTTTAAAATAAAACCAGGAAGGATTTAATACCGTTGAGGGTAATAAAAACAAGATTTGGATAAGCGCTCTTTAACAAATAGCCATAAATATAAAAATTTTCGATTTCTTTGTTTGTTAATTGATATTATTTCAATATTTTGCATTTTAAATTAGAATATGTTCATATTTGTTTTTAATTGTGTAGCTGATGATTTGCAGAGAACTTTGAAGTTGAAGTTCAAAGTCTTTTGACGTTTAATGAAATATTTGTGAAGCGTTTTTGGTCAAACATACTTACAGGCGTGATAATAAGGGATAGGCAAATTAACCAGCTATTAATTAAAGAGGATTATGTACCTTTTAACAAAGATTTGGTAAGGAATATTTTAATAATTAAGTACTCATAGGAATTATTTTATGTTTGAACTTAAGTGATAAACTGTTTTTGTAAATTCCTTTGTATGAAAGAAAAATGTTTTTGAATGTATAGATGTTTCCTGAGATTGCTGTGTTTCATTTCATTTTGTAAATTCCACAATATAACTTCCGTTGAACTAGCCAGAAAAAGCAAAAAAGAACAGGATTATAAGATAATAATTTCAAATTTCCATTGCCGTGCCATTGTCAAAGCACTCTTTTAGTTCCCACTCCAAAGAGAGGGTGTTACAGCAATATGTATATATATATATATATATATATATACATTGCTATGATAAGGGGTTCTTTAGGGGTGTATTGAGTAGTAAGGGTCGTGTAGTAACTGTAAATAGCGACAGGAATCAGAGGACTGCATTTATTTAGCAGAAAAATAAGTAATTTGTACATTATGTAAATAGCAAGCATTTAACACCCTGTATATAGACCGAATTAACTTTAAGCGATGCCAGTAAGCATATCTTTCAACAATAGAACGCGTATTCAGCAGAGAAATAATCGTACATGTAATTAAACATACGTTGAGAAGTGTTATACAAGTTTATAAAATAAAGACGCAGAAGATAAGATGAAACCTAATAAATCTTCATGCAATTACGCTGGAACGATGAGCGCTTTGATAAGAAAACGCATAAATAAGTACATGATCGAAAACAGCACTAGAGTTACATCATTAATTTTTGTACACTTATCCAAAAGCATCTATACAAAACAACAGACGTAAGTTGAAAGTCTGGCAACGATAACAATAGCAAATAACAAGCATGATATGAAAATCCCAAATAGTGTCATCAGAAAACAGCTTAAAAATACAGGAAATATTAAAGACAAAAGCTGGTTGGTTGAAACAATCTGTAAAACTGATTGGAAACCCAACCCAAAGGTAGTGGGAAAAGCTATTTAACACCCACCGATGATAAGGCAGCTCAGTGACCACTTGAAGCAAGTTGAATCCACATCACTTTTAACCAGAAATCTACGCCTCAAATAAATAAAGTTTATAAGATAGTGAAAATAGTGCTGCATAAAAATTGTGTTAAGAATATATGAAAAGTTTTTGCCGTTTTTCTCAGAAAACGAGTAGAAATTGGGTAATTAATTTTAATTAAATATTTATAATCATATAGGGCTTCTAATCGGCTTCTGGACTATTTCTGGTTCACTTATAAAACAATTCCAATCGACTTCCAGTCAAATTCTGGACTACTTCTGGTTCCATTCTAATCTGCGTCGAAAAGAATTCTAATCTGCGTCGAAAGTATTTAAGGGAAGAGATTCAAAGCATATGCAGAGAAATATAAAATAAAGAACGAGGTAATTTTTGGAAAACAGGGGTAACTGTACTGAAATATTGGTTCAACAAAGCAGAGCATTGGTATTCGATTGAAGACAGTAAAGGGGTGTTGATCCACGATACAAAACAACATATCAGGAGATCACAGGTCAGATCTACTTAATTTTAAGGAATTTTTTTCAATTTAAATTTTAATACTGAATTTATTCAGTTTTTCCAAAACTTGTAAAGAGTCAACAAGAAACATTGCATACGTTTAAACTTACGTAATAAATCATAAAGAGATCTCGAACGTTCCAGATTTTTTTGTAAAGGTATAGTTTTTGGTGACTTTATATTGAATTAAAAGTATATAAATTTTGGAATAAATAATTCATATGATATTAATTGATTGAAGGGTGTATTTAAAGAATTTCAGAAATTGTAAATATTATTTCCTTTCATTATATGAATGTTGATTGACTTAGTTTTATCAATTCAAATAGGTAATTACAAAGGGGCGAAAAAAATTGATTATCGTAACGTTGTGCACTCTGTGAAAATAAAAATGGGCTAGCTGTGGCATAATAATAAAAGTAAAAGATTAAATTGAGAGAACACAGAGCGGTGGCGTTCAGTAGAACGTTTATTACACCGAGTACGGAGTCATATCAACTTATATGACGCGACAACGTGGGGTGAAAAATACATAACAATATATATATATATATATATATATATATATATATATATATATTACTCATATTTAGACCAGGGTACAAAATTAAATAATCACATCAAATAATTTTAATCACCGTGTAGAAGCTTTGGGAAAAAGTACGCTTTATTAAAACCATGAAGCATAAATAAATTCGATCGTTTCAGTAAAAATAAGAGTTTTAAATCATGTACAAGACGCTTTATATCAAAAGAAACAGTATTAAAAAGCTCTACGTGTAATTTAATTATTCCTAAGAAAGAAACAAATGGAAATTACGTGCAAAATTTATATTAATTAACCCTATTTTAAGTAACCGGTATTAAACAAAGTGTACACATAATAATTAACATTTAATTTGTATTCGCTAAAAATGAAAGGATAGAAGTCAATTTTAGTTGGAGTTAATTAAACCATTATTAATAATAAGCATAAAAGTCTGTGAAAATCCAAGATTATAATACCAGAAAATAAAGCTCTGAGAATTAATATTATGTTTGAACACCTGCGTAGTTTAAATGTCATGTACGGCGAAAATTTTGTAGATAACAAATGGTTTCAAAGAATCTTGGAGAAACCGTGGCTTAATATTCACGAGAAGGTGCGATACGGGGTTATTTAACCCAGATAGTCCACATGGACTGAAATAATCGATAATAAAGAATATCAATTTGCATCAATAAGAACAGGTTAGATAGAGACAGATAATATGCACAAGACCGAGACACATATAGTAAAAGGCGTGATTTAAGCAACGTCACGAGGGTCACGATTGGTTGAAAGTAGGATGCAAATATCAGAGGTAGAAACAACGATTTCTGTATAAAATTTAATTAGGTATTCTCAGACGTTGCGTGCCGTGTGGAAATTTTCTGAGATTTAACTGGGGCGAGTGCAAAATTCGTAAAAACCGACGCGCGGGCTACGGACTGGGAACAGAGCAAGCGAAATTCTTTAGAATTGTCCGTTTTGGAGACTCGACCGACAGACAGGCTAACCGCTATATATACCGAGGTGAATATAAACAAGCTCTCTTAGATCTTCGACTTGATTGAACGCGTTAAACAGTGCTTTTAGTTTTCCGGCTTTAATATTAAATAATTTAAACAGTTTGCTCGAATATTATGTGATTTAAAACAGCTTGTTCTTTACGTGCTACAATGAATGTACGTTAGTGCACTTAGAAAAGAAGATACAAGGTAATAAAGTTTAGTATCACTGGACCAATTGGTAAAATTTACTATGACAAATAAATACACAAAAGTAGGCAGTTTTGGCGTATCTTGGTGAAAGAAGTATGAAGTTCTTTGTTATTTTCGGGGTATTAATACTTAAATGGTGCATAAACGTGTCTGGATCCACAAGACTAGGGTCAGATATACACAGATTAGTTCCGGAAAAACCCTGAAACAACTTTAAATAAATGGTGATGGAGAAAATTTTTAAAGCGTTGAGAATCAGAAGCCGTAAATATAACCCAGTTGGAATGGTGTGATTAACAAAAGGGACGATGTACATTGAAGCTACGAGTGCAAGTAACCTTCAGGTAAATTATACTATTTTGTTTGAACTTTGATATTGTTGTGTGTGTTGAATAACTTTATAATTGATTTACTCAAAATGGACAGTAGTGAAATGGTACTAACAATAATATTTTAATTTTAAGGTGAAATTTGCTTGTTTAAGTAGAAAGGGGTATTTAGTATTGATGTTCTGGATTATGATGAAAATTTAGGGTATGTCTTTGAGCTCAATTAGACGAACCTGGTTAATTAACGTAAAGGGGTGGTAAATGCTCCCTTTGTACTCTGCATATATTGTTATAGTAATTAGTAGGCATCCTACAAGGACTTTAATTCTAGATGCACATTAAAATGATAATAAATTTAATTTTATAATTTTCCGATATTAAAATTTATGCTGAATATTAATTTTGAAATTTTAATGTATTGTGAATATTGATGTAAATAGAGTTGACGTTGATGTTTGTGGTAGGAATGTGTTTGTTTTTTTTATGTATGAGGATGAAAGCTATCTAGAGGAGCAGCCGAGGCGATTAACAGAAGAAAGTCAATGGACCAACACAGTTAAGGTAATGAATAGCTTTTTGTAGGATTCACAGCATTCTTGACATCCAATTCGTAGGGGCTCGATTCGAAAAGCGGAGTACCCGGATTTTGGTGGTATCACAGCAATATATATATATATATATATATATATATATATACACGCACGCATGTATGCATGCACGCGCGCACGCACGCACACACGCATACACACACATACGCACATACATAACGTTAGAATTGCATTGAACAAAATAATGCAGAAGGAAATAAAATAAAATAGAATTGAATTGATAGTGCTTTGAAATTACTAAAATTTTTTGCAGAAGTCAAAATAGTATGTATATAAAGCTCTACCTAATTATTGTATACCGTATGTCCCGTTTTGGATTTTACTGTGTTAAGTTTTCAATTGCAGTTCATAAAGTTTCGAATTGAAGTTATCGCGTATTTTATTCTTAACACGTCTTATCTATTAATTACTCAATATATCCTCACATTTTTATCAAAAAATTAAAAGAAACAGTTTACTCTTTGTATTCAAAACAGCAGTTGCCATACAAATGTGATGAACATCAGATGTCAAATGAAAAATTTACATTAAATTATGAAATTATAAATGCTCATAAGTAAAGTTTTTCAAAATCTAATGGGCTGTGAGATGCGCGCAGTGAAGGAAGCGAGAGGTATCGTATAAAAAAAACAATACAATATAAATAAAATTAAATAAAAACCCTTAACCACAAAAAATATTTAAATTACTATATACGTATTTCGACCACTATGTGGTCATCATCAGTGGAAAAAAAAAAATTAGCTGTTGTTCTGGAACACTTCAGAGGATATTCTCCTCACCACTTAGGCTGAAGTGAACCTTTCCAACCTTTAATTTACTATATTGTTGCTTTAAACACTATCGAGGATATTCTCCTCACCCGCAGGCTGGTGTTCTCAACAACAAACAAGTGAATTGTGACATTATAACTTAAATCTACTTAATTTATACTAATTCTAAATCTACTGAAGCGGAACCAATTTAATCTTGCTTTCTCATTGGTTGTTGACCAATAGGGAAAGCAAAGCAGATGATTCTATTGGCCCTTTATCGGTGTTTAAGAGGGGTCCTTTATGTTTAACAATTTTAATTGATTCATAGGCATTTAAGGAGGAAAACGTTGGTACCGCTTTTAACAATTTAACATTTTCTAGTTTAACGGGGTGGCTGGTTTCAAATATATGTTTGGCGACCTGAGACCTTTCATATTTATCATATTTGAAGTGAGCAATGTGTTCTTTAAATCTTGTTGTTATATTCCTCTTGGTCTGACCAATATATTTTTGAAAACACCCTGGCCCTGCACAACTAATTTCATAAATCCCCGACTTTTGCAATTTTTCCACCTTGTCTTTTGGATTACCTAGCAAATCTTTAATTTTATTAGTATTAGTGAAAGCAATTTTGAAATTACACTGTTTGAATATTTTATCAAGACCCTTTGTGGTTTTGTGAAACGGAAGTTTAACATATTTAACATTATCGTTAGAGGTGGTTGATTGCAAAGTCGTTGATTTACGGATGTTGATCCTATTTTTACACTTTCTAAAAATATTATCTATAATATCAGAAGAGAAACCATTGTAATTCGCTATTTGTTTAATAAGAGCAAATTCCTTATTAAATCTGTTTTTATTTAAAGGGAAATTCAATAATCTATTAATTAAAAAGTTAAATGAAGCCAACTTATGTTGTATGCTATGATTAGAGGAAGACAAAATAAAGCGATTTACATTGGTTTCTTTTCTATAAATGTCAAATTCTAATTTATTACCATTTCTAATTACTAATGTATCTAAAAAGGGTAATTGTCCATTATTCTCTAGTTCATACGTAAATTTTATGCTTTGAAATTTTGAATTCATTTCTTTAAGAAAATCATCAACATTTGATTTAGTGGTCGAAATACGTATATAGTAATTTAAATATTTTTTGTGGTTAAGGGTTTTTATTTAATTTTATTTAAATCGTGCCACAGTGTTCCTATAGATTATTAACTATGACTTCCCGGTCTTCGGAACTTAATAGGTATCAGAGCTTAGCTCTTAAAATTAGTTTTGTAAAAGCAGATATTCGATTTCAAAAAAGTTGTAAAGCCCACAAAGTTTTTCCAAATTTCATTAACGTAAAAATCAGCAGTAATTGTAAACGTAGTAACGCAATAATCAATTTTGCTAAAGATAAATGGCTTAATTTGGAAATCAAATATCTGTACAGTAAGCTTAGTAGATTGGAACTGGAAACGTATAAATCGCACCTAGCACTAACGTGCAATTTATCCTAGTCCGGTTTTCAGGAATGGAATAATTTCCAGAGATTTGTTTTTGAAGTCAACAATCATAAATTGTTAGACAAAATTAATAGTCAAAACACTAAGTTGAAGTTTCTTTTAAAGAAACACAATGTCAATGTACCTCCTAAAAAACTGGAAATTACTTCACCTCAATTAGAGTCAATAGTTGTTAACGAATCGTCGAAAATCTTTAATAATGAAGAGTTGACTTTCCTTGATCGAGGCCTAAAATTTGGAGTAGATCATTTGAAAACTCCTTTGGAAGACGTTATTGCTGGCATTGAAAAATCCATTTCAAAATTAGATGACAATTCAAAAAACTTTATTAGAAACGCGTGCAAAATTCAACTTTCGAACAACTTACGCACTTGCGCAAGGAATGCCTCAGAACAAACAAGGAAAAATCATCTGATTATTAAAGATTTACGACAAAAGAATTGTTATTATTTAAAGGCTGATAAGGGGAATAGGTTGGTTATTTTGGTAATTTCGCCCACACTAAAATTAAAATTAAAAATTTCAAATCCTGAAATGCCAAAACTTTACTGTTTACCAAAGATTCACAAAAATAATAAATCGATGAGACCAATAGTTTCAGGTATCAACTCACCGACTTACTATTTATCACGATGGCTGTCAAATGAATTTAAGATTTTAAAGTTTAATAGTTTGTCTGTACAAAACTCTTTAGAGTTCATTAATAAAATTAAAAATATCACATTAGAAGAGAACGAAATCTTAATTTCATTTGATGTCAGTTCATTATTCCCTAGTGTTCCAATACCACGTACTTTAACATATTTAAAGGATGTTCTTATAGATAGTGATATTGATGATGATAAAGTTGAGGACTATATCAAGCTTGTTTCGCATTGCATGTCCCAGAACTGTTTTCAATTCAACAACAAGTTGTACGAACAACATGAAGGCACAGCAATGGGAAATAGCTTATCACCTTTCATAGCAAATTTATTTATGTCTCGTTTTGAAACCGAGTTAAAAGAAAACTCCAAATACTTCCCAAGAATATGGTTAAGGTACGTGGATGATATTTTTGCAGTTTTTGACACTTCTAAATCAAATGTTGATGATTTTCTTAAAGAAATGAATTCAAAATTTCAAAGCATAAAATTTACGTATGAACTAGAGAATAATGGACAATTACTTTTTTTAGATACATTAGTAATTAGAAATGGAAATAAATTAGAATTTGACATTTATATAAAAGAAACCAATGTAAATCGCTTTATTTTGTCTTCCTCTAATCATAGCATACAACATAAGTTGGCTTCATTTAACTTTTTAATTAATAGATTATTGAATTTCCCTTTAAATAAAAACAGATTTAATAAGGAATTTGCTCTTATTAAACAAATAGCGAATTACAATGGTTTCTCTTCTGATATTATAGATAATATTTTTAGAAAGTGTAAAAATAGGATCAACATCCGTAAATCAACGACTTTGCAATCAACCTCCTCTAACGATAATGTTAAATATGTTAAACTTCCGTTTCACAAAACCACAAAGGGTCTTGATAAAATATTCAAACAGTATAATTTCAAAATTGCTTTCACTAATACTAATAAAATTAAAGATTTGCTAGGTAATCCAAAAGACAAGGTGGGAAAATTGCAAAAGTCGGGGATTTATGAAATTAGTTGTGCAGGGCCAGGGTGTTTTCAAAAATATATTGGTCAGACCAAGAGGAATATAACAACAAGATTTAAAGAACACATTGCTCACTTCAAATATGGTAAATATGAAAGGTCTCAGGTCGCCAAACATATATTTGAAACCAGCCACCCGTTAAACTAGAAAATGTTAAATTGTTAAAAGCGGTACCAACGTTTTCCTCCTTGAATGCCTATGAATCAATTAAAATTGTTAAACATAAAGGACCCTCTTAAACACCGATAAAGGGCCAATAGAGTCATCTGCTTTGCTTTCCCTATTGGTCAACAACCAATGAGAAAGCAAGATTAAATTGGTTCCGCTTCAGTAGATTTAGAATTAGTATAAATTAAGTAGATTTAAATTATAATGTCACAATTCACTTGTTTGTTATTGAGAACACTAGCCTGCGGGTGAGGAGAATATCCTCGATAGTGTTTAAAGCAACAATATAGTAAATTATAGGTTGGAAAGGTTCACTTCAGCCTAAGTGGTGAGGAGAATATCCTCTGAAGTGTTCCAGAACAACAGCTAATTTTTTTTTTCTACTGATGATGACCACATAGTGGTCGAAATACGTATATAGTAATTTAAATATTTTTTGTGGTTAAGGGTTTTTATTTAATTTTATTTAAATCGTGCCACAGTGTTCCTATAGATTATTAATACAATATAAGTAAAATCTAAAAACATTGAATTTCCGGATGCGTATTCTGAATTAACTCAACCGCTATGCTATGTGGATTGCATAACCAATAATTTATCAACATAGTATTAATTATAAAACTACAATGTTTATATGCGGAATCTGTAACTTTTTGGTGTATGGTTTATGGTTCTTTTCGTGTGTCATGTTTCCGTGCGTATGTGGATAAAAATAGACTGGCAATTTTTTTAAACTCTTGGCAACAGAATATTGTCCTCTTATTATTTTTTAAGAATGCTTATTTCATATACATTCATTCAATAAGTGTTTAAGTTTCACTTGGTTCCACAAGCAACCACGAAGTTTTCCGAGGAGTTCTGAAGGCTTCTGAACTGCTTCAAACTGTTAAAATCATTCAATTTTAGCTATTTCATTTTTATTTTCATGTATTTATGAAACTTATAATTATTTTTGCTTATACTTATTAAACAAATAATCAAGCCAAGTCTACTTACTTTCAGACGCCGCCCACCCGAACGATAACAAATAAAACAGTTTATGGTACAATGATTGTGCTATAATTAGGTATACCGAGAATGCCCACAACCAAGGCGTCGGGAAGCGACCCACCGGCCGAGCAACGCCAGACTACAGACCGGTCGGGCGAAACTTACTGGCGCGACTAAACATTACCCACGATGACCAACTACCAAGGATCTCCGTCACCATACAGAAGATAACCTTCAACGCACTACTAGATACAGGAGCATCGACGTGCATGATTAAGGAAGATCGAATATCTGCAGGCTCACGGATAGAACCCTATCATGCCACCGCCTATCTACCAGAAGCAGGAACAGAAATGGCAATCAAAGCAAGTTCCGCACGCCAGTCACCCGCGGAAAAGTGACGGACCACGAAACATTCTTGGTAGTAGCAAATCTCGCTGAGGATATCATTATGGGTGAATCTTGGCTTCAACGCCAGAAAGTGGTGATGGACTACGAACAAAGCTCCATACATTTCGAAGCACATACCCGTAAGACACTTCACTGGAACGATACGGTGACTCTCGTTACCGTCAACAGGCCACACACACTGACTGCCACTTACGAGTTTCCGGCTGAATGTTTGCCCATCAGCCTTCGGGAAGAATTCCAACCAATAGTCAATAGGCCAACAACCAACTACCACAGCCTATTACCACTGGACACCGAAACATGCAAACCACGAGCTAACCACGCAGCCCTCGTCGATCTGCTTAATTATGTGCAAGGCGCACAATCAGAAAGGCATATCTGTGGACGTATGTCCCAAGAATAGGTGCTCTTTCAATCACAACTATCCCACCCAGCAGCAGACGACCATGGAAAGGTCCGACGCTGCCACACAACGTTGACGCCTGTCACCGCCAATAGGCCAGCCATGTTAACTGCAACTAACCAGTTTGAAGACGAATTCTAGCCCAGCAGCCTTCGGGAAGAATTCCAACCAGTGATCGATAAGTCAGCACAACCAACTACCAGAGCCAGAAGGGTTCTGAAGATCACCGAAGACCAAAAAACTTCTCCAAGCTGTACATACGTCCACACCATAAATTTTCATACCCTCACGTTGTCTCACAAGGAAAACACGATGCCTTCTGAAGCGTTCCGAAAACCACCGAAGACGTCTGGGCCAATTAAAACTGTAAATATGTTCTAACTATTGCTGTTCAAGATCTTTCTGGGCCTTACAAATAAACTCCGAAGTTTTCTGAAGAGTTCCGAAGACAACCGAAGACTTCTGAACCCCTCTATGCTTGTATATATGTTTAATTAATAGTTTTTAATTTTATTTCATAATTCTTTGTAACTTCACGTTGTCCCACCAGTAAAACACGAAGTCTTCCGAAGAGTTCCGAAGACCCCCGAAGACGTCTGGACCTCTTGAAACTGTAAATATTTTCCAACTACCGTTATTCAAGTTCCTACTCGGCCTAACAAGCAAATTGCGAAGCCTTCCGAAGAGTTCCTAAGACTACCGAATACTTTAAACCCCTTTAAACTGCATATACATTCATTCAATAAGTGTTTAAGTTTCACTTGGTTCCACAAGCAACCACGAAGCTTTCCGAGGAGTTCCAAAGACTTCTGAACTGCTTCAAACTGTTAAAATCATTCAATTTTAGCTATTTCATTTTTATTTTTATGAATTTATGAAACTTATAATTATATTTGCTTATACTTATTAAACAAATAATCAAGCCAAGCCTACATACTTTCAGACGCGGCCCACCCGAACGATAACAAATAAAACAGTTTATGGTACAATGATTGTGCTATAATTAGGTATACCGAGAATGCCCACAACCAAGGCGTCGGGAAGCGACCCACCGGCCGAGCAACGCCAGACTACAGACCGGTCGGGCGAAACTTACTGGCGCGACTAAACATTACCCACGATGACCAACTACCAAGGATCTCCGTCACCATACAGAAGATAACCTTCAACGCACTACTAGATACAGGAGCATCGACGTGCATGATTAAGGAAGATCGAATATCTGCAGGCTCACGGATAGAACCCTATCATGCCACCGCCTATCTACCAGAAGCAGGAACAGAAATGGCAATCAAAGCAAGTTCCGCACGCCAGTCACCCGCGGAAAAGTGACGGACCACGAAACATTCTTGGTAGTAGCAAATCTCGCTGAGGATATCATTATGGGTGAATCTTGGCTTCAACGCCAGAAAGTGGTGATGGACTACGAACAAAGCTCCATACATTTCGAAGCACATACCCGTAAGACACTTCACTGGAACGATACGGTGACTCTCGTTACCGTCAACAGGCCACACACACTGACTGCCACTTACGAGTTTCCGGCTGAATGTTTGCCCATCAGCCTTCGGGAAGAATTCAACCAATAGTCAATAGGCCAACAACCAACTACCACAGCCTATTACCACTGGACACCGAAACATGCAAACCACGAGCTAACCACGCAGCCCTCGTCGATCTGCTTAATTATGTGCAAGGCGCACAATCAGAAAGGCATATCTGTGGATGTATGTCCCAAGAATAGGTACTCTTTCAATCACAACTATCCCACCCAGCAGCAGACGACCATGGAAAGGTCCGACGCTGCCACACAACGTTGACGCCTGTCACCGCCAATAGGCCAGCCATGTTAACTGCAACTAACCAGTTTGAAGACGAATTCTAGCCCAGCAGCCTTCGGGAAGAATTCCAACCAGTGATCGATAAGTCAGCACAACCAACTACCACAGCCAGAAGGGTTCTGAAGATCACCGAAGACCAAAAAACTTCTCCAAGCTGTACATACGTCCACACCATAAATTTTCATACCCTCACGTTGTCTCACAAGGAAAACACGAAGCCTTCTGAAGCGTTCCGAAAACCACCGAAAACGTCTGGGCCTCTTAAAACTGTAAATATGTTCTAACTATTGCTGTTCAAGATCTTTCTGGGCCTTACAAATAAACTCCGAAGTTTTCTGAAGAGTTCCGAAGACAACCGAAGACTTCTGAACCCCTCTATGTTTGTATATATGTTTAATTAATAGTTTTTAATTTTATTTCATAATTCTTTGTAACTTCACGTTGTCCCACTAGTAAAACACGAAGTCTTCCGAAGAGTTCCGAAGACCCGCGAAGACGTCTGGACCTCTTGAAACTGTAAATATTTTCCAACTACCGTTATTCAAGTTCCTACTCGGCCTAACAAGCAAATTGCGAAGCCTTCCGAAGAGTTCCTGAGACTACCGAATACTTTAAACCCCTTTAAACTGCATATACATTCATTCAATAAGTGTTTAAGTTTCACTTGGTTCCACAAGCAACCACGAAGCTTTCCGAGGAGTTCCAAAGACTTCTGAACTGCTTCAAACTGTTAAAATCATTCAATTTTAGCTATTTCATTTTTATTTTCATGTATTTATGAAACTTATAATTATTTTTGCTTATACTTATTAAACAAATAATCAAGCCAAGCCTACATACTTTCAGACGCGGCCCACCCGAACGATAACAAATAAAACAGTTTATGGTACAATGATTGTGCTATAATTAGGTATACCGAGAATGCCCACAACCAAGGCGTCGGGAAGCGACCCACCGGCCGAGCAACGCCAGACTACAGCCCGGTCGGGCGAAACGAACTGACGCGACTAAACATTACCCACGATGACCAACTACCAAGGATCTCCGTCACCATACAGAAGATAACCTTCAACGCACTACTAGATACAGGAGCATCGACGTGCATGATTAAGGAAGATCGAATATCTGCAGGCTCTCGGTAGAACCCTATCATGCCACCGCCTATCTTCCAGAAGCAGGAACAGAAATGGCAATCAAAGCAAGTTCCGCACGCCAGTCACCCGCGGAAAAGTGACGGATCACGAAACCTTCTTGGTAGTAGCAAACCTCGCTGAGGATATCATTATAGGTGAATCTTGGCTTCAACGCCAGAAAGTGGTGATGGACTACGAACAAAGCTCCATACATTTCGAAGCACATACCCGTAAGACACTTCACTGGAACGATACGGTGACTCTCGTTACCGTCAACAGGCCACACACACTGACTGCCACCTACGAGTTTCCGGCTGAATGTTTGCCCATCAGCCTTCGGGAAGAATTCCAACCAATAGTCAATAGGCCAACAACCAACTACCACAGCCTATTACCACTGGACACCGAAACATGCAAACCACGAGCTAACCACGCAGCCCTCGTCGATCTGCTTAATTATGTACAAGGCGCACAACCAGAAAGGCATACCTGTGGACGGATGTCCCAAGAAAAGGTACCCTTTCAATCACAACTATCCCACCCAGCAGCAGACGACCATGGAAAGGTCCGACGCCGCTACACAGCCGTGACGCTCGTCACCGCCAACAGGCCAGCCATGCCAACTGCAACTAACCAGTTTGCAGACGAATTCTTACCCAGCAGCCTTCGGGAAGAATTCCAACTAGTGATCGATAAGTCAGCACAACCAACTACCATAGCCAGAAGGGTTCGGAAGATCACCGAAGACATCAGAACTTCTCCAAGCTGTACATACGTCCGCACCATAATTTTTCATACCCTCACGTTGTCTCACAAGGAAAACACGAAGCCTTACGAAGAGTTCCAAAAACCACCGAAGACATCTGGGCCTCTTAAAACTGTAAATATTTTCTAACTATTGCTGTTCAAGTTCTTTCTGGGCCTCACAAATAAATTCCGAAGAGTTTCAAAGACAACCGAAGACTTCTGAACTCCTCTATGCTTATATGTTCAATTAATAGTTTTTAATTTCATTTCATAATTCTTTGTAACTTCACGTTGTCCCACCAGTAAAACACGAAGTCTTCCGAAGAGTTCCGAAGACCACCGAAGACGTCTGGACCTCTTCAAACTGTAAATATTTTCTAACTACCGTTATTCAAGTTCTTACCCGGCTTCACAAGCAAATTGCGAAGCCTTCCGAAGAGTTCCGAAGACTACCGAAGACTACACCCCTTTAAATTGCATATAAATTCATTCAATAAGTGTTTAAGTTTCACTTGGTTCCACAAGCAACCACGAAGCCTTCCGAAGGGTTCCAAAGATTACCGAAGACTTCCGAACTGCTTCAAACTGTTAAAATCATTTAATTTTAACTATTTAATTTTTATTTTCATTTATGAAACTTATAATAATTTTTGCTTATACTTATTAAACAAATAATCAAGCCAAGCCCACATACTTTCAGACGCCGCCCACCCGAACGAAAACAAATAAAACACTTTATGGTACAATGATTGTGCTGTAATTAGGTATAAATTTAAGATACCAACTTGCCATACCAATGAGTCTTCGAATATCTTTAATGGTTTTCCGGGTAGGTATTTCTAAAATTACTTTACTTTTTTCAGGATCTTCTAATAATCTATTCTCATTAACAACATAAACTTAAATATTTTAATTTCTTTTTACAAAAATAACATTTATCTTTACTTAACGTTAAACCAGCTTTTAATAAATAATCTTGCAAAAACCTTTTCCAAAATTTTTAAATGTTTTTCAAATGAGTGTTACAATTATTATGTCATCTTAATAATAAAATACAAACGATCCTAATTCTGGGCCTAAAGTAGTATCAATAAGTCTAAACCAGGTGCTTGATGAATTTGAAAGTCCTATAGGTAAACGTGTAAATTCCAAAGTCCTCAATTTGGTACAGTAAATGTAGTATATTTATATGAAGCTTTATCAAGTGGAATTTGAAAATATGTTGCTTTAATGTCTAATGACGAAATATATTTTGCATCACGTATCTTATCCAAAATGGAAGATTCGTATGGAATGGCTAATGAACTCTTTTCTGTTACTTTATTTAATTTACGAAAATCTACTACAAAATAATAACTGTTATATTTTTTTTGACTAGCAAAATTGGATTATTCCATGCAGAAGTGCTTTTTTGAACAACACCTATTTTCAACAATTTATCTAATTCTTGATCTATATGTTTTTAATCTATAGGAACACTGTGGCACGATTTAAATAAAATTAAATAAAAACCCTTAACTACAAAAAATATATTATATATTATATATTTTTTGTGGTTAAGGGTTTTTATTTAATTTTATTTATATGTTTTTGCTTAACGAGTGATGAGATGTCTGTACATTTTGTTAAATAAAACTAGAGTACATTCGGTAAAGAATGCTTATATATAATTTATTTGTTAATCAGAATTACAAGAGACTTAATTAATGTTCCTCGCCGGTACATCAATGCCCATTCTGCCGTGTTTCCACAACCTCCTTGTTTTAACCAGCGATGCAAGACATATTAAATTATCTTGTATTAACACCTTACACATGGTACTGGATAATATCTTTGTTTGCTTAACTTTATGTTCTACTAAATTTGTTCATCCTAATTCTGGTAAATTATGAAAATAATTTGCAACACTAATATCTAATTTTGATCTTTGTTCAGGTGTTAAATCTAAAGTTGATTTGATAACAGGTTCCTTTTGTTCCATACTTTCTAATTTTAAATACATTCGGAACAATTCCAATATCGTTCCAAAAATGTATGCCTATTATTACTGAATGTTGAACATTGGGTATAACTAAAACGTCTAAAACTACTATCTAAATTTTCTTTTAATTTTATTGGTAATAAAATAGTTCCTAAAACATCTAAAATTTATCTATTTTCTAATTGACATTGTTCCTCGGTTTTATGTGTCTTAGTTTTGATAATATTTTCTAGACATATTGGTTGCTCCAGAGTTTAATAATGCCAAAAATTCAAATCCTAATATATTTGTCGTTACATAAGGGCGTTTGTCTTTCTTTGATTTTTTATTACATAATCGAGCATTACTTGATTTTTCTAAAAGGTTTCAATTTTTTCTTGAATTAAATTTTTCGTTTTCATAGTCGAATTATTAAAGTACAAGACCTTACACGACTAGGAAAAGCCTCTTCTGTCAGTTTAAATACTTCTGATTATTTCGTTGACAACATGGACACCAATTAAATGACACGTCTTGCAATCTACAATTACAACAAGACAATCGCCTGTGTACGCTCCTACACTGAGTTTGGTGATGTCGTACTTGACCACATTGGTAACAACCTTGTTGATTTGTTGGGTTTGAAGCACTGGGATTTTGATTTATTGTTTGAATTTTAGAAATTTGGTGTTTATTTATGTGCCTAGTTTGTGGTCTTTGAGTTTCCTGATAGGCCGAATCTGTTTCTAAAGGTTTGATTTTCTAGTTGGAGGAGAAAAATTTTCTATTGATACTTTGATCTTCTAATTTCTTTCCTAATTTAATTAATTCCTTTATGGAGTTTAATTCCACTAAACTTAACGATGATTGGTAAAATGGTAACATGCTTTTCCAAAAGATTTTAAGTTGATTTTCTATGCTTAACGGTTCAGTTAAACGAGAAAGCATATTTGTCATAATAGCCATATATAACCCTATGGTTTCATGCTTCCTTAAGTATGTGCCTTAATTTTAGTAAAAAAATTTTCGTCATAATTTGGTGGAAGAAATTCATCTTTTAAAGCAATTTTTAACTTGTCCTAGTTATTTACTAAATTTTTATTAGCGTGATTACAAATTAATACTTTACCAGAAAAAATATTGCATGCTTCTGATAATAATTGAATATCTGACATATTTTGTGTTATTTTTAATTTTTCTACCCTTTCCAAAAAGACGTTTACAGACATATCTTCTTGAAAAGTGATTTCCCGTTTAGCAATAAGTGTAACTTTATATATTGCTGTATTATTTAATTTGGTATTTAAATTTGGATTTTCTGCTCCTGAATTTTTCAAAACAACTTATTCTGATTTTACGTAGGGTAGTTGAAGATTTAATTTTTCCTGAAAATTTATCTATTTTATTGTCCATATCTCTATATCTTAGGTGAAATTTCTTGTAATTTTATTTTTAGTTTCTTCCCTAACCTATAAAATATTATCTCGATCCGATTTATAATTTTCAATTGAATTTTTTAACTAACTGTAATTGGTTTTTACTTTCGTCATCAGTTTGTTTTTAATTTGTGCTAATACGGTCTTTACCACTGTAATATTATCTATAAATTCAAAAGAATATTCAAATTCCTCATCTACCTTTGTTTGTGTTTTAAAAAACTTTCCTTAACAGTTTTCATAATTCCGTCACTGTCAAATTTTTGGTGTCTCATTCTTAACTTGTAATTCGTAAATTAATTCAGTTTTTAATAAACAGCCAATATTATTATAAATTTCATTTTTAAATCTTTGTCTTGTCTAGTCACAATTGGTCAATTTTTTAAAAACCTGTAACATTCCTCAGAAATACCAAAAAACACATTTCATTTTAATAGTTTCTGTATTAGTAAATTCCACCAATAGGATTATGTTATTTTCTTTAAGAAATATAATTTTTAGGTTATTACAATTTTGATATATGGTAAAAATTATTTTGTATCACATATGGTTTATACTCAAAAGTTGTCAACTTCATTCTGGCAGTTTTTAAAGGTTAGAAATGATGTCATCATTGTAATTAGTATAGTCATGATACAGTTGTTTTGATTAATAAGGCATTATATGCTGGTTCCCGATGGTCTCATTCTCTGAGTGCAAAGACAGGTCATATACCGTTTTGTGCTAACTCAAATACATCGGAATCCCAGTTTTTGATTCTAGTTCCATTATATGTAAATTTAAGTAGATGTATAGGTTAGATAGAAAAAAATGACACGAGATATGTTCATTTTATACTCTTAATTCATCTGTCTAAAACTTGTAGATGATGTCTCGAATGATTTTAAGAAAGATCCATTTTTCATAGAGCATTTTGTATGTAGCTTCCAAACCATCAACATGCCGCGTTGGTAGGTCAATTACCTTGACTAAAGGTTATCAAACAAGCTGAGAAGTAGTCTAATCATGTTCGGATAATACCGTACTAAGTGGGCCGGATTCAATATTACGGGCACGTCGATTGCTAGATTGACAACCTCGTTTCGGAAATAATCATGTTGTGGAGGACGAAGTCGATAACAGCATCTTATAGTATCTACCGTAATGACAGTCAGTGGCTCCTCAGGGATCTATTAAAAACTTCTGAAACTATACCAGGGAGAAGATTTGTAAACTAAATAAACAATCGAAATTTAATGCATCAACTAATGGAACGTATCTATAGTAAGTCTGTGTTCTACGATAAGCTTTTAGTTAAGTAGATTTGCGATATATTTGATTTTTAATACTTGCTTAAGACTTGAGATATTCTATTCTTAGAGACGAGTTTGAATTAGCATTAAAGGGTCTGAAAAATGGTAAGGCGCCGGGTAGAGATAAGGTGAAAGCATTCGATAATGTAAAATGGAAAAAGGTGTTTGAAATACTCAAAAAGATTAGAATGACTTTTAAGGATAGATGGATAGTACTTAGCTTATACAAACAGCAAACAGCGGTTATAGAAGTAGAACAGGAACGTAGAGAAGTAAATATTAGGAAAGGGGTGAAGCAGGGATGTGCCCTATCCCCATTAATTTTAAACTTGTACATTGAAGAGTCAAGAATACTGTCAAATACAGGAAGACATTTGGAATTATTATGCAGGGACAAAAGATTGATATGCTTAGATTTGCAGATCATATAGCGGTATTAGCATCTAGCAAGGAAGAGTTAGAAGCTGCTCTTAATGAAATGGAAACAGTTCTAACAGAGAGATACAGGTATGGAAATTAACAAAAATAAAACTAAAGTGCTAGTATGCAAAGGACGGGAAAATAAATCTAAAACAAGAATACAAGTAGGTAACGAGAACTTACCAAAGGTTAAGGATTTCTGCGACCTAGGATGCCAAATAACGCAAGATGAGAAAAGCGTAAATGATATAAAACAAAGATTAACACAAGGTCATGCTACATTTAACAAGAAAAAGCAACTACTATGTTCAAAGACAACAAACATAGAAACAAGGAGAAAATTGTTGAAAGCATATGTGTGGAGCACAGAAACAATACGTCTATGAAATAAGATAGTAGAAGAAGCAAACAGAAAAACAGTAGAATCTTTTTGGAATGTCGTGCTTCAGATGTATGAGGATGATAGCATGGACAAACAAAATTAATAACAAAGTTATTGCAGGTAAAAGATCAAAATATAATTTTCGTAGGGCAATTTATTAAAGAAGATACGATTTCTAAGCAAATTTTTTTTCTGTGCTTTTATATTTGAGAACATAGATACTTTATATAAAATATCATTGGTTTGAAACTTACTTCTTAAAAATTACACACTCTTAAAAATTTATTTTCTGACCTTTTTTGTAATTTATAAAATAAACGTATTTATTATGTCTTAGTAATAACATGTTTTATTGTATTAAATGAAGGTTATAAATTAAGTGTTATCAGAGTTCATATAAGAAATAAGAAAGGAAACGACTACACCAGAGGCAACCTGGTACCACGGGTGCAGAAACAATGAACTACAATCAAACAGACTTATTTATAATTACTTAGAATAAGACAGTGTATGATTATCAAGAAATAGCAGACAGCAATATCTGCACTTTCCCACAAGATGATGTGAGACTAGAGGCTTCATATAAACTGTGAGAAGCCCCTGATTGCCAGTAAGTCTTCGAACTTCATAACTTTAACATTGTTGGTTGTTCAAGCTACTCATTCGTAATTATTAATGATTAATTTCTTAAAATATTAACTTAGAGTATTTTTTCAAGTACATATGTTTAATAAACATAAGCGTTCAAGTTGTAGTCAAAGAAAATAAGCGTGTTTGTAATTAAAGAATTAAATCAAATTTGAAAGAAGTGTTTTTGGAATAAACTTTTTAAAAAGAAGCTCCTACTCAAAATTTATCTGGCGCAGAACGAATTCCAGAAGGGAACTAACGATTCCGAAATCAAAGAACTAGTAACCGTGAATTTCGATTCTGCACTGAAACAGAACACAAAGATTGGACGAAGTACAGAATCGACCGAATCCAATACAGAAGGAAGGCTATTGAGTAAACAATCAAATTATTGTGAGTACCTATAGTTCATTTTCCTTACCAATTTTTTCAATTGCATATTGATATAACAATTAAGATTTGAAAAGAAAAGAATTTTTATATACACATTTTATGTATAATTTATTATTGAAACAATTATTTAGCAAAAGTCTGAACTTGATGAGATTATAACAAAGGTTTCTAATTGCACACAATCCAAGTAACAGTAAGTGATTTTTTAAATAACTTTAGTGCAAACTTAACTAAAATAACAGAAAATAAATAATTTATACAAGATGAATTTGGAAAACTTATGGTTATATTTAGATTCGATTTCAATGTATGATTGAAATCAAGCATAGTTAGGTATATTCATTACCTCGTGCGAAACGTTTTTGAAGAGCTTTTACAAACAAAGAGACCTTGAGAAAAATATGTGGTTATTACGATTAATTTTAACTAAATTTAAGGGCAGAGCTTTAACTTTATTGGCGAGTAGGGACGATCTAAATGATTGGGAAGATTATAAAAAAATATTGATTGCGTATTTTGGCGATCAGCGCAATATTAAATGCTTAATTAGAGATTTATTAAACTTACGAATGGAACACAATCAGTCACCGTATCAATTTGGTGTGCAATGTTAGGATGTGAGAAGTTTAATTCTAACCAAACTTAAATTAGAAGAACCGTTTGCTAACAAACGTTTAATTAAAACCAAAATGTATGACGAAATGGTTTTAGGTACGTATATAAACGCCTTACCCAAGCGATTATCAGACAAAATTAGATTTAGAAATTCTCAAAATTTAGAGAAAGCAATGAATTTATTAATAGAAGAAGAGAACGTCGTGTGTTATAGGAACAGAATTTACAATCCAAATATTAACAAAAAATTATGAATTAATTAGGACTATACAAGCAGCGAGACCAATAACGACACAATCCAAATTTACATCATTTAACAGACCAACAAATCATTTGAGAATTAATAATCCATACTTTAATAATCAAAATTTCAACAATCAATTTTGACAATTTCCCAAACCTACATTTACACCTAAGTTCAATCAGAATGCAAATCGAACATTGCAAACATTCAGCGTAAATCCTAACAGAAACGCACCAATGACGAATAATAACAACCCCAATAATTATTACAAACCAACCCTTATGGACACATCATCTGGTAACACCAGGCAGAATAGTAAAATATTTCAAATCAAACCCGACTATACACAGAAACGAAACTTCACTTCTGAGGAACTATTTCACCAAGAAGTAGAAGATTTCAACAATCAAGCTATACTCGAAGACACGGGTAATTATGTAAATTCAATTAGAGACGATGAGGCCAATCGCTCAGAAAACTACGAACGTGACAACTTTTACGAAGAGGACGATGAAGCAATCGTGTACTCAAATTTACAGTTGGACAGAACCATATACGATCAGACATAATAAATTTAAACAATATTAATCAACACATTTTACCCTATATATAGAAATACCACATGCTGAAATTAAATTATTAATTGATACAGGATCTTCAAAAACTTTAATTAGCCTCAAAACCATGCAGAAACATCATCTAAATTTTGTAGAAAGAGAACCTTTTAAAATCAGAACAGCACACAAAACGAGACTACGCCAATTTATTGCAAATATACCTTTACCAAAAACTTTCAATGTAAAAATGAAACACAAATTTTATATTTTCGAATTTAACGACAAATACAATGGATTGATAGGCATGGATCTTTTAAGAAAATTAGGAGCGGATATTGATATAAAAATCTGCTATTAAGACCAAAACACGGACAAATACCAATTAAATTTCAAAACAGTAACATTCAAATCGATCAAAAATACACAATTGAACCTAGGACAGAGAAACAAGTAAAAGTCTTAGTGAATTCGAAAAGCAATATAGGAATCATAAATCACATGTCATTTCAAGAAGGAGTAGAAACACCCACCGCGTTCATACATATAAAAAATAACTACGCCACTACAACAATTTTGAACTCAAAGCACTACCCCATAGAAGTATCTTTAACGACACCAATAGAAGTGGAAAAAGTAAATTTTAGTGAAATGGAAATCAACGAAGACTCTGAAAGTAATTCCAATCCCACAGATCATAATAAAATGTTAAAAGAAAATTTAATTTAACATTCGTTTTAATGATAATATTAATACTAAAGAAGAAAGAGCAATTAAAGATTTATGTTTTGAATCCAGAGATATATTCCATTGTGAAGAAATACCTTTAACTTTTACCAACACAGTCAAACATAGTATTCAACTAACAGATGAGAAACCGATTTTTACCAAAGCACATAGGCTACCTCAAGCAAGCCAAGAAGAAGCAGATAGACAGGATAGCAGATTTATTATTCAACACTCAAATTCACCATGGAGCAGCTCCGTACTAATTGTACCAAAGAAATTAGATGCCTCAGGCAAACGCAAATACCGAATGGTTATTGATTATAGAAAACTCAACGAGAAGACTGTAGACAATAAGTACCCACTACCAAATATCACAGAAATATTGCACAAGCTAGGAAAATGCCAATATTTTTCGAATTTAGACCTCGCCTCAGGATACCACCAAGTGGAAATGAACGAGAAAGACATGACAAAACCAGCTTTTAGTATACCCAGAGGACACTATGAGTACAAACGCATGCCATTTGGTTTAAAGAACACACCCGCCACTGTTCAGAGGGTTATGGATAATATTTTGAGAGGAAAATACAACGAGATATGTCTTGTGTATCTTGACGACATAATTGTATAGTATAGTATAGTACAGTACAGTATAGTATAGTATAGTATAGTATAGTATAGTATAGTATAGTTTTATTGAGTAAAGTACATGCACTTTTAAATACATGTTAAATTACAAAGCAAGTATAGCAACAACTGCCGCCAGATTGCCTAGGTCTTTGATTGTGTAAATACTCAAAAGGATATAATTCATCAAAGATGTTTTTCAGTTATATCCTTAACACATTAAAGTTGAATTAAGAGCGGTAATTAAATTTATTGCTGATGGAGTTGACGTTTTTGAATAGCAAGTAATTCATTTTTCATCAAAGACTGAAATGTCGCTTTTGATTTTTCTTGGAACAGTCCTGGATATTTGTTGAGTAACTTCGTGGCACAGTAAACAAGACAACCTTCAAATTTAGCTGTTCTGTGTCTAGGTATATTAAATGTAAGTGCAGTTCTTAAGTCAAGAGAGTGAACCGTTGAACGACTCTTCAGCATTTTACAAAGATATGAAGGAAGTGTGTGTTGCATTATATTATATACAAAAGTAGCAAACAATAATTCTGACCTATTGTTGGATTTGAGAATATTTAAGGCAATGTATATTGGTGTTACATGGTCATTTCTATTTATGTTGAATGAGAACCTCGGGCAAACATTTTGCCTTAATTGAACTCTCTGTTTAGAAGATTTGTCAGGAAGTTGTAATACACTGTGGAACAGTAATTTGAATGGCTCAAAATCAAAGTATTTACTAAATTTCACTTCATATCAGGACTCAATAAATGCTTGAACTGCTCTAATTCAGTAGTATCTGTTTGTGTTTTAGAAACTGTGTAGTTGATTCCACTCCTAATCTAAAAGCAGAGTTCTCCTCACCATGTATCTCTATCATTTCTGACAAGAATGTACCCTGAGATCATGATCAGGTTTGATGGGAAGCCAGGGGCCAGTCATGTTTCTGTAATGGAAATTATATCTATGTATAATTCATTAAAAATGTGTGCACACTGATCAAAGCATTTCACTAAAGATCTGATGTTAATGTGACCCACTTGAAAAGTTTGAAGCTGTTTGAGGAAGGTGATTGCTATTTATCCCTATAATTAGTTCGTGATTGCTGCAGCTTCAATTGACGAGTATAACATGGACAGACTTTATCTTTTGAAGAATGTTTTACATCGAGATTCATACCAAATGTCGTGTTGGCATTTATGCAGTTTATGCAATTAGTAACCGAAGAACTACAATCGTTATGATTGTGTTCACCGGAGCAATTAGAACATATTTCTTTCTTTTTACAGTTTCTTGTTAAGTGAAGGTATCTCTGACATTTGTAACACTGAAGAATGTCTGTATGATTGTGCACACTTGCATGTGACCAACCTACAGTAATCTTGTCTTTGTTTAACAGAGTAGCATGTGTAATGGGGTAAACCTCTAAAATTAGAGTTGAGAAATCATGTTTTTTTTTCTAATGAGTTTCACTAGCGTCATATTCAAGTTGGCTTTTTGATTCTCTAGTTTATTTTGTTTAACTAATTTTGGAATTATAGAGTTAACTTCAAAAATGTCTTCATTGTTTACTGAACCAATTCTTATTCTAGGTTGCCTGAGCTTGGTGATTTTGAACTTGTATTTTACTTGCAAGGTTTCAACCGCTTTGGTGTGCAGAGTATCTCGATCTTCTCTATTATCGCAGCCAGTGATGATGGTCCCTTTGGAAGTTTGTTTAAACCTAGATATATTGACTCCGATTTCTGCGGGATCTAATGATTTTTTAATCTCTTTTTTAGTTAGATGTGCTTTCTGTTCATTTCTAGGTTTCGTTACTATTACAGTATTGCCCGAAATAAACAGTACTGAAATTGTAATTGTTTTGTATATTTAAAAAATACATATTATTGACACTTTATTATATGTTCTAAATGTGCACCTCCTCGTTCGAGACAGACTTCATAACAATGTTCTAAGTTTCTGGTCATGTTATTGAATAAGGGTTGTCTCAGGGCTGCGAAGAAGACTCTAACGGCATCCTTTAATTCATCGATGGTTTGTGGTGCCCGTTTGAAAACGGCATTTTTAGCCATGCCCCAAATGTATGCGTCTGGAGGTGTGAGGTCTGGAGAATGTGAAGGATAAGGGAAGTCAGTAAATCGTGATATGAATTTGCTTGGAAAATGTTCTTGAAGAAATTGACGAAGTGCGGCAGCAGTATGGCAAGTTGCCCCGTCCTGCTGAAAAATTGGTTTCGAAATGCCAAGTTACGTGCACGACAGAATTGACGTAGATCAGGGATAAATCGTGTTAAAATTTGTCTGTACCTCTGTTGATTAAGTGTGACTTGCCTACCATTCTCTTCGATAAAGTACGAACCAATGATTCCGTGTCCGGAAACAGCACACCAGACACTCACTTTTTCACTATGTAAAGGAACCTCTTGAACCTCATCGGGTCTGGCAAAGCCCAGAAATCGATTTGTGCGACGATTCACATAGCCTGACAAGTGAAAATGTGCTTCGTCTGAAAACCAAACATTTTTCAAAAATTCAGGATTTTCATACTGTAACGCGAGAATTCTGGCGCAATATTCCACTCTACTGCGATAATCCCGAGGATGTAGTTGTTGATGTACCTGAATCACATACGAAAATGTACCCAGCTCCTTCAGGATTCTTTGAAAGGAAGTTCTTTTTAAATCAAGTTGTAACGCTGTCCTTGCCTGGCTGACTTTCGGATTTTCTAAGATTTGCTCAAAACACGTTCATGGTTATTGTTGTTGTTAACTGTCCTGGGACGCCCTGAGTTTCCTTTTCGTTGGCACAATACACTACCTGTATTTCTAAACTTTTCAATAACCTTCAAAATTACAGCATTACTTGGAGAACGTTTATTAAACCTTTGTGTGAATTGATCAGACATGTATAGCAAACTTGCACCATTATGTCGGCCGATTCCGTATGAACGAAAATAATGCTCTACCAGAAACACTTTCTCCTCTGTACTTAACACCATTTTTAACAATTAGGCCCTACTAATTACTTGTTTGAGGTTTACTTGACAGGTCTATACTAGCTAACTTGAGTGTGACAGCGCACGCATAAAAACACCGCCAACTTAGTTTCAGTACTGTTTATTTCGGGCAATACTGTATTTGTGCAATCTTCTGATTTACAACTTCGGAGTATGTTAGCTTTTGAATAGGTTTATTCTCAGAGAGATTCATTGGCTTTTTTTCAGCTCATTTACTGAAGCGGTTAGAAATGCAATTTTAGAAAAAATAGGTGGTAATTTCCTCATCAAATTTATGCAGGTATTACATAGAAACCACAGGCCACGTTTTTGAAGAACCACACATTTAAGTTCTGAAGGTGGTACATCCGCACATGATTTGTGAACAGGTCTAAAGCAAATATCACATGTGATATAGGTGTCCTGATTACCAAAGATTCAGAGCAGTTTGCACAATTAGTTTCCATCCTTTCCTCTGTCATTAATACATTATCAGTTTAAACACTTTTATTTTGATAAAGATAATGTAAATCTGGCTATTTACAATTTAAAACACTTGTTGTAATGTATTGTTGATTGATAAGCCTTTATGTATGAATTAAATTTGCTTGAAATATACTGCCACTTTAATTTAAACTCACTGTCCCAAACTCTATGATTAGTTGAGAATTTTTTCTCACTTACTGAAGGCCTAAACTTTAACCCTCACCTTGGTGTAAATTTCACTATCTAATTTCACTTGTAACACTAAAATAACCGAGTTTTTAGGCGCCACATGCACATACAACACATTAGCATAATCAGTCTCAGTCGTTTGTATATTCAACGTTACTCAACGAACACATCGAGAGATTAAGAGAAGCTTTTGAGCGTTTAAAAAAAGCTCACTTTCAAGTACAACTAGATAAAAGTGAATTCATGCAAAAGGAAGTACCATTCTTAGGACATATAATAACCCCACAAGGGGTTATGCTAAACCCATAAAAAACAAATGCCGTATTAAACTACCCATTACCAAAAACGAACAAAGAAATTAAAGAATATTTAGGAGTCAGTGGATATTATAGGAAATTCATTAAAGGATATGCACAAATAACTAAACCACTAACAAATTGTTTAAAGAAAGGTAATAAAATCGAACACACACCGGAATTTATTAAAGCAATAGAGAAAATTAAAAAATAACGAAAGATGACAACGAGGATCAAATAATTAAAATTTTAAAAGAATATACCCGAAGAAAAAACGTTTTTACTTTTATTTCACAACGGAATATTTGTACCAAAGATTTTCAGAATTATATATTCGATTAATTAGTAACTGAGGATCAGAGATTATCAGATGCTCACGAAAACTATAACTTTAGATGACCCAGATCAAATAAACGACGGAATTTGTAACCAACACGAAGGTAAAGCAAATAATCGTGGAATAAATGAAACCCTAAAACAACTCGTAGGGAGACATTATTTTAAAGATATGAAAGAATTAGCTACAGATTTTATTAATCAATGCGAACTATGTGGCAGAGCAAAATACGACAGATCACTACCAAAAATACCCCTAACGTTAAATAAAACACCCAACAAACCTTTTCAAAAATTATATGCAGACACTTTGGTAGTAGAAGCTCAGAACTTTTTATCAATTGTAGACGCATTCACAAAAGTAGGAGAAGCGATACCTGTTGCTTCAAAAAATAGTATTGATGTAACTCAAGGATTTTTACAATACTTTACATTTTACGGTACACTCGAATCAATAACTTTAGATAATGAAAGTGAATTCAGAAACGAGACTATACAAAATACTCTGGAACTTCATAAAATGAATATCCATTTTATTACAGAAAATCATCCAGAATCAAACAGATTAATTGAACCATTACATTTAACATTATTAGAACAGATAAGACTTTTAAGATTAGCGTACAAGAAAGAACCCATCACCAGTTTAATGTCATACGCCCTAATTACTTATAACAATACAATTCATTCTTCAACCAACTTTACAGACTTGAATTAATATTAGGTCATTCAGACTCTCACAACCCTTATGATATACACTATAATAAAGAGGTATACTAACAATATACCAAAGATAATAAAGAAAAATTAAAAATCACTTATAATAAAGTCAAAAATAAATTAGACAGCGATAAGGAACGTATTACAAAAACCTGCAATTAAATCACCAATATAAACAAATTCGCAGTAGGATAGATCATTTATGAATTAAACTTTAAAAGTTAACTACACAAAACGGCCCCCAGGAATTTAGGCCCAGTTAAAATTAAAAAGATTTCAGACAAAAATGTAGCTGTAGTAGACAACGGAAAAACCATACGGTGTATCCATTTAAAGAATTTAAGACATCCTGTAATTTCAGATGGACAGCCACCATCCTTGTCGTCAACCTCCACCAGGGAGAACAGACGACAACGAAATAATAGTAGGAGTTATAAAAAACAACCCCAGTATACTACCAGTAAAATTGGGGAGTATGCAAAACACAGTAGACTATTGGACTTTTGCACAGAAATTTGATTTAACTGAACTAACACAAGAATTTAGTATAATTAAAGACAATTATGACAGACTGAAAAAATCAATGAACACAGCCAGATTTGGAAACGATTATGTGATAGAAATGCCTAATTACAAAAGTATAATGGGCAATATCCTAAGGAACACGTGCAACAAATTCAATCGACTAAAACCAACAAATCAAACCACACGACAGGAAAGTGGACTTATTAATGGATTAGGTAATATTATTAAAGCTATTACAGGTAATTTAGACAACCAAGATGCTGAAGGATATGACAGTGCAATACAAGAATTGATTGACAACCAGAATGACATAAAAACTGTTGTTAGAAATCAAATTTCCTTAACTCAATCAACTATAGTAAAATTTAACAATACACTCCGAAAATTAGTAAAGAACCTGGACAGTATAACAAATAAAATATTAACCCTTAAAAGTAGCATGGAAACCACAATATTAGGAATGAGAAATTTAATAAGTTTTAACACGATATTCAATCAAATGATAGCAACCCTCACTGTAATTCAACAAATTTTAGCTACATTAGAAAATGCTGTAACATTTGCTAAATTAAGTACTTTACATGCTAGTATTATCGAACCACTTGATTTATTGAACAAATTATTAGGAATCAAATCATTTATAACTCATAGTAAGTTACATTTTGAAGGAACAGAATCTAACATACTTCTACTTCAAAAATAGCCATAACAAAAGGTTATGTAAAGAATCATGAAATTACATTCTTAATAGAAATTCCAATTGTAAAAATTTACCCTTACAATTATTATCATTAATTTGCTTTCCCCATGAGAGTTAATAATCAATATCAAGTTATTATCCCCAAGATTAAGTTTCCTTTCCTTAAATGAACTTAGGTATGGATTCACAAATGAAAAATGCAAAGAAGTGGCACCTGGCCAATACTTATGTCAATCATTAATGACAACAGCTATTGAAACAGATAGCCTTCGCAAGGGCTATCATAATGAGAATTGTGTGTCGAAACCAGTATAAATTGCAGACATGAAAATTTAGAAAGTTACGGACAACAAGTGGATTGCTGTATTTCCGCAAGAAGTGACAGCAACTGCTAATTGCAACAAAGAAAATAGTTTAGCCCTAATTGGAAGCAAAGTGATCACCATCAAGGAAAATTGTTATTTAAAATTAAAAAATGAAATTATTTGAGTATATCAAAACCCAGCAGTGACGAAGAAATTTGCACACCTACTCAAAATACAATTCAAAATACAAAACGAAAACAGCGGAATTATCCAGAAACCGATGCAACTAGAACATCTAGATCTCAACGATCTTAACCACGCAGTGAAAGTTAATGGACAATTACAAAGAACAGTTGAATGAACTAAAAGTGCCAAAGTTACACTATGACAACATTAGGCTTGGACAATTCTATTGATTATTTTAATATTATTATTAGCTGTATACTTATTGTTCAAACTTTATATTAAATATAAGATCAACGTATCAAAAATGAAAAACAAAGAAACCACAAATGAACCTCTAGGAACAATGAGTTTTAAAAAATTAAGTATCGACCCTTAATTTTTATCTAAGTCGGGAAGACTTATTTATCCCCCATATTAAACTGTATATAAAATAAATGTAGTTATTATGTCTTAGTAGTAACATTTTACATTGTATTAAATGAAGGTTATAAATTAAGTGTTATCAGAGTTCGTATCAGAAATAGGAAAGTAAACTACTACCTTGTATTCCAGACGTAACCTAATACCACAGATGCAGAAATAATGAACTGCAATTAAGCAGACTCATTTATAATTATTTGGAATAAGGCAATGTATGATTATCAAGAAATAGCAGACAGCAAGATCTGCACTTTTCCACAAGATGGTGTGAAACCAGAGGCTTCATATAAACTGTGAGAAGACTCTTATTGCCAATCAGTCTTCGAACTTCATAACCTTAACAGTGTTGGTTGTTCAAGCTACTTATTCGTAATTATTAATTATTGATTTATTAAAATATTAACTGTAAATATTTTTTCAAACACTGAACGTTTAATGAACATAAGCGTTCAAGTTGTTGTCAAAGAAAATAAAGCATTTTTGTAATTATAGAATTAAAACAAATTTGATAGAAGTATTTTTGGAAATAAACTTTTTTAAAAGAAGCCCCCAACGACTCAAAATCTATCTGGGGGATCAGTTAAAATTTCATGCAATAAAGGTGCCTATGGTATCCAACACTGGTATAAATTGCAACTTAGAGATTCAACACAAAATGAATTTTAAATAATTGTGAATGTGAATTGTGAAGATGATATATATATATATATATATATATATATATATATATATATATATATATATATATATATATATATATAGTAAGAACCACGGAAGAAGTCCTCTACATCATACGTGTCTAACTCAATTCAAAACATATGTTTTAGATTATTTAAAAGCTTAACTAATGTATATGATAAAGATAGTAATATGATTTGTACGTGTTTTGATTAAAGACATACGTGAACATGTTCATCTGGGAAAACGACAGAGAAGAGTAAATGTTCGTATGTTTTGAATACTTAACAGACTATCCTTTGGTAATATAAACGATGCTACATTGACTTAAAATTTTCAACTTAGTTTGTACAAATACAAGTGATGATGCAGACGACTTCTTTCATGTTTTCGACTATATATATATATATATATATATATATATATATATATTATAATATATATATATATATATATATATATATATATATATATATATATATATATATATATATATATATATATATATATACGAATTTTGTTGAAAACCCTTTAAGTTTATAATAAAATTCATATTTTATTAGATTAGTATATTGAAATCTATTTACGTATCCAAAGCTTTCCTTAAGTGTAACAAATGTAATTAATTTTTTATTTTCAAGAAAATGATTAATATTATCTTTATACTGTTTTGACCTTAACTGAAGCATTAATTCAACATAATGATACCTTTCTCATAATTTCAGTGTGGGAAGAAGCAATGGAGACTCGAGGAACGAGTAAGGACAACTTAAATCATATTACTCTAGAGGTTAGTAGGTGTTAGTTATAAATTGTAGTAGCAATTAAGTGAAGTTTAGTAGTAGTATTAAGTATTATATTACTAAGACATTGATAATTCAAAATTTGTGCATGCATATGTACAAACATATTCATCTCATGTGTACACAAAATATGTGTGTATGTATGTATGCATGCTGCATGCAAGCATGCATGCATGCGTGCATAGTGTTTGTGTGTGTGCATGCACGCTTGTATGTGCATGAATGTGTGTATATAGTGTGTATGCATGCGTGAATGTGAGTGTGTGCTAAATTGCTCCTCAATTTGTTTTTATAAACAATTAATAACTTAGATTATTATGCATATTGGGCAACATATTTTTGTAAAATGGGTTTGCGTGATTTGCTTTGACAGCCGTTTTTAATCTCATGCGAATTGCAGTATCTGGGCTTTCCACAAGATTTGTGGAGCTGTGTGACATTTTCTGATTAATCACGAAGTGTGTGAGAAATGAGGTTTACGTTTGTGGTAATCGAGCAGGGCATTCTCTGGATGGCAGCACTTTGAAACTGCTGCATACTTATCTTAACTACTTGCAAGTAGTGCATAAAAGTTATGTGGTTAAGTGTACTTTATTCTACCTGTACCTACCTACATGAACCTTTCTAAATTTTTTCCTGGTTACTGTTTTAGCACTACTGCCAAAGGCGTTTATTTAACAAGGATATCCGCCTGAGATCATCATATTAACAAAACTTGCAATTCTGGACTAAGTGGAAGTAAGCTATTTTATTTTAAATTAATCACTTGACTAATAATTTTGGGTTACGTTAGTGTTGTCTGATTGTTAAATATAGAGATGTGGGTTAACTTAAAGAATAACAATGACTCCATGTGTGGTATTTAGTTGATTTTAATGTACTAATTACCATTGAATGTACTAATTATCTGCATAATTAAGCGTCCAATATATAAAAAGTAATTATTGGCAAGTTATTCAAATTCAGCCATGAGGGTATCCTGTCGACGCGTTTCGCCCTAATTGAAGCTCGTCAGGACAGGAGTAGCTAAGTTGTAATATTTAATACAGACACATTATGGGAAGTACAGTATCACCTAGTTCACAATTTCTGTTTTCGTATCGTTTCACCTGACATCGCAGGTTTTAGCAACAATCGGCACGGAGGAGATCCGGCTCAACCGCCTTTTTCCATAGCCAAAAGTTAGAATTTAAAAGAAAAGTAAGTTTAATAAGTTTTAAATTAATACAAAGAAAAAGGAATTATTGGAAAGTGACTCAAATTCAGCCACGAGGACATCCTGTTGACGAGAGCTACGTTTCGGGCCTAGGGAGCGATCTTTTTAAAAACTTCTTGTAACAAATTTTATTTATTAAACAGATTTTAAAATGGAATTTTGACAAATTTGCATAAACTAAACTAAGTCAAAATAAAATAATAATTGAATTAGGGTGAGTAGCCTAAGCAAACGGCAGTGTATTAAAGCTGAAATGCTCAAGACTCACTGATGGTCTTGAGGCTCCCGGGGTATTTATGTTGTCCCTGTCCCTCACATGTCAGTGGTAACTTTCAGAATCATGTCTGCTTATTTCTTAATTCTGTTCATTATACAGTGTAACAATCTTACTTTCTAAGTAATCGCGGTTTTTTAACCGTCTGTGACCTGCACCTGCAGTATCACTTATGTCTGGAATACAATGATATACATCCGTTATCACAACTTGCTTATGAACTTTTAATAACGTTTTTATATTTTATCCTTGAAATACATTGTTGCATTTAACTTAAGTTTCTTTATAATTTTCTAAAAATTCCTATTCATTTGTACATATATAGATTGGGAAATACATAACTTCTCCCGACGTAAATGAAAAATTAAGGTTTTCTTTACTTAATATTTTAAAATTCATCGTTTAAAATTTATTGTCCATAAGGGTACATCTATTGTTTCCTTATTGACCTTTGTTTTCCTATGTCTAAAATTACTTTTTTTATTCTTATATCTAAGATACATTTTGTAAAATACATATATGATTAATAAAATCATTAAAATGATTAATACAATTGCTCAAACGCTTATATTATCATAGTGTAATTTTGGCACTTTTAACTCACTTAAGTGTTCTTTGTAATTGTCTATTAGTTTCATGGCATGGTTGAGATCGTCCAAGTCTAGGTGTTCTAGTTGCATGGGTTTATTGATTATTTCTTCGTTCTCGGGTTGTGCTATTTTGAATTGTAATTCCGGTAAATTGGCGAATTTCTTGGTTACTGTGGGGTCTTGATATACTCTGATGATTTCGTTCTTCAATTTTAAATAAGTCTTCTTTAAGGGTGATTACTTTGCTTCCGGTTAGTGCTAAATTGTTCTCGTCTTGATTGGAAAAGCAAATAAATGATAATAATTATAATTGTTGTATTCTACTATGGGGATTTCTATTAAAAATGTGATTTCGTTATTCTTTACATAGCCTTTCACTACAGCTATTTTTTCAAATATGAGAGTGTTTGATTCTATTACATCAAAGGGTAATTTATTATTAGTTATAAATGATCTAATTTTTAATAATTCCTTTAATAAGTCTGTTAGTTCAATGATACTAGAGTGTAATGTAGGTTAATCTTAATAATCTGATTTGCTCTAATAAGGTTAAATGTAGTCTTTGAATTAATCCGTTCGATTCAGGGTGATTTTCGCTTGTAAAATGAATTTTTATTTTATGGAGTTTTAAGGTGTTTTGTATTGTTTCATTTTTAAATTCGCTGCCATTATCTAAAGTTATTGTTTGGGGTGTACCATAAAATGTAAAATATTGTAAGAATCCTTGGGTTACGTCAATGCTGTTTTTGGAATTGATAGGTATCGCTTGACCTATTTTGGTGAATGCATTTGAATGGTTAAAAAGTTTTATGCGTCTACTACTATAGTGTCGGCATGTAATTTTTGAAAAGGTTTGTCAGGTGTTTTAGTTAACATTAAGGGTATTTTTGAAGGTGTTCTGTCGTATTTTGCTCTATCGCATAGTTCACATTGTTTGATAAAATCTGTGATTAATTCTTTCATATGTTGCTTTAATGTTTCACTGATTCCACGATGGTTGGTTTTGCCTTCGTGTTGGTTTCTAATTACGTCGTTTATTTCGTCAGGGTCGTCTAATGTTATTAGTTTTCTCACGCATCTGATAAGTTCAGAGTTATTGAACAGTTTAACGTATAATTCTGAAAATCGTTTATATAAATGTTTGTGTTGAAATAAAAGTACAATCGTTTTTTCTAGGGGGTATATTCTTTTAGAAATTTAAGTATTTTTCCTCATTATCGTCCTTGGTTATTTGAATTTGGTATATTTTCTTATTGTCTATTTTTGAATATTTTGCAAGATTGGGGTTGGTTAAAACTGCGGTAATTATAAATTGAATTGGTTTTATATCTATCGCTTTGTTTAAAATTTTAATTGAGGTTTTTGGCTCTTCATTCTATGTCGAATGTATGGTGTCTATCTCTTCTGGGTCTTCTCTTACTTCTGTCTCGTCTACGTTACCTATAAATTGATTCCGTTTCTAGTTGTTTTCTGCTTAGGGCGTCTGCATTATTATTATAAATTCCTTTTTTGTATATAATTTCGTAATCGTACTCCTCTAGTCTGATTCTCCATCATTGTAATTTTGAGTTTGGTTCTTTAAGTTTGCACAGCCATACTAATGATCTATGTTCGGTGTATATATAGAATTTTCGTCTGTAAAGGTATGGTCTAAAATATTTCGTTGCCGAATTTATAGCTAATAATTCTTTCTTGATTGTATTGTATTTCTGTTCGGTCTCATTTAGGGTTCTAGATGCGTAGCTGATTGGTTTATCGCTACCTACTTTTTCTTGGCTCAATACTGCGCCTAGTGCTATGTTTGATGCGTCAGTTGTCAATATAAATGGTTTTGAAAAGTCTGGGTATTCTAACACGGGATGATTCGTTAATATATTTTTAATTTTGTGTACGGCTTTAATGAATTCTGGGGTGTGTTCAATTTTTTTTTTTTTTTTAAACAATTTATCAGGGGCTTGGTTATCTGTGCGTAACCTTTAATGAATTTGCGGTAATAACCGCTGAGTCCTAAATATCCTTTAACTTCATTGTTAGTTTTGGGTAGGGGGAAATTTAGTACTGCGTTCGTTTTATCGGGGGTTTGGCATAATTCCTTAGGGGTTATTATATGTCCTAGAAATAATACTTCTTTCTGTAAAAATTTGCTCTTGTCTAGTCGAACTTTAAAATGTGCTTTTTGTAGTCTTTCAAATACTTCTCTTAGTCTTTCTATGTGTTCTGCCAGTGATGTTGAATATACTATGATGTCGTCTAGGTATACAAGGCATTTTTCGTTGTGTATTCCTCGTAAAATGTTGTCCATGACTCGTTGAAAAGTGGCGGGTGCGTTCTTCAATCCAAATGGCATTCGTCTATATTTGTAGTGTCCTCTAGGTGTGCTATATGCGGTTTTCGCTTTGTCTTTCTCGTCCAATTCTACTTGGTGATATCCTGAGGCGTGGTCTAATGTTGAAAAATATTGACACTTTCCTAATGTGTGTAACATCTCGGTGATATTGGGTAGTGAATATTTGTCATCTACCGTTTTTTCGTTTAACTTGCGGTAGTCTATTACCATTCGATATTTTCGTTTACCTGATGCTTCTAATTTCTTTGGTACTATTAATATGGGGCTGCTCCATGGTGAGTTGGAGTGTTGGATTATGTCCTGCTTTAATAAATCTGTTACTTGTCTATCGGCTTCTTCCTGGCTTGTCTGAGGTAGTGTGTATGCTTTTGTAAAAATTGGTTTGTTGTCTGTTAGTTCTATATTGTGTTTGACTGTATTGGTAAAGGTTAAGGGTATTCCTTTACAATGGAATATATTGCGGTATTCAAAACATAAATTTTTTTATTGCTGTCTCCACCTCTTTGTTAATGTCGGTATTCAAGCGAATGTTACTTAAATTTTCTCTTAACATCTTGTCGTGTTCTCGGGGATGTAATCGTTTTCTAAATTTTCGTTTATTTTCATTTCGTTAAAATTTAATTCTTCTACGTTAATTGGGTTTGTTAGCGATAGTTCTACGGGATAGTTACTTGAGTTTAGAATTGTTGTGGTGGCGTAGTTATCGTTTATTTGTACTAATGCTGTGGGGGTTTCTATTCCTTGTAGAAATGTTATGTAGTTTAAAATTCCTACGTCGTTTTTTGAGTTTACTGGGTTTTTTATTTGTTTCTCGGTACGGGGTTCTATGGCGTATTTTTGCTCGGTTTGGGTATTTTGGAATTTAATGGGGATTTGCCCGTGTTTCGTTCTTAATAAACGGGTTTTTATATCAATATTGGCTCCTAATTTTTTTAGAAGGTCCATTCCTATTAGTCCGTCGTATCTATCGCTTATTCAAAAATGCAAAATTTATGTTTCATTTTTACGTTGAAGGTTTTTGGTAGGTGTATATTAGCTATGAATTGGTGTAGTGTCGTTTGATGGACTGTTTTAATTTTAAAGGGTTCTCTCTCTACAAAATCTAAATAATGTTTTTTACGGTTCGGGGACTAATGGTGTTTTTGAGGATCCGGTATTGATTAATAATTTAAGTTCTGCGTGGGGTGTTTTTATGTATGGCAATAGTTGTTAATTGATATTATTTAAATTGATTATGTTTGGTCGTTTATAAATCGGTCTATCTGAAAATTTGAGAACGTATTTTCTTTGTCGTCTTCCTCGTAATTTTTGCATGGTTTGTCGTGTTCATAATTTTGTACATGGTTTGATTCATCGTTAGATTCTTCTACTTCTTGGTGAAATAATTCTTCCGAGGTAAAGTTTCGTTTTTGGTTATGGCTTGGTCGGATTTGCGATATTTTTGTATTTTATTTTGTCTGGTGTTACTAGATGGGGTGTCCATAGGGGTTGGTTTGCAATAACGTTTAGGGATTTTATTGTTATTTATCATCGGTGTATTTTTAATGGGGTTTGCGCCGAATGTTTGCCTTTGTTGGTTTATGTTTTAGTTGAATCTTGGTGGAAATGCGGGTTTTGTAAAATTTGGGTTAAATGTTGGTCTCGGAAATTGTCTAAATTGATTATTGTAATTTGTGTTATTAAAATTCGGGTTGTTGATTGCGGTTGAGTTGTTTGTGCGTTAAATGTAGCGAATTTTGATTGGGGATGTTGGAATCTTATTTTATCTGATAATTGTTCAGGTAATGCGTTTATGTAGGTGTCTAGTGCCATTTCGTCATACATTTTTGTCTTTAGTAGGCGGATATTTTGATCGGGTTCTTCGATTTTTAGTTTTGTTAAAATTAAACTTCTTGCGTTTTGACATTTCATTTCGAGTTGATATGGGGATCGGTTACTTTCCATTCTAAGGTTTATTTGATCGCAAATAAGACATTTGATATTTCTTTGGTTTCCGAAATATGCTATCAATATGCGTTTAAAATCTTCTCACTGTTCTATATCGTCTTGGCTGACTATTAGCATTAGTGCCCTTCTGGTCAGTTTACTTATTATAAGGCGTAAAAGTAGAACATTTCTTTCGTTATCTTTTGGTTTGTAAAAGGTTTTCAAAATACTTCACACGCGATAATGAAATTTTCTTATTAAGCGTAATTTCCGTTAAATTGAGGTGTGCTTTCGAGGTAAATTTTCATATCTGAACTCATGATTGTTAAGGGTTGCTTTTGGTTTTAGTTAGCCACCTATTTGGAAAAGAGGTGAAATACCTAGCACATGTCGTTTCGGAGACTGGAATAAGAGCTGACCCTGACAAAATAAAAACGGTACAAGAGTGACCTACACCAGCAGATATACACCAACTACTCAATTTTCTAGGATTGTGCATATATTACTGACGTTTTATACTTGGGTTTGCGAACACTGCCAAACTGTTAACGAAATTAACCAAATATGGACAAGAATATGATTGGAATGATGACTGCCACAGTGCATTTGAACAACTGAAACGGCTACTAGTTACAGCACCAATTTTGAGTTATCCATGGATGGAGGGGAAATTTGTGTTGGATACCGATGCCAATAACACAGCTATAGGAAGCGTTCTTTCTCAAGTGCAGGACAGACAAGAAAAAGTTATTGGGTATTTCAGCAAGGTCTTGTCGTGGCCAGAAAGGAACTATTGTGTGACAAGAAGGGAGCTGTTGGCCCTTGTCAAATCCGTAGAGCACTCTTATATAAGTACTTATACGGCCGTAAATTTCTGTTGATAACAAACCATACTGCACTAAAATGGTTACTGCAGTTTCGAAATCCTGAAGGGCAAGTTTCAAGGTAGATAGAGCGGCTGCAGGAATATGACTTTGACACAGAACATTGTGTAGGAACTACCCATCGGAATGCAGACGCACTATCAAGGAGATGCTGTCCGGTAGACTGCAATCATTGCTCCAAGATGGAAGAGAAAATAAGTGTCATCTATAGAATGACGGTAGCCGATGATACTTGGCAACTCGAAAGAATACGAGACGACCAGGAGATTGATGCCGAATTGGGACGTATTATTGAGTGGAAAAGTAGAGGACAACGACCAGCTTGGGAAGAAATTAGTATTTCAAGTAGGAGCCTGAAGGCATACTGGGCACAGTGGAAGTTCTTAGTGATTGAAAATAGTAATCGTAATAGTAATTTTTGCAAATGTGACAGAAAACGGTATAACTTTAAGATAGCTGATTATCCAAACCTCTATGATGCTTTAACAGTTGCCGATTGGACTTTTTTAGAAAATTTTCACTAATGCTGAGGGGGCATGTAAGGCATTTTATGCCAAACTGTATCAAGTCTTGGATTAATATGTTCCGATTTATCGCAATTTTAAATATCACAACCCTTTATGGTATAATTCTAATATTATCAGCCTCATCAGGGAGAAGCATAAAATGCGGGAAAAATTCAAAATCTACAAAAATTTAAATTGTTTATTAGAATTTAAAAGACCAAGAGCACTATCTAAAGCCCACATCCAGACTGCATATATGAATTATATCGTCGAATCAGAAAATACTATCCAGAAACACCCAAAAGCTTTTTGGTCTTTTATACATCAGAAACAATATAGGTCTCGCATTCCTGCAGAAGTCACTTACAATAGTCAGAACTACGATACCCCTCAGTTAATTGTTGAAGCCTTTAAAAACTTTTTCAGTGGTGTCTACTCAGCCAAGATAGAAGATTATTCTCTGATTGGTATTAAATCATTGTCAGATGTTTACTTACATTTATCTCATGTTTCCACTACTGAGATTGAAAGCTATATGCGAAAATTAAAAAATAAATCCCCTGCTGGTCTTGATCAAATACCTGCATTTCTCGTCAGGGATCGTGCATCTGTACTAGCCTACCCGTTAACCAGCATCATTAACTTATCATTACAAACTTCTACCTTTCCATCTGTTTGGAAGAATTCTCTTTATATGTCCGGTCTTAAAAACTGGTGAATCGAATTGTATTGAGAACTATAGGCCAATTTCAACTCTTTTCAACTGTGCAAAAGTTTACGAAATGGTGCTATATAACAGAATATTTGCTGCTGTGGAATGTCGGATTTCACCGTATCAACATGGTTTTTTCCGGCAAGGTCTACCATGACTAATCTTTCATGTTTGACACAAACTATTTCTAATAGTCTGGATGCTCAAGGGCAAGTAGATGTTTTTTACTCAGACGTTCAGAAAGCATTTGACAAGATTGACCATTTTATTTTGCTGCATAAATTGGCCCAATTAGGTTTTGATGAGTGACTTATTGCATTATTCGCATCATATATGAGTGGTCGTGCTCAACATGTTATATATAATGGATTTAAGTCGTCTCCATTTTTAGCAACTTCCGGAGTTTCACAGAGCTCCAATTTGGGGCCACTTCTTTTCATAATTTTCATAAACGATATAGTTGATTCATTTTCATGCTATCATCTTCTATACGCTGATGATTTAAAACTTTACATGCACATAACCTCTTTTGATGATTGTCAAACTTCACAATTACAAATAAATAGTTTACAATAGTGGTGTGTGAAAAATAAACTTAATCTAAATATATCTAAATGTAATGTTGTATCCTACACTAGGAAGTTGCAGCCGATTCATTACAATTATCATGTTGGTAATAAAAGGATAACTAGACAAAAATCAATAAAAGACTTAGAAGTATTGTTTGATGTTTCACTGTCATTCACAGATCACATAAATAATGTTGTAAATTCTTCTCTTAAAATATTAGGTTTCATAATAAGAAACTCCAAATCATTTTTGAAACCCCAAAGTTTAATTTTGTTGTATCAAGCACTGGTACGTCCTAAACTTGAATATTGTTGTCTAATATGGTCTCCAATATATAAATATCAAAAGTTATTGTTAAGAGTCAGTTCAGCGCAAATTTTTTAAATATTTATTTTTAAAAACAGAGATATTATCCAGAAAGAGGCTACAGTCAACTTCTACTACTAAATAAATACAGTTTCCTGTCATTGGAGTCACGTAGAGCAATAATTGCAATTGTGATTTTATATAAATTGCTTCATAATAAGATTGATAGCATGGAACTGTTATTTTACTTAGAGTTTCATGTTCCAGGATATAATACCCGTCAACAGCAACTATTTAGCCTACCTATGAATAGAGCAAATTTACTATTCAGGTCACCGATTTATACTATGTGTTCACGATATAATTCAATATGCAGTTATTGCGATATTAATTATGATAGTTTAAAGGACATTGTGCATACTGCTATCATACATTCATAACTTACTGTGATATATTTATATATTCATATATATATATATATATATATATATATATATATATTTATATATATATATATATATATATATATATATGTATGTGTATAAGCTAGTTTGTATTGTTGGTACTATCTTCAATAATTGGGTTTACAACCTGTAGAAGATATAAATAAATAAATAAATAAAATCTTGAAACGACGCCTGGAATGTGAAGATGGCACTGAGAGATTCCAAGTGATAGTGCCGAGAAGCAAAGTGTCGGAAGTGTTGCAGCATTTGCACGATGGTATTTCCGGAGGGCACTTTGGCATGAAAAGAACTCTCAAAAGAGTGAGAGAAAGATTCTATTGGGTGAACTACAAAGAAGATGTGAAGGAGTGGTGCCGGAAATGTGAGTTGTGTACCTCTGCAAATGGCCCGGTCACAAAACGGAAAGCCCCAATGAGACAATATAACGTGGTGAATCCTTTTGAGAGGGTAGTCATTGATATAGCTGGTCCGTTTCCTGAATCAGAGAAAGGAAATAAATACATCTTGGTTGCAATGGATTATTTTACCAATTGACCGGATGCATATGCTATACCTAACCAAGAATCCGAGACGGTTGCAGATATACTAGTGGGGGAGTTGTTTTGTCGCGTTGGAGATCCGTTGGAATTACACTCCGATCAAGGGCGGATCTTCGAATCAGCGTTGTTTCTAACCGTCTGCAAGCATCTTGGAATCAGGAAGACTGGAACCACTCCACTTCAACCTCAATCGAATGGAACAATTGAAAGAATGGGCAGGACGTTAGGAAAGTACTTAGCCAAAGTTGTCTCTGAACATCAACGAGACTGGGATCAGTATTTATATTTGTTTTTACTGGCGTACCTATCTTCGGTACATGACAGCACACGACACTCTCCCGCTTGCGTAGTGATGGATTCGAACCGAACCGAACAGAACCTTGCCCTAGGTTCGGTTCGGTTCGAAAACTTTTTGGTCCGGTTCGGTTCGAGGTTCAGTTCGAAAAAATATATGCCGGTTCGGTTCGAAAAAAACGTACCGAACCTCGAACCGAACCGAACCGGTTCGATATTTTAATATTTTAAACAACTAGTACGTTCAACTACAACAATTTAAACGTTTAATGTAGTTTTTATATTTAGCAGCTGCTATTTTCAAATAAACCCAACATTAATATGTTTTAGATTTTAGTAGCATAAATCATATTAATACTATTTGTCCAGGTTTGATTTTTCAATACGTACTCTCTTTAACAAAGCGTAATTACAATTAGGTTAATAGTGAAAACCACCTCTAAAATTTAGCATATGTTAATAATTGATGAATTTTACTAATGTTAGTTTACCGTGAAAGAACGATATCACACGATCTTTGCGATTACTTTTATTTTAGTTTTAGTTAGTATAAAAAAAGTATCAAGACAATAAATAAGGTGTTTCTGATTTCTTATACAGTACAAACAAAAATCTGTTTCTCAGTTTATCTTTATTATTATTTCTTTTAAAAGACAATATCAAATGGTTCTTGGAAAGAATCGTAAATCTACCTCAAACGGCGTTTACGTCTTTCATAATAAAATGTAACAGTAATTATGGCACGGGCATTATGTCTGCTTGTTATTTGCATTATAGTGTGTTATTTTATGTCGGCATTGATTGAAAAGTTTATGCCCCTATGAGTCATAAACTTCAACGAGAGAAAGTTTGGGGTCATTCTTTTAGAGTATCGGCTACTTCTAAGGACGTTGGTAATGGCCACCATAAATAAACCGTAAATATTATCGTACCATGCGTCTTGTAACACCATTTGTTGAGCGATTATGTACAAAAGAAAAGGAGATTAGTTATTGCTATAAGGTCAAATTTTTTAATATTAATAAAGAGCTGGTTTTCATATAAAAGTAAAAAATTCAAAATGAAGGATTAGTAATACATACTTAATTAAAAATTAAATTGTTTCGTTTATTCTGAAAACTTCTGTAGTCTCTAGACCATGACCTTGGCTGGTATATGTTTAAGATGGTTTTCAACACGACTTCTGTTCATTAAATAAAATAAACTTGTTTTTAAAACCAAATTTTCAAAATTATTTCTCCAATATCTAATACTAGTTATAAACAACCAACAATTTGAAATAAGGAGCATTAAACAAATCGAACTAATCTAGAATTTTTTTATCTACAAACGTGCTTCGATAACAAAATTTATTAGATATGTATCACTAATACCTATTACATTATTTACCTATTGCCTTAAAACTCGATGACCATGTACATTAAAAAATCGTTCTAATTCTTATATGCTTGCTACTAGAGATTTTTAAAATGTGCGTTTGGGAGAAATTAAGATTGGCATGTTTTTAGTGAAAATTAAATTTTTAAACTAAATTTATATTTAAAAAATCGAACCTTTCGAACCGAACCGGACCGAACCTTGAGCTAGGTTCGGTTCGGTTCGAAAAATTTGCCGGTTCGGTTCGAGGTTCGGTTCGAAAATAAAATGTCCGGTTCGGTTCGGTTCGGTTCGAAAAATCGAACCGAACCTCGAACCGAACCTCGAACCTGTTCGGTTCGTGTCCATCCCTACGCTTGCGTGATGTTAGGACGTGAATTACGGCTACCATGTGATCTTCAGTTTGGATTTAAACCTGGAGAAGAGATTGCAGGTGAAGATTACGTTAGTAAACTTCTTGAAAGATCAAATAGCATTCACGAAAACGTCCGATAGAATAACCAGGCAGCAAGCGATAGAATGAAATCACAATATGACACAAGACCTCAAGAAGGTGGTTATCAACCTGGAGATTTAGTGTGGTTGTATAATCCACGAAGGCAGCGTGGGTTGTCGCCAAAATTACAAAGACAATAGGAAGACCCGTGCGAAGTGTTAACAAGAATTAATGATGTAGTGTACCGGATCAGAAGATCTCCCCGTGGTAAACCGAAAGTGGTATACTTTGACTGTTTAACATCTTATGCTGGCAACAACCAGGGCTACTTGAGTAATGAGAATGGTGTGCGAAGAGTTATTAATTGTGAGGCAAATGTAGATTTTGAGAGTTTCATGGCGGCGTATGGTGGTTCCGCCAAGGCGAGATTTGGCATTGTTGTTGAAAGACAGCAAGATCTGTTTAGAGCACCAGAAGAGTATTTCTTTGCACATTGAGTAGCTCAGGACCTGCAAATGTTAAGAGGGATAGCTATTGTTTTCAAGAAAAAGTTTGGATGTGTGGATGAATTAGTACAACAGCAGCCAACTGTAGGAAAAGCTTTGGTTCTTCAGGATAAAAATCGTTATGTTTACTATTTGGTCACCAAGAATTTTTCATGGCAGAGACCTAGTTATGGACATATTTGGGAGGCTTTGCTAAATCTTAAGTCTCAGATAATGGAAAATGGAGTAACGAAACTAGCGGTGCCCAAGGTAGGCTGTGGACTGGATCGCTTAGATTGGAGGATAGTCCGAAATATGCTAGAAGTAGTTTTCCAGGGAACCAACATCCAGGTACTTGTTTGTTGTTATCAACCGGTTGCCTACCAAGACCAAGAAAAGAGTGTTGACTGTTATTTCCAACGACACGGTGGATGCACCAGAGGAGATAGCTGCCGATACCGTCATCAGTCATCGAATTGGCGTCAAAATGTATTTACAGTTACGAGACGTAACGGTTTTAAAGAGGGGGCAGTGTTGCGAGCTACTATTAGGCAACCCGTCAAACACACATGTGCCGTAAACACTGTATATTCTCTAGCGACCGAGAATTTTCTAGCAATTACTGGAGGATGAATCATCCTTTTAATTCAGGGTATAAATAAGACCGATGATGAAGTACAGAGTTAGTTTGTATCAGAATGTCGAATATAAATTATATTGTGTAAAGTTAAATAGTTGAGCTTTTGGAAGTCCAAGAGTAAACATAAATGTTATATTATGTGAAGGTGTCCAATGTACATGCAGCTTGTAGAATACATAAATAGACAAAAGTGTAATAAATAAATAGTTGTGTTAGTGTTGTTAATGGACCAATCCTTAAGAAGTTAGTTTAAGAAGATATTAGTGCTTGTAAATTCATTAGTGTGATTGTGCTTCATTGTTAATTGGACTGAAAACATCTAAAAATAAGGAATATACTGTTAATTAGACTTGTGAACAGTGAGTAATAAAGACTCTTGTTATTACTTGTTTTAAATTAGTGAAACGCGGTAGTAGTAGCTCGCTACAGTAGTTTCAAAGTTTAACATTTATAGTGTACATGAAATCTCAACAAAATGGATCTTTTTAATGATAATTTCAGTATCGATCTTTCCGGTTCATGCAGCTGATCATGGCACAAGTCTGATGAGTGTAATACAGGCGTGTACACAATAATAACATATGAACTAGTTTGGTCACAAAATTCTAATAGTACATCTCTTTTCGGGAAGTATGGATCAGGCCACTAAACAATGCCAGAGTGTTGACCTAACACCCTTAAAACATACTCTACTGAATGTGTGTTATAATTGTACTTGATTTCTAACTAACTTTGATTATTATGTAAATAGGGTCTCTTCTTAACAATCAAATAGCAATTTCCAAAGTAGATTGACATTATATTTCTTTACATCCACAAACAACAAAATTGGATGTCGTAATCGACTAAAACAGAGTAATGAAACATGCTCGGATGATAAGTCTCTACAAAAGCATTTGAAAACTCGATACCTGCATTATATATTAATTGCTTAATTTAACCATTTCATTATTGTTACGTGCCGAAATCGGCACTAAACATTCTCAATTAAGTTTTAATTTGTAAGAATTTTGCGCCATAAATTTAAAAGAACGTGCGCGTATTTCCGTCACTTTGGACAGTGCATTTGCGCGAGATTGCGCCGGCGCGGTGTGCGAGGAACGGTGATTTCCGGCATACGTGACTGGACTGGTGATCGAGACTCGAACAAAGGTAGTGGTCTTTGTGTCTTGTTGTGTCTTTTTTTTTTATATGTAGATTTCCTGTGATACCAAATTACCCTACCTCTACCTGTCTTCTTTACAATATTTTTACCTACATATAGGAAGAAGACAAATTCAATTTGGATTCGACCGGGGCCAACAATCACACACGCCCGAAAAAGGATCACGGTGCCCCGCTGTAGCTATCATGGAGTAGCGCTGGAGTCGCCCTACATGTTTATGTAAGTATCCCTTTGGGGTTTTCTTTAAAATTAGTATAACTTTTTATTGTGTTGCAATAATTCGAATATTGTGTGATGTAATCTTTAATTTGCGCGTCATTTTTACAATTATGTAACATTGCTACCAACTGACTGTAGTGGCTCGCGTACCGCACCGGCGGGGATATAATAGTTGCGCATCCAACGTGTATAGGTTGAATAATGATTTGTTTTCTATCTTCTTATATCTTATAATGTATTAATTAACTATATTTGTAGCTTTTTCATTTAAAAAATAAATCATTATTTAAATTTTTTTAATATCTATTAACTTATAAAATTTAGAGTGGTAGCACTGCCGTTGCTATAGTAACTTTAATGACAAAGTGAAATGACAGCTGTTGTGCTAATTTAACATGAGTGGCCATATTGATATTGATTTTTCTGGTATACTTTTTACAATGTATTGCAAATCCAAGTAGTTCTTGTAATATTATAAAAATAGTGTTTCTAATTTAAATTCTTTTAGATAATGACCTAATTTAATTTACCAAGAAGCTGAAATAACCTTTTCAGAAGGGTTAAACCAACATAACCTAACTCTGGTGTTTGGATTACATAACTTTTTCCTGTAAGTACATTAAAATATAAATAATTAATTAATTCAATGCCTTATTCCTTGTTCCTTATGGAAATTGTTTGTTTGATATTATATTAAATATAATTATATGCCTGTTTTTTTGGGTTTAACTTTTAAAAGTGTTTTTAAATCATGTATAAATTACCTTGCTCTGATACCGTTCTAAAAGTGTTTTCTTAGTAATTTAAACAAGTAACTATAACCTACAAATTCCTTTCAAAGAAAATTTTGCGTTCAAATACAGCTAACGCAACCAATTGAGTTTTTAGTATACCTTTTATCTTCCGAAACGTTATAGTATCTTAATTTCCTTATATTTGTTGTCTTAAATACTATCTTAAAATGAATATCGTTCATCTCAAGTCATCGGAATTATTTTACGAAATTCGATCTAGGAATATTAAAGCTGCATCTAATCAGAATGACAGACGTTTGCAACTTAAGCTTTACTAGCTCAAGAAGCTAAAGGGTACCTGTTTCGAGAGTCCTCGTCTCTGATTTACCTCAAAACATGTTCGAAATTAAACAATCCCTTGAAGATATAGCCAATGTAGTAAATAAAATTGATCCAAAACCAAGTGAAACTGAATTGAAGTGTGTCGTTTCTCGCATAGCTCACGTTAAGCAATGGACAGAGTTGTTGTGTTTATTTAACAATGACCAAGCGAACCAAGCTAAACAAACCTTCTTATCGTACAATCTGTTACTCGAAGGGACAGTTCTTGATAGACTTAACCTAGATGTCACAGATATACCTGTACCTTTATCGAACCTTGCATTTTCTCAAGTTCCATCATTGGGGAAATCCATACCTGTCTATAAATGGGGTTTAACTTTCCAGGGCTTTGACGCCCAAATTTCTTTAATGTCTTTCCTTGATAGGATTAACTATTTCAGGATTTCATGGAATTGCACAGATCAAGATTTATTTGTTTCAGCGGGTGAATTATTCTCTGGTTCTGCCTTAATTTGGTATCGAAATATCAGAAGTCAGATTTCTACCTGGGAGGAATTAGTTACGTGTTTGAAACGGGATTTCTTACCGCATGGTTATATTACTGATCTTTGGAACGAAATAAGAAACCGAACCCAGGGACCTGACGAAAATGTAATTTCTTTTATTACCTCAATAGAAGCTCTATATAGTAGACTAGATAATAAACCATCAGAATTTGAGATTATCGATTAGTTGCGTAGGAATTTAAATCCATATTTTTCCGAACGGTTAGCGTTAAAACACATTTCTTCTTTACCTCAGTTTAAAGATTTATGTCGCTCGCTCTAAGAAGTAAAATTGCGGGTTGATAAATACCGTCCCCCCCCCCCCCCCAGAAAAATAATCTGGCCTATTAGAACCCGATCTAGCTTGTCAAACTCAATTTTTCATAAAGTGTCTACTGTTAATCTTCCTTCTACTTCTGCAAATAACTCACTTGCCTGTTGGAATTGTAAAAGAAGTGGACATAACTATAACGTTTGCACATACCCCAAAAATATTTTTTGCTATGGTTGTGGTCACACTAATACCTATAAATCTAACTGTACGAATTATAATTCTAACGCATCGGGAAACTTCCGTGGAGATATTCCTATTCGGGACGTGAATATTTTAAGGAATCAAAATCGTCCTCAACACCAACCATTCAACGGACCCAGACGTCAATAAATTTAAAGCATAAAACTACCTCTAACGCTATACCTTTATCAAATATATCTAAGAATAATATCGCTACCTTGAATTTACAAAATGTCTTGCCTCCATTATCAGAATTATGTCATACTACCCCGTCAGAATGTTGGTTACAAACCGTTAATTCCTTTTACCATAAAAGTCTGCTGCCTTACAACTTGTTAAAAAAAAACCCTCGATAATCGTCCTCATTTACCCATCTCGATTGGTTCTTTAAATGTAATAGCTTTACTGGACACAGGTTCCTCATGCTCCCTCATAAACAATGAAGGTCTACAACAATTATCTAAACAAAATATTAAAATTCAAATTGTCCCCCAAAAAACTTCCATAAATTTAGCTGACGATAATCTAATATATGTAACGGGTTCCCTTAAACTAAAAATTCGAGTAGAATCACTTGAATGTGACATTCCATTTTTGATTGTGCCTACATTAGCTTATCCATTTTTACTAGGTGTAGATTTTTGTAAACTTTTCAATTTGTCGCTTTACTTTCAAGATTTTTCTTGGCAAACTTCCCTTAAAACAAACTCCTGTGCATCTGCGGGAATATCTAATAAAATTTCTCTTACCGATTCCCAAAATGCAATTTTTAACTCTGCAATCCACAAATTTCGTAAACTAAATACTTCTGAACTTGGTTGCGTCACTACTGCAACACATTATCTCTACAGGTAATGCCCTCCCTTTTAAGCAACGTCAATATCCGTTATCGCCTGCATTACAGAAGCATTTGCATTCCGAAATAGATAAAATGTTAGAATCTGGTGTTATCTCTCCTTCAAATTCACCATGGATGTCTCCCGTGTTATTAGTCCGTAAGAAAAATTACGAATGGCGTGTTTGTTTTGATGGCAGAAAGCTTAATTCTGTAACTGTCTCGGACGCTTACTCTCTACCTCGAACTGACTCGATTTTAAGCCGACTTCAAAACGCTAAATTTATCTCATCTATCGATCTTAGACAAGCTTTTTATCAGATACCTCACGACCTATCTTCTCGTCCTAAAACTGCTTTTTGTGTTCCAGGCCGAGGTCTTTTCGAATGTAATTTTTTGCCATTTGGTCTTTGTAACGCACCACAAACCTTACAACGTACTATGGATCAAACGTTAGGTCCTATCTTACATCAGGAACGTGCCTTTGTATTTTTAGATGCTATATTAGTTCAAGTTCCTTTGACGAACATATTGCTACACTGAATGAAGTTGCTGAACGCCTGAATGCAGCAGGTTTTAAGATAAATTGGGAGAAATGTCAATTTTGTTGTTCATCCCTTACATTTCTTAGTTTTATTATCGATGGAACTGGTCTACGAGCAGATCCCGCTAAAGTCGACACTTTTACTAAATTCAAAACATCTAAAACTGTTACCGAAATTAAACGTTTAATTGGAATGATTAGTTATTATCACATCTTTTTACCTAACCTTTCAATTATACTACACCGATTACGGCCCTAATTAAAAATAAAAAGAAGTCCCAAACTATCGAGTGGAATTTAGAAGCTCAGCAGACCTTCGAACAAATTAAAACGTTAATCACTTCAGCACCTATCTTAATCTCGCCCAATTTTGCTGAAAAATTTTATATACAAAACGATGCCTCACTTACTGGGTTAGGTGCAATGTTGTTCCAGGTGAGCAATGGTCTAGAGCATCCTATCGCTTATGCAAGTCGTGCCTTAACTTCTGCTGAACAAAAATACTCAGCTACCGAACGTGAACTATTAGGAGTTATCTTTGGCATTGAAAAATTTAGAGCATATGTTGAAGGTACACATTTCACAGTAATTACTGATTGTGCAGCTCTCGCGTAGTTAAATAGCTTAAAACAACCCGCAGGTCGTTTGGCAAGATGGAACTTGCGTATCTCTCAATTTACATTTGATGTTAGGCATAGACCTGGCAAATTAAATATCGTACCTGATGCCTTATCTCGTGATGTCGTCTCTATTAATCTTCCACATCTAATTCCTGATACCTGGTATCTTAATATGATTAAAAAAGTTTCTGAAAATCTCGATAAATTTCCTACCTTTCGTGTAACTAACAATAGATTATATAAATGTGTATCTTCTTCACCTCGCAAAATATCTAACATCCCTGAATGGAAACTTGTTGTCCCTACCGCTAATCGCAGTGAAGTGCTTAAATTGTGTCATGATGATTCTATAGCTGCTCATCTTGGTGTTACAAAAATTGGATTAACTATGAAGTCAGAATTAATCAGAAGCACGATTATTTTCGCGTTTAAACCCAATGTAGTACCTCCGGGTGAAGCATTGGGGACGTGGCCGCAAGTATAGCGGCCCTAATTCAAATTATAATGTTACAAAAACTCTCGCTAAAATATCTGAATTATATTATTGGCCCACACTAAAACAATCTGTCTGTCGTTATATTAGGAACTGTAAAATTTGTGGTTCTCATAAGAGCTCACAAGAGTCTCGTTCTGGCTTAATGGGTAACTTTAAACGTGTATAGGGTAAATAGAGTTTTAATTACCGCTATCTCTTCCTATATCGATTCAGACCATATTACATGGGATGAAAATATTTTTAAAATTGCTCAAGCTTTGCGTACATCTAAACACGAAGCAACCCAATTCACTCCGTCATTTCTTGTTTTTGGAAGATATACCCCAATCGATGGTAGTTATTATGGTTTATTTCCTGACAATACTAACGTAATTGAATTTGACGATAAAGTACGCTGGGACAAAGACCAACAATCATTACCTTCTATCTTTAATGACGTTAGGAAAAATTTGTTAAAAGCTTACGAAAAAGTAAGGACCACTATAATTTACGTAAACGAAATATTTCCTTTGCCTTGGGCGAACAAGTTTGGAAAAAGAATTATGTCTTATCGGATGCAACTAAAAAATTCTCTTCAAAATTAGCCCCTAAATTCATTCTTTGTAAGGTCACTCGTGTCGTTAGTCCACTTATCTACGAACTTCAAGACGCCAAGGAAGGTGGCATATTAAAGACCTTAAGCCATTCTCCGCTGACCCAAATGCTAGTTAAGTTTTTCACGTTCCATTCCCTTAACGATTTACATAATATTTTTTGTTTTTACTACCAATTAGTATCTTTAATTACTTAATCCTCCTTATACACCATATACCTTTTATACGTTTAATTTATTTACCTTAAACTTTTTGCTTCTGGTTGACTTTTCTTTGAACTTACTGTTAGTTATATATCCGTTTATTCTCTAGATTCCCCAGTATATCTCTGTCGTGTCATTTAATTAATCCTCGAACTTTTCATACAACATACTTTTTTGTTTTTAGTATTTATCTTATATCGTTTAATTTTGTGGTAATTGTCGTAACTTAGGTTGTAATAACTCATTGAATTTTTATGATTGGTTTTAGCTGATGTTAGAGTGGATGCTTTCTTCTTTGGGCTCACATAGGAGATGCGGCCTATGCCATTGTAAGAAATAGTTCATATTCGCAGTTGCAAAAAACTAGGACTTTCTAATTCATGTGTTTTTCCTCCGAATTATTACAGTCGCCCACATTATCCTATATCTTTATTTGTTTCTCCTTCTACTAAATCATCATAACATATAAACTTTTTTTTTTGTTGTTTTTTATTGAACTTCGTGGTGAGGTGCTATCGCTTTTTATTGATATCTTATTAAATTCTCGGTTGTTTTAGCATATTGGGACAGTGTGCCTGTATTTAACGGCTTATAATTAGGCATTTTTGTGTGTTTAGGGCATTACCGTTTTTAAAAAATTACCTCGCAACAGTTGGGTTTTTGTGTGAATGTATCTGTAGTGATACTTTTAGGTTGTTATATCAACTTTTGTCTGATTTTCTTATTGTAGTGGATGTACTTGTTAGGAAAATGATTGTACTAGTTCTTAAGAGTCTAGTGAGTTTTTTTAACTTATAATATACCTTAACTTGTCGGATTAATATCGCAGGTGGTCCTTCAGACCGATCTGTGTTTTAACAGGGACAACTCTCTACCTTCTCTCGGACGCTTGTCCAAAAACTTCACTTTTTCATATCCTGCTGTCTCCGTTTCTGCCTTATCTTTCTTTCGATAGACCTGTTCTCGTCCCGGAACACTAGTCTACCACATAAGAGTGATTTTTTCCTCAGTCCGGGCTACTGACTACATTGGCTGGTTGAGTAGTGCTTTGCTATCCACATTTTCTGTTTCTTTAGCTCAATGCGAGCTCTTCCTCTATTTTCTTCTACCTGGAAGTGCCTCTTATGCATTCCAAATACCTACCTCCCTCTTTTTACCGTTCCTATTTCTCTGCTTTTTCATTTCCGTTAACCACCGTGTGGTTGCGCGGGGGGTTTTTACAGACACCCTGACCACGTCTCTGGGAATCTTTCGTGAGGTCATGCGGTGCCGCTGTTCGCGCACATGGTCGCTAACAGTGAATGTATGTATGAGTGTGTGAATGTGTGAGTGTATGTAGAGATATGTATTGTTATACATCGTGTGGATATCGCGTGAATATATCACCGATATCAATTGACTCCGTGTGCATGAATGACCCAAATGCCTTTGCCGGTCCCTCGTGTTGTTTACTGCAAACGGGCCTGCTTCACAGGTCGCCCTTTTTTAGGGGGCACGAGAAATTCCCATAAAGCGGCTCCAAGGAGCCACTCTATCGTTATCTTACCTATTGTCTTTGATAATAACTTGATTTAATATCTTTATCTTATTTATTATCTTTGATAATAACTTTACCTTAATATCTTTATCTTACCTATTACCTTTAGTAATAACTTTAGTTTAATATCGTTATCTTACCTATTATCTTTAATAATAACTTTAGGTTAATATCGTTATCTTACCTATTACCTTTGATAATAACTTAAGCTCAATGTCGTTATCTTATCTATTATCCTCGATAATAATTTGAGATTTTGTTTTATCTTTTTATCTTCCTAACGTTCGGTATTTACGACCAGACGTAGGAATTTTTTTTTTTTAATATTAAGTGAAAAAGCTAACCTGATGGTAGAAACGTAATTTGTTAGGTTAGTATTGTAAGGAATTAGTAAGGTGGTACGTTTGGTAAATTTGTTGCTTCACAGCCACGTCATGGACAAGTTTTGATGTGTATTGTTTATTAAACCAGAGCACCAGTAACTAAAAATTTGCTAGAGTGTAGAGTAACTCTCTTTTGAACATTTTTAAATTTGGGCATTTTTTTCGCCAACGAAGAAACAGTCTAGATGCAACGCTCATGTGCGTCTGCACTTAGGAAACTGTAATATAAGTTTTAGTTTAGTATATAGGTTAGGCGACTTGTCGCATTTGTTTTAGTTTAAGTAGTGTTTCATGCTCCCTGACAAATTTGTGCTGTCGATTATAACTGCGCCACACCAAAGACTCGTGTGTGCACTTCTCCGTTTCCTGGTGATCCGGAAGACGTGTTATCGGTCGGAAAAAACCAGGTGGCGCCTTAAATAAACATTTTGTAGGATTTAAGTTAGGATTTATGTAGATTAGTTAGGATTTAGATTTTAAGATGTTACTGTGCTAACAGTCATTTTCTTTTTTTAAGTTTGTTCTTTTATGGCTTTGTCGCGATTGTTACGTGCCGAAATCGGCACTAAAGATTCTTAATTAAGTTTTAATTTGTAAGAATTTCGCGCCATAAATTTAAAAGGACGTGCGCATATTTCCGTCACTTTGGACAGTGCGTTTGCGCGAGATTGCGAAGACGCGGTGTGCGAGGAAGGGTGATTTCTGGCATACGTGATTGGACTGGTGATCGAGACTCGAACAAAGGCAGTGGTCTTTGTGTCTTGTTGTGTCTTTTTTTTTATATGTAGGTTTCCTGTGATACCAATTACCGTACCTCTACCTGTCGTCCTTACCGTATTTTTACCTACATATATGAAGAAGACAAATTCAACTTGAATTCGACCGGAGCCAACAATCACCCACGCCCGAAAAAGGATCACGGTGCCCCGCTGTAGCTATCATGCAGTAGCGCTGGAGTCGCCCTACATGTTTACGTAAGTACCTCTTTGGGGTTTTCTTTAAAATTAGTATAACTTTTTATTGTGTTGCAATAATTCGAATATTGTGTGACGTAATCTTTAATTTGCGCGTCATTTTTACAATTATGTAACATTGCTACCAACTGACTGTAGTGGCTCGCGTACCGCACCGGCGAGGATATAATATTATTCTAAAAACGGGACTACACTTATGAGTTTGTGTTAATAAACAATCTCATGTAGAACTTTTAAAACTTGTTAACTTGTTAGTGTTTTTTCTGCCACTAGATCATTGAAAATCAGGACGATAATTATATACCCTTACTAACGCAAGTCTACATTATGAATTACTGGTCGTGTTTCCTCAAATATCTTCAAAACTTATCAACTTTGTTCGATATTGATATTTCTCTAGTTAAAATTAAATACTAAACAAAATTATGCCTTACTAAATTAATAAAATAGCAGAACGTTATAAATTCTTACAAATTTTGAAGGGTATGTTGGTGGGCGGCTGTTCATTTAGTTACAACACCTAAATGAAAGACTCTTGGATTTAGTATTTTCTAATGTTTCTTGTAATGTTGCTGAGGATAAAACTCCCTGAGCACAAAAGATAGTCATCATCCGCTCTTCATATTTCTTTTAATGATATATTTCATCTTGTCAATTTTTCAACTGCATTAACTAAATCTTACAAATTTCGTAAAGTTAACTATCCAGAGTTACATGATTTGTTGTTGACGATTGGTTGGTCATTCCTCGAAAATTATTTAAACTCAAATAACGTTTGTGTCGTATTTTATGACAAATTTTATTTTATTTTGGATAAATGTGTCCTTATCTATCAAAACCAGACACGCCAATATCCAGTGTGGTATGCCGAGAAAATCATTAATGTGGTTTAAACAAATATCAAATTTAAAACCCATGAACTGGATAATGATTGGATCTAGTATAAGAAATTGTGGGCCTAATGTAAGAGCTAAATACAAGACGTCTACACTAACTACGTAGAGTGGATCCAAAATCCTTCTGGTCTTTTGTTTAATTAAAACAAGGCAGAGCTCATATTCCAGCTACTGTTTGTTATTATGATTAGCTATGTGATACACCTCAATTCATTGTAGAAGCATTAAAAATTATTTTAGTAATATTTTTCAAAATCCCCAATAATATCGATAGATGCAACGATTATAATGCTTGTAGCGAAAATTATTTTCATCCACTATACATTTGAAGTAGAACAATATCTATGTGAACTTGAACTAAGCGTACTACAGGTCATGATCAGCATCCTTCATTCCTTCTCAAAGACTGCTAGCGTTCTGGCTTAACATTTGTTCTATCCTATTAATGTTTCTGTTTTGACAACATTCCCTTCTGCCTGTAAAATATGTGTAATTTGTCCAGTGTTAAAAGATGGGAATTTAAAAGCGGTTAGGAGCTCCCAACCGATTCCTATCCTATCAAATTATACATAAGTATTTGAAATGGTTTTTTACAATTGAATCTTTTGAAACATCAAGCATTGTATTGCTCCTTATGAACATAGATACTTTCCTAGGCGATCCACTACATAATTATATCTATAACTTGTTTTATATCTGATACTTTGGATGCTAATGGTCAGGTAGATGTCATTTATAGTGATATCTCCATTGGTTTTGATCACATTCCTCATGTGGTTATATTGTCCAAACTACTTACAAACTCAAGTGCATTATTGAACTGTAAACATGCAGGCTGTCTTTTGGCAAGACTAATAGTAACTGTATAATTAATTACAAATAAAGAAATGTTGCCCAGAAAATAGTTTAAGTTCCTTTGCAGAATCAGTTCCTGCTTTCAGACAAATGGTGTTTAGTTTGACCATTTGCTGTAATTCATTTGTTTTTTAATTTGTGATCAATAATATTATCATCTACTAAGTTCTTTTTCTTCACATGACAACTAACTACATGTACTAGTGTTCACAACTGACCGATATTTGATTTGTTGTAGTTAAATTGTAAGATATTGAAACGGGCTACTGCTACCGCGTTTCTTTAATTCAAAACAAGTATTAATAAAGGTCTTTATTACTCACTGTTCCCAAGTCTAATTAACAGTATATGCCTTATTTATAGATGTTTTCAGTCCACTTAACACTGAAGCACTATTACACTAATGAATTTATAAGCACTAATATCTTCTTAAACTAACTTCTTTACCATAGGTCCATTAACAACACTAAACACAACTATTATTCAATCCAAGCTCTATCTATTTATGTATACTACAAGCTGCATGTACAATAGACACGTTTAGCTCATATAACATTTATGTTTATACACTCTTAGGCTTCTAAAAGCTCAACTACATTTACTGTACACGATATAATTTATATTAGACATTAAAGTATAGACTGCCCCTTACATTCACAAGCGGCCTTATATATACCCTGATTTAAAGATATGACTCATTATCTAGTATGCTCCAGAAGAATTCTGGAACCGTAGAGAATAAACAGTGCTTGCGGCGTTTTGTGTGTAATTGATGGGTTGTCTAGTAGTAGCTCACAACACTGCCCCCTCTTTAAAATCGTTACGTCTCGTAACTGTAAATCCATTTTGACGCCAATTCGATGACTGGTGACGGTATCGGCAGCTATCTCCTCTGGTGCATCCACCGCGTCGTTGGCAGTAACAGTCAACACTCTTTTCCTGGTCTTGGTAGGCAACCGGTTGATAACAACAAAGGACCTGGACGTTGGTCCCCTGGAAAACTACTTCTAGCATATTTCGGACTATCCTCCAATCTAAGTGATCCAGTCCACAGCCCAACTTGGGCACCGCTAGTCTCGTTACTCCATTTTCCATCATCTGCGCCTTAAGATTTAGCAAAGCCTCCCATAAATGTCCATAACTAGGTCTTTGCCATGAAGAATTTTTGGTGACCAGATAGTAAACACAACGATTTTTATCTTGAAGAACCAAAGATTTTCCTACAGTTGGCTGCTGTTGTACTAATTCATCCACACATCCAAACTTTTTCTTGAAAACAACAGCTATTCCCCTTGACATTGCCAAATCTTGAGCTACGCAATGTGCAAGGGAATACTCTTCTGGTGCTCTAAACAGATCTTGCTGTTTTTCGAAACTGCAGTAACCATTTCAGTGCAGCATGGTCTGTTCTCAACTGGAATTTACGGCCGTATAAGTACTTATAAAAGTGCTCTACGGATTTGACGACGGCCAACAGCTCCCTTCTTGTCACACAATAGTTTCTTTCTGGCCGCGACAAGACTTTGCTAAAATACCCAATAACTTTTTCTTGTCCGTCCTGCACTTGAGAAAGAACGCTTCCTATAGCTGTGTTACTGGCATCGGTATCCAACACAAATTTCCCCTCCATCCGTGGATAACTCAAAATTGGTGCTGTAACTAGCAGCCGTTTCAGCTGTTCAAATGCACTGTGGCAGTCGTCATTCCAATAATATTCTTGTCCATCTTCGGTTAATTTCGTTAACGGCTTGGCAATGTTCGCAAACCCAAGTATAAAACGTCGGTAATATGTGCACAATCCTAGAAAACTGCGTAGTTGGTGTATATCTGCTGGTGTAGGCCACTCTTGTACCGTTTTATTTTGTCAGGGTCAGCTCTTATTCCGGTCTCTGAAACGACATGTCCTAGGTATTTCACCTCTTTTCCAAATAGGTGACACTTCTTGGGGCTCAATGTAAGGTTTGCCCACGTAATCTTTGGAATATCTCCTCTAGGTTTTAAGGTGTTCTTCAAAGACCGGCCTAACACTATCACGTCGTCTAGGTACACCAGACATGTTTTCCAGGACAGTCCACGCAGTATCGACTCCATCAATCGTTCAAAAGTAGCAGGAGCATTGCATAATCCAAATGGCATGACCTTGAACTGCCATAATCCAGTTCAATTGTAAACGCAGTCTTTTCTTTATCGTTTGGCTCCAAGCCTACCTGCCAGTATCCGCTTTTCAAGTCCAAGGTCGAAAACCATTTAGATTCGGATAGAGTATCTAAGGTGTCATCAATTCTGGGCAAAGGATAGCTGTCTTTCTTTGTCACATTGTTAAGCCGCCGGTAGTCTACACAAAACCTTGTCGAGCCGTCCTTTTCTTGACAAGCACTACCGGGGATGCCCATGGACTATTCGAGGTTCAATCACTCCTGTTCTTCCATATCGGTGATAATTTGCTCGGCTTCCTTACGTTTTGCCAAAGGAAGCCGCCTGGGGTGTTGTCTTCTCGGTTGCGCATCTCCAGTATTGATCTTGTGTTGCACAACATTCGTCCTTCCTTTCTCACTATCATCCAGTGCAAACACACCTCGATATCGTCCGACCAGTTCTTTTACCTTGCCCAGTTGGTCGCCATTTAATCCTTGACACGAGGGTATCAACATATCCAGCAATTTCTGTGAGCAACCGTTGGTTGGTTTATTTTTCGTGTCGTCCACACAACGTTTAATATGACATACTGGAATGCAACTTCCCACAATCATGCCTTTCCTCAGGGTCACTGTATGGGGATTAATGTTTAGCACCCTTACTGGTATCATGCTTCGAAACTTTACCAGCGTTCTTCCAATCAGTAATCCCTCCTGACCCATTCCCGATTCAGTTGCCTCCATCATGCATACTTGTCCTTCCTGGAGCATATTATCCGGGCGTCCCATTACTATCATTTCCGCCTTCTCGGGTATTTTCATATCGCAAATCATTCGAACTTGCATCGTCTGGTTACTCCTACCTTGAAATGGAATCTCATCATCATCTATCCGAAGCACATTTTCTTTCATGTTTACATGAAACCCATATTCTCTCATGAGATCCATTCCCAAGATCACTTCCTCTGTAATTTCAGCTACCAACACTCGATGATTAATTAATTTGTCCCCAATTGTCAACATAACGGCAGTCTCTCCGTGAGTACCAATCTTCTCACCACTTGCCGTTCGGAGACACATCGGTACAGGTAGCACTTTTCCACGACCAACCAAATCTGGTCTCACAATAGTTCTTGTCGCTCCTGTATCCACAAGTAATCGGACAATCCTACCATTAATTCTACCATCGATATAAATGCTGTCCAGACTTCCCATTGACGATGCAGCACGGATGATAATCTCCGGGGCACTACGTTGTGCTGTCGACGTTCGCCCCCTTACGTCGACTTGCTTTAGTTTTCCTGCTGCTTAACCGGTTGTTTTTTTGGTTGACTACAGCGTCTCTGTATGTGATCAACTTCACCGCAGTTCCAGCATCGCACACGCCATCTCCGCGGTCGTTGTAGTTCCAGCCTTTTTGCCACACGGTTGACTATTTCATCTATGTTGTTCTGAGCTTGACCAGGTTCCTCTAAGGCAGACCGAACTTTGTGACCCATCCTGTGTGATGTCTGCTTAGCTGCTTCAAATTCAAGCGCATGGGCCAGTGCGTCATCCAACATTTTTGGCCGTGCTAGTCTTAGCGCTTGCTGTATTTCGCCATCCTTAACGCCATCGACAAATGTTTGGACAGCAAGTTGTTTGAGGAAGCTATCTTGTGCCGTTGGGTTTGCCAATCTAACTAACCTGGCAATGTCAGCTTCGAATTTTTGCAGGCTTTCACTTGTCTTTTGCAAGCGGTTCTTAACTTGTGCGTGGTAAACCTGTTGAAGGTAAGCATCTCCATATCTCATCTCAAGCTTCGATGTTAAGAGGCCGTAATCATTCTGCTGGTGATCGGGAATCGTTTGTAAGATGTTAAGAGCCTCCCCCCGTAGGGCCACTATTAAGGAGATAGCCTTCTTTTTGTTGCACCAACCGTTGGCTATTGCCGCAGCTTCAAATTGTTTCAAATATGTCGGCCAAGGCGTTTTACCATCGAATGTGGGTGGTTTCACTTTAAATTTTGACGGTATTGACTCGCTTTCTACCATGCTTCTTATTTCTGGAATGTTCTGATTTACAACTTGGTTTGCTAATTCAAGTGGCCGTGTTGTTAGTGAAATCACTTGTTCTTGCAGCCTCATTACATCTTCTTCCATTTTTATCAATTTACTGTCTAACTTTTGCTCAACTGTTTTTACCTGTTCGGTGACATCTTCTTTCAATGCAATGGAACTTTCCATTAATCTTTGTTCTAACGTGGCTGTCTTTTCGTTCAACTCTTCCATTTTCAGTGCATTTTCACTAAACCTTTTTTCCATTTTCTTATCATTTTCACTTAACTTTTCCTCTATTTTCTCAGCATTTTCACTAAATGTCAATTCTAGTTTAGCCGACCTCTCTTCCATACCGGATTTAAAATCCTTGAGGAAATTCATTAAAGTTTCTGCCTCCATCTTACTTTGATTTCTTGTAACTGGTATATACAAACTACTTAAATGTCTTTAGACTTGTGTTTTAAATTAATCACTATATACCTCGCACCTGGCACCAGTGAAACGGGCTACTGCTACCGCGTTTCTTTAATTCAAAACAAGTATTAATAAAGGTCTTTATTACTCACTGTTCCCAAGTCTAATTAACAGTATATCCCTTATTTATAGATGTTTTTAGTCCACTTAACACTGAATCACTATTACACTAATGAATTTACAAGCACTAATATCTTCTTAAACTAACTTCTTTACCATAGGTCCATTAACAACACTAAACACAACTATTATCCAATCCAAGCTCTATCTATTTATGTATACTACAAGCTGCATGTACATTAGACACGTTTAGCTCATATAACATTTATGTATATACACTCTTAGACTTCTAAAAGCTCAACTACATTTACTGTACACGATATAATTTATATTAGACATTAAAGTATAGACTGCCCCTTACATTCACAAGCGGCCTTATATATACCCTGATTTAAAGATATGACTCATTATCTAGTATGCTCCAGAAGAATTCTGGAACCGTAGAGAATAAACAGTGCTTGCGGCGTTTTGTGTGTAATTGATGGGTTGTCTAGTAGTAGCTCGCAACAATATCAAAAACTACATAAACATTAAAAATTAACTAGTTTGCAGTCAAGAAAAACCATTTTGGTTATAGTTCTATTTTTTAAAAGTTATGGTCTTATGCATGTCGTATCATCTGTTTCATACAGTGGTGGTACATTAATGATACTAAAGATCATTTAAAAACCAGGAATCTGTCATTAAGCCATTGTCATTATTTTAGAGACATCTTGTTTATGTTATTGGATCAAATTTTTTTGTTTATTGGCAATACAATTGAAAGAATATGCATATTTGATGTTTAAGTGAATCTATTTATTAAAATGTACAACAGGTATAAGTAAATCATTTAACTTATGTTGATATAAAGGCATATCTATTGCTTAATGTAATAATTACTGAAAATATGTATTTTAATGCTAACGGTATTTTACATTTCCATGCAATTAATACAGGTATCTATAAATGTTTTTTGTTACATTAAAGTTAATTCAAAATGATTGCTCTTTTTGATTGAAATACTTATTTTTAATTTTAGTTTATGCATGGTGTCGATACCTTTAGAGAATGGATTACTGAAAGGCGTTTAAAAGTAGTAGAGAGATTACGCCATAAACAAACTGCACCTGATTTTCTTACATTTAATGTCAATTCACTTGATTGCTATTTGAAGGAGTTTGTTACTGAAATGTGGGCTATGGAGAGGAGATTTACTCCAGATGTCATTTATTATATGTGCTTAGGTAATTTGTTTTTAATTATTAACATTCGCTACTGTGGTATTTTTTAGGTATTCAGCACTATTTACATGTAAATTTGCGGAAAGAAAATATATTTTGTGATGCGAATTTCGCCAGTTTTAATGATATACTAGATAAAGTTACGAAACATTTTGCCATACACCATATTTATTCACGTAGAAAAACTTTTTTTTTAATAAATTCTAAACTGTGAAGTTTTATTTGTAGGTACAATTGGAACATGTGTGGTAGAAGAACATCTTTGGGAAACGAGACAATTAGGAACCTTTTCTCCTGCTGTATTAGTTAACACATTAATATATTTTACAACAAAATATTTTGGACTCACTGTAAGTACTTTATATACTTAGTCCACACATCTTTATTAATGTGTTTAAGAGTATTGAATTGCACGATGAACTCTGCTTTGAACGCATTCTGATACACTATGGGAATCCTGGAACACCTAGAACTAAAGTAGTACGTTTCTATCCTCGCCCTGGTTCTCGTATGTATTACTTATCTAAGTTACAAGCTAATTGTCATATTTTAGCCCTTTTTGATAAACAAAAAATTTTTGAACTTCATAACGATTTAGATAATCCATCACGATGCCCTGTAGCAATCTATGACTTTTATCTATCAAAATGGTAAGTTATACTTTGATTGTTTTAAATTGTATGAAAATGATTAACCTGACAATGGTATTATATTAGGATTCTGAAGTATGCATGTGAAAATGTGTTAAAAATTTGTATTATTTATGGTGCATGTTGTTTTTGAGTCAACGGAAGTTAAGGTTCGGGCCTTGGGAACTGCGTTTTTAAAAAACACTTCCAAAACTTCTTAACAATTTATTTGATTAATACAGAAATTAATGTAGAATTTTGACAAACTGGTATTAATTATTCTAAGTCGAAATAAACTGATTTAAATGAATTATTATGAGTGGCCTAAGCAAACTGCAATGCTAAAGCTGAAATACTGTAGACTGGCTGACTGGTCTTCGGGCTCCCGGAGTATTTATGTTGTCCCTGCCCCTCACAATTCTGTGGGAATTTGCATCATGTCTGCTTATTTTTTAATACTATTCATTAATACATTGTAACAATCTTCCTTTCTAGGTAATTGCGATATCTTAATCGTTTGTGACCTGCCACCTGCAGTATCACTATCGTCTGGAATACATTGTATTGCATCCGTTCTCATGAACTGTTAATAACCTTCTTATGTTTATCTTTGAGTTACATTGTTGTACTCTACTTAATAATTCTTATTGATTTCTAATAATTTCCTATTATTTATATATATATATATATATATATATATATATATAAGTAAGATAAATATTGGGGATACAGTCAGATTGGGCATGAACAAAAACCTGTCCATGTCATATAGATGTCATTTTATATTTATATAATTGTAGACTTTATAATCTATCCTGCTGAAGAAAATAAACATTTTCGAAAGCTTGAAATGGTTATAAGAAATTTATATTAAATCCATACCCAATCTGACTGTATCCCCAATATTTATCTTACTTATACATTATAAGAACAGTCAATATTACTAATTTTATATATATATATATATATATATATATATATATATATATGAAATTACAGGGTGTCTTAAATTTTTCAAGTGAATGTATTTCGTTATTTTGCCGTTGTCTACTATGGCTATATTTTTGTCGGATGTTCTTTTAATTTTAAATGGGCATAAATTTCTGTGTCGTTTTGTGTCATTTACTTTGGAAATTTTTCTCGTATACGGCTTGTCCTATTGAAAATATATTTGCATTGGTATTTTTATTACGGGTTGTGGTGATGCGCTCCTTATCGTAATCTAATTTATCTTTTACTTTGTCATAAGTTATTTTTAGTTTTTCTTTATGATCTTTGGCATATTGTTGATATACTTCCTTATTATAATGTCCTACAGTTAATTCTAATGGTTAAAATTGGTTGAAGAGTGGATTATATTATTGTAGGCGATTAGTGCATATGACATTCGATTGGTGATATGTTCTTTCTTATAATTTATTCTCAGTAATCGGATTTGTTCTAACAGGGTTGAATGTAGTTGTTCAATTAGTCCATTTGATTCAGGGTGGTTTTCTGTTATAAAATGAATTTTTATTTTGTGGAGTTCTAAAGTGTTTTGTATTGTTTCATTTTTAAATTCGCTGCCGTTATCTAAAGTTATAGTTTCGGGTGTTCCATAAAATGTAAAGTATTGTAAAAATTCTTGTGTCACGTCAATGCTATTTTTAGAAGTGATGGGTATTGCTTGGCCTATTTTGGTGAATGCATCTACAATTGTTAAATAGTTTTGTGCTTCTACTACTAAGGTATCGGCATGTAATTTTTGGAATGGTTTGTCAGGTGTTTTGGTTAAGATTAAGGGTATCTTTGGGAGTTTTCTGTCGTATTTTACTTTGTCACATAGTCCGCATTGATTAATAAAATCTGTAGTCAATTCTTTCATGTCTTTAAAATAGTATTGTCTTATAGGTTGCTTTATTGTTTCATTAATTCCGCAATGGTTGGTTTTTCCTTCATATTGATTTCTAATTACATCATTTATTTTGTCAGGGTCGTCTAATGTTAATAATTTTCTTGTGCATCTTATAAGTTCAGGGCCAGATTTGTTGAATAATTTAGCGTATAATTCTGAAGATCGTTTATACAAATGTTCAGTGTTGAAGTAAAAGTAAAATCGTTTTTTCTCGGGGATGTATTCTTTTAGGATTTTAATGATTTGTTCCTCATTATTGTCTTTTGTTATTTGAATTTAGTATATTTTCTTGTTGTCTACTTTTGTATATTTTACAGGGTTGGGGTTGGTTAAAGCTTCGGTAATTATAAATTGATTGGGTTTTATATCGATTGCTTTGTTTAAAGTTTTAATCGCGGTTATAGGTTCTTCATATTGTGTTGAGTGTATTGTGTCGATCTCTTCTGGGTCTTCCCTTATTTCTGTTTCGTCTACGTTTTCTACAATAAATTCTGTTTCTAGTGCGTTGAGTTGTATTCTACTTAGGGCGTGTCTGCGTTGGTATTATAAATTCACCTTTTGTATATAATTTCGTAATCGTATTCTTCTAATCTGATTGTCCATTGTTGTAATTTTGAATTTGGTTCTTTAAGTTTGCATAGCCATACTAATGGTCTATGATCGGTGTATATGTAAAATTTTCTTCCGTATAAGTATGGTCTAAAATATTTTGTTGCCCAAATTATGGCTAATAATTCTTTTTCTATGGTACTATATTTTTGTTCGGTCTCATTTAGGGTTCTGGATGAATAGCTGATTGGTTTATCGCTACCTACTTTTCCTTGGCTCAATACTGGGCCTAACGCAACATTCGATGCGTCTGTCGTTAATATGAATGGTTTCTTAAAGTCTGGGAATTCTAATGCGGGGTGATTTGTTGGTATATTTAAAATTTTGTCTACAACTCTAATGAATTCCGGGTTGTGTTCGATTTTATCTCCTTTCTTTAAACAATTTGTCAGGGGCTTGGTTATCTGGGCATAATCTTTGATGAATTTGCGGTAGTAACCACTAAGTCCTAGAAATCGTTTAATTTCCTTGTTTGTTTTTGGTAGGGGGTAATTTAGTACGGCATTTGTTTTATCGCGAATTGGCATTACTCTTCGGGATATTATTATGTGTCCTAAAAATGATACTTCTTTTTGTAAAATTTGCTTTTGTCTAATTGTACTTTGAAATGCGCTTTTCTTAATCTTTCTAATACTTCTTTTAATCTTTCTATATGTTCTACTAATGATGTTGAATAAACTATGATGTCGTATACCAGGGATTTCTCGTTGTGTATTCCTCGTAATATATTGTCCATGACTCTCTGGAAAGTAGTGTGTGCATTCTTTAATTCAAATGGCATTTGTTTATATTCATAATGTCCTCTAGGTGTGCTAAAGGCTGTTTTCGATGTATCTTTTTCATCGATTTCTACCTGATGGTATCCTGAGGCTAGGTCTAATGTTGAGAAATATTAGCATTTACCTAATTTGTCTAAAATTTCGGTTATATTGGGTAGTGGATATTTGTCGTCTACAGTTTTTTTGTTTAATTTTCTGTAATCTATTACCATTCTGTATTTTCTCTTGCCCGGGGCGTCTAACTTTTTAGGTACTATTAACACGGGGCTGCTCCATGGTGAGTTGGAGTGCTGGATTATGTCTTGTTCTGATAAGTCTGCTACTTGTCTGTCAGCTTCTTCTTGACTTGCCTGAGGTAGTCGGTATGCTTTTGTAAATATTGGTTTGTTATCCGTTAGTTCGATGTTATGTTTAACTGTGTTGGTAAATGTTAGGGGTATTCCATCACAGTGGAACATGTCTCGATATTCGAAACATAAATTTTTAATTGCTCTTTGCTCTTCTTGATTGATGTCGGTATTAAAGCGAATGTTACTTAAATTTTCTCTTAACATTTTGTCATGTTCTATGGGGTTGCAATTGTTTTCTAAATTTTCATCTATTTCCATTTTGTTAAAATTTAATTCTTCTATGTTAATTGGGTCTGTTAGTGATAGTTCTACGGGATAGTCATTTGAGTTTAAAATCGTTGTAGTGGCATAATTATGTTTTATTTGTACTAATGCGGTTGGGATCTCTACTCCTTGTTGAAATGTTATAGGAATTATTCCTAATTTGTTATTTGAATTTACTGGGATTTTTATTTTTCTTTCCGTTCAGGGCTCTATCGTGTATTTTTGTTCGATTTTAGTATTTTGAAATTTAATGGGGATTTTTCCGTATTTCGTCCTTAATCAACGGTTTTTTATGTTGATGTTGGTTTCTAATTTTCTTAGAAGGTCCATTCCGATTAGTCCGTCATATTTGTCGTTGAATTCGAAAATACAAAATTTATGTTTCATTTTTGCATTCAATGTTCTCGGTAAGGATATATTAGCTACGAATTGGTGTAATGTCGTTTGATGGGCTGGTTTAATTTTAAATGGCTCTTTCTACATAATCTAAATAGTTTTTCTTCACGGTTCTTGGACTAATTAATGTCTTTGAGGAACCAGTATCGATTAATAGTTTAAGTTCGGCTTGGAGTATTTCTATGTACATTAGTACTAGGTGATTTATGTTATTTAAGTTTATTAAGTTTGGTCGTTTATGAATCGGTCTATCTGAATGTTTGAGCACGTGTTTTTTTTGTCGTCCTCGTTGTAAGTTTTGCATGGTTCGTCGCATTCATAATTGTTTGAAATGTTTGATTCATTGTTTGTACTGGGATGAATGTAATTATTCTAGTCATTGTCAAATGTGTTACACGATGAAGTTTCCATGGGCGTTGGTTTGTAATAACTATTAGGGTTATTATTGTTATTTGTTATTGGTGTATTCTAATAGGGTTTGTGCTGAATGCTGGTCTTTGTTGATTTACGTTTTGGTTGAATCTTGGTTGAAATGTGGGTTTCATAGAATTTGAATTAAATGTTGGCTTTGGAAATTGTATATATTGATTATTAAAATTGGTATTATTGAAATTTGGGTTATTAATTTGCGGTTGATTTGTTGTGCGTTGAATGGTGTGAATTTTTATTGGGGGATTGTTTGTCTCGTGGCTTGTATAGTTTTTATTGGAGAATAACTTTTATTTGCGTTGGGGTTGTATAGTCTGTTTCAGTAATATATTACATTTTCTTCTTCTATAATCATGTTCATGGCTTCTACTAAATTTTGGGGACGTAGGAATCTGATTTTATCTGATAGTCGTTCTGGTAGTGCGTTTATATAGGTGTCCAGTGCCATTTCGTCATACATTTTTTTTAAATGTCGGATATTTTTGTCTTAGCATTTCATTCCGAATTGATACGGGTATTGGTTATTTTCTATTCTAAGGTTTATCAGATCGCGTACAAGGCATTTTATGTTCCTCTGGTCCCTAAAATATGCAATTCGTATTTGTTTAAAGTCCTGCCATTCTTCAAGGTCATCTCGGCTGGCAATTAGTGTTAGTGCCCGTTCGGTCAGTTTACTTATTAACAGGCATAAGTAATACGTTTCTTTCATTATCTCCAGGTTTGTAGAAGGTTTTCAAAAATATTTCGCATGCTGCGTTGAAATTTCCAAACAAAACTTGCTCTCCGTTAAAGCTAGGGATGATCTCGAGGTACATCTTCATATCTGAACTTATTTTCGTTAAGGGTTGCTTTCGCTTTTAATTAATTGCCTATTTTGTAAAGTTGAGATTTATTTCGCAGTTTGTTCTGTTACTTTTTGGTTGGGTTTATTAATTTTCAGTTTGACGTGTGTTAAGTTATTTAGAGAATCGTAGTTGCTATTATTTGTACTTAGTTACGCGGTGCGGTAATTAATTTGTGGGATTTTTGCTCGATAGCGTCTAGTTGCTTGCTGTAGTCTTGAATTCGTTTATTTTTACTTCGCGAATGTTAATTTTATTGTAGGTTTTGCTTTCTAAAAGTTTTCGATATGAATGAATAATTTCTGACGGTAGTTATTTTTACTTTGTTTGCATCAGTTAAGACTTATTTTATTTTAATTCTGCTGTTTTAGTTATGTCTATTTTAATTATCTTTTCTCCGTGGGTGTTAATTGAATTGTATAAACGTGTAAGATGTTCCTCTGTAATGATTGTCTTGTCACCTTGAGTTTTAATTTTAGTTGCAAGTTTTCAGTTAATTACTTTGTTACAATATTGCCTTTTATAATTAACACAGTGTTACTTTGTCTACTGGAGATTTTGTCCCAGTCTCTTGGTAACTTTATTGCGCAAATGCTTTTGTTATAATTAGATATGTAATTATACTTTTGAAATTGTTAGTACTTTTCTGAAAGATGTTGCTTTCAATCTGTGTGAGAAGGAATAGTTTGCGTCTTTACTTCGTTAATTACTGAAGTATTTAATTATAAAATGTTATGTTTGATAATTGTTTTGTTATATTTAGATATCTTCGTATTAAGAAATATTTAATTTTGCTTCATAAAGTTTGCGATGCGCGTCTTTCAGTTAATTATAGCTCTTCAGTAATGTGGATATTTATAGAGTCGGATGGTGAATAATTCCGTTTACTGATGGTCGTAATTTTATACGCTTCGTTTTAATTCATGGATTAATTTATTAATAGATCGTAATGCAAAGTGCGTTTCTATAATTTATAGAAATTAAGTTTTAAATAATCGTTTCTCTAATGACGTTTAAGCCTGGTATAATTCATTTGTGTTACTGCTTGTTTGTAAGAATTGCGTTTAAGCGTTTGGTATTAAATGATAGAGTTAATTACGTTCTATTTTTATGTTAGCTGAATTAAATCGTTGCGTTTTCGTATTAATAATTATTCGTACGTCAGTTACGTTTTATATTAACTTTAATAATTGGTATTAATTGTTTGTACTATTTTGTTCTCTGAAATTCTCTCTTTTCAAAACAAATTCTCTTTTGCTTTAAAAATAAATTTTCTCAAAATAAATTTTCGTTTGAAAATAATTTCCTTTAGTAAATTATTTTCAAAAAAAAGTTGGCATAAAATTGCAGTAATAAAATAATAATAAATCTGTACGTACATAAAATAATAAAAAAAAAATTTTTTATACTAGCAAATATCAATTATAGTTTGTCAGAATCAATTGGCTTTTAAGTAAATGAAATTACATCAGTTTCTTCGTTGGTTTCATGGACTCGGTTGATGCTTGTACATTGTCCACGTTGATTTGGTTTGTTGGATTTGATCGATTTGTGTAGCTCGTCCAACTTCTGTTTGGGTTCTGCCAAAATTGCGAATTAAAATTCTTGATCACCAGTCTTTCGATTTTTGGATTCGTAGTGCCCTTTTGACATCCGTACGACTGCGCCAGTTAAGGTTCGGGCCTTGGTAGCTGCATTTTTAAAAAAACACTTCCAAAACTTCTTAACAATTTATTTGATTAATACAGAAATTAATGTAAAATTTTGACAAACTGGTATTAATTATTCTAAGTCGAAATAAACTGATTTAAATGAATTATTATGAGTCTCCTAAGCAAACTGCAATGCTAAAGCTGAATACTTTGACTGACTGTCGGGTCTTGCACATTGAAGGAGTTCTAGATTACAGACAGGATGAAACTGCTAGAGAGTTCCAGTGATCTAAAGAGCCGAACTATAGGGCCAACTAAATTAGAGGGGTCTTTAGTGAGGAACCAGACTACCAAAATAGGGCAGCAGAATCTTGAAACAAATTTAACACGCCTGTTTTCTTTGATTAAAAAACATAAGTCCCTGATCTACAAATCCTGTTTTACTATCAATGTGAGTTACGATTAACCTTTTGCCTTTTCCTGTTGAATCTTTTATGCCCACTGGCAAACCTTTAATATCTGTTTACCTAGCAGTAATAACTGTGGTATAATGCAAAGCTTTATTTTTAAGTAATACACTTTATAGATTTCTTTTGCGGTATTGTCTTACTAATAGTAAACAGTTTCTTCTCCAAAGAATAATTTAATGCTTTTTAATTAATACTAATTTTCTTGTTCTCATACTTAAATCTAGTTTTTCTCTTTTGATAAAGTGTTGAACGACTGAGGTTCGGTAACGAATTGTTATTATTAATTTGTTGTTGCATCTTTTAAATAGTAAGCAACTCATTACAAAAGTAGAAGAAGTGAACAGATCTTTGAATAGCTAGAATATCCATTTTGTCAAGCTTTTCATAGGTCATTGGGTTCCTTTTTGTTTTAATAAGATATATTACACTAACAGTCTCTTCAATTTCTTTGATAATGTTCAAAACAGTGCCTTAACCAATGTTATGTTATATTGCAGTTTGCTTTACAGCTGCAGTTTTATTAATTGCTTTGACATCCTTCACATACAAATGTTTGCTTTGATGTAGAAATAATACTACAGTGTTCTGATAAAAACAGTTTTACAACAATTTTAATTCATGTAACAAAAACCCAAAGTGATAATGCAAAACAGGAAGATGTGAGTGGAGATAGATTCTGTGCAAGCGACTTGCAAACCAAAATGTAGGAGACATCATAGAGACAATGCATATACATATCCTTAAAATGTTATGGAATAAAAGAATATAGAAAGGATTAAAATAGAATCGAATTTGTAACAGTTAGTGTTTTATCATAGTGCAAGTTATTCTTAATATTCGAATTCAAAGTTTGTGCATAATCGCTGTATCTTAGTGTTGTTTGCTTTCCACTTATCTAGCATTTGTGTAGTGTGGAGAAGAATGCAAGTAATGGCACGGTTCGTGTCATAATTGTTACCGCTCAGCAAATTAATCAGTTTGTAACATTATTAATACATATGGATGTATTGATGTACCTTCTCGCTTCATATAATAATTAGTATATACACTTAGAAATATATCTAATCAATCATTTCGTTGAATATTTAGTAATATAACAATAGGACATACAATGAAGTCTGAAACCATAACTTTGACACGTAAATTGTACTAATGGTAGCTGTTTATTTACATTAATGGAGTCAACAGCCTTCAATCAAAAAGTGTACCAACATCCGTTCTTTACAAATTGATTGGACCAGACATTTGGCAAGACTTTAGAATTACTAAATTGTTTTGCGTACGTCTATACAGTGTGTACAGTATAAAATGCAGTGCATGAGGATCTTGGAAACTGTAGGAGATACGATCTTGGTTAAATGGGACAAAAGTTGCATAATCATGAGGGTATCTCAGATCGGTTTTCAAATTTCAAAAATTTTAATTGGTTACTAGATAGAGGCAAAAAGCACAAAATTGACGATTTCTTTATTTGCTCGTAGTTAGTCTACTAATTGAAATAGAATGTTCAAATTTGGTACATCATGGTAATTCACATTTGCAACTTAGATTTTGTCTAGGACATCTAGATTTTGCGTGACGATGTTCAACTTTTTATTTTTAAATAGCCTCCATATTGGATTTTTACATTTTTGAAATGCTGACAAAAAACCCTTTCCAAAGAGGTATAACATGTTTGATTGAATCAAAACACTAAAAATCACATAACTATGTTTTGGTCGTAGTAGGCTTTAATTTTCATTATGACAAAGAGAAACAATTGCTCAACATCTGAGAAACGTCAAAGTTTGTCCTTTATTTTATGTTTCAAGTAGAGCAGTTTAAAAAAACTTAATTAATTTACATAGAAGTTTAAGCAAAGCATTTGCGCTTGAAATGGATCGCTTTACTAACCGTGATAAATATCAAATGTTAGAATGTTTTATTCTTTCTGGAAGGAATGATGTTAAAGTCGCTGAATTGTATTTAAATAAATACCCAGAAAAACATCAACCAAACAGATGTATGTTTCGGAGATTACAAAATAATTTAATAAATTATGGTAGTTTTGGCTTGTCTAAGAGAAATAGGCAAATTAAAAAAGATAATGAAAACAGCGTTTTACAAACAGTTGTCGAAAATCCTCGTACTTCTCTTAGACAAATTCAGAATATAACAGGTGTTGCTCATTCTACGGCAAGAGCTATTTTAAAACGTTTCAAGTACCATCCATATCATGAACGACCATGTCAGGGATTGCGTACTGAAGATCAATTTTGAAGAATGGAATTTTGTGCTTGGTACATCAGAAAGTGCAACGAAAATTCAAATTTTGCATAAACAATTTTGTGGTCTGACGAAAGTCGATTTACGAATTGTGGTATGTTCAACAGCAAAAATACAATTTTTTGGTCAGATGAAAATCCACATTTGAACCGCCAAGTTAGACATCAAGTTAAATGGGGATTCAACGTCTGGATTGGTATTATTGGAAGGTACATTATAGGTCCGTTTTTTTATGATGCAAATTTAAACTCTGCGAGATACTTAGATTTATTGCAGGGAAATGTGGCAGATTGACTAGTGGAGCTTCCACTCGCTACTTTGCAAAATATGATTTTTCAAAATGATGGCGCTCCACCACACAATGCTCAGCTTATTACGAATTTTTTTAATTCCGAGTATAATGAAAACTGGATTGGAAATCGGGGACCAATTAAGTGGCCAGCGAGATCACCGGATTTAACTCCTCTAGATTTCTTTATATGGGGCCACTTAAAAAGTCGTGTGTACTCAAAAACGTATGATAATGTAGGCCAATTACAACAAGCAGTCCAAGAGGCCGTAAATAAAATAACTCCAACTATGATAAGACGATCTTGTAAAGATGTTTATAAAAGGTGTCGGTTGTGTGTTCAACAAAATGGGGGGTTATTTGAACATTTAAAATAAATAATGAATTCATGTGGCTGACTATTGTTATATTTTTTTTCCTTGATTGTTAATTTGCAATTGTCTGAACATGAATGACAACTAAAACAGCTTAAATAATATTTTGTATTGAATAGATGCTAGTTTGTATTTATTCTTTGTTAATGCATAGTTATGTAAGTTCTGATTAATACAGATTTATTTTCAATTTTCTACGTTTTTTACTGTTTTTATTACCACTGAATATTGAGTTTAAAATTTTTAGAGCAATTGTTTCACTTTGCCATAATGGAAATTAAAGCCCACTACGACCAAAACATAATTATGTGATTTTTAGTGTTTTGATTCGATCAAACATAGCCATGTTATACTTTTTTGGAAAGGGTTTTTGTCAGCATTTCAAAAATGTAAAAATCCAATATGGCGGCTATTTAAAAATAAAAAGTTGGACATTGTCACGCAAAATCTAGATGCCCTAGACAAAATCTAAGTTGAAAATGTGAAGCGCAATGGGGAATTACCATGATGTACCAAATTTGAACATTTTATTTCAATTAGTAGACTAACTACGAGCAAATAAAGAAATCGTCAATTTTGTGTTTTTTGCCTCTATCTAGTAACCTATGAAAAAATTTTGAAATTTGAAAACCGATCTGAGATACCCTCATGATTACGCAACTTTTGTCCCATTTAACCAAGATCGTATCTTCTACAGTTTCCAAGATCCCCATGTACTGCATTTTATACTGTACACACTGTATAATATGTATATAAAACTCAAAAATTCAGTTGGAAGACTTCTTGGCAAACAAGTATCTAAATAAACTGATTCAAGTTGAAGATTTGCCAAAACACAATAATGCATGTAGTATAGCATTCAAAGTCAACACGTTTTGATATTCTAAATGAGCTCAATAAATCTTAAAATTGATCATCTGGCTTAGTGATCAAAAGATTTTATTATCACAATTTTAATATGGATATCAATGAAAATTTGAATTTTATGGGAGATCAATCATATAGCAAATACAACTTGTGACAAACTTAAATGCTATTATCAAAATGTTAAAGGTATGAATGGCAAGCTTAATGAAATAATAATCATCAATGACGTTCCTACAAGATTTGCCCCAAGGTGTCAAATGCCAATATAGACACTTGGGGTTGCTAACAATCAGAGATGAGCCTAGGTAGGAAAAGTTAGAGAATGACTACAAAATTATAGGAACACTTGTTAGTTGTGGGCTAAGCTTAATAATTACCTTATGCGGAGAGACATGAGCTAGGATCATGGGCGATTTTGTTGACCCAAAAAAATTTAGGCGCCACTGTGTTTATGAAAATATCAACAAAAGAGAGACCACAAGGGAAATGCAGAAACCTTCTAGTATAACAAAAAAATATTCATGGGTAACCTACCTCATTAGTGGACCCACGACTAGAGTAAATGCAACGGCATATAAAGCTAAACCTGAAACATAGAACAATTAAATTATCACAGAGAGAAACACAATTTGTGTCCTCACAAAACTATATACTGTGCTTTCAAAAATCTGTCATGCTCAATGATAAAAAACTAAATGTTTGGAATCAAAGATGTAATGTTTTAATAAGGTACAAACAAATTTAAAGGTTAAAAGTCTTTTAAGGTATTTACAAAAATTACCTTGGACTCCAATTGGGCAGGCCTGGCTGTTTGGAGTACAATTACTTGTCAATGACACATGTTTTTTGCAATTACGGTTAGAAATAATACAAAATCTTTCATATGTTAGATATGCATTAAATATTAATACCTTTCAATATATTCTGTTACGTATGATATTGACTTAAAAAAAGTGGTCATGTGAAATATAAGTTTGGTTGTGTGCAGATTATAAGACAAATAAATTGAAATACATATGAATTTTTTTAAATAATAGCATGAAAATGTCTTTTAAATAAGAAAACCTTTTTTTGCGATTTTCTTTTAAAATAGAAAATTAATTACCAAAAATATTAGTCAGTCTTTTAGTTACTTTTGCAAATTAAATCTGTATAATAACTTAGTAGATCAATCGAAATAATACAAAATGTGTTTTGTCTATAGCTATCATAACATCTTAACACATGTGTCCCTCTTCTATTTGTAGCTAACCAAGTTTAATAAAAATGAATAAGAAATCTTGGTAAGTACAGATATTGGTAATTTAAATCTTGATTTAACTAGATGTACATTTTTTACTGAGTGATGCAAATGAATTTGATTTTTACCATACCGCTTCATAGGACGAATATAAATTCTCTTTCGTGATGCAAACTGCATCGGAATAGACATTGTTCGGCAAGCGCCTCTACAGGATCCAGCTTTAGAGAAATCTCCATATGCTTTGTACAAACATCCATATCAATTTATTACAGATGTACAGCAATTAAATTTATACACTTGTAAACAAATTGCTACTAACAAATAAAACGGGATCGTAAACAAGTCTTTACACATTATTGTATAAACTATTGCCAACATATCAAACAAACACGCTAATAATTCGTTATACTTTACTTTCAGAAACCAAAATATTTCCGGCATCACTAACCCAATATTTGACTAAAAATTACCACAAAGAAAAGAGTTTCTTTGTGTCGCTTTCTCGTTCTATTGTCTCCTCCAGACTCCTTGCGCCGTTGTTAACATTACCAAATATATAACTCCAAGAGTAATGTACTTGAATATATCTTTTCAAGTTCACCTCAGTTCAGATGTGATAGAAATTATATCCATAGCAAAATACCAAATATGAAACAACCAATTCTGCATAATTTTAACATAGCGATATTGTAAATATATATAAAAAATTTGTACAGGAATTTTAATATGTTACACTGTACTCTTTCTGAAAAGAAAAAAATATCGGAGGTTAACAAAATCTAAACAGCCAAAACCGAAACATTGTTTTATAATTAATAGGTTTTAAAATTTAATTAAATAAATCTATTAAATAAATTAAGCGTAACTTCAAGCATGACTCGACTTCAACAAAAACAAAAAGAAAAAAAATTGCCGAAAAGAATTTAACTGAGAGTGGGTGTACTAGATAATAACTAATATACTCGAAAATAACCAATTGAGTGCAATGGTAACTCCGCGTACCACGTGTCCATGAGGAGTCTAAATCGGGAAAACACAATCAGGAAATGTCAAATAAGTAAGTCTTACACTAAAAAGCTACTAAAGGGGTAAAATTAAATAAAAGTACAAGTCTAAAATACTCATACAAATACCAAAAAATTCAAAAGAAAATGCTCAAACTTGTATCAATAAGTATTGATACCAATTTTGAAAGAAATATAACCAATATTTTATAAATCTACTAACACTAACTTTATAACAAAATCTAGTTACACTAACCTTATAACAAGATCTATTTACATAAATACAAATGTATTCAGCAGCTTACTAAAAAGAAATCTCCAAATGCTGAAGAATAACAATATACTGAAGCCTCATCAAATTTAAATCGCTAAACTCTGCGATTGTTTAGTCTTTTGCAGACACCACCACAGAACATAATCACAACAACATCAACCTTATATTGAAGTATTCCGCTTCCAAAAAAATCCTACTTAACAGTAGTCAAAGTAAACACTACTGCAAACTACTCAATCATCATACCACTATAAAATCTTTATATTCAAATAAGATACACTTAAATCTAAATTGACCCACGTCAAAATATACTAAAGGCATCGGTCTTTACTCATCATACACAAAAATACTTAGAGGTAAGTATTCCTGCACGAATCTTACCAGAATTACTAAAAAAATACCCAAAAAAAACCTCGAAGAGTGTGAAACACTCTTTTTATCGCAAACAAATAACCAAAACTGAAGTAGGCTAACTAACAAGGTATCTTAATTATCCATCAGCACATAAGCAACTATAACGTTTCAAAATCATAACAAAACATACAAGCATCCGTTCAGTGTTCCAACTGAATGCAAAAACTTCAAATCACACAAAAAATTTCTTTTAGATTTGCAAAAATACACCAACTAGAACAAACACAACGGAAAGGCAAAAAGTGTCTGCTATTTCTACCTAAAACATCAGGAGTATCACTTAATCTTCAGAAGCGTCATCAGGATCTAAAGCAGAAAAGGGTTTCAAATCTTTAATATGCTATCTACCCGCTTTTGATCCATCTACATTACTCAAATCGTATACTACACCTGAACACTTCCTTTTGACTATACTTAATATAAACTTTGGAGCAAGTTTAACTGTAAACTTATCACCTGCACTAGAGAGTACTTTATTCACTCTCCACACTTTATCACCAACTTTAAAAGAGAGATCTAGCCGTCTCAAATTATATCTTTTATACAAACGTTCGTATGCTAAATGTAATTTTACACGAACATCTTTGAATACTTTAAGTAGATCTTGACGGTCTGAAACGTACAAACGACTATCAGGTATGACTTCTATATTTTCCTCAGCAGTAAGACCATTGCTAAAAAAAATTGCCACCTACTGGAACATGTTGTCCAAAAATTTAAAAACTTGGGTAGTAACTTGTAGATTCATGTTTAGCAGAATTTATAGCATATTGGATTTGCGGCAACTCAAGATCCCATTTGTCATGCTCATCAACATATGAACAGATAGCTGTACCAACAGTTCTATTGAATCTTTCGATGAAATTACACTACGGAAGATATACAGCAGTATAGCAAATTTTCTGAATTTCATATTTATCACACAAAGATTTAAAAATTTTTCCAGATAACTGTGGGCCATTGTAACAAATAATGAATTGCAGAACTCCAAATGTAAGAAAAACTTTTTCTTCTAAGAAACATTCTATGAGATGCGCTTTGGCATTCCGCAAAGGTTGCAATATGTTGAATTTTGAAAATCAATCTCTTACAACCAGCAACCATTTATTCCCAGCCTTGGAACGAGGAGGTGGACCCCTAAGATCCACAGCAATAGTTTGAAACGGAAATTTCACTTCCTTCTTTTTTTCCATCACACCAAGAGGACTCAAATTAGAAGTTTTTTGTGCACCACACGTTAAACACTTACGACAAAATTTTAACACATCAACGTTCATTTTAGGCCAATAAAAATGTTCCTGTATTCGTGCCATAGTTTTTGAAAAACTAAAGTGGCCTGCTATAGCCGGATCATGGCATAAGCGAATTATTTCCTCACGTTGTGATCTAGAAACTAAATACTTTCATTCCACAATATTCGATAAAAGAGGTAAATTGGAAGGTTAAAATTTGAATACAAAATTATTTTCAACTTTCCACAGTGGATAAGTCTTTAGGCTTCAACAAAAATTTTTCGTGCAAAGATACATACCAGGGATATAAATTATCTAGGTTAACTTGAACTAAATTAACAGTATTATTTTTACAGGAAGTGCACGACTCAAACAATTTGGAACAATATTGAACTTCCCTTTACGATGTACCAAATCAAAAGTGTGTTGTCTTAGGCGAACAGCCCACCTAGCCAATTTTTTAGTTGGAGTTTGGATATTGTTCAACCACAATAACGAAAAATGATCTGTCCCAACAGTGAAATGGGTATCCTCTACCCAAGGACGAAATTATTCTTTGGCAAAAACTACTGCCAGACATCTTCTCTGTAACTGACTAGTTACGTTCCATACAACTATGAGATTTACTTGCGTATGAAATTACACGTTCTTTATCACCAATTTGTTTAATAAGAATGGCACCAATACCTGTATGACTAGCGCCGCACTCTACTATAAATGGAACAGAATAATCAGGCTGCGACAATAAAGAAGCAGACACTAAAGCTTGCTTAATCTGAACAAATGACCATTCTGCCTGGGGACTCCAATCGATAATTTGACCCTACTTTTTCTTCTTAACTACATCATTTAAAGAGGAAACTAATGCAGAGAAATTTTTGATAAACCTACGATACCAGCTGCACATACCTATATAACGTTTTATCTCTGTTGTTGTTTTTGGACGTGGAAAATTAACCATGGCTGAAACTTTTTCCGGATCTGTTCTAAGAGAATTCGAACCCACTATAGAACCCAAAAATTTCAACGCCTTAAAAAATTCACACTTTTGTAAATGTATAGTAAGATTGGTGTTCTTAAGGCATTCCTTTACTTCATTTAATAACTTAACCTGTTCTTCAAAAGACAAGGAACACAGAATGATATCATCTAGATAACAGAATACATTGAGAGGACCAAATAGAGCATTTACTAATCGTTGTTGTGTTTGCGCACTATTTGTCAGCCCAATTTTATACTGACCTCTAGAAATCATGCTGAAAGCAGTCTTGTCTTGAGCACTTTCAGAAATAGGAATTTGCCAAAAACTTTTTCTAAGGTCCACACAAGATATAAAATTTGCATTAGGTAATGAATTAAGTATTCTATCTATATTTGCCATCGGATAACTGTCATGTTTTGTGATGTCATTCAACATCCTTCCATCAAAACAAAGTCTATATTCACCAGAAGACTTCTTTACTAAGAGCACTGCGGAATTCTAGGAACTCTGACACAGCTCAACCACTTCCAAACGAAGCATTTCACCTAACTCTTCATTCAGAATTTTATTCATGCATAGTGACATGATAGAAGGTTTCTTTCTAAAAGGTTTTGAACCGCCAGTACCAATACCCATAACTATTTTATCAGTATGACCCAATCTATCGGCACTACTAATTTCATTAAAGGAAATTACAACTTGGGCTTCTAATTTCTTAGAATCAGAAAGGACTTCTAAATCAAGCAAATAATCTTTACATTTTAAAGGCACAGAAGAATGTCCTATATACAACAATTGATTTCTAACATCATCCTGTACATACCAAGAATTATTCTGAAAATCTGCTATAGGTCCAAATAATTTCGCAAAATCTCTACCAAAAATAAATGCATTAGGCAAAGAAGGTACTACTTAAGCAATAAGAACACAACACTGATTTCTATACAAATGGGTAAGACAACTACACCTACTACAGGCTTTAAAGGTCTATCCGCAGTAGATACACCTTTTCTATCGGAACAAAAAATCTTTAACTTCAACTCTTCGATTAAAGGGATAGCAAGAGACCCAATAATATATGTAGTACACCCAGAATCCGATAGACCAGTGATGTCTCTATCAAACAATTTAACAATAACATACGGACGATTATCACATGGTTTCTCTATGAGTAACGAATCAATCTTTGGGGTATAGGGCGTGCAACAAAATTGTTTAACTACTTTAAGCCACTCTAACCATTCTTCTTTACAATAATATTCTTTTTGATCACGCAACATATCAGTAGCCTTTTAAAATAAAGCAGGATGTCGGCTATGCAGCATCTGCTTTCTTACTCGTTTTTTTGAACAGGATGAATAGGAAACAAGCGTGACACCTTTGCCACCTCAACGATAAAAAAAAATTTTCTTTATAGCTCTACAACTTGTAAACTAATGACTTGGACGTGAACAATTCCAACAGGTAGGTCGTTTCTTATTTGATGAATCTTGAGAATTGACTGGAACAGAATTAGAAATATTTTTATCAAGAACTTGAATTTGTGGAGATAATTTATTTTTATACCCATGGCTTGTAGATGCAGACAAATTTTCATTCAAAACCGGACGTTTATATCCAAATTGCGGCTTGAGATTAGACTTAAATTTATAGGAATTAAGATAAGTGTACCAATCCCTGACACCATAAGGAAACGCGTGACATAAATTGGTAGTAAAAACTAATGGTTTAACATTTATAATGGACTTTTTGCTCTTTATTCCAATAGTTGAGTATGTATACTATAAGAATTTGCATTTATATTTCTTTAAAGGGTTTAATAATGTTCTTTTAAATGTTTGCAGATGTCCCAATATCTTACAGGTAAAGATTAGATTTTTGCCAATAGCTGACATGCGCTAATCCCTATACCTGACAGAAAGTATAAAATGAATAATTTTTGAAATTTTAGTGTATTTGTAGTTATAAAAATAAAAAACTACTTTTATGTAAGTATTCAATATATTATCTACATAACGTAGGATAGTTACATGCTGATAGTTAACTAACTAAGATAAACAAAGCTAAAATAATTTTAACTATGTCAGAGTCTTGACACCACTTTTCTCCATTACTGTCACAAACAGCTTATTCGATTTAACCTTCAATACCCGACCAGGATAGTACATTTTTTCATAGGTAACTTTCACGTAATTGCCATTTTCAATATTTTTTTTAAAAACTTTGTCCTCTGCATTGTTTTTGTTTGCTTTAATATCAATTATTTTAGTTTTTTATGTGGACGATGCAACATTTTTTGGATTTAGTACCTTTTGGAGCTCTATTTTTTGCCAGTTTTCTTCTTTAATTTTTTTTGTTGTAACTGTTCCTATCTCTTTCTTTTCCTTTCAAGTTTTGCGTTTTCTAAAGCTTGTTTCTTTTGTGCTAATTGTATATGATATTGTTGCCATTGTTCGGAAGACGCTACAGATGGTAACTTAATTTTTTTTTCAATTTCACTTTTGTGTTTCGGGCCAATGCAATAAGGTTTTACATGGTGTAGGTACTCCATCAGGAATGTTGTTCGTTTGAACTCTGATGGGACTTTTTCAAGGGTGGCATTTATGTTTTCAACCAAACAACTATAATTTTTCTTCATGCACTCAACTTCATCAACAGTGTTCTTAGTGGTAGTTAGGATATTGGCCATTGGACTCACATTTTCTTTTTCAGGTTTTAATGGCGCTACCTTCTCATCAGTGGGCGTTGTTGATTGCAATTCATTTTCAAAGCTGCTTAATTTAGATGCAGTTATTGCTGTTTTATTACTTGTTTTATTTTTGCTCGCTAAATCCACATCAGCATCACAGTTCAGTATTCCATTCAACCAGTCTGCCTCATAGACATAGTCAGCATCACTTATATTCATTTCTAAATTGTTAACTTCATTAAAACTTCCACAGTCATTTTCGTCATAAATACTTCCAGATTTGCTAGATGTAACAATAATTTTTCTTTCACTATTAAGATCTCTTTCGGTAGGATCAATATAAGCAATATTGGCTGCACCTACTACCAGATTAACTGTTTCCCAAAGTTTAAACAAAGACGTATCTTCTACAGGACCATTCCAAATGCCTCCACAGGATTGAAATAACTGTAACTTATCTAGCCCTATTTGTTTATTTAGTTCTTTGGCAAACTTCTTTCTTGTAGGTTCATCATCATTGTTTATTTTAATTTCTTCATTTTTATTTTCTTTTCTGTGCAAAAGTTTTTATAATTAACTACGTTACTATCCAAAGGGCAAAGACCACATGTTCTGAATCCATTTGCTAGCATTTCTCTAGATATAGACTTCATTAAAGCTTCATTCAGTAATAACGCAAAATGTTCCTTCTTCAGTCTTTTAACGTTATGAGTTATTCTGCATTTCAATACAGCTTTCTTCCAACAGTTTTTTAGAGGATGAAATACCACAACATCCATAGGTTGGAGAAATTGAGTGGCATTTCGATAATGTGCGCAGGTATGATTCCATTACTCTTGCAAAATTTGCTCAATGGCAAAGTTAAATGAGAAGAGTGACCGTCAACAACAAAATTGCAGGAAGTTGTATGCTGTTTTCTTGTAACCAGGAATAAAACGTATTTGTAATATACATGTAAAAGGTTTCACCCTTCATCCAACCATTATCACTTTTACCAATCGCCCAAAAACTGGGTACAGAATTGGCAATACTAACTGAAATTCTCTCATATGAGAAGATTATCATTGGTGGCGCTAGAACACCAGCTACATTTCCTGTTATTAAAGTTGTTAGGCACTCCTTCTCATTAGCACTTATCCTATTGTAAATGGTTTTTCTCCCTTTTTAGCAAGAACCCTTCCTCCTTTCGGATTTAAAAAACAGTTTTGTCCGTATTAAAAACTATTAGGGACTTCAGTTATATCAAGATAATTATTTTCCTGAAGATAGTTTTTAACTTTCAAAAACCATTGCCGAATATTGGTTTCGGTTAAGTTAGACCGACAAGTCATTAGATTTTGAGAAATTCTTTAATTAACTTCAGGATGTCTTTTTAAAAACATCGTACCAATGTTGACCAGGTCTGCCATTAAAAAACGAAGTGTTTTTTAACTGCTTTACTATGAGTTGAACGCTATCCAACAGGTATTCTTTATTGATAGAGAAACCATTCTTTGCCATATGCAAAAGCCACTGAACCAAACCATCCTCTTCTTTGCTGGTTAAATAGATACCTGGTCTTATTTTCCGCTTTTCTGGATACTTCCCTGTGCATTTATAATGTAGCGTTATACAGGAACCAGAAATTCTTTGCTAGGTGTAGGTACACTCATGCCATTTTTACAGCTTGAATTGCACGATCCATAGACTCTTCGGTATACCTTAAAATTTTGCGATTCATTTCTTATTTACTCCTAAATCCTAGAAAAAAAGTGCTTATTACTTTCAAGTAAAATTTAAACGGAAGGAAGGAAGTATAGTATAGTATGTCGTACGAGTTGGTCGCATTGACTGCCGCGCTGGTTAATAAGTAATTGTGTGATCCTAAATTTCTATATACAATGAGTATCACTCGCTCAAAAAGTTCAAGTACAACTCCATCTGGTGAAACGAATGGTCCAGATATGAACATACCATTCGATATGAATGACCTTGCAGATAAAATTGTTATAAAACTGGCAGGTAATGATGTATTTCTAAAGGAGATCAGTGAAATAGTAAATGATTCTATCGTTGAACAATTTGGAAATGTCATTAAAAATGTGAAATTAAAGGTTAGTCAATTAGAGGTGGCTGTTGAAGAGATAAAATTTAAGCATGCTGTAGCATTGGATACACATGAGCAATACAGTCAATGCAACAATATTTGGTTATTTGGTGTTCCCTTTGAAAGAAACGTGAGTTCTGAAGATGTAGCAATTAGTTTGTTTAAAGACAAATTGCATCTGGATATAACAAAGGATAGCATTGATGCCTGCCATCATGTAGTCGGTAAGGATAATCAGCAACGTATAATTGTCAAGTTTCTGAGATCAAATACAAAAGAACTAATACCTCACAATAAGAGTAAACTTAAAGGTATCAATATGGTTGTAAAGGAGGACTTAACAAAAGTCCATCTATAAACAGACACTAACTATCTTTGGGACCAAAAAATTGCGGACGTTTAGAGGAATTGTTTGTATAAGATTAAAGAATAAGAGTGTGTGTGTGTGTATGCATGCGTGCATGCATGCATGCGTGCGTGCGTACGTGCATGGGTGTGTGTGTGTGTGTGTGTGTGAATGGTGCTTATTTCTTGCTTTTAATTACACTTATTTTGTAGGCTAATCTTGTCGAATTCTTGATCAAGTAGCAAACAGTCGATCATTATATTCATTTTAACAGTATGAAAATTGCTCACTTGAATGTAAGGTCACTGCTTTCAGATTTTAATGCTGTTAGTCATTTTATTTTGACAAATGATTATGATGTTTTGTGCATTACTCAAACTTGGCGGACCTCCGATGTTAGTACACATGCAGTTGCACTGTCAGATTTTCAACTATTTGGCTGTGATAGAAAAGATATAGGAGGTGGGGTTGCAGTTTATCTAAAAGAATCTTTCAAAGCAGATTTGGTGCAATTTGATCTTTCGTTGAAAAGTAATTTGGAACATTTATGGATTACTCTAAAAATTAATCGTAGAAACATTTTCATTGGGGTTACCTATAGACCGCCAAATAAGAGAAAGAGACACTCTAAAATTCCGGATTTTATTGAAGGTATGGAAAATATCTTGTCATTTATAAAACCCATAGCTGACTATACAATTTGTTTAAGTGACTTTAATATCAATATTTTAAACTCCACCAATCCTTTGTCGCAATGCTTCAATGCTTATGTCTTTTCTAAAATTATTCAGGAGCCTACGCGTGTTACACAAAAATCTAGTACCCTTATTGATCCAATTTTTACAGACTTCTCCCAAGTACGAGATTGCGGTACTATAAATGCGGATTTGATCAGTGATCATAGGCTGTTTTTTTTTGCGATTTAAATATTAAGGTTAGCAGGTGTGCGCCAAAATATGTCACTTTTTGCAATTATAAAGATTTTAATTACGATCACTTTACAAGAGATTTACAGCCATTGCCTTGGATAAACCTGCTGCGAGAACCGAATCTTAATCGTAAGGTTTGCCTTTTCATCAAATTTATTCTAGATATATTCAATATTCATATGCCTTTAAAAACTGCTCACGTAGTGAAGCCCCGAGCACTTTGGTTAACAGATAGTATAAAGCAATTAATGAAAACGCGTGATTCAGCATTAAGTAACTTCAAAACATCAAATGATTCTGATGATTGGTATTTTTATAAAAAATTATGGAACACTGTTTTGTCCGAAATACGTGAAGCAAAGAAAAAGGCTTTGTTTGAGGCACTTAATAGAAATGACCATCGTGAGACCTGGAAGATCCTTAGAAATCTGAATGTAGCTAAATCACATAACAATATTTCATTGCCTTACCACCTGTCGAATCCTGACGAAGTCAATAAATACTTTGCCTCCTCATGTACATCTGATGATAAAAATTGTCAGGAAATGATCAATTTCTATAGAAATAATACTTTTAGAAACAATCTACGATTTGAGTTTCGAATGTCTTCTGTGGAGGAAATAAATAAATATTTGAATAGTTTCGACTCAAATGCATATGGATCTAATGGTATATCGCGAATTATGTTAAAGTATTGTAGTTCTTTTATTGACGCTTACATTTTATATATTATCAATTGCTGCATCAAACAAAATACTTATCCGGCAGATTGGAAACAGGCCATTGCATTTCCTATTCCTAAGGTAAACGATCCTAAAACCTTTTCTGATCTGCGAGTGATTAACATTTTACCAATGGTTTCTAAAATTTTAGAAAATATGTTATTTAATCAGATGCTTGAGTTCATTAATCATAACAATTTGCTACCGGATTGTCAGTCCGAATTTCGAAAAAACTTTAGCACAATTACATCTTTAACTAATGTTACTGATGATATTTTAAGATCAAGGGATATACGCCTAATTACGGTGCTTGTGTTGATCGACTTTTCCAAAGCGTTCGATACAATTAATCATAAATTTCTATGTGCTAAACTACGCTATTTTGGATTCACCGAGTCTACAAATGCGTTATTGCAGTCTTACTTAGAAGAAACTTCTAAGAAAATTAGGAGCTAACATTGACAAGGAACCGTTTATTAAGGACGAAACACGGAAAAAATCCCCATTAAATTTTAAAATACCAAAATCGAACAAAAATACACGATAGAACCCCAAACAGAAAGAAAAATAAAAATCCCTAAATTCAAACAACAAAGTAGGAATCATAGATCACATAACATTTCAACAAGGAATAGAAACCCCAACTGCATTAGTACAAATAATAGATAAATATGCCACTACAACGATGTTAAACTCAAATGATTACCACGTAGAACTAACAATAATGAACCCGATTAACATAGAAGAATTAAATTTTAACGAAATGGAAATAGAAGAAAATTTAGAAAACGATTTAAACCCCATAGAACATGACAAAATGTTAAGAGAAAATTTAAGTGACATTTGCTTCAATACCGACATCAACCAAGAAGAGCAGAGAGCAATTAAAATTTTATGTTTTGAATACCGCGACATATTCCATTGTGAAGGAATACCCCTTACATTCACCAACACAGTTAAGCATAATATCGAACTAACAGATAACACACCAATATTTACAAAAGCATACCGCCTATCTCAGGCAAGCCAAGAAGTAGCTGACAGACAAGAAGCAGACTTGTTAGAACAAGACATAATCCAGCACTCCAACTCACCATGGAGCATCCCCGTACTAATAGTACCTAAGAAGTTAGACGCCTCGGGCAAGAGAAAATATAGAATGGTAATAGGCTACAGAAAACTAAACGAAAAAACGGTAGATGACAAATATCCACTATCCAATATAACCAAAATTTTAGACAAATTAGGCAAATGTCAATATTTCTCAACATTAGACCTAGCCTAAGGTTACCATCAAGTAGAAATGGATGAAAAGGATATATCAAAAACCGCCTTCAGCACACCTAGAGGACATTATGAATATAAACGAATGCCATTTGGAATAAAGAACGCACACGCTACTTTCCAGAGAGTCATGGACAATATATTACGAGAAATACACAACGAGAAATGCCTTGTATACCTAGACAACATCATAGTTTATTCAACATCATTAGTAGAACATATAGAAAGACTGTATTTGAAAGACTGAGGAAAGCACACTTTAAAGTACAACTAGACAAAAGCGACTTTTTACAGAAAGAGGTATCATTTTTAGGACATATAATAACACCCCAAGGAGAAATGCCAAACCCCGACAAAACAAATGCAGTACTAAATTACCCCCTACCAAAAACAAACAAGGAAATTAAACGATTTCTAGGACTTAGTGGTTACTACCGCAAATTCATCAAAGGTTATGCCCAGATAACCAAGCCCCTGACAAATTGTTTTATAGAAAGGAGATAAAATCGAACACAACCCGGAATTCATTAAAGTTGTAGACAAAATTAAAAATATACCAACAAATCACCCCGTTTTAGAATACCCAGACTTTACAAAACTATTCATATTAACGACAGACGCATCGAATGTTGCGTTAGGCCCAGTATTGAGCCAAGGAAAAGTAGGAAGCGATAAACCAATCAGCTATACATCCAGAACCCTAAATGAGACCGAACAAAAATATAGTACCATAGAAAAAGAATTATTAGCCATAATTTGGGCAACAAAATATTTTAGACCATACTTATACGGAAGAAAATTTTACATATTCACCGATCATAGACCATTAGTATGGCTATGCAAACTTAAAGAACCAAATTCAAAATTACAACAATGGACAATCAGATTAGAAGAATACGATTACGAAATTATATACAAAAAGTGAATTTATAATACCTACGCAGACGCCCTAAGTAGAATACAACTCAACGCACTAGAAACAGAATTCATTATAGAAAACGTAGACGAAACAGAAATAAGGGAAGACCCAGAAGAGATCGACACAATACATTCGACACAAAACGAAGAATCTAAAACCGCGATTAAAATATTAAACGAAGCCATCGATATAAAACCAAATCAATTTATAATTACCGAAGTTTTGAATAACCCCAATCCCGTAAGATATACAAAAGTAGACAACAAGGAAATATACCAAATTCAAATAGAAGCACAAAACTATTTAACCATTGTAGATGCATTCACAAAAATAGGCCAAGCAATATCTATTACTTCTAAAAATAGCATTGTCGTAACACAAAGATTTTTACAATACTTTACATTTTATGGAACACTCGAAACAATAACCTTAGACAATTGCGAGAAATGACAAGGGAAATAGACTGGTAGAATTTTGCGACAAGAACAACTTAACCATCACAAATACATTATTTCAACATCATGCTAGAAGACGATACCCGTGGAAGATGCCAGGAGATATAGGAAGATATCAAATAGATTACATTATTGTTAGACAATGGTTTAGAAATCAAGTAAAAGACTGTAGAAGCTACCTGGAAGCAGATATAGACACTGACCACAACATCGTAATTATGAAGGCCGCTCTTAAATTTAAAAATCTGAAAAAGGGGAATGGAAAAAGGCACTTTGACTTTGAGAAGCTAAAAGATAAAGATATCCATGAAAGATTTGAAAAAAAGTCAAATGAATTGCTGAGAGATATCGGGAAGATTTCTGATACTATGGAAGTAGAAACAGAATGGAATAACATTAAATCCAGCTTAGACATGACGGCCAGAGATATTCTGGGGTATTCACAAAAAGAAAATAAGAAACCATGAATAACAAAGGATATCCTGAATTTAATAGAAGAAAGACCAAAATACAAAAATAGATCAGACGAAACAGGAAAACAGAGATGCAAAGCCAAAAAATGGGAAATTATTTGCAAATGCAGGAAAGCTAAAGAATAATGGATTGTGCTAAGAGGTACAAACGAAGATGGAAATAGGAAAGACAGACGAAGCATGCAAATTAATTAGAATGAATTTTAGGGATATAAAACCATATAGCAAAAATATAAGGGATGCGGGAGGAAACATCATTATAGAAAATGTAGAAAAAAGAAGCTAGATAGCAGGAATATATAGGGAATTTATATTCAGGAGAGGAATTAACTGCATTAGAACAGGAATCAGACATTGACAATGATGACCTGGGATATCCTATACTTAGAGATGAGTTTGAATTAGCATTAAAGAGTCTGAAAAATGGTAAGGCACCGAGTACCGATAAGATGCAAGCAGAAACTCTAAAAGCTGCTGGACAAGCAGTAACAGAATGTCTCTTTCGACTTGTAAACTATATGTATGAGACAGGCGAGGTACCCAAAGATTACCAAAAAAAAAGAGGCGCTGATAGATGTGAAAATTTTCGAACAATAAGCTTGACAGCACACGTTTCAAAAACATTAACTAGAATTGTACAAAGACGAATGGAAAAACGAGGTGAAGAAATACTGGGAGAAGATCAATTTGGGTTTAGGCGAAACAGAGGAACACGGGAAGCTATTTTAGCTCTGAGGGTGATAATGGAGAAAACAATAGAGAAGGGGGAAATCGTATATATAGGGTTTGTAGATCTGGAAAAAGCATTTGACAATGTAAAATGGAAAAAAATGTTTGAAATACTCAAAAAGATTGGAATGAGTTATAGCGATAGACGAATAGTACATGGCTTATACAAAGAACAAGCAGCAGTAATAGAATTAGAGCAAGAAAGTAGAGAAGTGAATATTAAGAAAGGAGTGAGACAGGGATGCGTCTTATCCCCATTAATTTTTAACTTGTACATAGAAGAGGCAATGAATACTGTCAAATGCAGGAAGGCATTTGGAATTAATATTTAGGGACAAAAGATAGATATGCTTAGATATGCAGATGATATAGCGGTATTAGCTTCTAACAAGGAAGAATTAGAAGCTGCTCTTAATGGAATGGAAACAGTTCTCACGGAGGGATATGGTATGAAAATTAACAAAAATAAAACTAAAGTTCTAGTATGCAAAAGAGGGGAAAATAAATCAAAAACAAATATACAAATAGGTAACGAGAACTTACAAGAGGTTAAGGATTTCTTCTACCTAGGAAGTCAAATAACACAAGATGTGAAAAGCACAAAAGATAAAACAAAGATTAGCACAAGGTTGTGCTGCACTTTACAAGAAAAAGCAACTACTGTGTTCAAAGACCCCAAACATAGAAACAAGGAAAAGATTGCTTAAAACATATGTGTGGAGCACAGCACGGTATGGCTATGAAACCTGGACAGTAAGAAAAGCGGACAAGAAAAGGTAGAAGCCTTTGAAATGTGGTGCTACAGACGTATGATGAAGATACCATGGACAGACAAAGTTAAGAACAAAGAGGTACTAGAAATGGTAGGGGAAGACAACTATGTGGAAAACAGTAAAAAATAGGAGAGATAGGATGATAGGCCACATACTAAGACATGAAGGAATAGTGCAGAATATATTAGAAGCAGAGATAGGAATAGAGAGAAGTAGATGTAGACCTAGGTTAGACTACTGCATACAGATAGTGAAAGATGTAGGTTGTGAGAATTTCAGGGAAATGTGTAGGCTAGCTCAGAATAGAAATCAATGGAGGAACGCTTCCAACCAGCCGCAAGATGGAAAAACTAATGACAAATATAATAACTGTACTGAAACATGGTGATTATTATAAACAACTACAGATATTGGTTTTGCAATACTCTCAACTAATGTTAATTGTGCGAAAGGATTTATTTGAAAACTATTAATATGTCAAATGTCTAAGTGTTGGGGGAACCTTGGCAGCCTAAGGTCGCTTAACCCCCTTCACATATCGTTTATTTACATTTCCAATGCTCCACCAGAAGGTACTACATTGGTTAGGAGGCGAGTTTTTTGTTGCCTGGAAATTTAGAATTTTGCTGAACCCTTGCCGTTCCAGGCAAGGAGGGATCTTTAACGTGCATGACAACACTCACACACGGGACCTCCATTTAACCTCTCATCTGAACGAGGGCGTAATTTTTGTGAAAAACGCTCACCTGCCATTTTTCAAGCAGTTGGCCATGTCGGGATTTAAACCCGGGATCTTGGGATCCGTAGTCTTACGCTTACTACATTGATCCACGGCGACGCCCCCCTTCACATACCACTGAATCTTGGTGAAATAGGGCATATAATTAGAAAACAATAGAAGGAAATAGAGCTGTATATTGGATGTTCTGAGAATTGCAGGGAACGGTGTAGGCTAGCTCAGGACATAAATAAGCTGAGGTACAAGTCCAACCAGTTTCAAGATGTAAAACCTAATGACGAAAAAATAAGTGCTCTTAAATCTTATGATTATTATAAACAACTACATGTTTTGGCTGTGAAATAATTTCAACTAATGTTGTTTGTGCGAGAGGATAAATTGGAAAAGCTATTTATTTGACAAAGGTTCAGGTGCTGGGGGAACTTGGTAGCCAAATGGTGCTTCCCCCTTCATATACCATTGAATATCGGGGAAATAGGGTATATAACTATAAAACAATAGAAGGTGACCGAACTGCATCAAACAAGAAAGAACAGCAGCTATGTTCAAAGACAACGGACATAGAGACAAGAGGAAAACTGTTCAAAGCATAGTGTGGAGCACATCACAGTACATCTATGAAATAAGGGCAGTAGGAAAAGTAGACAGAAAGAGATATAAGCCTTCTGGAATGTTGTGCTTTAGATGTATGAAGATTGTAGCATGGACAGACAAAGTTAATAACAAATAGGTTGTAGAAATAGTACAGGAATAAAGATATCTGTGGAAAATGAAAAATAGGAGAAGTAGAAGGCATTTCTGGGAATAGTATGGGATATACTACAAGCAGAGATAGGAAAAAGGAGGTAGAGGTAGACCGAAATCAAACTTTAGCACACAAATAGTGATAGATGCAAACTGCAAATTTCAGGAAAATGTGTAGATTGGTTCAGACTAGGAAACAATGAGGGTACGCGTTCAACCAGTTCTAGGACCGAAGACCTAATGATGATGATGAAACATCGATAACTCAATGCTTCTGAAAGAAATACATTGATTAGCATGTTAGCAAATACAAGCATTCTTTAGGGTGCTGCAAATAAATCAACATAATAATTAAAAATAGTTAAAAGTAAATATCATTATTATTATTAACATAAAAATTAGTAACTGTGCACTGGCGATAGTATGACGTAAATGAATCCATATACATATTTATATTTGCGTAATGAGGTAGGGTTGAGTGCACATGGGGCATATGCCGTTCTTTACTAATTAATCTTGACAGAAAAATGCATAAACTATAACGCAAAATACCACTCGCTAGAAAAACGAATCGCGTATATCAAACCGTTACGAAGATATAACGCCATATTGCAAAAGCACAAATTGGTTTTTTTTTTGTATTTGTAAGGCCGGGAAAACTAGTTCGACTAGTGAATCGGATAGTCTTTATGTTATTACGTAAATCATAACACAATCGACAAAAACAACAGGTACCGGGTTCAGTGGGAGAGTAAGAATAGGTCGTAGGAGACGATCGACAGCCTCTGGTGTGCGATTGTAAGAAAAGTCGTGTTGTGGAAATATCTGAAATAAATAAATAGTAAAACAACCTAATAATGTAGGATATTACACCTACTACTCATTGAAGTAATAAAAAAAATATCAACTCAAGTAATATTAATAAGTCACAGAAGAATAGCACAATTAAAGTAATCAAAATATATGGCAACTTTTGGTCAGTAAAGGAAAACGTTCTCCCCATGCCCCAAAGGGCCGTAATTCAAAGTTAAAACTAATACTAACAACTATGTACATATAGGAGCACGCATTTGTAGAATAAACACATGAAATATTTATTTAGAATATAATGTCCTTATTGGTAATATTTTACCAGTTCTAGTGGAAAGTTGAACCCTGAAGATAACTGCAGACTTGGCAAGTATCACTAGAATGAACGGTATAAATTCAAATATCTAAAAATCTTGTTGTTTTGTAAATTAACTATTTACTTAACTGGTTGTTTGCACATCCAATAGCCTATCCGTTAGCCTATTTTTATTTGTTCTTTTTTAATGTTGGTCTGATAACACTACTGGCTCTTCGAATAGCTTGTTTAAGTTTCTGTGCCGCATCGTTCTCGTTCCAACTAGTTAAATAAGCTGGGCTGTGTGTTTTAAAATCTTATCAAGATATTCATCAAGTTTCTTTAAGGTCTTTATGATCAGACTTCAAACAACCTAAACTTATGTATAATTTAAAAAATTCTAAGATACCTTAGAATTGGCAATTGTTTCATGAACGATATACAATTTTTGCCATCAAACCGACAAAATTTAAAAGAAATCGGTAAATCGCTAAAGCCGAATAAAGTCATATTAATAGTTCAATTACCAAAAGCATTAATTAGATACGAAGGTGGGTTAAATAGAAGTCTATATTGGCTGATAAACAAAAGAGATTAAGGTGAACTAGCCTTAGACCATACAGTGGGTAAAAAGTAGTGTTAAAAATACGATTAAATGATTTCAAAAATTCTAAGGACATTGGTTTAATGAGCCACATTTCAAAGTATAAAATAAAATAATATATAGTAAAAGAATAATAAAAAGCAGAAATTATAAGGGGATCAGTTTAGAGTTAGAAAGAATATCACTTTGAGTACTATGGAAACTATGCCAACACTAAGCTTATTATTTTGGGAAATAATAAGAGCAGGAAAAATACAGTAATATGCCTTGTAGATATATTTAAAACTTTTGACAATGCAGAGAATATAACGCTTAAGTTTTTAGAGAAAACATGAATATTTATATAGGCAGAGGGGTGATTTATAACTTGTATAATAAACAAATAGCAGATATACTGGGAAGTTGTAAATAGGATACTAATAGAATGATAATAGTAAATCTAAAATTGGAAAGGTTATTAGAAGCAAATGAGCTTTATTGCTTAGAATGTTGATTGCCAATACCAATAAACCTATTGAAAATATAAAACTAGAATAAACTTTACAGAAGGACAGACCTTGAATAATTCGTGCTTTGCAAAATTGCCGTTTGCTTATAAATTGCTTTCTTTTGCTGTAAATACTTACAGTAATTAAAAATGGTTTTATAATCGCTGAATTTATTATTAATCAAATAATTAACAAGTATTTTTATTTGCATGACAAGACAACTACATTTAACACTATTAATCCTTAATGTAGAGGTACAACATTAACCATTATAGTACTTTGTTTTGTTTTTTTTTCTACAACGAAATGTATTGTCAAACCGTAACTAAAACTTTAAAAGGAACGTGGTGATTGTTAAGCTTGAACAGCTATTGAATTGGATACAAAAAATTAAGCAGTATTGTGTAACAATACAACAGTATAGTTCACATCATTACAGAAGTAAAACTTGCGACACTAAATCTAATGAAAAGATCTTTTACATATATTAATCTTGCAATCAAAATACCAAGGTACTGACTTAAAGACACTGAAGGATAAATAAACACAAGGAAATATTAAAAATCAAACTGATCAAATAAAATATTTAAAATTAAAAAGATAAACTTAGCAGATTCAATAACATGCCTTAGAATATCAAGACAGAAAAGAAGTCAAAGGAATGTTTTATGAAATGGAATTGCAAATGGTTAGACATCCTGGAACATACCGAAAAGGAAAGTCCAGGTAAGAAAGGATACAAAGTCGTAAATTGCAAATTGTTATTGTACCACTTTTCTAACACTATGGTATTTTGTCTTGCACGTTATAAATTATTATTGCTATGTTGATAACAATAGATAATACTTAATAAACAGGTCTTGCATTTTAATTCTGACAGCGTAGAACATTCAAGCGTAAGCATATCAGTTACAATGTTATCAAGCATTCGGGTTTCTAACCATTTCTTCTTTTCCAAGCCCTTTATTAACACTTCTTTGCCAGATCTAACAATTTGCTTTAAATACAAAGGTATACCATGATGATACTAATGCAGCTGTATAAGATTCATTCCAAGTAACACCATGAATATTCTTTATTACCCAGGCGTTTTGTTATAAATAATCATTACTCTAACAGTTGCAAACATTGGCAGTTTAAAAATTTTAAACCGCATAACGTTTTTCAAAAGGTCTAGAACTACAATTTCTTTGCATGCAAATTAATTTTTTTTATATTTAAATCTCTGAACATCGATTATATACATTTTAATATATGTTTGTCAAATGTGGTATAGCTTCGACTAGTTAAATTAATGTTAAGATCAGTCTTCTTATATTGCATCCACATATCCTTAAAAGTATCCTTTTTGGCTATCTACTTTTAAGATGCATCATAACAGTGAACATGCTAGGTTGAAACCGGTAGCCATATATTTTGCAGCTAACCTACTTTTTAACTTTTCACATGAACAAACCTGTGAGTTCAGAATCGGCCTAATGTATTTCTGCATGTATGCAGTTTGGGTTAAAACCGGAGTAATGTATTTTTTATATGTATGCAGTTTTGGTTTGAAACCCACTTTTATATATTTTGCAACTAAGCTACTTTTTTAATTTCTTGCTTGCCTAAATCTACTGCATACATATATATATATATATATATATATATATATATATATATATATATATATATATATATATATATATATATATATATGACATAATAACCACTATTCCGAATTTCTTACGTCCAATTTCATATTTTTGAATTTCAGTATTCTTTTAAATAAATACATTTCATAGCACTACTAATTATTGATTATTCTAAATTATCGTATGTATCAAGTTAGGCAACCACCTTAGCTACTCTCAGTGATATTATACATTCTGGTTTTGTTTATCTAAATATGTTTTATATTCAATTTGAAAGTGTATTTATTGAAATAATTTGTATATTGCTCATTGAACTGTATTACTTTGACTTTGTGTTCTTTCGCAGAACATACTTGTCTAAGCGAGATTTTCCATAATTGAAGCATGCAATTACACGTGTATTCTTTTTCAGTTGACCTTGTCCATGCATTTTGGTAGGTATCTTTTCAGCGTTTATTAACTAACTTCTATCTGCTTTAGCTCATATGGGTTTTGGCTGTAACAAACTTACAAGTAGCCTGCACATTTTTTTTCTTGAACGACTTCTGCGGATTCTAAGTATTACTGTTGCTTTCTAATAATCCATTATCACCCTTATCCCACATGGTTTATAGTGAAGTAGGAGAACGCAGATAAGTGTTTGTAGATCACCCAGTACTAACATACCGTGGATTCTAAACCTAAGACGATTTCCACTTGTACTATTTTGTACTAACATATTTGCTCTAACCTTGTTACGCTTTATTTTTAAAGCAATTAGGAATTAGATTCATTAATTTAGAAGTTGGGGACTTTTTTTAGAATTTGTAAAAATCCTCGTTAAATAGTGCAATTTCGTTGACGCTGTGAAACCTCGCATTAAGTAACGTTTACACGGATCTCGACGTCAGCTGCTTATCTTTGCAATTGTAAGCGCTGATGTAGGGTTCCGTCGTGAGAAGAAGTTCATCTTCCCACGGACGCAGGCGGAAGTACGTCAATCTCAGTTAGAGGTGGGAGACATTTAAGGTGAGGATCGCCGCTTAGCTCATCAGATTTTATCATACCGTCAGATCTATCATACCGACATACTTATCGTACTATTACCGGGCAGTGCTGATGCGAGTGGGTTCCGTTCTTATTCTTTTTTAATCTATCCTTACCGTCTCGTCAGTGCAGCCCTACCATAAAGGAGCCGGCGCAACGACTCCAACAAGTCACAACAGGGGAAGGCAGAAAGGACAAAGCCCATGAGATCATCAACGTCAAGTAACCTTCAGGGTGTGTTTTTAATAATTTCATTTTATTTGCCCAAAGATTTATTGGAAGGGTTGAGTATGATAACTCTTAATAGAAATATTTAATGTAGGAAGGAGTATGTATAGTGTACCAAATACTATTTTAATGTTTGTTTACCATAAGACATTGTACTAATTCTCTTGTAGTTATCAGTGAACCAGCAATGCATATACCAAGTGTATTGGTATAAATGTTTACCAAGGTGTCATTACATTGATTACCTTTTTGTAAGCAAATATTATGTACTTACTATATTGTGCATGTGTGATTTTGCTACCTGGTGGATTGTTTTATAAGCATTATCTTATAGACTGTTCTTGTAGCTAGTAGCTATGTCTAAACCTCTGTTGCCATATTGACCTATTTAGCTAGCATATCCAATGTGGGACTTGAGTGCATCTCAATTGTGTAGAAATAAATAATCTAAAACCGTTATCAAGGAGGGTGACGATTAACAGATACTGTAAGTGTAAATATTCTTCGCGCGCATCTTTATTATATTTAGTAGGAAGCTTTAAAATTTGTATAAATTTCAAAGTTATAGCAGGAGCAAAACGAATATTGTTGAAAACAAGTTCTTAGTAGTAGTTTATTTCAAGGTTTTCTCAATAGCTTGGTAGTGTGGTAAACAAAATAATCGTTGCAAAATTCTCGGTAGGCAAACAGAGGACATGCTCAAACAACATTTATTTTCTGCGAAGGTAGTGATGTATGGAACAGACAAGAATCGATATAAGATAAAAACAGATTTTTGATAACATGCATTCGAATGGGATAAAGGATATATGTTAAGGGTTCGTTTGACCTTGTAAGAAACTGTGGGACAAGGAAAAATTAAAACTGGGTTTATACTGAGCTCACCATAGACCAGAATAAAAGTCAATTTAGGGTTTCACGACGGGCTTATCTACTCGTATAAAATAAAACTGTTGAAATAAATAGAAATCATAAAATTTTGAAAGGTTTAAGGATTGAGATTGTAACATTTTATGAAACTGTATATACAAATGTGTAAATATTTTCTTGGCAATGGAAACTGTTGCATTATTTAAGTGGTAATTTTATTTGACTATATGTGAGAAAAAGTGAACTTAGGATGGTAAGTATATCCAGGAACAAGCAGATTTTAGAGCTAGCCGGGGTGTGCAGAAATAAAAAGGAGGCGTTCCAGAGGTATTCTTTGTTTTTTTAATCTTTCCAAAAAAAATTGACGGCCCAACAACGCTGAGACTTGAAGGCGATCCAGATATCTTTAGAGTCATCCACAGTAACTTTTATACGGCCCAATTCGTGCGGCGAGAATTGAGTCTAGAGGTTTAACCACAGCAATATATATATTGCTGTGATATACTCCTTTGAATGCGGGAACTGGGTCCTTTCAACAAAAAAATTCTAGTCCCACCGATTGGGCGTCATAAACTGCTGTGATCCTGGTTTCGCCTCTGCTGCTCACCTAATTTTATAAACCTCCTCATTCATAAAATTAAACAACACATTCCTACCACAAACATCAACGTTAACTCTATTTACATCAATATTCAGAATACATTAAATTTTCAAATTAAATTTCAGCATAAAATTCAGTTTTAAAAAGAATTTCAAGATTAATTTTATTATCACTTTAACGTGCATCCAGAATTAAAGTCCTTGTTGGATGCCTACTAATTAATATAACAATATAAGCAGACCGGAGTCTGAGTATAAAGGGAGCATCTACCACCCCTTTACGTTAATTAACCAGGTTCGTCTAATTGAGCTCAAAGACATACCTCAAATTTCATCATAATCCAGAACATCAATACTAAATACCCCTTTCTACTTAAACAAGCAAATTTCATCTTAACATTAAAATTTTATGGTTAGTACAATTTCACTAATGTCCATTTAAAGTAAATCAATTATAAAGTTATTCAACACACACAAAAATATCAAAGTTCAACCAAAATAGTATAAATTTACCTGAAGTTTACAGCACTCGTAGCTTCAATGTACATCGTCCCTTTTGTTAATCACACCATTCCAACTGGATTATATTTACAGCTTCTGATTCTCAACGCTTTTAAAATTTCTCCATCACCATTTATTTAAAGTTGTTTCGGGGCTTTTCCGGAACTCATCTGTGTATATCTGACCCTGGTTTTGTGGATCCAGACACGTATTTGAACCATTTAATTATTAACACCCCCGAAAAATAACAAAGAAATTCATACTTCTTTCTCCAATATACGCCAAAACTGCCTACTTTTGTGTATACATTTGTCGTCGTAAATTTTGCTAATTGGTACAGTGATACTAAATTTTATTACCTTGTATCTAAGTGCACTGAAGTACATTCATGTTAGCACGTAAATAACAAACTATTTTGAATCACTAAAATATACGAGCAAAATTTTAAATTATTTTATCAAACTAAAATGCACTGTTTAACATCTTCAATCAAGTCGCGGATCTAAGAGCTTTTAACGCGTCGAATAGTCAAAAGTCTAAGAGACCTAAATTCATATTACCACCGGTATATATAGCGAATAGCCGGCACGTCGCTTTTGTCCTCAAAACAGACAATTCTTAAGAATTTCTCATTCTATGTTCCCAGTCCGTCGCTCGCGCGTCGGTTTTACGAATTTTCACTCGCCCCATTTAAATCTCAGAAATTCTCACACGGCACGCAAACATGTCCGAGAAACACTAATTAATTTTGTACAGAAATTGTTGTTTCTACCTCTGATATTTGCATCCTATTTTCAACCAATTGTGACCCTCGTGACGTTGCTTAAATCACGTCTTTTACTATATGTGTCTTTGCTTGACGCATTTTCTCTTTCCTTTTCTAACCTGTTCGTATTGGTGCAAATTGATATTCTTTATTATCGATTATATTTTAGTCCATGTGGACTATCTGGGTTAAATAACCCCGTATCGCACATTCTCGTGAATATTAAGCCCCGGTTTCTCCAAGATTCTTTGAAACCATTTGTTATCTACACAATTTTCGCCGTACGTGATATTTAAACTACGCAGGTGTTCAAAATAATATTAATTCTCAGAGCTTTTAAATAAACCCTGTTTTGTATTTCGTGCTAAAGCATCTGACCGTTTCCAATATCCTTAGAATCGACATGTTTATCTAAACAAATTAAACTGAAATTGCCTTTTAAAATACGCAGGTGTGTTCAAACATCCTACTTCTAACTAACACTTCTAGGATTTGCATTTTATTGGGTTTTACAAGTTTCTGTAGATATTATCTGTACGTTTTGTTCAATACCGGTTACTTGAAATAGAGTTAATTAAGATAAATTTTGCACGTAATTTCCATTTGTTTAGGAATAATTACATTACACGCAGAGCTTTTTAATACTGCTTCTTTTGATATAAAGCGTCTTGTACATGATTTAAATCTCTTATGTTTAATGAAACTAATAAATTTTTATGCTTCACGGTTTTAATAACGCGTATTATCTAATAAAATTCCTTATACACGGTGATTAAAATTATTTGATGTGATTATTTAATTTTCTACCCTGGTCTAAATGTGAGTATTTTCCCCCTATTTGAATACAAATAATCCCACTTATTTGAATGCAAATATTAAGCATTTAGACAAAAAAAATTACAAAAAAAATTGCCTATCTCTCTCTACCCTTATCTATCTAACTTACCTACTTTGTCTCCAATCCAAAAAAATATTTACACCTATCCTATATCCCTATCCTATTCCTAACTCTCACCTAATTTTATAAACTGAAATTATCCCTAACTTCATCCTACTTATCCATCTAATCCTATATACATCCTATATACCTATCCTATTCCTAACTTTTAACTAATCTTCACTATACTTTACTTCCCCTTACCTAATCCTATATGCCTATCCTACTCTTACTCTATTCCTAACTCTCCACTAATCTTCTATGAAATATCTACACTTAACCTATCTTATTTTCTTCCTACATTTACTCTTTATTCTCATCCTAAAGCTATTCCTAATTATCTCCCATATTTATCCTATACCTAGCTTTATTTTCTATAAACACTAAAATTCACCTATCTCTATCCTTTGTTCATCAAATTATTTAAATCTAACTCTCTTCTTGACCCTCCAAATCTTTCTTCTCACCAACCTAATACTCTTCATCCCTATTTCTCCCCCTTCTATATCTATGCTTATCATCCCTGTTATCTCACATACAATAAACTTATCATCCCTATTATCCTTACACTTAAATATTGCTTCTTCTTCAGTCCCTACACTTGTCTGTTTCTCATTTATTATTGTTTCCCTTTCTGCCGACAAACCAAACGATACTACTTTACAATTATCGATTTTTCCCTCTACGGAAAATCCTATGTACCTTCTAGAATTCTTATGTAATGGAATCTGCCAGAATGAATTCCTTAAATCTACTTTATTAAAAACAAACTTGCCACTTAACCTCGTCAAAATATTTCTGCCTTCACCTGCTCCCGATATGCTGCTTCTACCCCACTACTTCTGCATGTTTTGTATTAAAGCTTGAACCTCTACTCTCCTATCCTCTGGACATCTTATTGTGTTGATCTGTTTTACTTCATCATCCTCTACCTCTACTACATTAATATTCAACCCCGTGTCATCCTCTGTGACTTCATAACTGCCCTTCCATGGCACTACCCTATCCTTAATCCTTATTACCTTCCGTTCCATATCTATCAACACCCCTAACTTCATCATACAGTCAACACCTAAAATGCTCTGAAACTTCAGTCCAGGTACAATTACAAACTCCTGTTCACAGCTTAAACCTCCTATATCTATCCTAAGCACCACAACACTATTTACTACAGCAAACTTCTTTTTATTTGGAGCTACTAAATGACTACGCTTTATAGGCATAATTCTATCACAAACCTTATCCCTAATTTTGCTGACGAATTCCTCCGATATTAAACTCGCCTCTGCCCCTGTATCAAGTAATACTTCTACATTATTCTCAAAATTTCTATATTAATAATTGGCAAACATAATTTTCTACAGTTTCTGGCTCTACTTCCTCCTCAATTTTGAAAAATTCACGTGGATGTTCATATACATTTACACTGAAATCTAGTGGTCTGTCGCGTTCTAAAAATCCTGTCCAGGTCTGTTTTCCCTACTCGGTCCTGGTCTAGCCGTCACCTCCGCGTATGTCCTAGGCGTTTCCACTCGTTCCGTGTCTGTATTAGCAGTCCCCCTCATGTCCGGTGAACTATTCCTTCTGGTCGGTTCCGGTCTCGGTGCAGGTCCCTTCCTAAACTATTACTCCTAACATATGGTCGTCTCTGTTCCCAATTCTGTCGCTGGTATCCGTAACTATTCACCCGTCTAGCGTAGTTGTCCCTTCTATTGTCAAACCTAACTGTGTTGATCTGTCTTTCCCTATTATCCCGAGGTCGTCCACTACTTACGTCGTCGTACCTCTGCAGGTATTCCAAAAACATTTCTCTGTCCACTATGTTCTGTAGTGCTACGTGCTGTCTTATGTCTACCTCGAAGTGTCGTGATAAATACTTAATAATTTGTCGGTCCGTCAGTGGTGGGTTCAGTTGCTTTGCTATGCTATACTTGCGTATAGCATATTGCTCCTACTTCCTGAAAATTCTCCCTTAAATTTCCTGTGATTAAGTCGTCTCGTACCTGATCTTGTCTGTGGTCACTCCAGTAGTGCTTTAGAAATTTGTTTTCAAAGTCCTGATACGTGTCTATGTCCTGTCCAACTAAATTGTACCACGCTTCCGCATTGTCTTTTAATAAAGCCTTTATCGTATTTAGTTTAGTCTGTTCGTCAAATAAATTTCCCACTAGATTTCTTACACTATTAATAAAAATTTGTGGATTTACCCTGTTATCGCCATAAAATTTCATGTGTTGGTCCAATGATACTCCACCTGTAGAAAATCTGGGACCATCCCCCGTTAAATTTGACATGTTGTATTTAATACTACTAACTTCGCGTTCTACCCTGCCTAACTGATCCCTACATGAGTCCGTCACTTCAGTCATTTTACATTAATCTCTTCTTCACAGAACATGCGTACTTCGGACTTTAAATGTCCCATTTCCTGTCGAAGACCTGTAATATCACGCTCATTTTTTCAACCCTATTTTCAACTTCCCCATCTTTACGGTAAGACTATTTTTAAATTCTGAAACTTCTTTATTCGTCTTATCTATTTTCTCACTTAGGGTTTCCCTAACTCCTGTTAATGTCTCATTCATTCGGTCAAATTTTCGATTTGAGTCCTCTCTCGCTCTATTCGATTCATCGCTTAGCAGTTCTAATTTTCTGTTAGACTCCTCCATCGCTCTATTCGATTCTTCCCTAGCTCTATTAGATTCTTCACTCATCCTCTAACATTCTCAATATCATCTCGTTTCCTTGATCCCTGATTCCGTCCTCGACTGATCTCTACTGCCTCCAGCTTCTTCCATTTTAGAATTTTTTCGCACAATGCACTATCGTCACTTCCAATTTCCACTCCTTGACTCCTTAACCACTCTTTCTCTGCATACGTTCTAATCACTCACACACACTCTCAAAATACTCTTAAATTTATACACACACAGAAACTCTCTCTCAGATCGCCAGTTTCCTGGAATAAAATCACAAAATTTTATTTGGAACTCGAGCCCTCACGTTGTGGTCGCCATAAACTGCTGTGATATACTCCTTTGAATGCGGGAACTGGGTCCTTTCAACAAAAAATTCTAGTCCCACCGATTGGGCGTCATAAACTGCTGTGATCCTGGTTTCGCCTCTGCTGCTCACCTAATTTTATAAACCTCCTCATTCATAAAATTAAACAACACATTCCTACCACAAACATCAACGTTAACTCTATTTACATCAATATTCAGAATACATTAAATTTTCAAATTAAATTTCAGCATAAAATTCAGTTTTAAAAGAATTTCAAGATTAATTTTATTATCACTTTAACGTGCATCCAGAATTAAAGTCCTTGTTGGATGCCTACTAATTAATATAACAATATAAGCAGACCGAGTCTGAGTATAAAGGAGCATCTACCACCCCTTTACGTTAATTAACCAGGTTCGTCTAATTGAGCTCAAAGACATACCTCAAATTTCATCATAATCCAGAACATCAATACTAAATACCCTTTCTACTTAAACAAGCAAATTTCATCTTAACATTAAAATTTTATGGTTAGTACAATTTCACTAATGTCCATTTAAAGTAAATCAATTATAAAGTTATTCAACACACACAAAATATCAAAGTTCAACCAAAATAGTATAAATTTACCTGAAGTTTACAGCACTCGTAGCTTCAATGTACATCGTCCCTTTTGTTAATCACACCATTCCAACTGGATTATATTTACAGCTTCTGATTCTCAACGCTTTTAAAATTCTCTCCATCACCATTTATTTAAAGTTGTTTCTGGGCTTTTCCGGAACTCATCTGTGTATATCTGACCCTGGTTTTGTGGATCCAGACACGTATTTGAACCATTTAATTATTAACACCCCCGAAAAATAACAAAGAAATTCATACTTCTTTCTCCAATATACGCCAAAACTGCCTACTTTTGTGTATACATTTGTCGTCGTAAATTTTGCTAATTGGTACAGTGATACTAAATTTTATTACCTTGTATCTAAGTGCACTGAAGTACATTCATGTTAGCACGTAAATAACAAACTATTTTGAATCACTAAAATATACGAGCAAAATTTTAAATTATTTTATCAAACTAAAATGCACTGTTTAACATCTTCAATCAAGTCGCGGATCTAAGAGCTTTTAACGCGTCGAATAGTCAAAAGTCTAAGAGACCTAAATTCATATTACCACCGGTATATATAGCGAATAGCCGGCACGTCGCTTTTGTCCTCAAAACAGACAATTCTTAAGAATTTCTCATTCTATGTTCCCAGTCCGTCGCTCGCGCGTCGGTTTTTACGAATTTTTCACTCGCCCCATTTAAATCTCAGAAATTCTCACACGGCACGCAAACATGTCCGAGAAACACTAATTAATTTTGTACAGAAATTGTTGTTTCTACCTCTGATATTTGCATCCTATTTTCAACCAATTGTGACCCTCGTGACGTTGCTTAAATCACGTCTTTTACTATATGTGTCTTTGCTTGACGCATTTTCTCTTTCCTTTTCTAACCTGTTCGTATTGGTGCAAATTGATATTCTTTATTATCGATTATATTTTAGTCCATGTGGACTATCTGGGTTAAATAACCCCGTATCGCACATTCTCGTGAATATTAAGCCCCGGTTTCTCCAAGATTCTTTGAAACCATTTGTTATCTACACAATTTTCGCCGTACGTGATATTTAAACTACGCAGGTGTTCAAAATAATATTAATTCTCAGAGCTTTTAAATAAACCCTGTTTTGTATTTCGTGCTAAAGCATCTGACCGTTTCCAATATCCTTAGAATCGACATGTTTATCTAAACAAATTAAACTGAAATTGCCTTTTAAAATACGCAGGTGTGTTCAAACATCCTACTTCTAACTAACACTTCTAGGATTTGCATTTTATTGGGTTTTACAAGTTTCTGTAGATATTATCTGTACGTTTTGTTCAATACCGGTTACTTGAAATAGAGTTAATTAAGATAAATTTTGCACGTAATTTCCATTTGTTTAGGAATAATTACATTACACGCAGAGCTTTTAATACTGCTTCTTTTGATATAAAGCGTCTTGTACATGATTTAAATCTCTTATGTTTAATGAAACTAATAAATTTTTATGCTTCACGGTTTTAATAACGCGTATTATCTAATAAAATTCCTTATACACGGTGATTAAAATTATTTGATGTGATTATTTAATTTTCTACCCTGGTCTAAATGTGAGTATTTTCCCCCTATTTGAATACAAATAATCCCACTTATTTGAATGCAAATATTAAGCATTTAGACAAAAAATTACAAAAAATTGCCTATCTCTCTCACCCTTATCTATCTAACTTACCTACTTTGTCTCCAATCCAAAAAAATATTTACACCTATCCTATATCCCTATCCTATTCCTAACTCTCACCTAATTTTATAAACTGAAATTATCCCTAACTTCATCCTACTTATCCATCTAATCCTATATACATCCTATATACCTATCCTATTCCTAACTTTTAACTAATCTTCACTATACTTTACTTCCCTTACCTAATCCTATATGCCTATCCTACTCTTACTCTATTCCTAACTCTCCACTAATCTTCTATGAAATATCTACACTTAACCTATCTTATTTTCTTCCTACATTTACTCTTTATTCTCATCCTAAAGCTATTCCTAATTATCTCCCATATTTATCCTATACCTAGCTTTATTTTCTATAAACACTAAAATTCACCTATCTCTATCCTTTGTTCATCAAATTATTTAAATCTAACTCTCTTCTTGACCCTCCAAATCTTTCTTCTCACCAACCTAATACTCTTCATCCCTATTTCTCCCCCTTCTATATCTATGCTTATCATCCCTGTTATCTCACATACAATAAACTTATCATCCCTATTATCCTTACACTTAAATATTGCTTCTTCTTCAGTCCCTACACTTGTCTGTTTCTCATTTATTATTGTTTCCCTTTCTGCCGACAAACCAAACGATACTACTTTACAATTATCGATTTTTCCCTCTACGGAAAATCCTATGTACCTTCTAGAATTCTTATGTAATGGAATCTGCCAGAATGAATTCCTTAAATCTACTTTATTAAAAACAAACTTGCCACTTAACCTCGTCAAAAATATTTCTGCCTTCACCTGCTCCCGATATGCTGCTTCTACCCCCACTACTTCTGCATGTTTTTGTATTAAAGCTTGAACCTCTACTCTCCTATCCTCTGGACATCTTATTGTGTTGATCTGTTTTACTTCATCATCCTCTACCTCTACTACATTAATATTCAACCCCGTGTCATCCTCTGTGACTTCATAACTGCCCTTCCATGGCACTACCCTATCCTTAATCCTTATTACCTTCCGTTCCATATCTATCAACACCCCTAACTTCATCATACAGTCAACACCTAAAATGCTCTGAAACTTCAGTCCAGGTACAATTACAAACTCCTGTTCACAGCTTAAACCTCCTATATCTATCCTAAGCACCACAACACTATTTACTACAGCAAACTTCTTTTATTTGGAGCTACTAAATGACTACGCTTTATAGGCATAATTCTATCACAAACCTTATCCCTAATTTTGCTGACGAATTCCTCCGATATTAAACTCGCCTCTGCCCCTGTATCAAGTAATACTTCTACATTATTCTCAAAAATTTCTATATTAATAATTGGCAAACATAATTTTTCTACAGTTTCTGGCTCTACTTCCTCCTCAATTTTGAAAAATTCACGTGGATGTTCATATACATTTACACTGAAATCTAGTGGTCTGTCGCGTTCTAAAAATCCTGTCCAGGTCTGTTTTCCCTACTCGGTCCTGGTCTAGCCGTCACCTCCGCGTATGTCCTAGGCGTTTCCACTCGTTCCGTGTCTGTATTAGCAGTCCCCCTCATGTCCGGTGAACTATTCCTTCTGGTCGGTTCCGGTCTCGGTGCAGGTCCCTTCCTAAACTATTACTCCTAACATATGGTCGTCTCTGTTCCCAATTCTGTCGCTGGTATCCGTAACTATTCACCCGTCTAGCGTAGTTGTCCCTTCTATTGTCAAACCTAACTGTGTTGATCTGTCTTTCCCTATTATCCCGAGGTCGTCCACTACTTACGTCGTCGTACCTCTGCAGGTATTCCAAAACATTTCTCTGTCCACTATGTTCTGTAGTGCTACGTGCTGTCTTATGTCTACCTCGAAGTGTCGTGATAAATACTTAATAATTTGTCGGTCCGTCAGTGGTGGGTTCAGTTGCTTTGCTATGCTATACTTGCGTATAGCATATTGCTCCTACTTCCTGAAAATTCTCCCTTAAATTTCCCTGTGATTAAGTCGTCTCGTACCTGATCTTGTCTGTGGTCACTCCAGTAGTGCTTTAGAAATTTGTTTTCAAAGTCCTGATACGTGTCTATGTCCTGTCCAACTAAATTGTACCACGCTTCCGCATTGTCTTTTAATAAAGCCTTTATCGTATTTAGTTTAGTCTGTTCGTCAAATAAATTTCCCACTAGATTTCTTACACTATTAATAAAAATTTGTGGATTTACCCTGTTATCGCCATAAAATTTCATGTGTTGGTCCAATGATACTCCACCTGTAGAAAATCTGGGACCATCCCCCGTTAAATTTGACATGTTGTATTTAATACTACTAACTTCGCGTTCTACCCTGCCTAACTGATCCCTACATGAGTCCGTCACTTCAGTCATTTTACATTAATCTCTTCTTCACAGAACATGCGTACTTCGGACTTTAAATGTCCCATTTCCTGTCGAAGACCTGTAATATCACGCTCATTTTTTCAACCCTATTTTCAACTTCCCCATCTTTACGGTAAGACTATTTTTAAATTCTGAAACTTCTTTATTCGTCTTATCTATTTTCTCACTTAGGGTTTCCCTAACTCCTGTTAATGTCTCATTCATTCGGTCAAATTTTCGATTTGAGTCCTCTCTCGCTCTATTCGATTCATCGCTTAGCAGTTCTAATTTTCTGTTAGACTCCTCCATCGCTCTATTCGATTCTTCCCTAGCTCTATTAGATTCTTCACTCATCCTCTCTAACATTCTCAATATCATCTCGTTTCCTTGATCCCTGATTCCGTCCTCGACTGATCTCTACTGCCTCCAGCTTCTTCCATTTTAGAATTTTTTTCGCACAATGCACTATCGTCACTTCCAATTTCCACTCCTTGACTCCTTAACCACTCTTTTCTCTGCATACGTTCTAATCACTCACACACACTCTCAAAATACTCTTAAATTTATACACACACAGAAACTCTCTCTCAGATCGCCAGTTTCCTGGAATAAAATCACAAAATTTTATTTGGAACTCGAGCCCTCACGTTGTGGTCGCCATAAACTGCTGTGATATACTCCTTTGAATGCGGGAACTGGGTCCTTTCAACAAAAAAATTCTAGTCCCACCGATTGGGCGTCATAAACTGCTGTGATCCTGGTTTCGCCTCTGCTGCTCACCTAATTTTATAAACCTCCTCATTCATAAAATTAAACAACACATTCCTACCACAAACATCAACGTTAACTCTATTTACATCAATATTCAGAATACATTAAATTTTAAAAATAAATTTCAGCATAAAATTCAGTTTTAAAAGAATTTCAAGATTAATTTTATTATCACTTTAACGTGCATCCAGAATTAAAGTCCTTGTTGGATGCCTACTAATTAATATAACAATATAAGCAGACCGGAGTCTGAGTATAAAGGGAGCATCTACCACCCCTTTACGTTAATTAACCAGGTTCGTCTAATTGAGCTCAAAGACATACCTCAAATTTCATCATAATCCAGAACATCAATACTAAATACCCTTTCTACTTAAACAAGCAAATTTCCTCTTAACATTAAAATTTTATGGTTAGTACAATTTCACTAATGTCCATTTAAAGTAAATCAATTATAAAGTTATTCAACACACACAAAAATATCAAAGTTCAACCAAAATAGTATAAATTTACCTGAAGTTTACAGCACTCGTAGCTTCAATGTACATCGTCCCTTTTGTTAATCACACCATTCCAACTGGATTATATTTACAGCTTCTGATTCTCAACGCTTTTAAAATTCTCTCCATCACCATTTATTTAAAGTTGTTTCTGGGCTTTTCCGGAACTCATCTGTGTATATCTGACCCTGGTTTTGTGGATCCAGACACGTATTTGAACCATTTAATTATTAACACCCCCGAAAAATAACAAAGAAATTCATACTTCTTTCTCCAATATACGCCAAAACTGCCTACTTTTGTGTATACATTTGTCGTCGTAAATTTTGCTAATTGGTACAGTGATACTAAATTTTATTACCTTGTATCTAAGTGCACTGAAGTACATTCATGTTAGCACGTAAATAACAAACTATTTTGAATCACTAAAATATACGAGCAAAATTTTAAATTATTTTATAAAACTAAAATGCACTGTTTAACATCTTCAATCAAGTCGCGGATCTAAGAGCTTTTAACGCGTCGAATAGTCAAAAGTCTAAGAGACCTAAATTCATATTACCACCGGTATATATAGCGAATAGCCGGCACGTCGCTTTTGTCCTCAAAACAGACAATTCTTAAGAATTTCTCATTCTATGTTCCCAGTCCGTCGCTCGCGCGTCGGTTTTACGAATTTTCACTCGCCCCATTTAAATCTCAGAAATTCTCACACGGCACGCAAACATGTCCGAGAAAAACTAATTAATTTTGTACAGAAATTGTTGTTTCTACCTCTGATATTTGCATCCTATTTTCAACCAATTGTGACCCTCGTGACGTTGCTTAAATCACGTCTTTTACTATATGTGTCTTTGCTTGACGCATTTTCTTTCCTTTTCTAACCTGTTCGTATTGGTGCAAATTGATATTCTTTATTATCGATTATATTTTAGTCCATGTGGACTATCTGGGTTAAATAACCCCGTATCGCACATTCTCGTGAATATTAAGCCCCGGTTTCTCCAAGATTCTTTGAAACCATTTGTTATCTACACAATTTTCGCCGTACGTGATATTTAAACTACGCAGGTGTTCAAAATAATATTAATTCTCAGAGCTTTTAAATAAACCCTGTTTTGTATTTCGTGCTAAAGCATCTGACCGTTTCCAATATCCTTAGAATCGACATGTTTATCTAAACAAATTAAACTGAAATTGCCTTTTAAAATACGCAGGTGTGTTCAAACATCCTACTTCTAACTAACACTTCTAGGATTTGCATTTTTACAAGTTTCTGTAGATATTATCTGTACGTTTTGTTCAATACCGGTTACTTGAAATAGAGTTAATTAAGATAAATTTTGCACGTAATTTCCATTTGTTTAGGAATAATTACATTACACGCAGAGCTTTTTAATACTGCTTCTTTTGATATAAAGCGTCTTGTACATGATTTAAATCTCTTATGTTTAATGAAACTAATAAATTTTTATGCTTCACGGTTTTAATAACGCGTATTATCTAATAAAATTCCTTATACACGGTGATTAAAATTATTTGATGTGATTATTTAATTTTCTACCCTGGTCTAAATGTGAGTATTTTCCCCCTATTTGAATACAAATAATCCCACTTATTTGAATGCAAATATTAAGCATTTAGACAAAAAAATTACAAAAAAAATTGCCTATCTCTCTCTACCCTTATCTATCTAACTTACCTACTTTGTCTCCAATCCAAAAAAAATATTTACACCTATCCTATATCCCTATCCTATTCCTAACTCTCACCTAATTTTATAAACTGAAATTATCCCTAACTTCATCCTACTTATCCATCTAATCCTATATACATCCTATATACCTATCCTATTCCTAACTTTTAACTAATCTTTACTATACTTTACTTCCCCTTACCTAATCCTATATGCCTATCCTACTCTTACTCTATTCCTAACTCTCCACTAATCTTCTATGAAATATCTACACTTAACCTATCTTATTTTCTTCCTACATTTACTCTTTATTCTCATCCTAAAGCTATTCCTAATTATCTCCCATATTTATCCTATACCTAGCTTTATTTTCTATAAACACTAAAATTCACCTATCTCTATCCTTTGTTCATCAAATTATTTAAATCTAACTCTCTCTTGACCCTCCAAATCTTTCTTCTCACCAACCTAATACTCTTCATCCCTATTTCTCCCCCTTCTATATCTATGCTTATCATCCCTGTTATCTCACATACAATAAACTTATCATCCCTATTATCCTTACACTTAAATATTGCTTCTTCTTCAGTCCCTACACCTGTCTGTTTCTCATTTATTATTGTTTCCCTTTCTGCCGACAAACCAAACGATACTACTTTACAATTATCGATTTTTCCCTCTACGGAAAATCCTATGTACCTTCTAGAATTCTTATGTAATGGAATCTGCCAGAATGAATTCCTTAAATCTACTTTATTAAAAACAAACTTGCCACTTAACCTCGTCAAAAATATTTCTGCCTTCACCTGCTCCCCGATATGCTGCTTCTACCCCACTACTTCTGCATGTTTTTGTATTAAAGCTTGAACCTCTACTCTCCTATCCTCTGGACATCTTATTGTGTTGATCTGTTTTACTTCATCATCCTCTACCTCTACTACATTAATATTCAACCCCGTGTCATCCTCTGTGACTTCATAACTGCCCTTCCATGGCACTACCCTATCCTTAATCCTTATTACCTTCCGTTCCATATCTATCAACACCCCTAACTTCATCATACAGTCAACACCTAAAATGCTCTGAAACTTCAGTCCAGGTACAATTACAAACTCCTGTTCACAGCTTAAACCTCCTATATCTATCCTAAGCACCACAACACTATTTACTACAGCAAACTTCTTTTATTTGGAGCTACTAAATGACTACGCTTTATAGGCATAATTCTATCACAAACCTTATCCCTAATTATGATGACGAATTCCTCCGATATTAAACTCGCCTCTGCCCCTGTATCAAGTAATACTTCTACATTATTCTCAAAAATTTCTATATTAATAATTGGCAAACATAATTTTTCTACAGTTTCTGGCTCTACTTCCTCCTCAATTTTGAAAAATTCACGTGGATGTTCATATACATTTACACTGAAATCTAGTGGTCTGTCGCGTTCTAAAAATCCTGTCCAGGTCTGTTTTCCCTACTCGGTCCTGGTCTAGCCGTCACCTCCGCGTATGTCCTAGGCGTTTCCACTCGTTCCGTGTCTGTATTAGCAGTCCCCCTCATGTCCGGTGAACTATTCCTTCTGGTCGGTTCCGGTCTCGGTGCAGGTCCCCTTCCTAAACTATTACTCCTAACATATGGTCGTCTCTGTTCCCAATTCTGTCGCTGGTATCCGTAACTATTCACCCGTCTAGCGTAGTTGTCCCTTCTATTGTCAAACCTAACTGTGTTGATCTGTCTTTCCCTATTATCCCGAGGTCGTCCACTACTTACGTCGTCGTACCTCTGCAGGTATTCCAAAAACATTTCTCTGTCCACTATGTTCTGTAGTGCTACGTGCTGTCTTATGTCTACCTCGAAGTGTCGTGATAAATACTTAATAATTTGTCGGTCCGTCAGTGGTGGGTTCAGTTGCTTTGCTATGCTATACTTGCGTATAGCATATTGCTCCTACTTCCTGAAAATTCTCCTTAAATTTCCTGTGATTAAGTCGTCTCGTACCTGATCTTGTCTGTGGTCACTCCAGTAGTGCTTTAGAAATTTGTTTTCAAAGTCCTGATACGTGTCTATGTCCTGTCCAACTAAATTGTACCACGCTTCCGCATTGTCTTTTAATAAAGCCTTTATCGTATTTAGTTTAGTCTGTTCGTCAAATAAATTTCCCACTAGATTTCTTACACTATTAATAAAAATTTGTGGATTTACCCTGTTATCGCCATAAAATTTCATGTGTTGGTCCAATGATACTCCACCTGTAGAAAATCTGGGACCATCCCCCGTTAAATTTGACATGTTGTATTTAATACTACTAACTTCGCGTTCTACCCTGCCTAACTGATCCCTACATGAGTCCGTCACTTCAGTCATTTTACATTAATCTCTTCTTCACAGAACATGCGTACTTCGGACTTTAAATGTCCCATTTCCTGTCGAAGACCTGTAATATCACGCTCATTTTTTCAACCCTATTTTCAACTTCCCCCATCTTTACGGTAAGACTATTTTTAAATTCTGAAACTTCTTTATTCGTCTTATCTATTTTCTCACTTAGGGTTTCCCTAACTCCTGTTAATGTCTCATTCATTCGGTCAAATTTTCGATTTGAGTCCTCTCGCTCTATTCGATTCATCGCTTAGCAGTTCTAATTTTCTGTTAGACTCCTCCATCGCTCTATTCGATTCTTCCCTAGCTCTATTAGATTCTTCACTCATCCTCTCTAACATTCTCAATATCATCTCGTTTCCTTGATCCCCTGATTCCGTCCTCGACTGATCTCTACTGCCTCCAGCTTCTTCCATTTTAGAATTTTTTTCGCACAATGCACTATCGTCACTTCCAATTTCCACTCCTTGACTCCTTAACCACTCTTTTCTCTGCATACGTTCTAATCACTCACACACATCTCAAAATACTCTTAAATTTATACACACACAGAAACTCTCTCTCAGATCGCCAGTTTCCTGGAATAAAATCACAAAAATTTTATTTGGAACTCGAGCCCTCACGTTGTGGTCGCCATAAACTGCTGTGATATACTCCTTTGAATGCGGGAACTGGGTCCTTTCAACAAAAAAATTCTAGTCCCACCGATTGGGCGTCATAAACTGCTGTGATCCTGGTTTCGCCTCTGCTGCTCACCTAATTTTATAAACCTCCTCATTCATAAAATTAAACAACACATTCCTACCACAAACATCAACGTTAACTCTATTTACATCAATATTCAGAATACATTAAATTTTCAAATTAAATTTCAGCATAAAATTCAGTTTTAAAAGAATTTCAAGATTAATTTTATTATCACTTTAACGTGCATCCAGAATTAAAGTCCTTGTTGGATGCCTACTAATTAATATAACAATATAAGCAGACCGGAGTCTGAGTATAAAAGGGAGCATCTACCACCCCTTTACGTTAATTAACCAGGTTCGTCTAATTGAGCTCAAAGACATACCTCAAATTTCATCATAATCCAGAACATCAATACTAAATACCCTTTCTACTTAAACAAGCAAATTTCATCTTAACATTAAAATTTTATGGTTAGTACAATTTCACTAATGTCCATTTAAAGTAAATCAATTATAAAGTTATTCAACACACACAAAATATCAAAGTTCAACCAAAATAGTATAAATTTACCTGAAGTTTACAGCACTCGTAGCTTCAATGTACATCGTCCCTTTTGTTAATCACACCATTCCAACTGGATTATATTTACAGCTTCTGATTCTCAACGCTTTTAAAATTCTTCCATCACCATTTATTTAAAGTTGTTTCTGGGCTTTTCCGGAACTCATCTGTGTATATCTGACCCTGGTTTTGTGGATCCAGACACGTATTTGAACCATTTAATTATTAACACCCCGAAAATAACAAAGAAATTCATACTTCTTTCTCCAATATACGCCAAAACTGCCTACTTTTGTGTATACATTTGTCGTCGTAAATTTTGCTAATTGGTACAGTGATACTAAATTTTATTACCTTGTATTTAAGTGCACTGAAGTACATTCATGTTAGCACGTAAATAACAAACTATTTTGAATCACTAAAATATACGAGCAAAATTTTAAATTATTTTATAAAACTAAAATGCACTGTTTAACATCTTCAATCAAGTCGCGGATCTAAGAGCTTTTAACGCGTCGAATAGTCAAAAGTCTAAGAGACCTAAATTCATATTACCACCGGTATATATAGCGAATAGCCGGCACGTCGCTTTTGTCCTCAAAACAGACAATTCTTAAGAATTTCTCATTCTATGTTCCCAGTCCGTCGCTCGCGCGTCGGTTTTTACGAATTTTTCACTCGCCCCATTTAAATCTCAGAAATTCTCACACGGCACGCAAACATGTCCGAGAAAAACTAATTAATTTTGTACAGAAATTGTTGTTTCTACCTCTGATATTTGCATCCTATTTTCAACCAATTGTGACCCTCGTGACGTTGCTTAAATCACGTCTTTTACTATATGTGTCTTTGCTTGACGCATTTTCTCTTTCCTTTTCTAACCTGTTCGTATTGGTGCAAATTGATATTCTTTATTATCGATTATATTTTAGTCCATGTGGACTATCTGGGTTAAATAACCCCGTATCGCACATTCTCGTGAATATTAAGCCCCGGTTTCTCCAAGATTCTTTGAAACCATTTGTTATCTACACAATTTTCGCCGTACGTGATATTTAAACTACGCAGGTGTTCAAAATAATATTAATTCTCAGAGCTTTTAAATAAACCCTGTTTTGTATTTCGTGCTAAAGCATCTGACCGTTTCAATATCCTTAGAATCGACATGTTTATCTAAACAAATTAAACTGAAATTGCCTTTTAAAATACGCAGGTGTGTTCAAACATCCTACTTCTAACTAACACTTCTAGGATTTGCATTTTATTGGGTTTTACAAGTTTCTGTAGATATTATCTGTACGTTTTGTTCAATACCGGTTACTTGAAATAGAGTTAATTAAGATAAATTTTGCACGTAATTTCCATTTGTTTAGGAATAATTACATTACACGCAGAGCTTTTAATACTGCTTCTTTTGATATAAAGCGTCTTGTACATGATTTAAATCTCTTATGTTTAATGAAACTAATAAATTTTTATGCTTCACGGTTTTAATAACGCGTATTATCTAATAAAATTCCTTATACACGGTGATTAAAATTATTTGATGTGATTATTTAATTTTCTACCCTGGTCTAAATGTGAGTAATATATATATATATATATATATATATATATATTGCTGTGATAAGGGGTTGTTTAAGGGTGTACTTTATAGTAAAGGACGTTTAGAAATGAGAAATTACCATAGGCAGCAGAAAACTGCATTTATTTAGTAAAAGAATTAAGAAATGGAGATAGTTTGTAGATAGTTAGCAGTCAACACCCTGTATATAAAGTATAAATAGTTTTAAGCGACCCAAATAAACATAGGAAGACGCATAGTTAGCGTAGAAACAAGGAAGACATTCATTAGGTAAATAGTAAATATTAAATACCCTGTAGATAAAGTTTTAGTTAATTTAGGTAAAGCAAATAATGGTATTTTTCAGTGGAAGCACGCGTAATTTATATGTAAACATAATAAAGTGTAATTAGACACGCATTCAAAAGAGTTCCAAACAATTAGATTAATACGGAGATAGAAATAGAGCTTCAGGAAGCATAATATAAATGCATACAAATAGTCAACCATTTTTGATAAGAAAGAAGATTAAAAATTGCGTAAATAACATGCAGATATGAAAATTAAAAGTCGAATTGCATCAGTTGTTTATGGAAAAGCAATTAGATTTATCAAAACACCGCATGTTGATAACGAAGACAGCTGCGATCAGCTTACAATTATTGGGAAGCATAGAAAATTACATCAGAAACTACTTTAAATGCAAATATTTGATTCGTTAAAAATGAGTGACGAGTTTGTAGACCATACCCACTGACGGAGTGGGAACACAATGATATATTAGCAGGTACAGTGATAACAAAGTCAGTTTACAACTCAACAAAGGCCGAAGTGCGCCACTATGAAATAAAGTGATACGTAATAATAATAATTCAAAGTGAAAAATTGTAAAAGTGCTAAAATGAAAATTACGATTGCCGATTAAACGTAAGTAGATTTTGGTGAATTTATTTTAAACTAAAACATAAAAATAATAGGGCTCTAAGTCCGGGGAAAACAGACCACGATTTCTAAGTCCGGGGAAAATAAACTACGATTTCTAAGTCCGAGGAAAACAAACTACGATTTCTGAGTCCAAAGAGAATAAATGGGAAAATAAATGATGATAAACCAATTCTAAGTTTGGGGAAATTGATAAGAAGTAATTCTAAGTCTGAAATGAAACGACAATAAATTGGGGTGCATAAGTTAATAATGGTAGTCCAGAGGGTGATGGCAATAATTTAAATGCAATGGTTCAAGCGTGTGGATAGACAATATAATCCTGAATTGGGGGAAGATAATTTTATTCAAATGGATGCGTCGATGTGAAGAAAATAGACCAGGTCAGATTTTTAGTTATAAGACATTTTATTTTTCTATATTTTTTTATTTTGAATATTGAATTTGCTTAATATAAATGAATGTGAAAAAGTCAACAAAGGATTTGAATACGTATAAAGTGCGTGATATGATAACAGGTTTAGAACGTTCTACACATCGTTTATAAAGATAATAGGTTTTTTGGTGACTTTGGGTTTTGAGTAAAAAGTATATGATTTTTAATAAATGAGATTTATAACATTGATTAATTGAAAAGTGTATTTCAAATAATTTACAAAAACTGTACATAATATTTGCTTCATTATATAGAATCGAAATTAACTGAATTTTATAATTCCAAATAAATGCTAGTCGAGGTCATAAGATAAAGTTAATGGGAGTGATTTGTTAATTTAAACAGTTCAAGGAGGAGCTACAAGTTGAATAGGAAATTGATAACAAGTAAGGCGGTAACGTATCAAATTTTGTTATTGGTAGATAAGGTTGGTTCAAGATAAAATCCAGTTAAGTTTCTGGAGAGAATTTATAGCAATATTAATAAGACGGCCCAACGTCGGAGGAGATAATTACAATTCTTGTTTATTCATAGCATAAATAATATGGTCGCCCAAACGATGGGGCGCGAATAATTTATAGGGAGCATAGCAATATATATATATATATATATATATATATATATATATATATATACACATATCAACCCTAACAGATAAGAGAAAGAAATTTCTGACTTACGACTGTTATATATATATATATATATAAAAATATAAGCTTCACTCTTATTTAATGGACTGGTCTAATAATAACAAAATGGAGCACTCACTAGGGTGTACAAAATCATTTTAATAAAAGATTGTCATTAATACGTATTATAATGTCAAGTGACAAGTCATTACTTGTCACTTGACATTATAATACGTATTAATGACAATCTTTATTAAAATGACTTTGTACACCCTAGTGAGTGCTCCATTTTGTTATTATGATTTGGGACCTCACCATTTCAATTTTGGTGGTGTTTAACAATATATATGTATTTCTGCATTAACAACTTTTAATACCTTTGAAAAAGGCAAAAACCTTTGCCGAAACGTAAGGTCTTAATTAAATGTTGTGCTAAATACAATATTGGATTTTGATTTGGACTACATCATCCCAATTTTTCATCTACAAAACTAATTTAAAAAAAACATAATATATATATATATATATATATATATATATATATATATATATATATTATGCTTATATCTAGAGATTTCCGATATTAGAATCAATTTCGAGTTATGTCATTTGGGGTTGGAACTAATTGTAAATATTTTCTCAGTTGTTACGTTATATAGTTTAAACAAATCGTTAAATTAAATACGATTCAATACAATAAGCAATTTATTTTCTGTAATAAGTTAGTGTGTTTATTTTTGTTGCAGGTTGAACCAAACTTTTAATTTTTTATTTCAGGCAATATAATTACTTTTGGTCTTGTAAAACCTCGCCTATTCGCCGATTGAGCTCGGCCATTCTTTTTTTTCAGTCTACTTGTATATCGTAGCCAAATTTCTGGCTTATTTAACGTGTGGTTACGATTTTCGTATCATAATTTGATGTACTCAACGTGGGGTCTGATCTTTTTTGCAGCCGCTTTTCTCGACCTGATGTTGCTTTTTTTTTCTCTACGTTCGGCCTGGTATTTAGACCGGTTGACTTATACCTTGTAAACCGGTTGCGGAAAACCGAGCCCTAACATGAATTAAAATCTCACGGCTTTAATCCCAAAAGTAGTTGAATTACGCAGGTCCGTACAGAGTACGTATCACATGGAAAGTGAAAAGGGACTTCCTTCCATTTCCGTTGAATCTGATTTCGCTTCCGAACTGGTAGCGGTTACAGCTGCGATCCAAGAACTAAAACAAACTCTTGTTACATTTAGAGGGGACAAGTCGTCCATGCGTTTAAACGCATTAGCTCCTTATGGCTGCATACAGAACGCTGTTCTAGGATCTCTCCAATGCAGGAGAAACGCCAAGCTTATAATCAATTACTTCTTACTTTAGGTAATCTCCGCGGCTCTTTTGAAACTGAAATAAAAAAATTTCGTCACACTATTACTTTATTGTAAACCCCGATAGCTACCTCTAGCCCGACACACGCTGCTAGTGTCGATTCCGATGAACCTTCTTTACTTACTTCCGAATAGGAATCTGTACCTGAACCAGAATCAACCTCTGGTACAGTGCCTATGTCAGTCGCTACTTTCTTTTCGGCTTCCCACCAAGGCCATCCAGTGTCGAAGTGGAATTTGAAATTTTCTAGTGACCCAAATACTCTTACCATACATAATTTTTCAGAACGGGTCAAAGAACTCAGACAAGCTCGACAGGTGTCATAATTGCAGTTATTTGAGTCTGAAGCGGATTTGTTCAAGTCCAAATCGTTACTTTGGTATCGTGGTAACCGGTATAGGTTTTCTGACTGGAAGTCGTCTAATTTACTGGTTCAACAATTTGAACCCCCGGATTATAAACGTCGATTATTTCAGGATATTTTAAAACAAACACAGGACTCCACGGAAGGTATTATCGAGTACCTAGCTTATATGACTGCCATGTTCTGTTGTCATGGGACTGTACCGGACGATGTCCAATTGGATGTTGTTTCCCAAAAGTTATATCCCTTCTATCTTGCCCAGTTGCCTACTGTTCAATCGCTACAAGACTTGGAAACCGAATGTTTGCAATTAGAACGCAAGAACTTTTGCGTCGAGAACTATGTACTTTCTAGCCATGACAAACTCATACGTAAAACACGATTTTGCTTTTGAGCTTGTTTCGTGTGCTTTCTCTGATGGGCATGACTTATGACTAATTGAGTAGTTACCACTTCTTTTGGTAGGCCTAATATACTACTGTACGTGAACTATGGCTGTTCGAGTAAGAAGGATGCACGGCTTGCGTTGTCCTGGGTCCATCTGTTTCCCTCTGTCCTTGGGGGTGTGACAAACCCATCAACTTGGACGCGCTGGTGATATATATTAATTTGCTGTAGTAGCCTCCTCACTTGTTTTAGTCGGATGTAATAAACGTTCTACTTAACGCTACCGCTCTGTGTTTCTCACTTTATTAAACTTTTATTATTATGCCACGGCTAGCCCTTTTTAATCTACACAGAGTGCACAACGTTACGATGATCAATTTTTTTTTTCACCCCTTTATGATTTCCCGTTTGAATTGATAAAACAAAGTCAATCTATTTTCATATAATGAAAGGAAATAATATTTACAAATTTTGAAATTCTTTAAATACACCCTTCAATCAATTAATATCATATGGATTATTTATCCCAAAATTTATATAGTTTTAATTCAATATAAAGTCACCAAAAACTATACCTTTACAAAAAAATCAAGAACATTCGAGACCTTTTTATGATTATTACATAAGTTTTTACGTACTCAATGTCCTTGTTGACTTTTTACAAATTAGTGGGAAAATTAATATATTCAATGTTAATTTAAATTGAAAAGATTTCTTAAAACTAGGTAGGTCTGACCTGCTTTGTTTCGTGTTGTGGATCAACACCCCCTTACTGTCTTCAATCGAATACCAATGCTCTGCTTGGTTGAGCCAATATTTCAATACAGTTACCCCTTGCTTTCCAAAAAATCACCTCGTTCTTTATTTTATATTTCTCTGCATCTACTTTGTATCTCTTCCCTTAAATACCACTTGAAATTCCAGACTTCGGATCATAAATTAGCAGTGTATTAGAATTGTCCCATAATTATTCCAGAATTAAAATTAGAATTGTTTTATAAGTGAACCAGAAATAGTCCAGAAGCCGATTAGAATTGAATTGTTCCTAAATTAGAATTGTCTTCGACGCAGATTAGAAGCCCTATCACTATAAATATTTAATAATAAATTAATTAACCAATTTCTACTCACGTTTTCTAAAAAAAAAACGGCAAAAACTCTTCATGTATTCTTAACACAATCTTTATGCAGCACTATTTTCACTATATTCTAAACTTTAGTTATTTGACGCGTAGATTTCTGGTTAAAAGTGATATGAATTCAACGTGCATCAAGTGTAGACTGAGCTGTCTTATGACCGGTGGGTGTTAAATAGCTTTTCCCACTACCTTTGGGTTGGGTTTCCAACCAGTTTTACAGATTGTTTCAACCAACCAGCTTTTGTCTTTACTATTCCCTGTATTTTTAAGCCGTTTCTGATGAAATTATTTCGGATTTCCGTGTCATGGTTGTTTATTTGCGATCTTTGATACCTTATTATTTGTTATCGCGGCCGGACTTTTAACTTACGTCTGTTGTTTTGTATAGATAATGCTTTTGGATAATTGTACAAAAATAAATGATGTAACTCTAGTGCTGTTTTCGTTCATGTATTTATTTATTTGAAAGTGCGTTTTCTTATCAAAGCGTTCATGGTTCCAGCGTAATTGCATGAAGGTTTATTAGGTTTCATCTTATCTTCTGCGTATTCTATCTTATAAACTTGTAGAACACTTCTCAGCGTACGTTTAATTACATGTACGATTACTTTTCTGCTGAATACGCGTTCTATTGTTGAAAGATATGCTTACTTGCATTGATTAATGTTAATTAAGGTCTATATACAGGGTGTTAAATGCTTGCTATTTACATAATGTACGAATTACTTATTTTTCTGCTAAATAAATGCAGTTTTCTGATTCCTATTGCTATTTATAGTTAGTACACGACCCTTACTACTCAATACACCCTTATCACAGCAATATATATATATATATATATATATATATCAAGAAGGAACTTTCCCACATAATACATATTTGTATGCTAGTTGTTCATCCGAATACCTTAATCTTACTATATATGTCAAGAAAGACTTGTCCACGTCATACTTAGACGTATTATAGTTATTTGCTATGCATCTTGATACTACGATATGTACCAAGGAAGAATTTCCCAAGTACTATTTAGGCGTGTTCCATTTATTTGCTTATATATCTAAGACTATAATATATACAAGCAAGAATTTCTTTTACTTTACTACTTGTACATATGCTAGTTAGAGTTATATATATATATATATATGTATATATATATATATATATATATATATATATATATATATATATATATATATAATAAATATTCTAGGTAGTTTTTTACACAAGGTAAGTTGATAAATACTAACGTGTTACAGTTAATTAGATGAAATAATAACTTAGACTTTTTATGCAATTTACCGAATTTAAACCAGTACCGCTTTTTGGTTAGTGGAAAAATTATAATAGTGTGTTTCAATGCAGCAATCTATTTCAAGTACTAAACTCATGGTTTGATAAAATTAATGTTTATTTCCTTCAATGGTCTTTATTTGTAAGTGGGATGTTCAACTTGTTGATTTAACTTAACGGTGTAGTTGACAAAAGTACTAAAAAGTATTAAATAATTCAATTTAATAACCACAAGCAATTGAAAAGTGTTACCTAGCATTCAAGTTACATTAATGGCTATTTAAGTGAATGCCATAATTATTGTGTTACAAATTTAGGTGTGGTTGCTTCAAAATCAGTTTAACAACATTTTATTATGTTCTATTTAATGCATGTAGGTCATTGTTTATGTACAAATCAAAATTCTAATTGAATCAACTAATTTTCAGTTGAAGCAACAATCTTCTTTTCTTAGTGCATTAGCAGTGACCAATATTGTGAAAGCTATAAAGATTGTGTGATGTAATAAAACATAAGACCTTGTTGTTTGAGCAAAAGTTTAACGCTGTTATATAATGGAACAAGACCCACAAAGGACAAGGCAAGCATAAGTATGTTGGAAGGGTCGGGATTGGAGTTTTTGTAGTAATATCTTCATAGTCATAGTCTAAACTTTTGCTTTTTTATCCATTTGGCAGTTTTGAGAAAAGTATATATTACAAGGAATTTCCAGGTCAAATCACTTTACAAACTGTAGTTTTGCAGTACTTTATGGATTTGGGCTAAGAAACACGTTGTTGAGGCATTGTTGAAGTTGTAAAACATTGTGATAAATATCTAATTAAAAACAGTAGCATCATGGAAAGTCAAAAAATCACTCTTTACTCTTGTAGTTCTATTGTCAAATTCTTGAAAAAATGCATTTACGAACATTTTCATGTATACTATTATTAACAAATTATCCTTGCTTATCCACCTGAAAGAAAAAAATTGTCATGGCAGCTTGATGGTATTTGATGGGTACATTAATCTCAAGAAAATTTATAGGTAAACATTTATGATACTTTCAATGGTGTAAACATATACATCTGAGGTAATTTTATATACAGTTTTCTGAGGAAAAGAATATTAAATTGAATTTGAGGACAATTATTTATTGTATTTATTGACCTATACTAACCCATGCCAAAGAAGCATACGATGTATAACATTTTAGCTAAATTTTATGTTAAGTGTGTATCATAAACATTATTCATAAAGAGAAGGTGGAAAAATTTGAACTATTTATTTAGTTATAGACTGCAAAAAATTTTAAATAGCTTACTTTAAGAAATATATGCAACATCTATGTATAATATTTAGCAATACTTGTATAGATTCAATGTTTTTGATGTGGGTGAGAAATCCGATGAAGATCAAGTTTGGTTATCAAGGACCTCAAGAGATAGGGATTTTATTTAGGTATTTCATTGTATATAAACATCTTAACTTTTAGAAAAGTTTTACTGATTTCATATTTTTAAGTGAAAGAGAGGAAGATACACATTACAGTCTTCAAATCTATTCGTATCTATTCCAAAACCATGCAGTAAACGCCAATTCTCGCAACTCCATGTATGCCTTTAAATCTAATAATTTTTAGTATGCGTGTTATGTGAATACCTTCCTTTAAGTTTTATTGAAAAAACACAAAATAGTAACGCATTGAAATTTTTCCAAAATATCGTTGACAGATATGTAACTACTCAGTTGCTTTTTATGTTCCAATAGTTTATAAATCATACCATCATTCTGCAAACAGATTTTATACAATAATTACTGCAATATACAAGTAGTCGATCACTATTTGTCGGTACAGAATAATTTTAGTAAAATCAATACAAATTTCTAAACATTCTAAAGGCACGGTATCAACATATTTTTCTATAAATTATTTATATGCTTTCCATTCTGTTTTAGACAGATTTTGTAATTTTCTTCCATTTTTTTATAGTTTTTCTTATGTCAATTATCTTTAATTCTTATTTTAATTTAGTTTCAAAAAGAATACTTAACAGTAGCAATATTTACCACAAATATTATTAAGCTAGAAATCAATTTTCACCCAAGATATAATACCTTAAAGTTTCTGCATAGTAATCAAATAGATAGCCCTAAAAGTGGTACCACATAAATAAACAAATAGTATTACTTTTTTTACAATTACCATATAGCAGATTTGTAATGGTTGGGGAAAAGGTTGTATTTTATTGAAACTGACAGAAAATAATCGTATTAGTTGTTTTTTAGTAATTTATAAACTAATTGAGACGTCCCTAAAATTTAAATACTCATTGGAGAAAGATTGAACTAGAAATCTTGTTTTTAAAATTCTAATTGCTTTACTTAAACTTGACAAATATATTTAAGAGAACTTCCAACTTAATTATTTCTTTTAACAAAATAGGTCCTGGAGCTAAAATTCTGTAAAGCTGATTCTTAGTACTATCCATTTTCAATACAATACAAAAAAACATACCAAAATATGAAAAATTAAGCTCCCCAGTGGCACTCGATTTATTGATAAGAAATCGATATAGAAGATTGTTTCGTACACGAATTATTTATAAGTGACATTTTGCCTTTGTTTTAAATGATAATTTTAGTTACCCGTTTGAATGAATTATTCGTTGTTGGTGGTAATTACATGATTTCATTTTCCTGTTGTTTCATTATTATACATGTATTTTAGTAGCAACTATATTAAATTTTTTTTTCAGTTCCAGAAAGAGTAAGCGAAAGGATAATGTGCTGTATTTAACGCCCAAAAAATGTGAATTAGATTCTCATCTATGGTTTACATCTAAACCGCTTTCAAAAAAAAAAATAGCGCACATGTATAACCGTGCCAGAATTGTTAGGGAAGTAAATGTTAAGCTGGAAAAGTTGCCCTAAGTAATGTAAGTTGTTAATACTGTATTATAATAATTATTGTTTTTATATTATCTCTTATATTGTTTTTATATTACCTCTTAATCTTTTTATTATTATGTATTATAAAATTACCGTTTAGTTTAAAATGCTATATATAATTGTTTTGGGTTTTCAAAATGTATTCATGAAGAAACCCAAACTTTTCTAACAATTAGATTTTAGTAAATATTGCAGTTCGTAGTTTTTTTGTATACATTTATATATTAAAAAATAACAATAAAAATTTCTTTGATTTTGTAATATTTTGTATCAAATCCTATTCATTAATATGTGATAATTATCTTCTAAATATTTTTAAATATTTCTGGTTCTTAACCACATGTCAGAAACCTAAACAATGTGTTCACAAAAGTATGACATTGATTTAGGACATTTCAGAATAATGCACTATTTTCAGCGATATTCCTAACCGTTCATAATTTAACAATTCTTTATGAATTTTCAGTTCGCTATTTCAACATAAAAGTCAAAGGTAGATGTTAGCAAAATGAATTTGGCAATGAAACGCAAACTTACCAAAAGGTTTAAAAAGACCCTGTTGCTTAATCAAGAGTTTTGAATGTTGTATATAACTATTGTATCCATAAATTATGAAAATCACATTAAAAATAAACTAGAACTTTCCCTTTTTCTTACTGTGTTCTTATTTTACCTACCATAAAAAGTGAAAGGAATTCGGGAAATGTGTATAAAATTTACAAATAATTTTATAGTAAATACTGAATTTGAATCAGAATAGATTCAGTCTTTTGGCTTCAGTACAAAAGAAATCTGCATAAATGTTATAAACTTTTTACAAGTTGTTTTAGTAAATAAATCAAATGACTGTCGTTATTTATTTACATGTGTGATTGACCAATATTCAGTTTCATGGCTATTCTCAATGGAAAACTTAAACGAGGGCGAAGTAATTTTAAACCATATTTGGAGGTACTTAAAAAGTTAAAACATCTTATTTGCATCATTCAGTGTCGTATTCTGGTACTATATACAGGGTGTGCTATATGCTGACTGCTTTTGTCAGCATAATCGGTGACCTACATGCATAGATACCAAAGCGTTTAAGCTTGCCACAACAGGTTCTTAACTAGTAAAATTTTCAATTTAAGAGAACTTAAAATCTTTAATTTTTTTATTGAAAAACGAGTTACATATATTCCCCATATTAATATGTATTGAAACGTTTTTTCTTACTATGGCCTGACGTTGCCGGCACCAGTGAAACATATTTTTCTTGACTTACTAAAACACCAGCCTGGCACTACTTTATTAACACCATACTTCAAGTTAGGTGTCTGCAAAACTAAGTCTTCCGACGTAACTAGGGGTCTATTCCTTGGGTAGAGCTATGAGCAATGGGGGTAAGTCGAAATCTGTGGGGGTCACACTCAAACTAAAACAAACAGGCGCCACCAAGTCCAGATGGATTTATATTAATGGCATAGCAAATTTCTAAGGGCGGACGTGGAGACCCAAAGAAAAAAGATCGCCTTCGCTGATATACAAACTTGTCTTAACAGAATAAGACACTGCTCCTGTAAGAAAGAATAATAGTTAAGTTACCTAAAAAAAATGGGAACACTATTTGCGTCCCTCAAGTATATCTAAAATGCATAGAGAATATTTCCTACATAATGGAATCATAAAAATTTAACTCTTACTGTCTTTTGTTTATGAGGTCTGATCAAACTAGATCAGAATAAAAAAAAACTTTAAATGTAGATAATTAATTTACTAGAAAGAATTTTCTTTGTTTCAGTAAATAAAATTTCATTGTAATTAAATAAAATAAATATTTGGTATTCTTGCAAAATTGTTGTAAGGTTTATCAACTGATCCTTACTCAAATATATTACAATTCGGTGTAACTAACAATATTAAGGTTTTTTTTATAACCCAACCAGATCTGTGTAGGTCACTTACAAATGAATATTCTAAATTTTCTCATTAATTTAACAAAATTAAAATTAGTCTGAAGTTAAAAGAATCACCAAGATATTCTCTAATTTTATCAAAAGTGGCAGTACTGTAATGTTAAACATCTGTTAGCCATTGTGCAATTGTTGACGGCATTGTTCAAACAAACAAGTGACGTAATAGCAGCTGTTAATTTACGTTGTAGCCACGTGTAGTCACATATTTACGGAACTAAGTGAAATCAAACCCGATACTGGGGAAAAACAGCCTAATCACAGGTAAACTGAATAACAATTTTGTACATCTAACAAACAAAATGAAATAATGTACTTTCAGAAGGAAGTACTGAGGAAATTCTAATTCTATTACGAACCCAAAACCGGCTGTCGTCTTTGGTTGCAATGGAAACAGACTTAGCAGCTTCGGGGTCACATGAGCTACAGCATTACTTCATGCGTAATCTTCCGTTTTCTAATTTTATTTACAAATATAATCTTTCATTGTGTAGTCCATAAGTTAAGGTTTCTACATTGTAATTTCAAAGTGGTCGTGCGGTTTCTAATTTATTGTTGCAATTTCTGACGTGTTGTTGCGGTTTCTGACATGTCGTTGCGCTAAATAAATTTTAAATTAGCTAATATGATAACGAATATGCAAAATGTGGATTAAGTACTAACCGTTACTCAGGAAGTGTTTCACCAAAATAAGGCGACCCGGAGGTCACTCGCCATTCTTTTGAATGCATCTTCACGCTGCCTTTAACTATCGACGAGTGCGCTCGCTGCGTTCTTGCATGGTGGGAGGATCATAAGTGGGGTTCTCGAACCTCTCACGCGCGCGCCAGTGGCTGTGGAATTGCACCGAACTCCGAAACAAATAGACTACTAATCCTAGATATAGTAATACTATAAAAATTTGATTGTTACTCGAATCTTTATTTTAGTTAATAAAGGTATTTCAATATTCATTGTACGTTTAATGAATAGGTTCTTTTACTGCTAAAATAAAATTGTTACACTACCCCTTTCCTAAAAGAAAAAAATTTTTTTTTTAGAAAAACTTCAAATATAACAAATACAAAAAAAATTTTTTATAACAATACTAGCCTTTCCTGCCTTTCCTGCCTTCCTAACTAACTATGCAATTTTATAAATTTATTCAAATGGGGGGGACAAATATTTACAAATGAGTGTGTTGGTAACTACGCGTACCTGACGTCCATCGGGAGACAAAATCGGGGAGTCACAATCGGTAATAATCAAAATTGGGAGGGGGTCAAATTAGAAAGTCAAACACTCCACGGGACAAAAAATTCAAATTTACAATATTTCCTGACTTGAGATTCATACTTCTAACAAGGCTAATATTTCTTACCTATAAGCAAACACTTACGATTTACTTCTAATTTCAAAAAAAACTTCACTTCCAGGAGCTCATTTAGCTCTATCTACAAAAAAAAGGAATGCTTCCTCATCAAGACAGCATAACTATTCAAAACATCATCACTACAAGGTGATAATCAAAAGTAAGACCCTACTAATAGGTCTATATTTAAACACCATCATCACAAAGTGATAATCAAAACAAAAGTGACCTAACCATAAGGTTACTTATCAAATGCAAATACAAAATATCATCGCTTCATCGTAAAGAGATGATCAAAACAAAGGTAACCTAACCATAAGGTTACTTATCTAATCCAAATACAAAATATCATCGCTTCATCGCAAAGAGATGATCAAAACAAAGGTAACCTGACCATAAGGTTACTTATCAAATTCAAATACAAAATATTATCACTTTATTACAAAGAGATAATCAAAACTAAGGTAACCTGACCATAAGGTTACTTATCAAATTCAAAATACAAAATTGAACCAGTCAGGGCTGTAATATCCTACACCCTACTGAATATCCTATCACTAAGTTCTAACAAACAACTGGTCTCATTAGTGATGGACCAAATGGTGAGACTCACCAAGCCAACTTTGACCTTATCAAATCAAAGAACTTCGAACGGTCAAAAGGAACAAGGGAAAGAATAATCTAATATTCTCTCTACCTCGATATGTAGAAATCAGGACCAACAATTAAATAGCCCACCTACTTCTACATTGTAAGGATATCTGTCAAAGACATCCTCCAAACACATCTCTGAGCAACGCGCGAGCAAAATGTCCAGCGTGCACACCAAGGCACACCTCAAACCTACAAAATTTACAAAATCTCTAACCACTTATTTCACTTCTCAAATAAAATACTCAAAATTAGTGAAACGACACTAAATCAAAAATCGGAACAAAATAAAACAAACCACTACGTCATTACTTAATATCAAAGAGATGATCGGACCGGAATTAATCGTCAGGATCATCATTTTCTTTTGGATACGACGCTTCAACTGGTTTCAAGTCTTTACGTGCCATTTCCTGCTCTTGTCCCATCTTCGTTCTCTAACTCATATACTAAATTGGAATGTTTTTCCGAACTTTACTCATAACGAACTTAGGGGCTAACTTAGCGGAAAATTTATCACTAGCACTCGAGAGGACCTTATTAGCTCTCCAAACACTTTCTCCGACTCGGAATGAAATGTCTCTTCTCCTAAGATTGTAGCGTTTACTCGAACGTTGGTAAGCTACATGCAAATTTTCACGGACATTTCCAAAATATCAAACAAAGGTTGACGATCCAAAACATAAGAAGGTCTACTACTGGAGACGACATCAATATCCTCACCAGGTATAAAATTATCATTATAAGCTTTTCCACTTAACTGCCTTGAGGAGCATACACAGCATTGTACCACATCTCTTGGATCTCGTACCTTGCACACAAAACTTCAAAAACATGTCCAATCAACTGTGGACCATTATCACGAATAACAAATGGTGGTATTCCGTATGCAAAAAATACTTTTCTTCTAAGAACTTCTCAATCAAATGTGCTGTGGCACTTCGCAAAGGTTGCAAAATCGAATATTTCGAAAACCAATCACCAACAACTAAAAGCCATCCACCTGCTTATGAATCATCAATAAAAAAACTAATGACAATAGCTAACAAAAAAAATCAGTGTTCAGGTACACTCACACCCTACTACCAATTGAACTGTCGAAACAACTACAATGCTTCACAACGCCTAAATATGCTAGAGTGACAAACCCTCTACGAGTCTCACCTAGACTAACAATACCAAAATTTACATCAAATCAAAAAGGATGCAAAAATCTAGAGCGCCTAACTCACCTCGAGTCTCGTCTAGACTTACGCAATGCCGAGCGACCAACTCTTCCTGAGTCTCGTCTGGACTGACATACTGCTGAGCGACCAACCACGACGACAAGTTCCGCCTAGACTAAATTGCGTTGCAATGCCGATCTAAACAAAAATCTGCTTACAAAATCAAAAACGTGCTTATGCACAAAGAGCAATTCTCAAACGACACAACGACAGCTCACTCCAATGTACCTTCAAAATAGAATCTCTAGCCTTATCATCAAATTTCGACAAAGATGTTCTTTATTGACTCAAACAAATCAAACAACAGGCTTATCAGCTTCTTTGGCTGACAGTCTTCCTAAAATTTTCCTCAAAACTGGTTTCTCACTCACTACTCCCGTTCTTCTTTAAGTAGACAAACAATTCGGAATATCCGACATGATTACAAAAGCCTAATGGAATCAAACTGAAAGATCTAAATGATCTGAACCTTACAAAAGTGATCAAAACAAATTCGTACTACTAAAGGTAAAAATCAAAAAAATGTTTTTGGTAAAATTATTTTTGCCAAAACAATATCAAAAAAAAATTTAAGGGGTCAAAACAGAATGAAAGTTAAAAATAAATTTAACTAAGTTAATTAATTGATTGACTGTGGTTTAACGTTACAACCAATCTTTTATCAAAAGCAAACAAACAAATCTAAATGTCAAATAGACTTTAAGCAAACAAATTTCGGAGCAAAATAATTTTTGGACAAATGGACTTCAAAGCAAAATAAATCTTAAGCTAACAAATTTCAAAGCAAATTAAATTTTTGAATAAACAAATTTCGAAGCAAAAATAAATTTTGAACAGACTATTTCAAAGTAAAATTATTTTTGAACAAACAAGTTTCAGAGTAAAAAATAATTTTTGAACGAACGAATCTCGAAGTAAAATTAATTTTGAACAAACAAGTTTCGAGGTAAATCAAATTATGAACAAACAAATTTCGAAGTAAATCAAATTATGAACAAACAAATTTCGAAGCCCCAAACGTTGAACAAACAAATTTCGAGGCCCCAAACGTTGGGCGCTAGTGAAACGTTTTTTCTTACTATGGCCTGACGTTGCCGGCACCAGTGAAACATATTTTTCTTGACTTACTAAAACACCAGCCTGGCACTACTTTATTAACACCATACTTCAAGTTAGGTGTCTGCAAAACTAAGTCTTCCGACGTAACTAGGGTCTATTCCTTGGGTAGAGCTATGAGCAATGGGGGTAAGTCGAAATCTGTGGGGGTCACACTCAAACTAAAACAAACAGGCGCCACCAAGTCCAGATGGATTTATATTAATGGCATAGCAAATTTCTAAGGGCGGACGTGGAGACCCAAAGAAAAAGATCGCCTTCGCTGATATACAAACTTGTCTTAACAGAATAAGACACTGCTCCTGTAAGAAAGAATAATAGTTAAGTTACCTAAAAAATGGGAACACTATTTGCGTCCCTCAAGTATATCTAAAATGCATAGAGAATATTTCCTACATAATGGAATCATAAAATTTAACTCTTACTGTCTTTTGTTTATGAGGTCTGATCAAACTAGATCAGAATAAAAAACTTTAAATGTAGATAATTAATTTACTAGAAAGAATTTTCTTTGTTTCAGTAAATAAAATTTCATTGTAATTAAATAAAATAAATATTTGGTATTCTTGCAAAATTGTTGTAAGGTTTATCAACTGATTCTTACTCAAATATATTACAATTCGGTGTAACTAACAATATTAAGGTTTTTTTTATAACCCAACCAGATCTGTGTAGGTCACTTACAAATGAATATTCTAAATTTTCTCATTAATTTAACAAAATTAAAATTAGTCTGAAGTTAAAAGAATCACCAAGATATTCTCTAATTTTATCAAAAGTGGCAGTACTGTAATGTTAAACATCTGTTAGCCATTGTGCAATTGTTGACGGCATTGTTCAAACAAACAAGTGACGTAATAGCAGCTGTTAATTTACGTTGTAGCCACGTGTAGTCACATATTTACGGAACTAAGTGAAATCAAACCCGATACTGGGGAAAAACAGCCTAATCAGAGGTAAACTGAATAACAATTTTGTACATCTAACAAACAAATGAAATAATGTACTTTCAGAAGGAAGTACTGAGGAAATTCTTAATTCTATTACGAACCCAAAACCGGCTGTCGTCTTTGGTTGCAATGGAAACAACTTCGCAGTGCGGGGCCTGCAGCTAAATATGCTTGTTTTCCATGCTTTAATACAGATGTAGGAGCGAAGCGGATTTCTCACATTGGTTCAAGGCAGCATTACTTCATAGCGTAATCTTCCGTTTTCTAATTTTATTTACAAATATAATCTTTCATTGTGTAGTCCATAAGTTAAGGTTTCTACATTGTAATTTCAAAGTGGTCGTGCAGTTTCTAATTTATTGTTGCAATTTCTGACGTGTTGTTGCGGTTTCTGACATGTCGTTGCGCTAAATAAATTTTTAAATTAGCTAATATGATAACGAATATGCAAAATGTGGATTAAGTACTAACCGTTACTCAGGAAGTGTTTCACCAAAATAAGGCGACCCGGAGGTCACTCGCCATTCTTTTTGAATGCATCTTCACGCTGCCTTTAACTATCGACGAGTGCGCTCGCTGCGTTCTTGCATGGTGGGAGGATCATAAGTGGGGTTCTCGAACCTCTCACGCGCGCGCCAGTGGCTGTGGAATTGCACCGAACTCCGAAACAAATAGACTACTAATCCTAGATATAGTAATACTATAAAATTTGATTGTTACTCGAATCTTTATTTTAGTTAATAAAGGTATTTCAATATTCATTGTACGTTTAATGAATAGGTTCTTTTACTGCTAAAATAAAATTGTTACACTACCCCTTTCCTAAAAGAAAAAAATTTTTTTTTTAGAAAAACTTCAAATATAACAAATACAAAAAAAATTTTTTATAACAATACTAGCCTTTCCTGCCTTCCTAACTAACTATGCAATTTTATAAATTTATTCAAATGGGGGGGACAAATATTTACAAATGAGTGTGTTGGTAACTACGCGTACCTGACGTCCATCGGGAGACAAAATCGGGGAGTCACAATCGGTAATAATCAAAATTGGGAGGGGGTCAAATTAGAAAGTCAAACACTCCACGGGACAAAAAATTCAAATTTACAATATTTCCTGACTTGAGATTCATACTTCTAACAAGGCTAATATTTCTTACCTATAAGCAAACACTTACGATTTACTTCTAATTTCAAAAAACTTCACTTCCAGGAGCTCATTTAGCTCTATCTACAAAAAGGAATGCTTCCTCATCAAGACAGCATAACTATTCAAAACATCATCACTACAAGGTGATAATCAAAAGTAAGACCCTACTAATAGGTCTATATTTAAACACCATCATCACAAAGTGATAATCAAAACAAAAGTGACCTAACCATAAGGTTACTTATCAAATGCAAATACAAAATATCATCGCTTCATCGTAAAGAGATGATCAAAACAAAGGTAACCTAACCATAAGGTTACTTATCTAATCCAAATACAAAATATCATCGCTTCATCGCAAAGAGATGATCAAAACAAAGGTAACCTGACCATAAGGTTACTTATCAAATTCAAATACAAAATATTATCACTTTATTACAAAGAGATAATCAAAACTAAGGTAACCTGACCATAAGGTTACTTATCAAATTCAAAATACAAAATTGAACCAGTCAGGGCTGTAATATCCTACACCCTACTGAATATCCTATCACTAAGTTCTAACAAACAACTGGTCTCATTAGTGATGGACCAAATGGTGAGACTCACCAAGCCAACTTTGACCTTATCAAATCAAAGAACTTCGAACGGTCAAAGGAACAAGGAAAGAATAATCTAATATTCTCTCTACCTCGATATGTAGAAATCAGGACCAACAATTAAATAGCCCACCTACTTCTACATTGTAAGGATATCTGTCAAAGACATCCTCCAAACACATCTCTGAGCAACGCGCGAGCAAAATGTCCAGCGTGCACACCAAGGCACACCTCAAACCTACAAAATTTACAAAATCTCTAACCACTTATTTCACTTCTCAAATAAAATACTCAAAATTAGTGAAACGACACTAAATCAAAAATCGGAACAAAATAAAACAAACCACTACGTCATTACTTAATATCAAAGAGATGATCGGACCGGAATTAATCGTCAGGATCATCATTTTCTTTTGGATACGACGCTTCAACTGGTTTCAAGTCTTTTACGTGCCATTTCCCTGCTCTTGTCCCATCTTCGTTCTCTAACTCATATACTAAATTGGAATGTTTTTTCCGAACTTTACTCATAACGAACTTAGGGGCTAACTTAGCGGAAAATTTATCACTAGCACTCGAGAGGACCTTATTAGCTCTCCAAACACTTTCTCCGACTCGGAATGAAATGTCTCTTCTCCTAAGATTGTAGCGTTTACTCGAACGTTGGTAAGCTACATGCAAATTTTCACGGACATTTCCAAAAATATCAAACAAAGGTTGACGATCCAAAACATAAGAAGGTCTACTACTGGAGACGACATCAATATCCTCACCAGGTATAAAATTATCATTATAAGCTTTTCCACTTAACTGCCTTGAGGAGCATACACAGCATTGTACCACATCTCTTGGATCTCGTACCTTGCACAAAACTTCAAAAACATGTCCAATCAACTGTGGACCATTATCACGAATAACAAATGGTGGTATTCCGTATGCAAAAAAAATACTTTTTCTTCTAAGAACTTCTCAATCAAATGTGCTGTGGCACTTCGCAAAGGTTGCAAAATCGAATATTTCGAAAACCAATCACCAACAACTAAAAGCCATCCACCTGCTTATGAATCATCAATAAAAAAACTAATGACAATAGCTAACAAAAAAAATCAGTGTTCAGGTACACTCACACCCTACTACCAATTGAACTGTCGAAACAACTACAATGCTTCACAACGCCTAAATATGCTAGAGTGACAAACCCTCTACGAGTCTCACCTAGACTAACAATACCAAAATTTACATCAAATCAAAAAAGGATGCAAAAAAAATCTAGAGCGCCTAACTCACCTCGAGTCTCGTCTAGACTTACGCAATGCCGAGCGACCAACTCTTCCTGAGTCTCGTCTGGACTGACATACTGCTGAGCGACCAACCACGACGACAAGTTCCGCCTAGACTAAATTGCGTTGCAATGCCGATCTAAACAAAATCTGCTAACAAAATCAAAACGTGCTTATGCACAAAGAGCAATTCTCAAACGACACAACGACAGCTCACTCCAATGTACCTTCAAAATAGAATCTCTAGCCTTATCATCAAATTTCGACAAAGATGTTCTTTATTGACTCAAACAAATCAAACAACAGGCTTATCAGCTTCTTTGGCTGACAGTCTTCCTAAAATTTTCCTCAAAACTGGTTTCTCACTCACTACTCCCGTTCTTCTTTAAGTAGACAAACAATTCGGAATATCCGACATGATTACAAAAGCCTAATGGAATCAAACTGAAAGATCTAAATGATCTGAACCTTACAAAAGTGATCAAAACAAATTCGTACTACTAAAGGTAAAAATCAAAAAAATGTTTTTGGTAAAATTATTTTTGCCAAAACAATATCAAAAAAAAATTTAAGGGGTCAAAACAGAATGAAAGTTAAAAATAAATTTAACTAAGTTAATTAATTGATTGACTGTGGTTTAACGTTACAACCAATCTTTTATCAAAAGCAAACAAACAAATCTAAATGTCAAATAGACTTTAAGCAAACAAATTTCGGAGCAAAATAATTTTTGGACAAATGGACTTCAAAGCAAAATAAATCTTAAGCTAACAAATTTCAAAGCAAATTAAATTTTTGAATAAACAAATTTCGAAGCAAAAATAAATTTTGAACAGACTATTTCAAAGTAAAATTATTTTTGAACAAACAAGTTTCAGAGTAAAAAATAATTTTTGAACGAACGAATCTCGAAGTAAAATTAATTTTGAACAAACAAGTTTCGAGGTAAATCAAATTATGAACAAACAAATTTCGAAGTAAATCAAATTATGAACAAACAAATTTCGAAGCCCCAAACGTTGAACAAACAAATTTCGAGGCCCCAAACGTTGGGCGCTAGTGAAACGTTTTTTCTTACTATGGCCTGACGTTGCCGGCACCAGTGAAACATATTTTTCTTGACTTACTAAAACACCAGCCTGGCACTACTTTATTAACACCATACTTCAAGTTAGGTGTCTGCAAAACTAAGTCTTCCGACGTAACTAGGGGTCTATTCCTTGGGTAGAGCTATGAGCAATGGGGGGGTAAGTCGAAATCTGTGGGGGGTCACACTCAAACTAAAACAAACAGGCGCCACCAAGTCCAGATGGATTTATATTAATGGCATAGCAAATTTCTAAGGGCGGACGTGGAGACCCAAAGAAAAAAGATCGCCTTCGCTGATATACAAACTTGTCTTAACAGAATAAGACACTGCTCCTGTAAGAAAGAATAATAGTTAAGTTACCTAAAAAAAATGGGAACACTATTTGCGTCCCTCAAGTATATCTAAAATGCATAGAGAATATTTCCTACATAATGGAATCATAAAAATTTAACTCTTACTGTCTTTTGTTTATGAGGTCTGATCAAACTAGATCAGAATAAAAAAAAACTTTAAATGTAGATAATTAATTTACTAGAAAGAATTTTCTTTGTTTCAGTAAATAAAATTTCATTGTAATTAAATAAAATAAATATTTGGTATTCTTGCAAAATTGTTGTAAGGTTTATCAACTGATTCTTACTCAAATATATTACAATTCGGTGTAACTAACAATATTAAGGTTTTTTTTATAACCCAACCAGATCTGTGTAGGTCACTTACAAATGAATATTCTAAATTTTCTCATTAATTTAACAAAATTAAAATTAGTCTGAAGTTAAAAGAATCACCAAGATATTCTCTAATTTTATCAAAAGTGGCAGTACTGTAATGTTAAACATCTGTTAGCCATTGTGCAATTGTTGACGGCATTGTTCAAACAAACAAGTGACGTAATAGCAGCTGTTAATTTACGTTGTAGCCACGTGTAGTCACATATTTACGGAACTAAGTGAAATCAAACCCGATACTGGGGAAAAACAGCCTAATCAGAGGTAAACTGAATAACAATTTTGTACATCTAACAAACAAAATGAAATAATGTACTTTCAGAAGGAAGTACTGAGGAAATTCTTAATTCTATTACGAACCCAAAACCGGCTGTCGTCTTTGGTTGCAATGGAAACAACTTCGCAGTGCGGGGCCTGCAGCTAAATATGCTTGTTTTCCATGCTTTAATACAGATGTAGGAGCGAAGCGGATTTCTCACATTGGTTCAAGGCAGCATTACTTCATAGCGTAATCTTCCGTTTTCTAATTTTATTTACAAATATAATCTTTCATTGTGTAGTCCATAAGTTAAGGTTTCTACATTGTAATTTCAAAGTGGTCGTGCAGTTTCTAATTTATTGTTGCAATTTCTGACGTGTTGTTGCGGTTTCTGACATGTCGTTGCGCTAAATAAATTTTTAAATTAGCTAATATGATAACGAATATGCAAAATGTGGATTAAGTACTAACCGTTACTCAGGAAGTGTTTCACCAAAATAAGGCGACCCGAAGGTCACTCGCCATTCTTTTTGAATGCATCTTCACGCTGCCTTTAACTATCGACGAGTGCGCTCGCTGCGTTCTTGCATGGTGGGAGGATCATAAGTGGGGTTCTCGAACCTCTCACGCGCGCGCCAGTGGCTGTGGAATTGCACCGAACTCCGAAACAAATAGACTACTAATCCTAGATATAGTAATACTATAAAAATTTGATTGTTACTCGAATCTTTATTTTAGTTAATAAAGGTATTTCAATATTCATTGTACGTTTAATGAATAGGTTCTTTTACTGCTAAAATAAAATTGTTACAGTATTTAAAATTAGATGTTATAATTATGTCTTAGATATAGCATGATATATTGTATAAAGGAGTGTAATATAATAAATGTCAACCGAGTTCATACTAGGAATAGAATTACTTAGAAATAAAGACATTGTATGATTAACAAGAAACAGCATAGAAGCAATAATACAGTTTCCCACAGAACGATTTGAGACCAGAGGCTTCATGTTAAATGTAAGAAGCTCATCTAGACAGTTAGTCTTCGAACTTCATAACTTTAACATTGTTAGGTGTTCAAGCTACCTATTCTTAATTATTGATTAATTTAAATATTAACTTGTAATATTTTCAATTGCTTTCATTTTGCGTTTAAAGAATATAAGCGTTCAAATCCTTTGCAAATGAACCAAGTCATTTTTGTAATTAATGAAATAAAATTAATTTGATAGTTGTGTTTTTGGAAATAAACTTTTTAAAAAGACCCTCACAAGGACTCAAAATATATCTGGCGCAGTTGGTAGGATTCTAGAAGAGTTCTAGAGGTTTCCAAAATAAAAAAACTAGTACCTGTGAATTTCAATTCTTTGCTAGAACAAAACACGAAAATTGGACAAAGTGCAAACTCGACCGAATTCAATACAGAAGGAAGGTTATGGAATAAGCAATCAAATTATTGTGAGTACGTATAGTTCATTTTTCTTTACCATTTTTCAATTAAATATTGATTTTAGTAAATAATTTTTACAATGAAAAGATTTTTATGTACATTTTATTATTCAGTGTATGTTTGAATTTGATGAGATTTTAACAGAACTTAATAGGTTACCATTATCCAAGATTGAAGTTAAAGAATTAGTAAACGATTCTTTAAATAACTTTAGTGAAAATTTGGCTAAAAGAACAGAGAATAATAATTCAAACAAAATGAATTCAGATAACTTAAAGTTATATTTAGATTTGATTTTTACATATTACGGTAATCAAGCCATCTGAGTATTTTTATTACAGCTTGCAAAACATTTTTGAAAACTTTTTATAAACAAGGGGAAATAGAATTGAAGATGTGGTTACTAAAGTAGTCCTAAGTAAGTTAGCAGGAAGAACATTAATTTTAGTAGCGAGCAAGGATGATTTAAATGACTGGGAAGATTATAAGAAAATATCGATTACTTATTTTGGTGATCGAAGAAATATTGAATGTTTAGTTATGAATTTATTAAATTTGCGAATGGAAAATAACCAATTTGGTATGAAATGCCAAGGCATAAGAAGTTTGATTCTGACCAAACTTAAGTTAGAAGAAGAGGATCCCTAACGTACGATTAATTGAAAACAAAATGTATGACGATATTACTTTAGATATATATTGCTCTGGCTCAAGCTGAAATAGACCGGATCGCTAATTTGAGCCCTACTGTTGGGTCGACATAAATGTTGCGGAGCTACTTTGAAAACAAGTTGGTAAATTCGTGCCCCACACTTTTGGGCATCATAAATGCTATGGAGTTAACCTGCAAACAAGTGCTGGATCACCTACCTTCCTGGTCGCCAAAACTTATATTCTTCAGTGAAGTTTGTCACGGCTGCTCTGCTACGTATACCTAAACTTATTATCCTATTTTCTACCAAAGGAAACTCTACTACCAAACATTCAACACAATTTATTCCAACAGAAAATTCTATACAAAAAAAATCGTTATCTAATAATTATTTCACACATAGATTACATTACAAACATTCTCATTTCACAATAATTCATTTTTAATCTAATATTTGCACTACTTTACTCATCAATAAATTTAGTAAAGTAACTGGGCTTAACCATACCCTTACTTTAACCACGGGTCTAATATGAGCTCATAGTAAAAACCCTTTTTGTACACGTGCTAATTTTTGCACTGAAATCATCAATAGACCCTTTTACTTTGTACATAAACCAATACTGAAAAATTATTTAATAACTATAAATCCTCACATAAATCCTCACTATAACAGTTCAAAAGTAAACTCTTTTGTCCTTAATATTTCTAAAATTATGCCAATACGGCACCAAAATGTCATAACACACCAAATGCACACAACAGAATAAAGTTTCACAAAAATCATTACCTGGTAAGCACCACCACATGGATCTGCAACTAAACCAGCGAAGACGTTGCCCATGATTATGACTGCACGTTCAGAAACTAACTTCTAAGTTGAATCATGCCCTCCTCGGTGGCAATCTGCTATCCAATTCTCACGTCCACCAAATTATGGTATTTCCAAATCCTAGATTTCATCTACGGATCCAACTAGCCTCAGTACACTATCACGTTGATTTATTTAATACCCACTACTTCATAAAGTGCTTATCTTGCACTAACAACTGAAAATAGCTAGCAATCTTTACTTACAGTTCTGACGTAAGCTTCATATACCCAAATGTACTGCATAAGATTGTTGAACTGCTTATACAACAATACACCAACTTGTGCATGTTTTAATTAACTTGAATTAATTTATTAAAATCGCTAGTTACATAATTGGCTTACTAATATTACTCGAAGCTTGAATGAGAAGTAAAAGAGATCCTCTCACTAGAACTCAGTGTTTATATAGACATTCTGCCCGCTTCCCTCGTCTAGTTGTAATTCTTAAAACATACCACTACAAATAAATAGATCTTCCTGGTAAATTTTCAAACCGTTAACACGCTTCTACAAACCACATGCTCACAAACAACTTTCAACCGTCGGTAATTCTGAAAACCCCTCCGATAACGTTCATTATTTCGACTTAGAACTCGCAGCTGTGCACCAACCGTCTTCAAATCTAAGAAACTTTCAAAACAAACGAACGATTTACTACAAAAGTATACAACGGATAATAAATTTGCCGAAACCCTTGCTCAAATTGACACAAGTCCTACACTCCAAAGCACGCTTTCAAAATACGCATATTCAGGTTGTCTTAGTCTAACTCACATACGAGAATGTTCTATTTCTTTTTTTGTACCCTTTCTATATTTTCTATTCCTACTACCCATTCGCTGTATCCTTGTCTAACCTGTATTCAATATCTCCTTTCCCTTTTTATTCCTTGTTTACAATCACGCTTACCCTATTTAGCATTTTCCCTCTCTAAACTATTGTCTATTCCCCTTCTATATATGAAATGCAATAATCTATACTCGTTCTTTCTATGCACTCTTGTCTATAACCTCGATATCTATTCCCTACTCCACATATTTCAAACGATGTCTATACACCCATGCTGCATCTCACTCGTACCTATAAATTTTAATTTTTCCTTGTCCCACAGTTTCTTACAAGGTCAAACGGACTCTTAACATATATCTTTTATCCCATTCGAATGCATGTTACCAATAATCTGTCTTTATCTTATATCGATCCTTGTCTGTTCCATACGTCACCACCTTTGCAGAAAATAAATGTTGTTTGAGCATGTTCTCTGTTTGCCTACCGAGAATTTTGCAACGATTATTTTGTTTACCACACTACCAAGCTATCGAGAAAACCTTGAAATAAACTACTACTAAGAACTTGTTTTCAACAATATTCGTTTCGCTTCTGCTATAACTTTGAAATTTATACAAATTTTAAAGCTTCCTACTAAATATAATAAAGATGCACGCAAAGAATATTTACACTTACAGTATCAGTTAATCATCACCCTCCTTGATAACGGTTTTAGATTATTTATTTCTGCATTACTGAAAATTGAAAGCTCATCGGACTCATGTCTACATTCTAATCTAAATAAGATGCATGTGTTTACACTGCACATTAAGAATCTACATTTCTTACACTTACTATTTGTAATTGGTATTTACACTTATTCTAAAATGAAGCAAAATTAACTTAGAAATCTATTTTAAAAATGCAACTCCTAACACTATACTTATGGAAAACGTTTAAAAATTTTAAGTGAATTGTATTTACATGCGGTACCCTGCCATAAATAATTAGCTGCGTTATTTACTCTATTTCATCCTCTAAATACACAGAAATATATATATATATATATATATATATTGCTATGATAAGAAGGTAATTTAAGGGCATATTAAGTCATAGGAATCATAGAATACATGTAAAGAGTATTAACGTTAAGAAAACCAAACAATTCCACCATTAAATAGGAGTAAATCGACTATTTATATAAAGTCAATAGCAAGCACACTGTATATAAATCATAACCAATTTAATTCATAGGAAAGAAACTCATTATTCAATAATCAGATACTATTTGGCTAAAATAATAATGTGTACATCTCATAATACGTTCTAAATTAAATATACAAGTCCGAATTGGAAAGAAACGAGCGAAAATAAGGTTGTAAACGCATCAAGTTTCTTCAAAATAAAGACGTAATCGGTGAAGATAAACAAACTGGCATACTAGCTATTTAACAATATCATCAAAAATATCAACGCATAAATAAGTAAACGCGTTCAAATACGTCATTATTAAAGATATGAGTACGTGACAAAAAACATTGTATTGCATAAAATCCAACATATTTGGAGTAACAAACAATAAATAACAGGCGGTCCGCGATTTGATAAAGCAAAATGGAATAAATTTGGACTTTCGACGAAATATGCTACACAAAGTTGAACGTTTACGTGTGAAATGAAGCGTCTGAACAAGAATCGGAACAAGGAATTTTTAGAAATACCGAGTTTTGCAGAGATAGGCGCAGGGTACGACGCCTTCATCAACAAACACACGATGAACACCAATAAGAAAAATAGATAGAAGAAGTCTATAAATACTGTGGTGACCTCATAAGCATTCAGTATCCGTTCAACCAAGGCACTAATCACGTCAATTGAAAGTGAAATGTTATGTAAAAGTGAAATTAGTGAAAATTAAAAGTGCCAATTTATACATTACATTTGATTTTTCCAATGCTCCACCCGAAGGTACTACATTGGCCAGGAAGCGAGTTTTTTTTTTACCTGGAAAATTTGGAATTTTGCCGAACCCTTGCTGTTCCAAGCAAGGTAGGGATCTTTAACGTGCGTGACAACACTCACACACGAGACCTCCATTTTACCTCTCATCCGAACGAGGGTGTATTTTTGTGAAAAATGCTCGCCTAACATTTTTCAAGCGGACCGTGTCGGGATTCGAACCCGGGACCTTGGGCGTAGCAGTCACACACATACCACTACGCCACGGAGCCGCCTGCCAATTTATACAACGAAAAGTAGCCGTTTTGATCTTAAAACGTAAGGTAAACTATTAATTGAATTTAATTTTAATATTTAAGAAATTTAGGGCTCTGAGTGTACCTCTGAATGTACCTCTAAATATTCGTCTGAATATATTTCTAAATATCCGTCTAAATAAATAGCTACAAACAGACTTTAAGGAAATTCTAAATAAACGTAGAAGGAAACAAAATAAACGTCAAGATACTCAAATTAAACCGCAAGTAAACTCCAAGTCATTCAAAATCCGAAGGGAGAATTTGACAACAATTAATTTATTAATCATTCCGATCAACAAGTGAAGAAACTACGCTAACGAGTCAAGCTGTAACAATCCATCGATATTCAGATGCAGTTCCTAGAGACACGCAGGTTTTATTCATTATTAGTATAAGACTGTTTTTCAATTTTTAACATTTAATATTTGCTATATCAAAAATCTGTAAGGGTCATCAAAAAAATTATTTGAGAATTTGAAAAATAGAGAAAGGATTGTTTGAACGTTCAAAAGGTGTTTAAAAGTAATTACAGTGGTATATTTTTTGCTGGCTTTCAGGAAACATAAATTTTGGTGGAATCAGATAAATATCTATATTTTACTCAGGGGCTAATTTTTGAATATTAAACAGATTAATAATTTATAGACATAAAAGTGTACACATTATTAATTATTATATTGTGTAATTTTGGATTGCTTCATTTTTATTTATATTAACAGAAAGGGGTTAAATAATCTTTGTTGTCGTGATGTAGGGCACTCTGTGTTTAATAGATTAAGCTAGCCGAGGCATACAAATTTCAGGAATTACAGGATTTAGAGATGCAAAGGAAAGAGGCCGAGTACGAATACAACAGTAAAGTTTTAAAAAGCGGCAGCAACGTTAGGGGTTGTGACATAGCAAGGTTGTATAACAATATAATCGTGGGCAGAGATTACAGCTAAATTAATATGACTTCCAATCGTAGGGCTAATTCACAGCAAATAAATATTACGACCAATCGTGGGACGATTTCACAGCAATAAAAATGGCGACCTAATCGTAGGGGCGAGAATACCAGAAAAGAAATTTAGAAATTCGAAAATCGTAGGGGCGAGAATACCAAAAAAGAAATTTAGAAATCCGAAAATCGTAGGGGCGAGAACTAGTAAAAGAAATTTAACAATTCGAATCGTAAGGGCTCGATCAAATTGAAAAATTAATACCAATCCGAAAATCGTAGCAATCTAAAAAGCATAAGGGTTATAAAAGTTAAAAATTATACATAAATTAAAATTAGAAAGTACAGATGGATAGGAGGGAATTTTTGAAGGATTAAAATTTAGGATTTAGATAAAAATGGATAAACGAATAAGGGAAACTAGAGAAGCATTGAGGAATGAAGGGGTAGAAACAGGGTCTCAAAAAAGCGTAATTTCACATGATACACTGACGGAAATACAGGGGAGAGAATTAGAAAAGAGTAAAAGTGGCGAGCAGCAGACATCACAGTAATCTGCAATAATGTCAATTTTATTAGCGTTAAATAGAAAAATGGACAAAAACGAAAAGACCATGAAAAACATTACAATGCAGATTAATGAAACTGGAGAAAGGTTAGGTTCCGAAATAAAAATTGTGAGTAACGGTTTAAAAGAAACTAATCAAACGATCTCGGAAATGCAGGTACAATTTCAAAATAAAGTCACAAGAATTATAGATGATATTGATAATGTTAGGGACGAGGTTTCAAAAGTTAAATTCAATCAGGAAACGTGTGAAAAAGAAACAAATGATAGGATTACGGATTTAGGTATAAAGATGCAGGAAATTGAAGGGAATTCTAAGATATGATTTAAAGATGTAAATAAAAAGTTGGGCATTTTAAAATCAGACTTAGAAAATTTTGGTAGGAATAAGGGGCAGTACATTAGGGAACCTGTTAGACTAAATCGACCGGAAATATTAGTTAAGCAATATTCGAAATTTTACGGAGACAACAAGATGAATCCAAAAATATTCGTAAATAATATCAAAACATTAATACAAGGATCAACAGATGAAAGATACAATTTAAATTTAGTTAGGTCAATGTTTAAAGGAGGCGCGGAAATTTGTTTTGGCTTGATAGAAAATGAAATACAAACATTTCAGGAATTTGAAGGTAAATTATTAAGACACTTTGGGAGGGGACAATCAGCAATACAAGGCAAGAGATAATTTAATTATGGGAGAATACACGCAAAACTTAGGAATGACCCGAGAATTATACGCCATACAAAAATTTAGTGTAGCAAAGCAACTAGATCCTTTGTTGGAAGAAAGACAAATTATAAAGTACTTAGCCGGACATTTTGGAGATGAAATCAGACATTATATTGTAATTTAAAATATAGTAGATAGAGATATATTCCTGGAATATTTACAACGTTGTGATGAGTTGGGACAAAGTCGTGTAGTGGAAAATAGGATGCAAAGGCAACAAGTAAACGTGGTTAGAATTCAAAGGAGCACAGAAACTAATAGACCGAATTATCAATGAAGTAATGGCAATTATAGGGGAAACTTCTACAGAAACAATAATAACTACAATAATAACTTTAGACGTAATTGGAACACAGGAAACACGCCAAGGAGAGAAACAGAGCAGATTAATTATGACAGCACCAATAACAACATGTGGAACAAACGTCACAACCAAGGAGAACAAACCGCATCAGCACTGAAACTACGAGTCAGGCAAGACCAGTTACGTTGAATCAGGATTTTTGAATGAGGACAATCCATGTAAGCCTTTAAGAATTAATAGATACCAACACCAGCGCGAATATATAAAACATGAAGTGGAAAATGATTTAAATAAAAATTTATTATCGATAATTGAATTGAAGGTGGAAAATAATAGAAGCAAGATACTCATTGATGCGGGAGCAGAAGCATCGCTTGTGTCTGAAGATTTTGTTAAACGGGGAAGGTTAATGGAGAAGATGATGCCTGGTTGGAAGTGTAATTTGATAGCACCGAATAGCAAGAGGTTTGCAAGTGTTAATAAAATGATAATTCTGGAATTGTGAAGTGTGAAAGATGAAATTTGAAAACGAATTTATAGTGGTACCGGGATTAAGGATAGATGTGATATTTGGTATGGATATTATTGAGAAGTTGGGATTAAGGATAAATGCCAAAGAAAAAGAAATAGATGTAAAAGGAGAATATATTAAATGGGATAATGAAGAAAGCGTCGAAGTCGAAGGTGACTGTTTGAATATTAATTAATTTGAGGGTGAAGTCGATATAGAGGGGGATGTAGGTGAAGAGATTAAATGTCCAGAAAAATGAAAGATAGGGTGAAGGCATTATTAATGAGGCACTCAGAAATTAATAGGATCAGAGTCTAGGATAGGAACAGGGTATGTGCATAAATTAGAAGTTGTGAACACGAAGCTGTTTAACACGAAGTTATATCCTATTCCAGCAGCATACAGGGATAAAGTGAGAGTAGAAATAAATCCAATGTTAAGTGAGGGTATCATTGAAAGGTCAGACACACATTTTGTAAATCCATTAGTTGTAGTAAAAAAAAGTGATGATAGCATCATGCTATGTCTTGATGCAAGGAAAATAAACAAGAGAACAAAACCTTAATATAATAGTCCATCAACTTGGATACAATATTAGCGATATAAGGTAATAAGAGAATATTTTCGAAAATCGACTTGAAAAATTCATTTTGGCTAATTCTACTAGAACGTGAATCAAGAAAGTATAGGGATTTTTCTAAGAAGGGCAAATTTATCAATTTAAAGTGGTTCCTTTTGGTTTGTCTTCAAGTACGGCGGCATTAGTTAAGGCTATGCAGGGTATACTGGGACCGTATGAAGATTTTTGCATCCATTATGTGGATGATGTCTTAATTTTCAGCGACGATATAGAGCAACATTTTACACACCTTGAAAGAATTTTGTTGGAGTTAAATTTAGCAGGGTTACAGTTAAATATGAAATTCTTTCAGAAGAAGATAAAATTTTTGGTATACCAAATTAGTAATGAGGGAATATTTATAGACAAAGATAGATTATCGGAGATACTAGAATATCCTAGACCAAGAAACATACGTACTCTAAGAGCTTTTCTGGAAGTAATGAATTTTTATAAAAAGTTTGTCTCGTCGTTTTCACGGAAGGCTATTCCATTATTTGCTTTGTTGAAGAAAGGGGTTAGATGGTCGTGGAGTGAGGCTCATGAAGTGACATATCGAAGCCTAATAAATCAGTTTCATGAGCAAGTTATTTTGAGACACCCGGACTTCACAAAGGAATTTGTTGTACGCACGGATGCGTTGGATTATGCTTTTGCTGCGGAATTATATCAAATTCATGATGGTATAGAAGTACCCATTTCATTCATCTCCAGAACTCTTAAAACGCATGAACTCAACTATACAATTAGTGAGAAAGAAATGGCAGCAGTGGTCTTTGCGATCACATGATTAAAGTTCTACCTGATGGGAAGACATTTTGTAGTTGAAACAGACCATTCCGCTTTGTGTACGCTTTTTAATACAAGATTCACAAACAATAAAGTATACAGATGGGGTCTTCTGTTGCAGGACTTTGGTTTTGAGATCAGATACATAAAAGGTAAAAATAATATAGTGACGTATGCTCTTAATAGGAACAAGATGAACAACAATTTAAAATCAAAACACATATTTGTAGCGATGCATAATTTAATAAGGGATGATTCTCATATGAGAGAATTTTGGCGAAGCAGGAGAATGATGAATGTATACGAATTATAAAGGACAAGTTGAGGGACATCCCGAATTATAAGCAGTTTGAGATCATTGATGGTTTTCTTATAAAACACTTAAATGGTGAAGACCTATATGTGCTGATTAAAGAATTGGCAGAATTAATTATCAAAGAATTATGTGTTAAATATGGTCATTTGGGGATCAGAAAACTGTAGTTTCTGTTTCGAGAAAACTTCCAAAAAGCACTAACTCCACTTATAGAAGTTCTATTAACTTTACTAACCAAAAGTGTTCTAATTCAAAGCGATATCACCCCAAAGTGACAATCAAAACTAAAATAGGCTTTAACCTAAGCAAACATCTCTACTTTGGCACAAACCAAGAAAGACTAATTAACAGGTTACTCGCAAAAAAAGAAGGTGAGTAAACATTGCCACTACAACTTAAAATGCAAGCTGTCTTGCTTCTACTAAACTCAAATCTGTGTAGTTTCTATACACAAATATTTGGTAAGGCAAACTTCTTTACACAAATCCAAACCAGTCAGGGTTGAAATCCTTTACACCCTACTGACTATACTACCTCTAATTCTTAAATACCATCACATGATGGTGATCTACCAACCAATAAGATTTAATAACTAAATTTCTGACCTAACCAAACAAAAAAATGTTCAAAGAAAGGTCAAAAACAAGGAAAAGAATACGCTAATATTCTCTCTAACTAAATACGTAGAAATCAGGACTAAACAACTTGTAGGCAATGTATTCCTACTTTCAAACGTTAACTTTCATTAACGCGTGCCAAAACTAAACTGGCATATATCTCAACGTACACTACAAAATTCTAAACTAACTAGATTGTAAAAGAACAATCTTCTTTTGCTATATCTAAAAAGAATCAAAAATCAGAGCAAAACGAAATAGGCAAACAACTAAATTACTCATAATCAGAGAATTGGTAGAACATCAACTAATCTTCAGAAACATCTTCCTCATCTAGGTCAAATGCAGCAAAGGACCTCAAATTTTTAATATGCCATCTCCCTATTCTTGATCCATCTTCATTCTTTAATTCGTATTCTAAATTGAAATGTTTCTTACAAACTTTGCACAAAGGATCTATCTAACTTAGCTCCAAATTTATCACCCGCATTCGAAAGTACCTTATTAACCCTCCAAACTTCATCTCCTACTTGAAATGAAATGTCTCTTCTTCTAAAATTATACTGACGATTGGAACGTTGATATGTTAAATGTAATTTCTCTTTAACATCCTTAAAAATATCAAAAAGACCTTGACGATCTGAAACATAGGATGACCTACTACTAGACACAACATCAACGTCTTCACTGGATTTAAAACCGTTAATATAACCTTTTCCACTTACGGGGACTTGATGACCAAAGACTAAAAAATTTGACGAATAACTGGTGGATTCGTATTTTGTTGAATTAACAGTGTACTTAGAAAATCAATTTCCATAAAATTTTGTGAAATTGGATTATGATGAGAAAAATTTAAAAAAACATAGCCTGTAATTTACTAATCAAATTCTCCTATAAAAACTAATCACTATCATGGCTAACTACAAATCAATGATTTGGTACACTCTCGCTCTACTCATAACTAAACTGCCGAAACAAATAAAAGTGCTATCTGCCATACAACGCATAATTTTGATAGAATGACAAACAAAAATTACATCATCACTGACCTCCAGCGGCGTGCCGTCAATGGAACCGATGGAAGCACTTCTTCCCTTGCTGTTATAGGTGGAAATATGAACCTGCGGGCATTAACAGTGTATTCAATATTCAATAGAATTTTCCTTGCTTCTACCATTTTCAGTATTCAGAACTAACTTCCTCAAGCCAAGCGCAAATCACTAACAACAGGAAAGCGAAAGAGAAATTTCTAAATTCATGAATCATGACGCCTTCACAATCTGTATACGGCCGTTCGTAGACAATCACCCGTCCTCGTCTGTCTGCACACAAATAAATGTACTTGTGGCATTTTCTAACGCTTCCAAAGTTCAATCGATCTCAGTTCCGGTTCATCCCAGACGTCGTGTGCTCATCACTATCGTGTATTATTGAATGCTGATGATATTAGCCGAGCTGGAAGCGCTGTTCACTGAAGCTTCTTGCAATATCGTATACGTACTGTGTTAAAGTAAAACGTCCGTTGTTATGTGATGGTAAAGCGTATACATATTTGGAATTCCCATTATTTTAATAATAGCGCGGCTTCATAAGTAAAGTATTAGTCAATCTTATGTGTAGTGATAACTATTTTGAAAATTACTGCAGTTCATACATATTTTAGATCATTTTTAATTGGAATTACGAAACAATTGATAGTATCCCATAAATAGGTACTGTTTGTATTTGTTATCAGTGCCATTAAAGAGTAACTTGTGCTACAATGGATCAAACCAATGAACCGTCTTGTTCCTCAGTGCCGGGAAATAGATAATTAAAAGCAAACGAGCGTAATAATAGTGGTTGCGTTGTGTGTAAAATTTTAGAAAAACGATTTTCTCAGTACAGTTTTCAAGAAAAATATAACAATTTCTTCAGGTAGACCTACCCCGCTTATTAATTTAGAAACTAAAGTTGGACACTCCGTTAAACAATTTATTAGACACTTTAAAATGGACTTTTATGATAAATATAAATGGTTAACGGGATGTGACACGCTGAAAAAATTATTTTGTTGGCCTTGTTTGGTCTTTAATATTTTTGAAAACACCTCATGGAACTCAAACGGCTTTTTGGACTTAACAACTTCCATAAAAATGTGAAAAGACTCACTAATAGCAAAGGACATTTAACTTCGTTACATAAAGAAAAGATATTTTGTAAGTTTTGTATTGAATATAGTTTGGACAATCAGTTAAAACTTAGTTATAAGCAACATAATGACTTAGTGAGTAACAATAGGAACACCTTGAAGCGGTTAATTGAAGTTACGTGCTTTTTTGGAAATCATGAACTAAGTTTTAGGGGTCACCAAGAAGATAAAGAATCCAATAATCGTGGAAACTATATCGATTTGGTGGGATTCAACTGTTTTTCATGGTACATCTAATCGAATCCAAAATGATTTAATAAAATGCGTATCCGATATTGTACTGGATAGCATTACACTAGAAGTAAAGGATGCATCTTTTGTATCAATTGTCTTAGACGAAACAACTGACATAACTAATTATAGCCAACTAGCTGTGGTAATACGTTACGTAAAATTGGGCGAAGATGTTCAAGAACGGTTTTTAAAATTTTGGGATATAACCACCGACAGAACAGCAGATGCCATGTTTATAAAAGTATTGACAGTATTGAAGAACTACAATGTGGTACAAAACTTGTTGCTTAGAGTTACGACGGAGCTGCTGTAATGGCAGGACACTTGGTTGGACTTTAAGCAAAAGTAAGACAAAAGTTTCAAAATGCCATTTTTGTTTATTGTTTGGCACATTGATTAAATTTAGTATTATCACAAAGTGCTGGACTTATAAAAGATTGTAAGTGTTTTTTTCGACGTTAAATGGAATGGCTGCATTTTTTTAAAATCCACTAAAAGAACTCACGTTTTAGATGCACATGTTCAAAAAAAATTACTAGAGTTGCTCCCACATGCTGGAATTACAGCGCATGACTAGTACAGGCGGTGTCGCAATATCGTCAAGATTTATTGAAATGGTTAAAAATATTTTAGCGCATAAAGAAATGTGGGATCCTGAAACGGTAAATTTTTCTGGAGGCTACTTACAGCTGATGGAAACGGATTTTAATTTTAATTTTGTGCTCAATGGTTTTCAGACATTTTTCCTTACACTGACCTTTTGTTTGATAGTTTGCAAACTAAATGGAATGATATTAGTTTCTGCATTCAAAACATCAATAGTTTTGAAAAACAATTAAATCAAAAAAGAGAAAACTTTCAAGAAATTTGGGACAAAACAGTAAATTTGAGTTTAGAAATACAAAGTAAACGTATTAGAACTGACAATATAGCGGATATGGCAACTTCCTATCGTAAATTATATTTAGAAATTTTTGATAATATTTCTCAACAACTCAGAAGCAGATTTCAGAACTTCAGTGAATTAAAATTCGTGGAATTATGTAATTATAACAACTATAATAAAGCCCGTTTTCCTGAAGAAGCCTTTAATAGTTTAAAACTTAATTATGCAAATATTTTTGACATTTTGGCAATAAATTCACAGATAAGTGTTTTATACAACACTCCAGAAGTCAATAATCAAAAAACACCGTTAAATATGCTACACTTTCTTAAAGTATTTGATTTGGCAAAGTCCTATAGTGAAGTCTTTAAATTGTGTCAACTTGTTTTAACAATTCCGGCAACAAGTGCTTCGGTTGAACGCAGTTTTTCTACATTAAAGCGCATTAAAACCTTTATCAGAAATTCAACTGGTGAAGAAAGACTATTCCATTTAGCTGTGTTGTCTATAGAAAAAGAATGTATTGGTAACTTGCTACAGAATCCAAAATTTTATGATGATATAATAAACAGGTGTGCATGGGTTATTAGAAGAATAAAATTGCATTATAAAAAAAAAATTGAATAAGAGCCAAAGAAAAAAGTGCGTTGTCAACACTGTATATAATGTTTAAGTGTGTGTATATTCGTGTGTCTTATTGTTTATAGTTATTAATACTTAGTTTTAGTGCTTAGAGCATAAGTGAATTTAACTACATAAATTGTTCATATATACGAATTGTGCAGAAATATCAGATAGTTAAACTTTTTTATAAGTATTGTGCATTGTGCATCACAACTGACTGATGATATAAGTAATATTTCTACTAGCTGATAAGTAAATTAAAAAATACAGTCGCATTAATTTGAATTTTTACGTCCTTAGGTTTATTATTTTTTTAACCAAAAATGCCTTTTTAATATTTCTAAAATAAGATGATTTAGTTTTACTTCCAATAATAAACAGGTTTTAAAGATTTTTCTTTGTTAATGTGAGTGCAATTCTTAAAATTGGAAAAATAAAAAAGCAATGTGGTCTTCCTCACAATTTAACAGCTGGCTTTTAATGCAAAATTCGCAGAATAATTTATTGGTTATATTTTAGCATATTTTTTAAAAAGGTTGGTTCAATTCTAAATGGAAGTTTATTGGCATCAAAGGTTTTGAATAACTTTTTAGGTAATTTGAAAATTCAAAATAATGCAAACATTAACAATGCATAAATCAGCAAAACTAATCATTTCAAATCCAAAGAAATAAAGCAATATGCTGTAATACGCCTCCAAAACAACACATACTTTCTTATATCTATTTTTTTGCTTCGAAACACAAAGCTCAAGCTTCTTAAGTTACACATAGTCACACATGCACCACACACGTATGCTTGTCACACACGCGTGCAACACACATGCGCACATGCACACACACACACACACACACCCTGGGTATTCTTCAAAATGCGGAAAATGGAATTTACTTATGTTAAAAAAAAGGAGTATTAAAAATCTACGATTCAAAAAGTGATAGAATTAAGTAGTATAAGTGCCAACTTGAAGCGCTTTCTCACTAAAAACCTCATTGCACGCCACTGCTGACCTCAAAGAAATGATGCAAAACTGCTAGAGCGACAAACTCACCTCGAGTCTGGTCTAGACTTATGTACTGCTGAGCAATCAACTCTTTACCAGTCTCGTCTAGACCAATGTACTGTTAAACGACCAACTACGATGACAAGTCTCGCTTGACTAAACAGATCAAGACTTACTGCGTTTCAATGCCAATAAAAATCAAAAATTGCTAGCAAACAAAATCGTGTCTGCTGCACAAGAGCAATCCTCAAACAATATAATGCAATAAAACCCAGTGTACCAATTTAATAAAGCATAAGCTCTTATTCTGAGAGATCATGTTAATCGAACAAATAATCATTGTAACTAATAGAGATAGAAGACGAACCCTATTACAAAACACCATTATCAACCTTACTGTGAATGAACCACTTATTATTCTTAAAGTCAGCTATCATACCAAATAATTTTGCAAAATCACTACCAATACATTGAGAATACGACAACCATTACCCACACAAATTGGTAAGCCGACCGAACCTAAAACAGGCTTCACTGCACCATCTGCTGTAACGATACCTGTCCTTTCTGAACTAAAAGTTTTTAAATCTAGCTTTTGAATTGTTGGAAGAGCTAAAGATCCAACCACAGAAGTAATACATCTGGAATCCAGAAGACCGGTAATATCTCTATCACATAATTTTACGGTAATGTAAGGCCGATTATCACAAATCATTTTTACAAACAAGGCATTAGTCTTAGGCTTAGAAGAAATCCTACCAAAATTTTTTTTCAACCCAAAGCCATTTTTACCATTCGTCTCTACAAAAAGTTTTTTGTTTATACAACATAACAGGTAGCCTCTTTGTGCGAAACAAGATGCCGACTACCGCGCAACTGCCGCTTCACTCGTTTTTTGAACATTACTAACACGAAGTTGCCTTAACACATTTTCGACCACATCCATAACAAAAAATTTACTAGGTGCTCCACAATTTTTAAACAAATGGCTACCTCGTTAGCAGTTCCAACAAACTAATTTATCTACCTTAATAGCAGCAGGCCAATTATCAATTGAAGGCTCAGACGTATCATGATCAACTTCTGTGTACTTTAGGGAGGCAAGATTTATTTTTATAAAATTTACTCCTAACTGCATGTATTTTTTCATCCAAAGCAAAACGAGTATTTCCTAAGTGATGTTTACAATTGCTGAAAGACTTATTAGGCTTACTAGAATTTACGAAAACAGATCTTGTAACGTATTTTTTTTTCTTATTACACCAAGCCCAATAAATTAATAATAAAACAGATAAATTTTAAAGCATTTAATTCGTAAATATTCAGCCAATAAAAATTAAAGTATAATGTTCATAATAACACATAGATTCTAGAAGATATATATTCTGAGGCTTGTTACCAAGCGTTGTCCAGTTAATTATCAGCACTTTTGTTTCCAACGTCCAAGAGTGAAGTCGCTTTTTGTAGACTAGAGATAAAAGTCAAGATGGCCCGACTAAAACACGAGGCGTCTAATAGAGTCAAGAAGAAGAACTTGAGTTGAGAACATGGAACGATAATATACATCATTTAAGACAGTTGGTATAGATTAATACAATAAATTAAACTAATATATTTCACTTTAGTGCAATATCTTATGGACATATCTACAACAACAATTTTCAATGTTAAATTATAATAAATTTTCATCGCAATAATTTAAAGCAGGCAGTTATGGTTTCGTTCTATCTATTTAGCTACGCCGTATAGCAATGGTTTATTCAACAAAGAATCTTGGTACTTCAAACTCACTGATGATTAATACGCTGGAAAAATACAACAGCTGACGTCATGATTTAGCACCTGCAATTTATTTGGATACACGTGAGTGTTTGAAACTTTCCGTAACTTTGAAAGTATAGTAAATTATTATGAGATTTCCTACGTTGATTATTAGAGTAACAAAATATAAAGTAGTTTTTTAAAGTTAATAACACACCGAATAAATATCTAGTTTGTCAGTTATTTGTACACGCATACAATGTGTTTTAAGATATTTAGAATGACAACTTATGTCAGATAAAAAAATAGTATAGATTCTGTTTCCTAATCTAGACGCCAGATGCAGTCTTGATTTAATTTTCACATTTTGCTTAAAACATTCAGGTCATGTAAAAGCTTTTTATTGGTGCTGAAATTCGCGTATATTTTTTGTAGATTACAGTTAAATTTGAGTAGTTGCATTTTATGATCGCTATTTTTCTGATGATCAATCTTTGTTGTAAATGGTCAAGGAAGCGCTTCAATGATTATAGTAAAAATAAAATCATGTGTTATGAACTAATAAATTATCACATGTTTGCTTAAACTAAATTTTATAGAAATGATCAATTTATACATATTTATTTTGAAGGTTAAACTTCACTAAAATTCTTTTTATAAAAAATTTATGACAAGATAGTAAGCATATATATTGCAGTCACATGTATATAATCAGATTTCTATATATAAATAGAATTCCTTTTGTTTCCTTTGAAAGACGTTTTATTATACAACATTTAAATTAGGAAAGAGAAAACTAGAGCAAATCCTCCTTAAGTAAAAGACAGAGTAATGAAAATGAATCCCTTTAGTATTTCACAGATGTTTAAATTCATTTATTCTATTTTTGGCATATGCTTTTGAAGACACAGATAGTGTCCATGTGGTGTTTTTGTTTGTTCACAGGTAAAGCTGAGACAACTGTTTGACATCTGGTGGTTGAGGTTTTGGTAAGTGTGTGATAAAGAGTGAAATTCAAATTTTATGGCTATGATAGTGGTGTTAAGATAAGGTTTCCGCATTCCCTTATACAAACACAGTTAAATTTTGTTGGCACTTGTATAAAAAATACGGTGGCGCCTATTAAAATATTTTTGGTCGATTATCCACCCATGACCCATGCTCATGATCTACCCAGAGCTAACACTCTACTAGCCGTTTAACCCCTAAGAGTTTTCTTTGTCTAAAGCCGTTTTCCATCTGACATTACCCTGGGCTTGGAGTATATAAAGAAGAAAATCTCGACCTAGTGATATCAGATTAAAAATAGAGAGTTTTAGTATATAGCTGATAGTCACGAGGATAAAGGGTAATAAACTTACAAAAAGTTTATAATTACCCCGTTTTTTTTACACTTACAATCTTTATTTCATCAAAGAAGCTTTTTCCTAATTTCTTGCATAGCTTTACTAAGGTAGGCACATCCTGAATGTCTGACAACGCAAGTGCTGAAATAAAATCAGGAACTATATCTTTCTTATCATCTTAACTTTAGTTTATATATATATATATATATATATATATATATATATATATGTTTCAAATTGCGCGGATTTCTTTAACAATAAGTAAGACACATAATTTGCATTCACTTTCAAAAACCTTTTATCGGTAAATTGAAGTATCACTAATATCTGCCAATAGCCTCCTTTTGCAGCTCCACAGACGTCCCCTCTTTTGTTAAAATTTTCAATGACATTTTGACATAATTGTGGCTCTATCTCACCAATGACACCAATAATTTCATCTTTCAAAGCAGGAATCGATTGTGGATTGTTTTTATAAACCTGACTTTTCACATAACCGCAAAGAAAATAGTCTAATGGAGTCCAATTATATGGTCTTGGTGGCCAATTAACATCACCGTTTCTTGAGATTACATGTCCAGGAAATTTTTCTCTCAATAAAGCAATTGTTTCTTTTGCAGAGTGAGATGTAGCTCCACCCTGTTGAAACCAAATATCCTCTAGATCAATATTCATTAATTTAGGCCACAAAAATTTGGTTATCGTCCAACGATATCGATCACCATTGACAGTTACAGCTTCACCAGCAGTATTTTCAAAGAAGTAAGGTCCAATTACACCACCTGACCATAGTGCACACCAAACAGTAGCTCGTTTAGAATACATAGGTTTCTCATGAATAATTCTTGGATTTTCCTCACCCCAGATACGACAGTTTTGTTCATTAACATAGCCACCAAGTTCAAAATGGGCCTCATTGGAAAACATTATTTTTTGGGAAAAATCAGCCTGTTGTTCATTGATGAAATTGACAAATGAACGACGTTTTAAATGATCTAATGGCTTTAGTACCTGTGTTGTTTGAACCTTATATGCCTTCAGAGCTAAATCCTTGTGCAAAATACGCCTTGTTGTTGATCCACTAAGTCCAACTTGTTGTGAACGTCGTCTAATGGACATTTTAGGATCTTCAACAACACTACCACAAACCAAATCAATATTTTCTCGTGAACGATTGCTACGGCTGTATTTTTCACTTTTTTGATCTTCCACCGAACCGGTTTTTTGAAATTTTTTAATAATTTTACCTCTATATTTATTCTAACATCATAATGATTAAATTACAGTATGCTTACTGCATACTTCAAATATCATCTTCGCAAAGCAACAGCTCGCGACTTAAATCAAAATAATATTCCGCGATCGAATTTTTGAATGACTTTATTTAATAAACGCTTCCTTATATATATAAAATTATCTATTTCTAGAATGTAGTAGTATTTGAGCGATTTTGTTTCCAATAATACACGCTTATCTGACGTAATATTTTGGGAAATCCATATTAGCTCTCAAAATTGCTTTGTTTTATTACCTCAATATCTCGTTCCAGTTATTAGTGACGTGCGTTGCTCGTCTTTGTTTAACACCCAAAGTTATTGTGGAGTAGCATACTAATCTAGTAATTGCGGAAGATAATAAATAATTTTTATCAGTTATTCCATAAATTTTACGGGTTTTTCTAATGATCGGGCCGGTTTTGGTATAAACGTTTATTTGTTAATGACATATTTACGCAATTGACGTAATTTTTCTCAATTCCTCTTGAATTTTCACAAATATGTTTTTGTTTACAATGTTTTTATGCTATACAAAGCCTAATTAATAAGTGATTAAAATGATCGATTTGCGTTCGCATTGAATGCGTTTTTAAGGTATTTTAAAATTAATTATTTTTACATGTACAGCTTACGCTATTTGCTATTTATTTACAATTCACTTATATCATACTGTGTGATTATTTATACACGCGCAATTGCATTTTCGCTTGTACATCAATGAATAAAAGTACGCTTGTATTATACAGGGCGTAACCATGAATTTACGGAAATTTCAATTTTTCCGAATTCTTCTATATCTTGGTGGAATTTATTTGTTGAATTTGGATTTCAATGACCTCTCATGACCCCTATCACGTCAATATATATATATATATATATATATATATATATTATATAAATATATATATTGATGTGATAAAGAGGTTACGAGAGTCCATTGAAACCCAAATTCCACAAATAAAGCCCACCCAAATAGAAATAAACCGGAAAAATTGAAATTTGCGAACATTTATTGTGCTACCCTGTATAATACAAGCGTACTTCTTTGCCATTAAAAGACAAACCTTTTATTAATTACATGATTAAATTTCCCGTGTGTAGATATAAAAGTACAGCGAAATATATTTCCGTGTAGACCAAAAAGAAGTGGTATATACTTTTAAAGCATATTTCCGTGTGTTTAAGTAAAAGCCTACTTAATTAAAACGAGTTTTTATTCCTAAGAGATAAAACACATTTTTATTGCATTTATCAACATACTAAATTAATTTTATGTGCATAAAGATGCATTAGAATACATTTCATTTTCCGTGCATAAAATAATTATCCTGTGTGTGAAATATTCGTCTAAAATCAATATCTAGCTGCATTTTTAAAGTGTGAACAAACATTTATTAAGTATGTGTGTACATGTAATATTCAGATTTATTTTGGGAAATTAAATAAAACATTCTAGAAGCAGTGCGTCGTCAGTACGAAGAAATAGTTAAATACCTAATTAATAAATTAACGTTTATTCAAAGGACTATAAGAAAGGGGAAACAGCAACCCACGACACTTTTATGATGCTCGTAAGTCACACAGCTGGACACTAATTGATCGTTAAATCCCGATATTCATGTAAATTCTTATATTAGCGGTGACTAATTCTTTAGATTAAATCTAGAATTGTATGGAAAAAGTGACATAGCTATAATTTAGTGTATAAGACCGGAACTTTATTAGAGGCATTCATTCATTTATAAATTCGCAATTCATTTTAAGAGGTCGAACAAGTTACTTTGAGAAAAGTCATTTATTAAGTATGCAGCATGCATACAGTATTTAACATTTAAGATGTAACTATGAATAAAAAAGCAATTCTTAAAACGTAACGCTGCCTAAATATGAAACATTATTATTTTTAAAACCCTACGAGAATTGAACATTGTTCAACATCGATAATTCTGATGCAAAAGAATACGCTGAGTTAATTAATTAAAAAATAGAAGATGCGCTTTGAAAATTAAGATTCTAAATGTATAATTAAAATTATATGAACAAACTGGAAAACGAGGATTTTAACGTCGATTTTAAAATAAGATATGGAAGGTATATAATATCGTTGAATACGAATTGGATAAGCATTATTTGATTTCGCAAGTATTGATTGGTTTGTAACTGATATTTGAGTATTTTGTCATTTGAATTTAAGGAACAATAAGTTTTCATTTCAATTTCATTTTGTGAGCGGATATATACCAGAAAGTTTACAGTTCGGCACATTTTGACCATGAATAGATTATATGTGGAGCATCACTGACCAATTATACTCTTTCTTTGGGGTAGTAAAAGACAGGTAAATTATCCACAAAAAAAAGATTTGAGTTCTGTAAATTTTAACAAAGACTAGGTAAAGAATATTTTAATAATTAAGTGTATAGGTACTTGATAGGAATAATTTTATGTTTAAAAATTTTGCTGTAAACTGTTCTATATTTTTTTGTATGAAATAAAATCGTTTTTAAATGTATAGATACTTTTGGAGATTGCTGTGTTTTATTGCAGCTAGCCAGACGAAGAAAAGTAAGAAAGAAAGGTAAGATAATAATTACAAATTTTCCACTGTTGTACCTTGTCACAGCACTGTTTTAGCGACGTTCTTACTTACAGAGGTTTTACAACACTCTTTTAGCGATGCCCAACGCGAGACGTTGTCAAAGCTATATATATATATATATATATATATATATATATATATATATATATATTAGGTAGTTAATTACACAAGGTAGGTTGATAAATACTATCGTATTACAGTAAATAAAATGCAATAATAACTTAGACTTTTATGCAAAGTCCAAATGATCATTTCAAATCGAGCTAGTAATTGAAAGATGGAAAATATAAGGTCTTCGACAGGACTTGAACCTGTATCTTGGTTTTGCCGGAACCATGCATTTACCAATTACGCCACCGAGACCGATGACGACAATTGGGAAATTTACAAATTTAAATCGTGTACACAACTATACATAAACCTAACTTTCAATTATGCTTGGCATTTATGTCAATCATATCTGAAATTGTCAAGTTTTTGACTTATGTCAGTTATAGACGGGAAGCTACGCTCAAAATTACGGCTATAAGTCAAGTATTTGATATATAAATATTTTAGGTAGTTAATTACACAAGGTAAGTTGATAAATACTATCGTATTACAGTAAATAAGATGAAATAATAACTTAGATTTTTATGCAGAGCCCAAATGATCATTTCAAATCGAGCTAGTAATTGAAAATTGGAAAATATAAGGTCTTGGACAGGACTTGAACCTGTATCTTGGTTTGGCCGGAACCATGCGTTTACCAATTACCCCACCCAGACCGATGTCGACAATTGGGAAATTTACAAATTTAAATCGTGTACACAACTATAAATAAACCTAACTTTTAATTACGTTTGGCATTTTTGTCAAGCATATCTGACATTGTCAAGTTTTTGACTTATGTCAGTTATAGACAGGAAGCTACGCTCAAAATTACGGCTATAAACCAAATATTAAATATATAAATATTTTAGGTAGTTAATTACACAAGGTAAGTTGATAAATACTATCGTATTACAGTAAATAAGATGAAATAATAACTTAGACTTTTATGCAAAGCCCAAATGATCATTTCAAATCGAGCAAGTAATTGAAAGATGGAATATATAAGGTCTTGGACAGGACTTGAACCTGTATCTTGGTTTAGCCGGAACCATGGGTTTACCAATTACGCCACCGAGACCGATGACAACAATTGAGAAATTTGCAAATTTAATTCGTGTACACAACTATACATAAACCTAACTTTCAATTACGTTTGGCATTTTTATCAATCATATCTGCCATTGTCAAGTTTTTGACTTATGTCAGTTATAGACTGGAAGCTACGCTCAAAACTACGGCTATAAGCCAAGTATTAAATATATAAATATTTTAGGTAGTTAATTACACAAGGTAAGTTGATAAATACTCTCGCATTACAGTGAATAATATGAAATAATAACTTAGACTTTTATGCAAAGCCCAAATGATCATTTCAAATCGAACTAGTAATTGAAAGATGGATAATATAAGATCTTGGATAGGATTCCCCACGTGATACTGTCTCATTGGTGTTTTCTGTTTTGTGACTGGGCCATTTCCAGAGGCACACATCTTCCTTGCAGTTCACACAATAGGATCTTTCTCTCACTCTTTCGAGAGTTCTTTTCACGCTAAAGTGCCTTTCAGAAATACCATCGTGCAAGTGCTGTAACACTTCCGGCACTCTACTTCTCGGCACTATCACTTGAAATCGTCTCTCAGTGCCATCATCACATTCCAGGCGTTGTTTCAAGAGTCTATTTTCAATCACCAAGGAATCCCACTGTGTCCAGTATGCCTTTAGGCTCCTACTTGAAATACAAATTTCTTCTCATGCTGGTCGTCGTCCTCTACTTTTCCACTGAATAATAAGTCCTAATTCGGCGTCATTCTCCTAATCTTTTCGTATTCTTTCGGGTTTCCAAGTATCATCAGTTACCGTCATTCTATGGATGACACTTATTTTCTCTTCCATCTTGGAGCAATGATTGCAGTCTACCGGACAAGGTCTCCTTGATAGAGCGTCTGCATTCCGATGGCTAGTTCCTACACGATGTTCTGTGTCGAAATCATATTCCTGAAGCCGTTCTATCCACCTTGCAGCTTTCCCTTAAGGTTTTCGAAACTGCGGTAACCATTTTAGTGCAGCATATAATTTACGGAATATACGGCCGTATATGTACTTATAAAAGTGCTCTACGGATTTAACGATGGCCAACAGCTCCCTTCTTGTCACACAATAGTTCCTTGCTGAAATACCCAATAACTTTTTCTTGTTCGTCTTGCACTTGAGAAAGAACGCTTCCTATAGCTGTGTAGCTGGCATCGGTATCCAACTCAAATTTACTCTCCATTCGTGGATAACTCAGAATTGGTGCTCTAACTAGTAGTCGTTTCAGTTGTTTAAATGCGCAGTGGCAGTCGTCGTTTCAATTATATTCTTGTTTATGTTCGGTTAATTTCGTCAACGGTTTGGCAATGTTCGCAAACCTTTGTATAAAACGTCGGTAATATGTACACATTCTCAGAAATCTGCGTAGTTGGCGTATATCTGCTGGTGTAGGCCACTCTTGCACCGTTTTTATCTTGTCAGGGTCGGCTCTTAATCCGGTCTCCGAAACGACATGTCCTAGGTATTTCACTTCTTTTCTAAATAGGTGATATTTCTTAGGGCTCAAGGTAAGGTTTGCCTTGCGTAATCTTTGGAATATCCCCTCTAGGTTCTTAAGATGTTCTTAAAAAAACCGCCTAACACTATCACGTCGTCTAGGTACACCAGACATGTTTTGCAGGACAGTCCTCGTAGTAACGACTCTATCAAACGTTCAAAAGTAGCAGGGGCATTACATAATCCAAAGGGCATGGCCTTGAACTGCCGTAATCCAGTTCCGATTGTAAAGGTTTTCTCTTTATCGTTTGACTCCAAGCCTACCTGCCAGTATCCGCTTTTCAAATTCAAGGTCGAAAACCATTTAGATCCGGATAGAGTATCCAAGGTGTCATTGATTCTGGGCAAAGGATAGCTGTCTTTCTTTGTAACATTGTTTAGCCGCCGGTAGTCTACACAAAACCTCGTCGACCCATCCTTTTCCTTGACAAGCACTACCGGGGATGCCCATGGACTAGCCGACGGCTCAATCACTCTCTGTTTTTTAATATCTGTGATAATTTGCTCGGCTTCCTTACGTTTTGCTAAAGGAAGCCGCCTGGGATGTTGTCGTATCGGTTGCGCATCTCCAGTATTGATCTTGTGTTGCACAACATTCGTCCTTCCTTTCTCACTATCATTCTGTACAAACACACCTCGATATTGTCCAACCAGTTCTTTTACCTTGCCCAGTTGGTCGCCGTTTAATTCTTGACACGAAGGCATCAATACATCCAGAAATTTCTGTGAGCAACCGTTGGCTGTTTTATCTTTTATGTCGTCCACACCACGTTTAATGTGGTATACTGGAATGCAACTTCCCACAATCATGTTTTTCTTCAGGGTCACCGTATGCGGATTAATGTTTAGCACCCTTATTGGTATCATATTTCGAGACTCTCTACCAGTGATCTTCCAATTAGTAATCCCTTCTGACCTTTTCCTCGACCAACCAAATCTGGTCCCACAATAGTCCTTGTCGCTCCTGTAGGCACGAGTAATCGAACCGCCCTACCATTAATTCTACCATCAATATAAATGCTGTCTAGACTTTCCATCGACGATGCAGCACGGATGATAATCTCCGTGGAACTACGTAGTGCTATCGACGTTCGCCCCCTTACGTCGACTTGCTTTTGTTTTCCTGCTGCTCAACCGGTTGTTTTTTTGGTTGAGCACGGCGTTTCCGTATATGACCAACTTCACCGCAGCTCCAGCATCGCAGACCCAATTTCCTCGGTCGTTGTCTTTCTAGCCTTTCCGCCTTTTGTTTTTCAGACACACGGTTGATTATTTCTTCTATGCTGTTCTGCGATTGAAAGGTTCATCTAAGGCAGACCGAACTTTGTGACTTATTGAAGCGGGCTACTGCTACCGCGTTTCTTTAATTTAAAACAAGTAATAATAAAGGTCTTTATTACTCACTGTTCACAAGTCTAATTAACAGTATATGCCTTATTTATAGATGTTTTCAGTCCACTTAACAATGAAGCACTATTACACTAATGAATTTACAAGCACTAATATCTTCTTAAACTAACTTCTTTACCATAGGTCCATTAACAACACTAACACAACTATTTATTTGTTTTACACTTTGTCTATTTATGTATACTACAAGCTGCATGTACATCAGACACAGTATATAACATTTATGTATACTCTTAAACTTCCAAAAGCTCAACTACTATTACTTTACAACGATATAATTTATATTAGACATTCTAGTATAGACTAACTCTTGCATTTATTAGCGGTCTTATATATACTCTGAATTAAAAAGGATGCCTCATCCTCCAGTCATTTCTAGAAGAATTTTGGAATCCTTGAGAATAAACAGTGCTTCCGGCGTTTTATGTGTTTGATGGGTTGCCTACTAGTAGCTCGCTACACTGCCCCCTCTTTAAAACCGTTACGTTTCGTAACTGTAAATACATTTTGACGCCAATTCGATGACTTATGACGGTATCGGCAGCTATCTTTTCTGGTGCATCTACCACGTCATTGAAAGTAACAGTCAACACTCTTTTCTTGGTTTTGGTAGGCAACCGGTTGATAACAACAAACAAGGACCTGGACGTTGGTTCCCTGGAAAACTACTTCTAGCATATTTCGGACTATCCTCCAATCTAAGCGATCCAGTCCACAGCCTAGCTTGGGCACCGCTAGTCTCGTTACTCCATTTTCTATCATCTGCGTCTTAAGATTTAGCAAAGCCTTCCATAGATGTCCATAACTAGGTCTCTGCCATGAAGAATTTTTGGTGACCAGATAGTAAACATAACGATTTTTATCTTGAAGAACCAAAGCTTTTCCTACAGTTGGCTGCTGTTGTACTAATTCATCCACACATCCAAACTTTTTCTTGAAAACAACAGCTATTCCCCTTGACATTGCCAAATCTTGAGCTACGCAATGTGCAAGGGAATACTCTTCTGGTGCTCTAAACAGATCTTGCTGTTTTTCAACAACAACGCCAAACCTCGCCTTAGCGGAACTACCATACGCCGCCATAAAGCTCTCAAAATCTACATTTGGCTCAGGATTAATAATTTGTTGAACACCATTCTCATCATTCGAGCTTTCTTGGTTGTTGTCAGCGTAGGATGTTAAACGGTCAAAGTGAACCACTTTCGGTTTACTACGGGGAGATATTCTGATCCGGTACACTACATCATTAATCCTTTTCATCACTTCGTACGGACCTTTCCATTGTCTTTGTAATTTTGGCGACAACCCACGCTTTATTTGTGGATTATACAACCACACTAAATCTCCAGGTTGATAACCACCTTCTTGTGCTCTCGTGTCATATTGTGATTTCATTCGATCGCTTGCTGCCTGGATATTCTTTCGGACGTTTTCGTGAATGCTATTTGATCTTTTACGAAGCTTACTAACGTAATCTTCACCTGCAATCTTTTCTGCAGGTTTAAATCCAAACTGAAGATCACATGGTAGCCGCAGTTCACGTCCTAGCATTACGCAAGCGGGCGAGTATCCTGTGCTGTCATGTACCGAAGATCGGTACGCCAGTAGGAACAAATGTAGATATTGGTCCCAGTCTCGTTGATGTTTAGAGACAACTTTGGTCAGGTACTTCCCTAACGTCTTGTTCATTCTTTCAACCATTCCATCCGATTGGGGATGAAGTGGCGTGGTTCTAGTCTTCCTGATTCCAAGATGCTTGCAGACGTTTTGAAACAACGCTGATTCGAAGTTCCGACCTTGATCGGAGTGTAATTCCAACGGAACTCCATAACGGCAAAACAACTCCCTGACTAGTACCTCTGCAACCGTCTCGGCTTCTTGATTAGGTATAGCACTTGCCTCCGGTCATTTGGTAAAATAATCCATTGCAACCAAGATGTATTTATTTCCGTTCTCTGATTCAGGAAACGGACCAGCTATATCAATGGCTACCCTCTCAAAAGGATTCACCACGTTATACTGTCTCATTGGGGCTTTCCGTTTTGTGACCGGGTCATTTGCAGAGGCACACAATTCACATTTCCGGCACCACTCCTTCACATCATCTTTGCAGTTCACCCAATAGAATCTTTCTCTTACTCTTTCGAGAGTTCTTTTCACGCTAAAGTGCCTTTCGGAGATACCATCGTGCAGCTATATCAATGGCTAACCTCTCAAAAGGATTCCCCACGTTATACTGTCTCTTTGGGGCTTTCCGTTTTGTGATCGGGTCATTTGCAGAGGCACACAACTCACATTTCCGGCACTACTCCTTCACATCTTTCTTGCAGTTCACCCAATAGAATCTTTCTCTCGCTATTTCGAGAGTTCTTTTTACGCCAAAGTGCCCTCCGGAAATACCATCGTGCAAGTGCTGCAACACTTCTGGTACTCTGCTTCTCGGCACTATCACTTGAAGTCTCTCAGTGCCATCTTCAAATTCCAGGCGTCGTAACAAGATTCTATTTTCCATCATCAAGTAGTCCCAATGTGCCCAGTATGCCTTTAGGCTCCTACTTAAAATACTAATTTCTTCCCAAGCTGGTCGTTGTCCTCTATTTTTCCACTCAATAATGCGTCCCAATTCGGCGTCCTTCTCCTGGTCTTCTCGTATTCTTTCGGGTTGCCAAATATCATTGGTCACCGTCATTCTATGGATGACACTTATCTTCTCTTCCATCTTGAGGCAATGATTGCAGTCCACCGGACAAGGTCTCCTTGATAGAGCGTCTGCATTCCGATGGCTGGTTCCTACACGATGTTCTGTGTCAAAATCATATTCCTGCAGCCGCTCTATCCACCTTGTAACTTGCCCTTCAGGATTTCGAAACTGCAGTAAGCATTTTAGTGCAGCATGGTCTGTTCTCAACAGGAATTTACGGCCGCATAAGTACTTATAAAAGTGCTCTACGGATTTGACGACGGCCAACAGCTCCCTTCTTGTCACACAATAGTTCCTTTCTGGCCGCGACAAGACCTTGCTGAAATACCCAATAACTTTTTCTTGTCCGTCTTGCACTTGAGAAAGAACGCTTCCTATAGCTGTGTTACTGGCATCGGTATCCAACACAAATTTCCCCTCCATCTGCGGATAGCTCAAAATTGGTGCTGTAATTAGTAGCCGTTTCAGTTGTTCAAATGCACTGTGGCAGTCGTCATTCCAATCATATTCTTGTCCATCTTCGGTTAATTTCGTTAACGGTTTGGCAATGTTCGCAAACCCAAGTATGAAACGTCGGTAATATGTACACAATTCTAGAAAACTGCGTAGTTGGTGTATATCTGCTGGTGTAGGCCACTCTTGCACCGTTTTTATTTTGTCAGGGTCCGCTCTTATTCCGGTCTCCGAAACGACATGTCCTAGGTATTTCACCTCTTTTCCAAATAGGTGGCACTTCTTGGGGCTCAATGTAAGGTTTGCCCTGCGTAATCTTTGGAATATCTCCTCTAGGTTCTTAAGATGTTCTTCAAAAGACCGGCCTAACACTATTACGTCGTCTAGGTACACCAGACATGTCTTCCAGGACAGTCCACGCAGTATCGACTCCATCAAACGTCCAAAAGTAGCAGGGGTATTGCATAATCCAAATGGCATGACCTTGAACTGCCATAATCCAGTTCCAATTGTAAACGCAGTCTTTTCTTTATCGTTTGGCTCTAAGCCTACCTGCCAGTATCCGCTTTTCAAGTCCAAGGTCGAACCATTTAGATCCGGATAGAGTAGCCAAGGTGTCATCAATTCTGGGCAAAGAATAGCTGTCTTTCTTTGTCACATTGTTAAGCCGCCGGTAGTCTACACAAAACCTTGTCGACCCGTCCTTTTTCTTGACAAGCACTACCGGGGATGCCCATGGGCTATTCGAGGGTTTAATCACTTCCTGTTCTTTCATATCGGTGGTACATTGCTCGGCTTCCTTACGTTATGCCAAAGGAAGCCGCCTGGGGTGTTGTCTTATCGGTTGCGCATCTCCAGTATTGATCTTGTGTTGCACAACATTCGTCCTTCCTTTCTCACTGTTATCCAGTGCAAACACACTTCGATATCGTCCGACCAGTTCTTTTACCTTGCCCAGTTGGTGCTCGTTTAATCCTTGACACGAAGGTATCAACATATCCAGCAATTTCTGTGAGCAACCGTTGGCTGGTTTATCTTACTTACGCCCTAGCCAGGACAAAAACTAGCACGTGGAACTAGATTTTGCCTTCGCACCCGCTTCGCTTTCCACACATACACTCAGCCATCCTGATCGACCTATCAAGGCTCGTCCTACACCTCTGATTCGACATAACGTTCATGTGGACGTATCGTCTGTTCCTGTCCCTACGTCTGCTCCTATTCGTCAGGTCACCTGCTTCAATTGTGACCAAGCTGGACATATTTCTACCCGTTGTCCTAGTCCGCAAGTCGGACATTGTGGTTGTGGTAGAAAGGGGTTTACCCGACCTAACTGCCCAACATGTACGGCGTCGGTAAACCGACGATAGGGTTCTTCGTCCGAGGCGAAGACCCTATTCTTTCTTTGCCCTCGGATATCCCCCTTTCTGGTCTCGAGGACCAATCTCGTTCGGTGCTAAACTATCTGTGCACTAGTGTCCGGGGCGACCAACACACATATTTATCTGTCCAAATCTTTGGGATTCCCTTTACTGGGCTGTTAGATTCAGGAGCCAGGCGTACAATCATTGATGGTCCTGGATGGCACCGATTACGTCCTTTAAACCTTTCTCTGCATAAGTATTTTTTATCTTTCTGCAGCCTGGCCAACAACTCGAAATGTCCCATCCTAGGTTTCGTCTCCCTTCGCATCACTCTCCCAGAGTCCGTGATTACCCTGGATATACTGGTTATTCCCGATGTCTCCCACCAACTTATACACGGCATTGATTTCTGGCAACCTTTGCAGTGTGCACCTGGTCTTCTGGATGATCAATGAACTTTTGCTCCTCCTTCCTCCTTGGCCATCACTACTCCGCTCCTACCCACATTATTTCCGACCTTGACCTCGAACAACTACTTCGACTCGACTCCTAAATCACTTTTTTCTTTTCCAAACAACCTCCTGGTCTCGGCTGTACTTCCTTAGTACAACACCACATCCGCACGTCAACCGAGCCCCTCCACTCTTTGAGGTTCCCCATTCGGAACTCGATGAAATGCTGCGCTTAGGGGTCGTCAAACCTTCTACTAATCCATGGTCTAGCCCCATTGTCCTAGGTAAGAAGAGAGACGATTCTTATCGGTTCTGCATTGATTTCGGAAGGTCAACTAAGCCACCCAAAAAGACGCATATCCTCTTTCGTACATTTCTACCATCTTTAACCGGCTCCGTGATGCTCGTTATTTCTCCTCGCTAGATATTCGTTTCGCTTATTGGCAAATCCCTCTATCCCCGGAATCCAAACCCATCACTTCCTTCACTGTCCCTCATCGAGGTTTAATTCTCTTGCCACCTTCCAACGTTTTATTGATCAGGTCATCGTTTCTGATCGAGAACCATTCTGCTTCGCCTACATCGATGATATATATCGTCATTGCCACTCCTTCATTCGAAGCACACCTCCGAATTCTTGATTTAGTTCTTTCTCGTCTCTTACATGCTGGTCTTACTCTTCGTCAAGATAAGTGTCATTTCTGCTTTTCTGAGCTCCAATATCTTGGTTATATTGTTAACCGGTATGGTCTCCTTGTTAACCCCGATAAAATCTCGGCAATCCTTAAGATCTCTACTCCCTCCACTGTTACCGCAGTCCGTCAACTGATTGGCATGGCCAGTTGGTACCGTCGTTTCATCCCGAATTTTGCCACTCTCACAGCTCCGCTTTCTTACCTGACCCGCAAAAACACCCCTTGCTCCTGGACCCCCGATTGTCAATCTGCCTACTTTTCCCTTAAACAACACCTAATTTCTGCCCCCATCTTTTCCTGTCCTGACTATACCCTACTCTTACTATCAAAACTGACGCCTCCCACTTCGGTCTGGGTGCCATCCTTAGCCAATCCCATCCCGACGGCGAGAAGGTCGTAAGCTATATCAGTCGGTCACTCCACCACCAAACCCGAGCGCAACTACTCAGTTACTGAGAAGGAGTGTCTGGCAGTGATGTGGGCGTTTGAGAAGTTTCTACCTTACGTCGAGGGTTTCCATTTTTTCGTTATCACAGATCACCACTGCCTCCTTTGACTCAATAAACTCCAAAGTCCTTCCGGTCGCTTAGCTCGTTGATCCGTCCGCCTCCAGCAATATGACTTTGATATTATTCACCGTAAGGGCAAAAATTATGTTGTTCCTGATGCTCTTTCTCGTTCTGTTCCAATCCTTGAACCAATTTCTATTTCCATAATCACCTCTCTCGAAGTCTCCCTTCCTACTCCGGATCCCTGGTACAACGCCATGCTCCGAAAAGTTTCTAACGCCGTTCTATCGTTGCCGATTCTCTGATATCCCTCCATCACGATTCTCCTATTTCCGATCATTGTGGCGTGACCAAAACTTCTACTCGTCTCCTTCAAAAATACTACTGGCCCTGCCTTAGAGCTGACGTCGCTCGTTACATTCGACGTTGTCCGATTTGTGCTGCTCACAAAGTTGAACAGTTACCTCCTCCTGGTTTATTCGCTCCTAGAGCCAAACCATAAAATCCCTGGCAAGTCCTTTCCTGCGACACACTAGGTCCTCTTCCTAGTTTCACTCGTGGTCACTTCTATATTCTTGTAGTGACTGATTATTTTAGGAAGTTTCCCTTTTCTTTCCTTTACGTACAGTCACTGCACAGTCCGTCACTAAAGTCCTCGAAGAACAAGTCTTCCGTAGCCATCAGCTTGCTTCCTTGTGGACACGTTATCACTCCAAAATTCTTTTCACCGTCCGCTACCATCCCCAAACCAATCCTGCTGAACGGGTTAACCGTGTCCTCAAAACCATGATTGTTTTCTATGTGCGCGACGACCAACGTCATTGGGATGTGAACCTCCCAAAAATTTCTTGTGCAATCCGCACCTCCAAAGACGTAATCATAGGCTGCACTCCGTTCTTCGCTCTATTTGGTCGTGAGCATATCCTTTCCGGCGATTATTTTAATATTAGCTAGCTAGATTTGGATGGTTTTAAGACGACCCTTAAGGTACAGAGCTGGCAGCTGCTGTCTGGTATTACGTATCTCTCCCCATTCGTTTTTGCGTGTCTTGTGGATCGGGCTAACTCCAGAATCAACGCTAGGGATACCATTCTTTAAACCCTATTTTTAGTTTCAGTTTGTTTGATTTTTATTTAGTATTGATTAACCTAAAGTTAGATTAAATTTGGAGCACGTTTACTTTTCGCGTTTAAACCCAATGTAGTACCTTCGGGTGGAGCAAGCATAGCGGCCCTTAATTACATTATAATGTCCGAAATAAACGACATGTACATTCCTGATCCCGAACATCCTTCGCCAGATCCCGACCACTTTAAAAATATCCGTTCAAACATTCTCAAAAAACTTTCTGCCGGTTATAAAAAATTCACAATCGCTACAATCTTCGCCGTCGTCGTCTCTTATCAACTAGGCTATTCTATTTGGCGCCGTAATTTTGCTCTGTCCGACGCTTCCCGTCATTTTAACGCCAAACTTGCCCCTAGATTCAGTGGTCGTTTTCCCATTTCTAAAGTCGTTTCTCCCTGGACCTACGAACTTACTGATCCTTCCGATTACAAATCCATTTGGCATGTTAAAGATCTGAAACCTGCCCATCCGAACAATCCTAATGCCCCCGATCTCGCTCTGTTTTCTTTCTGACGGCGTAATCGCCGTAAGCCCAATATCTAGTCCTCGTGCCCCAGATTCTTATGCCGACTTTGTTCTCTTTAGGTTTTGATTTTTGGACGTAACGATTTCGCTTTACTTGCCTGTTTTGCTAGGTTTTCTTTTGTTTTCCTGCTTTTTCTTACCCCGTGTGGATTCGGGAATAGAATAGCCTCACGGTACGACCTGCCTGTCGTAAGAGGCGTCTACAGCGGTCCAACACACACACACACACACACACACACACACACACACACACACACACACACACTTTATACACGCCCAATCCATACCCACACACTACATACACACCTATACACCCACACATTTCATAAACACACAGTTTTGCTTGGTTCTCCTTTCTTTCGTTTTCTTCTTGTACTCCTTGAACCCGTGTGGGTCCGGGAATAGCATAGCCCCATGGTACGTCCTACCAGCCGTAAGAGGCGACTACAGCTGTCCAACGCATACACACACACGCACACTTTATATACGCGTATCACATACACACACACTTCTTACATCCCCCCACACAAACACACACACACGCACACGTCCACACCTACTCATACATAACTAAACTGGGATTTTGTTTTATTTTCTTTTGTACGATTCTTAGTTTTTTTTTGGTTTTGAACTTGGTGTTGGTGTTATTCTTTTTTTTTCTTCTTTTTCTCGTTCCTGTCGTTCCATTTTCCTTTCCCTATCCTTTTGCTGGTCTTCTTTGCTGTCGGTTCCAATACTGATTGTGTTTCGTCCATATGCTCCTGTGGTAGGTGCTTTCTAGTCCGTATTTCTTTTCTTCGGAAACTACTTAATCGACTTTAGGACTAGTTAACATTTTTTTTCTTTGGCTTTTGGGTTACGATTTTTGGTTACCACAGTTTGTAGTACACCGTTTCCTTTTACCAGCGCTCCTCCTCTCTTCCTCTCGTTCTCCTTTGTTATCCCTTTGTTTACTTGAGGCTTGACCTTTGGGCTCTGTTTTGGTTGGCACTGTTGGTTTTCTTCCTCGTTATTTTTCTTCTTTTGAGGTCGAGGACTTTCCTGTATCTTTACAAGAAACATCCGTCCTCCGACGACTTTTTCAGTGTCAATGCCGTTTCATCTTAGTCTTCGTTGCTTGTTTCCCTTACTTCTTTCCTTTTTTTCCTCTCTTCTATTATTGTCCCTTCGAGCCGGACGAGAGTTCTTTGTTTTTATTATGGGGTGTTTTTTTTTCCTTTTTCTGTTTTCTTTTTGTTTGGTTTTCGTAACGGATTTCCTTTTAGTTTTTAAGCGAATTTTTTTTGTTTGATTTTTCCTCTTTGTTTATGTTGGTCCTGCTTACTCCACTTTTGTTTTCCTATCCCAATCTGTTAATTTTGCTGGGGGGGGGGAGGAATTTGTTACGTTTATTTTCAGCATAAATTACTTACCCTATTTTTCTTCCTTGTTAATTCAATACCTGCTCGAATAAATTCCGTTTCTACAGTTAAATACTTTAACATAATTAATAATAAACACGCTCTCGAATAAATTCATCAACTCAAATTCCTCTTGCTTTTAAAACGAAAATTTATCGATAAATTAAATAGTCTATGCCCTGTTTTAGGTACCTGTTATCTTGGTGTACCTTACGACCTTTAAAGACAGCGTACCCTGGTGGACCCGGGAACTAACCACCAAGCGGGCAGAAACGCGTAACCTAAGGCGCCGCTATCAACGCGCCTCGGGAGATATAAGAGAACAACGGAGAATAGAATATAATCAAAGTTACCGCAAATATAAAATATTAATAGAAGAAACGCGAACGAATAAATTTAAAGAATTTTGCACGCGAAACTCAGAGAAAGAACCCTGGGGAACCGCATACCGCGTAATTAGAGGAAAACAACAAAAAATCGCGCTCAGTAATATAAAGAAAACAAATGGCGAATACACGGAAGGTTTTATAACCACGGCGCAATATTTACTAGAGAAATTTTTCCCATCGGATAATCCCGAGGGGGATGAAGGGTCGCACGATTTAATACGTCGGGAAGCTGCAAAGGCGCAAGGAACAGGTGCCGATAAGGCAATCCTAGTTCACGAGGTCGTCAGGGCTCTTAGGAGGATGAACCCTAAGAAGGCACCGGGGCATGATGGAATCACTTCAGACGCAGCTCTGCAGGCGTGCCTGTTAGCCCCGTGTGTCTTTGTTGGGTTGTTTAATCTTTGTTTAGAAAGGGCGTTTTCCGCGTTGCTGGAAAATCCAGAATGTGAAATTTATACCCAAACCTAAAACGGCGGATGCGTCAGATCCGGGCAGCTATCGTCCAATTAGCTTGCTACCGGTGCTGGGGAAAGTTTTAGATCGCGTTATGACTACGCGTGTTGAACACCTAGTGCGAGACAGCGGCGGTTTTAATAACCGACAGTTTGGTTTCGTGGAGGGCAAGTCGACTATCGACGCGTTAGAGTTCGTTGTCGGGGAAATTAAGCAGGCAAGAGATGCCAAAGAGTACTGTGTCGTTGTTGCTTTGGACATTTCAGGAGCATTTGATGCTGCCTGGTGGCCATTAATCGTTTGCGAGTTATATCGTAGGGGTTGTCCGCGAAACTTGATGTCTTTGGTCAAGAGCTATTTCTCGGGGCGATTAGCACAGGTTGAAATTCCGGGTGAAGTTCTGTCGCGTGAGGTGGAAAGGGGATGCCCGCAAGGGTCATGTTCTGGTCCCACATTTTGGAAGTTGTTGTATGAGAGCATCTTTAGGGTCAAGTTGCCCGCAGGATGCTCAATCGTTGGGTTTGCAGATGACACACTTTTAATTGTAAGATCGAGATTGTTAATGGATATGCGCACAAAACCGAACGAGGCGCTTAATAAATTACACGAATGGTCGCAGGCGGTAAAATTAAAATTTAACACGGCGAAGTCAGAGGCGCTTTATTTCGGCACGAAACAAGGACAGAGACCTCCTAGGTTAGAGCTAGGAGGAGAAAATCCGTTTAAAGATTGTATTACCTACCTCGGCGTCAACATCGACAATAAATTAAATTGGAAAGTGCACGTACAATACGTAAAAAGTAAGGGCGGCGAAATATCAAATAAAATGATGGCGGCGGCTAAAATAAAGTGGGGTTTCAGGGCGAATTGCTGAGGACGGTTTATGCCGGAGCAATTGAGCCGGCAATACTGTACGCAGCTTCTGTATGGGCAGAAGGTTGTAAAGTCCGGGAGATGCGTCAATTGACGAGCGTACAACGCATAACCGCGGTAAAAGCGGCGAGGGCGTACAGGACCACCTCCACGGAGGCTGTCCTGGTGATCAGTAGGACTCTCCCTATCGAATATGTCGTTAGGAGATTAGAGATAGACGATTAATAAATATAGGAAAAGGACGCGAAATTATCGAAGATCTTAATCTTGGTAATAGGAAATTGCAAGAAAGATTGTTGTATCTGAGTTAGGGCACCCGGCTGATATTAGAGGGATCGAGTTTGTCGAAGATGATGAGGACGCGATGGGTATCAGAATTTATACGGACGGTTCACGTATGGACGATGGGCAAGCAGGCGCGGCGTTTGTCGTGTATAAGCAGGAAAGGGAGGTGTTTCGGTTTCAAACCAAACTCGCGAACTAGTGCACTATCTTCCAGTGCGAATTGGTAGCCATACGTGAGGCTATCGATTACGTAATAAAGCATACGGGCAGAGACGAGTATTATATAATCGGTGATAGTAAATCGGCGCTAACGGCTTTAACAAACATGAACACCTCGACAGATCTCCAAGCGGACGTCTGGAGAATAGCGCGTACGGCGCTAGAGTTTCGACGTTTAAAGTTCTGTTGGGTCAGGTCGCACAATGGTAACGTAGGAAACGATAGGGCTGACGAATTAGCTAAAGAGGTCGCGACGGGCCACTTTCGAATATCACATTCGTCGATACCGAGGTCTTTAATCAAAAGAAAGCTGCGCGAAAAATCAATTCGACAATGGGAAGAGAGGTGGAACAACGCTGCCACGGGCAGGTTGACCCACAAATTCATACCGAGCATAGAAGCCAGAGGTAAGATCGAGGTTAAGCTCGATCACAAAATGGTGCAGTTGATAACAGGGCACGGCGCCCTGAAGGCGTATTTACAAAGGTTCGGTCTAACCAACAGCGACCGCTGCGAATGCGGTGAGTGCGCGGAAAGCGCAGAGCACGTGCTCTTCGACTGCCCGCTTGAGGCGGGAAATCGAGGGTTGGCTGATAGCAAACTAGCTATCCTAGGTCTGACTTGGCCAAAGAGCCTAGAGGAAGTCGGGGAAGTGGTTAACCAGAAGGCGTTCTGGACAGCCTTAAAAGAATTCGCGGGAAGGGTCGCGAGATTAGACAATCAATGACGACCGCGTGTAAAAATTCGGTGGGGTTGGTGGGAGGATTGAAAAATTTTAGATTGACTTGGCGTGAGCATAACCAAAACCTGATATTAAATTAAAAAAAAAAAAAAGATAATTATACCAAAATGTCCAATATGCACGAGAAACCCCCACTCCATTAATACAATCACTGCCTATCTTCATAATTATGTGCGGAAAATCGGGAATAAATAATACCAAATAAACAATAACAAATAAATCATAAACCCTCATTAAATTAAATCAATAAAGTAAACAAGGATAATAAAACAGAGCGCAACCGCGCATCCCCAGGACTTGAAAGTGAAGTGATAGTGATAGTGATTGTGATCCCCAAGAACATTTAGTGCATACCCACCAGGACTTTAGCAGTGCACCCGTCCCACCTTTAGAAGTAAGTTACAGACGACCAGATCTTCGGATGCTGGAGAATTTTATTATCGAGGTAAGACTTAAATTGTGGCGGCTGTACTGCACAAGCATTGATTTACATTAATTAGTAGTTTTTGAAATAATTTAAGAAGCACGTTTGGTGTGTAAAGGCGCTAGCCGACATAATGCTTGTGCGAGTGCACCTGATAAATAGGGTGATGCTTTCGCTATTTTGTGCATTGCTATATGCTTAACGCTTATTAAACATTTATTTATATATTTACATAATTATATTTATTTATATTTTATATTTACACTTTATATATTGTTCGCGAAACTTGATGTCTTTGGTCAAGAGCTATTTCTCGGGGCGATTGGCACAGGTTGAAATTCCGGGTGAAGTTCTGTCGCGTGAGGTGGAAAGGGGATGCCCGCAAGGGTCATGTTCTGGTCCCACATTTTGGAAGTTGTTGTATGAGAGCATCTTTAGGGTCCAGTTGCCCGCAGGATGCTCAATCATTGGGTTTGCAGATGACACACTTTTAATTGTAAGATCGAGATTGTTAATGGATATGCGCACAAAACCGAACGAGGCGCTTAATAAATTACACGAATGGTCGCAGGCGGTAAAATTAAAATTTAACACGGCGAAGTCATAGGCGCTTTATTTCGGCACGAAACCAGGACAGAGACCTCCTAGGTTAGAGCTAGGAGGGGAGAAAATCCCGTTTAAAGATTGTATTACCTACCTCGGCGTCAAGATCGACAATAAATTAAATTGGAAAGCGCACGTACAATACGTAAAAAGTAAGGGCGGCGAAATATCAAATAAAATGATGGCGGCGGCTAAAATAAAGTGGGGTTTCAGGGTCGAATCGCTGAGGACGGTTTATGCCGGAGCAATTGAGCCGGCAATACTGTACGCAGCTTCTGTATGGGCAGAAGGTTGTAAAGTCCGGGAGATGCGTCAATTGACGAGCGTACAACGCATAACCGCGGTAAAAGCGGCGAGGACGTACAAACCACCTCCACGGAGGCTGTCCTGGTGATCAGTAGGACTTTCCCTATCGAATATGTCGTTAGGGAGATTAGAGATAGACGATTAATAAATATAGGAAAAGGGCGCGAAATTATCGAAGATCTTAATCTTGGTAATAGGGAAATTGCAAGAAAGATCGTTGTATCTGAGTTGGGGCACCCGGCTGATATTAGAGGAATCGAGTTTGTCAAAGGTGATGAGGACGCGATGGGTATCAGAATTTATACGGACGGTTCACGTATGGACGATGGGCAACCAGGCGCGGCGTTTGTCGTGTATAAGCAGGAAAGGGAGGTGTTTCGGTTTCAAACCAAACTCGCGAACTGGTGCACTATCTTCCAGTGCGAATTGGTAGCCATACGAGAGGCTATCGATCACGTAATAAACCATACGGGCAGAGACGAGTATTATATAATCAGTGATAGTAAATCGGCGCTAACGGCTTTAACAAACATGAACACCTCGACAGATCTCCAAGCGGACGTCTGGAGGATAGCGCGTACGGCGCACGAGTTTCGACGTTTAAAGTTCTGTTGGGTCAGGGCGCACAATGGTAACGTGGGAAACGATAGGGCTGACAAATTAGCTAAAGAGGCCGCAACGGGCAACCTTCGAATATCACATTCGTCGATACCGAGGTCTTTAATCAAAAGAAAGCTGCGCGAAAAATCAATTCGACAATGGGAAGAGAGGTGGAACAACGCTGCCACGGGCAGGTTGACCCACAAATTAATACCGAGCATAGAAGCTAGAGGTAGGATCGAGGTCAAGCTCGATCACAAAATGGTGCACCCTAAAGGCGTATTTACAAAGGTTCGGACTAACCAACAGCGACCGCTGCGAATGCGGTGAGGGCGCGGAAAGCGCAGAGCACGTGCTCTTCGACTGCCCGCTTGAGGCGGGAAATCGAGGGTTGGCTGATAGCAAACTAGCTATCCTAGGTCTGGCATGGCCAAAGAGCCTAGAGGAAGTCGGGGAAGTGGTTAACCAGAAGGCGTTCTGGACAGCCTTAAAAGAATTCACGGGAAGGGTCGCGAGATTAGACAATCAATGACAACCGCGTGTAAAAATTCGGTGGGGTTGGTGGGAGGATTGAAAAATTTTAGATTGACTTGGCGTGAGTAAGGATACGAGCATAACCAAAACCTGATATTAAAAAAAAAAAAAGAAAAATGATAATTATACCCAAATGTCCAATATGCACGAGAAACCCCCACACCATTAATACAATCACTACCTATCTTCATAATTATGTGCGGAAAATCGAGAAATCGGGAATAAATAATAACAAATAAACAATAACACATAAATCAGAAATCCTCATTAAATTAAATCAATAAAATAAACAAAGATAATAAAATAGAGTGAAACCGCGCATCCCCCCAGGACTTGAAAGTGAAGTGATAGTGATAGTGATTGTGATCCCCCCAGAACATTTAGTGCATACCCACCAGGACTTTAGCAGTGCACCCCATCTTCTCCTTAAAAGTAAGTTACACTTAGATGTAGGCAGACGACCAGATCTTCGGATGCTGGAGATTTTTATTATCGAGGTAAGACTTAAATTGTGGCGGCTGTACTCGCACAAGCATTGATTTACATTAATCAGTAGTTTTTGAAATAATTTAACAAGCACGTTTTGTGCGTAATGGCGCTAGCCGACATAATGCTTGTGCGAGTGCACCTGATAAATAGGGTGATGCTTTTGCTATTTTGTGGACTGCTATATGCTTAACGCTTATTAGACATTTATTTATATATTTACATAATTATATTTATATATATTTTATATTTACACTTTATATTTATTAGCATGTATTGTAGTATTTTGTGGCATATTTGTTTTGTTTGACGTTCTGTCGCCATTTTGGTTGCAGTATATATTTTGGAAGGAAGAGTAGATTTGTGAAGATTGTAATCATAATATAAATCAGTTAAGGAATGATAGGGAAGCTAGGGATGGATTTAAATTAGTTAGCTAGATTTGGATAGTTTTAAGACGACCCTTCAGGTCGCACTGGTAAGCAGAGCCGGCGTCTGCTATCCGGTATTATGGATCCCTCCCCCTCTAATTTTTTGTGTCTTGTTGATCGGGCACACTTCAAAGTCAGCGCTAGGGATACCATTATTTAAACCCTGTTTTTAGTTTTTGTTTCAGTTTGTCAGATTTTTAGGTTTGTTAGATTGTTAGAGTTTGTTAGGTTTGTTAGATTTTTAGGTTTGTTAGATTTTTATTTAGTTTCTTTTTGTTTAGGGTGGATTAACTATGAAGTTAGAATAAATTAGAAGCACGATTATTTTCGCATTTAAACCCAATATAGTACCTCCGGGTGGAGCATTGGAGACGTGGCCGCAAGTATAGCGGCCCTTATTCAAATTATAATGTACATTACGACCGCATATAATGGTTTTCTCTATTGTTCCGATGTAAAGACTTGTTGAAATAAGGTCACGCACTCTCCGATAAAACCCGGGTTTTCCAGTTTCAATCGCGCTTCGATATGCGAGGGTTTGCAGTTCGAATTCGTATTAGTTAAACCATTACTGAATATGATTCTACATTATAATTTAATTAAAGGCCGCTATGCTTGCGTCCACGTCTCCAATGCTCCACCCGAAGGTACTAGATTGGGTTTAAACGCGAAAATATAAACGTGCTCCTAATTATTCTAACTTCAAAATTAACGCATCCTAAATAAAAATCTAACAATTGAAACAAAAACTAAAAATAGGGTTTGATTGATGGTATCTCTAGCGTTGATTTGGAGTGTGCCTGATCAACAAGACACAAACAAAATGAATGGGGAGGGATCCGTAATGCCGGATAGCAGCTGCCTGAAGGGTCGACTTAAAACTATCCAAATCTAGCTGGCTAATTTAAAATGGATTCAAATTTTCTGAGAATACGCCAAATATATTAATAGTGAATCCAGCTATTTTACCTGCTCTATAAATTTACAAATTCGTCTTCCCTGATCTAAGCAATTTGTTAGCCTAAGTTGGCCCTAGCTTTCCCTATCATTCTCTAACTTATTTATATTGTAATTACAATCTTCTCAAACAATCTTCCTTCCTATATATAAGCTGCCACCAAAAATGGCGGCAGAACGTCAAACAAATAATATCAAGCCACAAACAATAAAAGCGGGCAAAAATATAAATATAAAAAAAATATAAGTATTTATTTAAATATATAAATAAACATCTATAAGCATTAAGCGTTGAGCATAACCCAAATTATTAGGTGAACTCGCATAAGCATTATACCTGCTAACGCCATTACGCACAAAACGTGCTCGTTAAATTATTTCAAATTTACTGTTCACGCCTAAGCGGAACGGCTGGTTCACAATAACAAAAAAAACGTGTAATAAAATGTGGTTGCATAAAAAACTTACCCCGTGTTCAATTATCACTTTACACTCACCACTAAATACATAATTGGTTAGGCAGGAGAGGGTTGATGAAGGAAGGGAAATAGAGGTGCTCACGTTGTTAATTAATTAATTAACTAATGCCGACAAACCGGCGCGAATGTGATATTTAAAAATGGACTGTGTTCTAAGAGAGAGCAGTGTTGACTGACTTATCTTATTGGTTGTAATCAGCGCTCACCTTTGGCGATGCGCGAGTAATAAATCGTAGTCGAGACATAAGAGGAGCATGCTTTTAATTTATATTAGGCAAGGCCTAAACATAACCGCCCATCTAAAACTGAATAAGTTTTATACCAAAACTAAATAAATCATTTAAAATACACCCTAGAAATATTAAGGTTGCTAGGCAAATTAAAACAAAACTTTAATACAACCTTAAAATTTTCAAAATTAAACGGAACATAAATACGAGAGAAAATAACCAAAATAATATTTATTCATTCAAAGGGAGGATAATAAGCTTACTTATTGGACGTGTAAATAAACCTGCAGCGGTTTTTACAGATGCTACTCGTGGTATACCGTCACGACCAAAAAATAACTTTTTAATACGGCCAAGAGGCCAACACAAGGGGGCAGTATTTAAATTTTTAAGTATGACCACATCATTTACCTTGGGCAATATGGTGGGGCAATGCCATTTGTTACGTTGGGTGAGTTGGTGGAGATACTCGTTCGACCACCGACGCCAAATGGATTGAGTAACCTGACACAATCGCTGCCAACGGGAACGCAAAGTTATTTCCTCCGGAATAGTAATTTCAGGTAGAGATAAAAGGGGACCGCTTATTAAAAAATGACCGGGCGACAAATAATTCGTACCGTCATTAGGATCGGAAGACTGGCAAAGAGGGCGACTATTGAGTATGGCTTCAACCCTAGAAAAAATTGTACATAGTTCCTCAAAAGTTTGAGGGCGTGTACTTAAAGTACGAACTAATAAGGCTTTTGCCGATTTCACTCCAGACTCCCAAATTCCACCAAAATTTGGGGCGTATGGAGGATTAAATTGCCACTTGATATGGCGGGAGGCTAAAGCGGCAAAAATTTTATCGTTGTTGGATTTAAGGAATATGATAGCTTCCTTGAGGGACCGCGAGGCACCAAGAAAGTTTCTACCCTGATCTGAGTAAATAACATCAGGAATTCCTCTACGAGCTATAAACCTTGTCAGACAAGCTAAAAATGCTTCAGTAGATAACTCTGACACTACCTCGAGGTGCACCGCTCTGGTGCACATACAAATAAATATGCATAAATAAGTTTTAGACACCGGGGCATTACGACGATTAGAAGACTTGATCATAAATGGGCCGGCGAAATCCACTCCAACATGAGTAAATGTTCTGGACAGTTGAACACGTAAAGGGGGTAAATCGGCCATGAACGGTTGAGCAGTTGTCGCACGGAAGCGCGAACAAACAACGCATTTATGGATCCTCTGACGAACTAAAGAACGTATTCCAATAATCCAGAATTTTTGCTGAATAAGTGATTGCGTCATGAATGCACCTGAATGCATAGATAAACGGTGATAATTATCACACAATAATCGCGATAAGGTGGCTTGTTTCGGTAATAGAAAGGGATGTCTGTTATCATAAGACAACAGGGAGTGACGCAAACGTCCGCCCACCCTAACAAGACCTAGCGAATCAATAAAGGGAGACAATTTTTGGAGTTATTTAGAACAACCCTTGTTTAAATTTAGTTGATTTATTTCTTCGGCGTAGAACTGCTGTTGCGTAACTCTTATGATAGTTATCAATGAGATATGTAATTCATCAGAAGAAAGAGAGCCTGATAATTTTTTATCAGAGTTCTTGCAATTGTAAATAAAATGGTTTACATATGCAACAGTACGCTGAAGGAAGGTGAGAGAAGAAAATTTATCCAAAAATTGAGTGCAATTTTTTTGTGTAGAAGTAACTAATTATTAGGGGGAGATTTTATTTCTGGAAGAATTTCTAGAGAAGGGAAAGTTTTCAAATTTCTGGAAGTCGTAATTAGATCGCTACAGTTAGATGGGCCATGCCACCAGATATCGTTGTCAATCAACTGGTGCGCAATAAGACCACGAGAAGCCATATCGGCGGGGTTGTTTTCACCAGAAATATGGTACCACTGTTGAATGGCAGTGTATTCTAAAATAATTTCCACGCGGTTGGCAACAAATGTTTTTAATAAATAAGAAGGAGTGTTAATCCACGCTAGTACCACTTGAGAATCGGTGAATAATCTTATTGCCTTTAAGGGATAAGGAAATTTATTAGAGATTATAGAATATACTAGACGAGATAACAAAACAGCACTTAATAATTCCATACGGGGCATTGAAAGAAATTTTAAGGGTGAAATTTTACTTTTAGCTTGTAGGAGATGGCAATTCGTGTTATCTGAAGTCGTGCCATGTAGAAAAACACATGCAGCATAACCTTTCTCACTGGCATCGGAAAACCCTAACAGACGGTACTGTCCCGAGTCTAAAAACAAACAGCGAGGAATTTTCAAATTCGATAATTCAGTAAGGCGGGAACAAATTTTCTCCCACTTCAAACACCAGTCGGTGTCCGGCGTGTTGTCCCAACCTAAATGTTGTACCCATAATTGTTGTAAAAAATGTTTTATTAAGAACACCACCGGAGTCAACCAGCCGAGGGGGTCGAAAATTTTAGCCATATATGAAAGAACGGAACGTTTTGAAATATTCCCTTCGAAAGGAACAACATAGTAGGTGAAATTATCAGAATTCGGGTTCCAAACTAGTCCCAATATTTTGATACCAGAGATTTCATCAGAAAATGCTACGGAGGGTTTTAATTCATATTCCTGGATTGATTTAAAAAAGAGTTGTCATTGCTGGACCACTTTCTTAACTGAAATTGGCCAAGAGACAGCAATTTTATTAATTCTGATTGCAGCTGCTGAGCTGCCGCAACGGACTTGGCTCCTGAAATCACATCGTCCATATACGTGTGATTCAGCAAGGCTACAGATGCTAGAGGAAATTGTTGTCCTTCGTCGATTACCAATTGTTTTAACACGCGTTGCGCAATAAAAGAGGATGGTGTAAGACCATAAGTAAGCGTGTTCAATTCGTACTCTTGAACGCCGCTGTCGAGGGAGGGTCGCCAGAATATATGTTGGTATATTCTATCTTGCGTACGTTCTAAAATTTGGCGGTACATCATTCATATGTCATTATAATTTGAATAACGGCCGCTATACTTGCGGCCACGTCCCCAATGCTCCACCCGGAGGTACTACATTGGGTTTAAACGCGAAAATAATCGTGCTTCTAATTCATTCCAACTTCATAGTTAATCCACCCTAAATAAAATACTAAATAAAAATCTAACAAACCTAAAAATCTAACAAGCTCTAACAATCTAACAAACATATAAATCTGACAAACTGAAACAAAAACTAAAAACAAAAACTAAAAACAGGGTTGTAAATAATGGTATCCCTAGCGCTGACTTTGGAGTGTACCCGATCAACATGACACAAGCAAAAATGAGAGGGGGAGGGATCCGTAATACCGGATAGCAGACGCCGGCTCTGCTTACCAGTGCGACCTGAAGGGTCGTCTTAAAACTATCCAAATCTAGCTAACTAATTTAAATTTATCCCTAGCTTTCCCTATCATTCCCTAACTGATATATATTATGATTACAATCTTCTCAATTCTGCTCTTCCTTCCCAAATATATACTGCAACCAAAATGGCGACAGAACGTCAAACAAAACAAATATGCCACAAAATACTACAATACATGCTAATAAATATAAAGTGTAAATATAAAATATAAATAAATATAATTGTATAAATATATAAATAAATGTCTAATAAGCGTTAAGCATATAGCAGTGCACAAAATAGCAAAAGCATAACCCTATTTATCAGGTGCACTCCCACAAGCATATTTCGGCGAGCGCCATTACACACAAAACGTGTTTGTTAAATTATTTCAAAAACTACTAATTAATGTAAATCAAAGCTTGTGCGAGTACAGCCGCCACAATTTAAGTCTTACCTCCATGATAAAATTCTCCAGTATCCGAAGATCTGGTCGTCTGCTTACATCTAACTGTAACTTACTTCTAAGGGTAAGATGGGGTGCACTGCTAAAGTCCTGGTGGGTATGCACTAAATGTTCTTGGGGGGGATCACAATCACTATCACTATCACTTCACTTTCAAATCCTGGGGGGATGCGCGATTTCACTCTATTTTATTATCTTTGTTTATTTTATTGATTTAATTTAATGAGGGTTTCTGATTTATTTGTTATTGTTTATTTGTTATTATTTATTCCCGATTTCCCGATTTTCCGCACATAATTATGAAGATAGGCAGTGATTTATTAATGGTGTGGGGGTTTCTCGTGCATATTGGACATTTGGGTATAATTATCATGTTATTTTATTATTATTATTATTTTTTTTTTTTTTTATTTTTAATATCAGGTTTTGGTTATATCTATGCTCGTATCCTTACTCACGCCAAGTCAATCTAAAATTTTCCAATCCTACCACCAACCTCACTGAATTTTACACGCGGTTATCATTGTCTAATCTCGCGACCCTTCCCGCAAATTCTTTTAAGGCTGTCCAGAACGCCTTCGGGTTAACCACTTCCCCTAGGCTCTTTGGCCATGCCAGACCTAAGATAGCTAGTTTGCTATCAGCCAACCCCTTTGTAAATACGCCTTTAGGCCGCCGTGCCCTGTTATCAACTGCACCATTTTGTGATCGAGTTTAACCTCGATCCTACCTCTAGCTTCTATGCTCTGTATGAATTTGTGGGTCAACCTGCCCGTGACAGCGTTGTTCCACCTCTCTTCCCATTGTCGAATTGATTTTTCGTGCAGCTTTCTTTTAATCAAAGACTTCGGTATTGACGAATGTGATATTCGAAAGTCTCCCGTCGCGGCTTCTTTAGCTAATTCATCAGCCCTATCGTTTCCTACGTTACCATTGTGCGACCTGACCCAACAGAACTTTAAACGTCGAAACTCGAGCGCCGTACGCGCTATCCTCCAGACGTCCGCTTGGAGGTCTGTCGAGGTGTTCATGTTTGTTAAAGCCGTCAGCGCTGATTTACTATCACTGATTATATAATACTCGTCTCTGCCCGTATGGTTTATTACGTAATCGATAGCCTCTCGTATGGCTACCAATTCGCACTGGAAGATAATGCACCAGTTCGCGAGTTTGGTTTGAAACCGAAACACCTCCCTTTCCTGCTTATACACGACAAACGCCGCGCCTGCTTGCCTATCGTCCATACGTGAACCGTCCGTATAAATTCTGATACCCATCGCGTCCTCATCACCTTCGACAAACTCGATTCCTCTAATATCAGCCGGGTGCCCCAACTCAGATACAACGATCTTTTTTGCAATTTCCCTATTACCAAGATTAAGATCTTCGATAATTTCGCGCCCTTTTCCTATATTTATTAATCGCCTATCTCTAATCTCCCTAACGACATATTCAATAGGGAGAGTCCTACTGATCACCAGGACAGCCTCCGTGGAGGTGGTTCTGTACGCCCTCGCCGCTTTTACCGCGGTTATGCGTCGTACGCTCGTTAATTGACGCATCTCCCGGACTTTACAACCTTCTGCCCAAACAGAAGCTGCGTACAGTATTGCCGGCTCAATTGCTCCGGTATAAACCGTCCTCAGCGATTCGCCCCTGAAACCCTACTTTATTTTAGCCGCCGCCCTTACTTTTTACGTATTGTACGTGCGCTTTCCAATTTAATTTATTGTCGATCTTGACGCCGAGGTAGGTAATACAATCTTTAAACGGGATTTTCTCCCCTCCTAGCTCTAACCTAGGAGGTCTCTGTCCTGGTTTCGTGCCGAAATAAAGCGCCTCTGACTTCGCCGTGTTAAATTTTAATTTTACCGCCTGCGACCATTCGTGTAATTTATTAAGCGCCTCGTTCGGTTTTGTGCGCATATCCATTAACAATCTCGATCTTACAATTAAAAGCGTGTCATCTGCAAACCCAACGATTGAGCATCCTGAGGGCAACTTGACCCTAAAGATGCTCTCATACAACAACTTCCAAAATGTGGGACCAGAACATGACCCTTGCGGGCATCCCCTTTCCACCTCACGCGACAGAACTTCACCCGGATTTTCAACCTGTGCCAATCGCCCCGAGAAATAACTCTTGACCAAAGACATCAAGTTTCGCGGACAACCCCTACGATCTAACTCGCAAACGATTAATGGCCACCAGGCAGCATCAAATGCTCCTGAAATGTTCAAAGCAACAACGACACAGTACTCTTTAGCATCTCTTGCCTGCTTAATTTCCCCGACAACGAACTCTAACGCGTCGATAGTCGACTTGCCCTCCACGAAACCAAACTGTCGGTTATTAAAACCGCCGCTGTCTCGCACTAGGTGCTCAACACGCGTAGTCATAACGCGATCTAAAACTTTCCCCAGCACCGGTAGCAAGCTAATTGGACGATAGCTGCCCGGATCTGACGTATCCGTCTTTTTAGGTTTGGGTATAAATTTCACATTCTGGATTTTCCAGCAACGCGGAAAAACGCCCCTTTCTAAACAAAGATTAAACAACCCAACAAAGATACACGGGGCTAACAGGAACGCCTGCAGAGCTGCGTCTGAGGTGATTCCATCATGCCCCGGTGCCTTCTTAGGGTTCATCCTTTTAAGAGCCCTGACGACCTCGTGAACTAGGATTGCCTTATCGGCACCTGTTCCTTGCGCCTCTGCAGCTTCCCGACGTACTAAATCGTGCGACCCTTCATCCCCCTCAGGATTATCCGCTGTGGTTTTAAAACCTTCTGTGTATTCGCCATTTGTTTTCTTTATATTACTGAGCCCGATTTTTTGTTGTTTTCCTCTAATTACGCGGTATGCGGTTCCCCAGGGTTCTTTCTGTGAGTTTTGCGTGCACAATTCTTTAAATTTATTCGTTCGAGTTTCTTCTATTAATATTTTATATTCGAGGTAACTTTGCTTATATTCTATTCTCCGTTGTTCTCTTATTTCTCCCGAGGCGCGTTGATAGCGGCGCCTTAGGTTACGCGTTTCTGCCCGCTTGGTGGTTAGTTCCCGTGTCCACCAGGGTACGCTGTCTTTAAATGTTTTCTTTTGTGGCATGGAATACGACGACGCGTCTGCCACCGCGTCGTTCAATTTTTTCGCGAGTGTTTCTACTTCGTCTGCCTCTCGGCAGTTAAATAGCTTATTTTCGAGCGCAGGAATACTTTCGGCAAATGTTTCTTTAAACCGCTCCCAATTTGCTTTTTTATTACAGAACCGCGGAAATATAGTTAGCTGCTCGTTTGCATTTGTTTTGGTTTCAACGTCCCATGTTATTAATTTATGGTCAGAGAGCGTTTCCTCGTCCGACCTTAGTTTCCAATTACAAATCGTTTCTAACATTTCGTGCGAGACTGCAGTAATATCTATAAAACTGCTGTTTCTATGCGTCTCAAACTTAGGTGAATCATTAGTGTTTATCACACTAAGGTCCCATCCCGTAAAAAGAACAGCAACCTGCGAGCCCCTATCGTCTTCGATAGGGCTGCCCCATAATGGCGACTTAGCATTAAAGTCTCCCGCGATAATTAAATTTCTATTTCTACCGATTTTACGAAGAATTCCTTCAATTTGATTTATTATATCCTCTGTTTGAGGATTCTCCCGCCGGGAATCGATCGGCGGAAGGTAAGTGCTTATCACGTAAAACGTATGCAATCCCGTTTTTATTTCTGCTGTGGTTATGAACTCATTCGACAGATTGTTTAGGATTATTCCGGCGCACGTCCCGTTATTTATTATTATCCCGCTACGCGGTCGTTCGCTGTTTGCGTTTAAAACGGTAACCCCCTTCCCAAAACCTGTTATTTTGTGGCTATACAGGTGCGGTTCCTGTATAAGCCCGATGTCGATATTATTTTCGCTGAATAACTTTACGAAGTTATTTGTAGCCCCTTTACCTTTCCCGAGATTTAATTGCGCGAATTTAATCTTCTTGCTTCTTTTAAATCTTTCTATTTCTTCACGGTCCATAATCGATGTTGCGTGTGATTGCGTTCTTCAATCTCAGCATCGTGGGGCATCTACTCGACTTGGCGTCGTGGCGCGTATCGACCTTCGCGCCACCGCCAGTTCTGTCGTTTGCCCTAGCGCAAACCACACAGCAGGGTACTGCCCTCCGGCAATTCTTAAACTCGTGTCCGACTTCGGCACAGTTACCGCACCACTGTACCTTCTCCCTGCACTCCATCGATCTATGGCCGTACTCGTAGCACCTGTAGCACTGGGTCATCGAGAAGTGGTCCCGGGCCCAGACTCTTCGCCACCTGAGGTTTATAGCGTCAGCTAATATGCGTCTCCGAAGTGTGGGGGTCACTTCGAAGACTAAGTTGACGAAGAGATCCCTAGGGCCCTTTCCGCCAAACCTAAATTTCTCCCTCAGGTGGTCTTCAATTTTCAAATCGCCGAAGCGGGGATTCTGGCACGCGATCAACCGCACCAGCTCTTCCGCCTTCATCCCCGCTTCGACCCCCGGAAGAACGACCCGTGGGCGCTTCTTCTCGATGGTCTTCGCCACGAGCTCTTTGCAGTGACCGACAACCTTCGACTGCAATTTCTTCGCATCTTCTCGGTTAGCACACTCGACTACTACACCGCCCTTCCGAGTCCTACGAGCTCCGACTACGACAAAACCATTACGAGCGGGATCGACCTTCTTCTTCAGGGTCGACATGACGTCATCCTTCTCCCCTGGCCTTGCGTCGACCCTAACTGCAAAGGTGGGCGTCGCACCTGCAGCATACGACACCTTCCGCGGCATCGGCAGCTCCTGGCTCCTGGAACACTGCCCAGAAACAGAAGCAACCACCGCTGGACTTCCCCCGACAACATCAGCTCTCCCAGAATCAATAGCCACAAGCCGCAGCGCCCTAACCATACCTATAAGTTGATTCGCCGCGTCGAGGAAATCATCCAGGGCGTAGCGAATCCTCTTTCTGTCTTCCACAACGATAGTGGCGGAGGTCGTCGGCACCCTCCCGGAGATGGCCGAGTGCGCCTTCCTCACCCTCAATCTCAGGAGGTCCAGCTCATCGAGGTCGCTAGGAGCAACGCTAACGTCGCTGCTAGTGGATATCTTTCGCTGGGCTCCCGAAGTTGAGGGCGATTCAGGCGCCGCAACCACCCCAGGGGGCTCCGACTCCACCGACACGACCGCCGCAGACACAGGCTCCCCTACCTCCTGTACCTCCTCCTGCATCCCTAACCTAACGTCTTTTAAAATTACCTTCAGCTGTTTCCCCCCAACAGCGCCCTCAGCCACCGACCTATCAGACTCCGACCGATCTCCTCTTCTTCCTGGGCAACGGCTCCTCGTCGCGGTGGACCACCATGCTGACAAAACTAACAAAGAATGATGACTAAAACGCAGCTCAAAGACGACTTGACCGTTACGACGCTAAAGGAACGACGCTAGAAGAGCGCAAAACGTTGGTCCAATAAAGATGTTTTGTTTAAAGGTGAACCGTAAACAACCTTTTATTTATTTAAACTTCAAACCGCCCAATTAAATATCAAATTTTAACAAAAATACAACAAGCACTAAGCGTCAAAATAACAACTAGAATCAAATAAATTCCCTAACGCAATAAAAATATCTCGGTTCAAAATGTACCGTAAATAACCCTATTTATTTATTTTAAATTTTTTCAAAATATTCAAAATACTTCACAATATTAAAATACCTAATTTATAAATAACAACACTGTATTTTTAAATGTGTAATTAACAAAATAAGGTCAGCGCAATTGGAATGCGGTCACCGGAAATGACCTTTCACTTAATCACTTGGTAACTGTAACTGTTACACGGCTTAATTACACCAAAATCGATTTTAAAGGAACTTATAAGTACGCGTGTACTTAAATTACGGAAAATTTATATTAAAATTGTTTTAAAATTTACAGATTTTGAGTTATTTATTTGATTTAAAAAGGCTTAGATTTTTGTTTTTTGGTTATTATTTGATTATACGCGCACTATAAAAAATTTACATACTTTTTGGTTGTTTTACCCGGTTTTTTACTCGATTTACGCGGTTTTTATTTTAAATTTATTATTAAAAATGCCTTTTTAAGTTATTTCGAAATTATTTTTGAGTATTAGTTTAGTAGACCTTTGTTTTATTAACCCGAAATTTATTTAGTTTATTTTAAAACGCGGATTTGGTTTAAATTACAAAGAAAACGCGATTTATTTAGTTTTTATTTAGTTTAAATTCTGTTTTAAAATTTTTATTTTACTGCCCTGTATTTAAAATTTGATGGCACACAATTATAAAAATAAAACACAATAATAAGCAAAGCTTTAAATAAAATAATACAACAATAAATAATAAAAACCCTAGATAAAAACTTACTGTTATTGCTGAAGCGCGAGCTCGGCAAAAACACGTCCGCTCGCTTCAAGCGGTAACTAGAAAGTCCATTCGTATGTCAGCACAAAACGCTATTTTGTGGGAACGAAATAAAAATATTATTTCGGGCAAACCTGATTGCAGTTTCGGACCAGCGTAAAGACGTTGATTGAGGGACTTACCGGTCAAATCATTAGCAGATCCGTTAAACACCACTCGTAGTTTAGTAGTACTGCTTGTGGTTTTATGAATGCCGTGGTGTGGTAAAATATAATCGGAGGGTTGCAGGGCAACATTCATGTGATTTAGAGATAGATATTCCTTGAGAAATGAATTATAAACCTTTTGATTTTCGGTTGAATTCCAAAGTCGCCGTTCTAAATTTAGATAACTGTTATAAGCGATTTCACGATTGCGCCCTAGAGGTTCGGCATTATCCTTGAAGGGTAGGGCTACAATGTAACGACCAGTTTCATCGCGAGAGTGGGTACTAACAAAATGTGCTTCACGAAAATTGTCGTCAATATTCACAACAGGAGGTAGCGAGACTTCTTCGAGCGCCCAAAAATTTTTTACTTCGCTTTCAAGAGGTTGCAACATTATACAAAGCGAAGTAGCGTTTGACGGTCCTTGCGGAGAAGGCACCTGTCCCAATAACACGTATCCAAAAATAGTGTCAATCGCTAGAGGTTTGCCAAGACGGTTATTTGCGTTATCCGAAAATAATATTCTACAACATATGTCCGCTCCTAATAATATTTCTACCGGAGCGGATACATGGAAATTAGGGTCAGCCAAGGGTAAATGTTTAAATCGTTCATAAATTCCACGTGGTAAAGAACAACCAGGAATATTACCTGTAAGTTTTGGAAGAATAGAGGCACAAAAATTTATTCGTCGATCTGCATAATTGGAAAGTAGAAAACAATCGACTAGTCCTTTAGAATTAACAGCGGCATTGGCTAGTCCACACACCTTACTGTGATTGCGAACATATTTAAGACCCAAACGTTGCACGCAAGCAGAAGTGATCGCATTGATTTGGGACCCTGAATCAAGCACGCACCTTACAGGTTGAAAATCGCCATTGATATCCCGAATCATAGCTTGAATCGTTCCTAAAAGCACTGTATAATTTTCAGGATTATTAGACACATTGCATGTAGAAACTGTTTCTTTCTTATCGTATGTGGAAGGGGTCACAGGGGTTATCGGTCCGAAGTCGAGACAGGCGATGCATTATGCAAAAAGGTGTGATGATATTTTGAGCTACATAACCCGCATCTTCCTTTAGAGTTGCAGCTCTTAATATGATTGCCTAAACATTTGAAACAACGCAACATTCTTTTTACAGCGGTGTATCTATCGGAAACATTTAATTTTTGAAAGTTTTTGCACGCGTAAATTGTATGCCCTTCATTACAATAGGGACACGAATTACGATCGCATTTTACTTGCGCATCGTTGGTGGATTCTTTTACAAAAAAAGATTTATTTAGATTATATTTGGAGCGCGGTGGCATATTTACGTTGACGGGTTTTAAAGCTTGAGCATCTTCATGCATTTCTGAGGTTTTATTCTGCGCGGTTAAAAATTCGAACAACTTAGCACAAGTCGGCACATTAGAATCCGCGCGTGCATCAAATGCATGTTGTAATTTAGGATCCAAATTACGATAACATAGAGAAAATAAAATAAAGTCCAATAAATCTTCAACGTCGGGGGCAGATTTCAAAGTGCTTACTGCGTTGAAATGTGTATTTATGAAATTTGATAAAAAACCAGTAGATTTAAATTGAAGAATTTTATTCAAATAAAAATTAACAATTCTGCGCGGGGAGTCGTAGCGATCTACAAGTTTTTTAAATGCTTGCTCATACAAATTAGGATCTAACGCTAGATCAGAGACGACACTTAATGCTTCCTTATCGAGATACGATCTAAAATATAAATATTTTAATGAGACTGGAATAGATTTGTTTTCGTGTACAACAGTGCGATAAGTAGTAATGAAATTATTCCACTTATCAATGGAACCATCAAAAACAGGAATTTCCAGGGGTTTTAAACATTCAACGGATGGGCCCTTAAATGCCAGAGCATCCGCAGAAACCGATTTTGTCGAATTTTCTTTCAATTCTAAATATTTTGAACGAATTACGTCGAACAAGTCGTCGAAAGATGCTAGATTTAATTTTACATGTAATTTAGGATCGGGTTTAGTAGCGTTAAATTCTATTATTGCTACCTGTAGTTTCTCGAGAGCATTTTCAATAATCGGAAGCCTTTGCATTTTTGCTTCTAATAAGTTTAATTTACTTACATTTGCGGAATTAGCATAATCCCAAATGCCTTGCAAGCGACTAAATAAGGCTTCTTGCTGAGCTTGCAAAAATGCTGTCGAAAGACATTTTCAGAATAGCCTAAACTACACGCAAATATGTAATTGAATTGAAGTGTATTTTATAATTAAAATTGAATCCAAATATAAACAAACACACCTGTGCTGATAAGCGTTTATCAACATGCAGGTCAAACTCAATTACAAGGTTAACATTACAATTCGATAAGAGTGAATTTATTTCAAATACTTAAGAGCAACCTTGTAATAATTTAACTCAAAGCAAGCTCCTCTACAACCACGACGACAATTCTATCACGCATACCGGTAGAAGAGACCAAAAAAATAAGGTATGTTCACGCCTAAGCCGAACGGCTGGTTCACAATAACAAAAAAAAACGTGTAATAGAATGTGGTTGCATAAAAAACTTACCCCGTGTTCAATTATCACTTTACACTCACCACTAAGTACATAATTGGTTAGGTAGGAGAGGGTTGGTGAAGGAAGGGAAATAGAGGTGCTCACGTTGTTAATTAATTAATTAACTAATGCCGACAAACCGGCGCGAATGTGATATTTAAAAATGGACTGTGTTCTAAGAGAGAGCTGTGTCGACTGACTTATCTTATTGGTTGTAATCAGCGCTCACCTTTGGCGATGCGCGAGTAACAAATCGTAGTCGAGACATAAGAGGAGCATGCTTTTAATTTATATTAGGCAAGGCCTAAACATTTACCAAATATCATAAATCAATGCTTATGCGAGAACAACCGCCGCAATTTTGGTCTTACCTCGTTAATATATTTCTCCAGCATCCAAAGCTTTGGTTGTCTGCATACATTTAAACTTACTGCTAGGGGGAAATGGGTATGCACTGCTAAAGTTCAGGTGGGTATGCACTAATCGTCCTGGGGATCACAATCACTATCACTTCACTTTTAACTCCTGCAGGGATGCGCGGTTTCACTCTATTTTATTTATTATTTTATTTCTTTGTTTATTTCACTGAATTAATTTAATGAGGATTTTTGATTTACATGTTTTTATTTATTTATTTGCCCGGATTAAGTTTTAAGTTTTTTATTTATTCCAGATTTCCGCGCGTACAAAGTTAGATAGTGGTTATAGTGATTGTATTAGCGTAGCGGGGGTTGTCGTGCATATTGCTGCAAGCTACTATTAGGCAACCCGTTAAATACACAAGCGCCATAAGCACTGTATATTCTCCAGGGACCGAGAATTTTCTAGCAATTACTGGAGAATGAATCATCCTTTTAATTTAGGGTATAAATAAGACCGATGATGAAGTACAGAGTTAGTCTAAATCCGAATGTCGAATATAAATTATATCGTGTAAAGTTAAAAAGTTGCGCTTTTGGAAGTCCAAGAGTAAACATAAATGTTATATTATGTGAACGTGTCTAATGTACATGCAGCTTGTAGAATACATACAAAGACAAAAGTTAATAAATAAAAAGTTGTGTTTGTGTTGTTAATAGACCTATGGTTAAGAATTTAGTTTAAGAAGATATTAGTGCTTGTAAATAGCATTAGTGTGATAGTGCTTCATTGTTAATTGGACTGGAAACATCTATAAATAAGGCATATACTGTTAATTAGACTTGTGAACAGTGAGTAATAAAGACCTTTATTATTACTTGTTTTAAATTAGTGAAACGCGGTAGTAGTAGCCCGCTACAATATGAACTTTTATAAATATATGATCAATTTAAAAAATTTTTTTTTAGTTTTTGTTTATATATATATATATATATATATATATATATTTAATTATTTAAGTACAGGTTTTGGTTACCAAACTCATATCATTTAACGCCAGGTCAAAATCTAAAATTTCCAATCCTTCCCCTTAACCCATCCGATTTACGCGCGGTTATCGCCGTCTAATCTCGCAACCCTTTCCGCAAACTCTTTAAAGGCTGTCCAGAACGTCTTCTGCTTAGTCACTTCCCCAACTTCCTCTAGGCTCTTTGGCCATACTAGACCTAGGATAGCTTATTTGCTATCAACTAACCCTCGATTTGCCGCCTCAAGCAGGTAGTCAAAGAGCACGTGCTCTGCGGAATTTGATTCTACAGCTTATACGTCGAAATATTGTCTACAGTATTCGTCACCGTATTTCAAAAGCAATGCACGTTTGTTTTTTTCTGTTCGACAACTAGGAGGTGTTTCGCGTGTATTGGTGAGTCTCCCCGCGCGTACCTATTTTAATCAGATTCTCTTTTTAGCTTTGTTTAGCTGAAGGCTAAATGGGTTCTTTTTTATGTAGAGCAACTGCTTTTGTCCGTAAACCGCTGCTGCAGTTATGGTTGCAGGGTAAATGTATCCTGACGACCATGGCGTTGCTGTGCTGACTCACTCCCGACGGCTTGCGAGCTAAGTATCCGGATAGCTACAGGTATGCAACTCTTTTTTTTGTGTGTCAATGGCATATTCCGTATCAACGTTTGGTGCAGTTACATGACATTGTAGAACTATTGTTCGATGCTGCTTAACGATATTATCGCTCTACAGGTGTGAGATACCTTTGTTAAAAATGTTGGACAGACATACGCTTACTCTTTTATACTGATTGGTTTATTTTGCAAACGGTACTATGTACGATTTAAAAGATGTCTGACAAAAGCTCTCATACGTTAATTCTTTCCCACTAGTTAGTTATTTTATAAAAATTATTAAGTGAAATTTTAAAAACGCTTGACAAAAGCACTCACATATTGATTTACTACTGATTAATTTTATTTTGTATAAATACGAGATGCACACTTCGTATCTAATGTACTAAATTGTCCATACAATATAATTGCTTGCTGTGAAATAATAACGCCTAATGTATTTTCTTTTTGCTTGTTTGTACAGAATCCTTTATTTATTTTTAAGTGTTAATAAATAATCGTGGGCGATGACTTTATTTTTTTGTTTCTTTTTTGGTATGTAGGCGAATCCCTCCACCCTCCGCGGTTGGTAGTTAGCACGGTATTTACTTTTCTTCCGGCTAGGTCTGGCTACGTAGCATATATATATATATATATATATATATATATATATATATATATATATATTAATATGATAACGCCGTACTCGGTGTTATGAACGTTTTTACTTAACGCCACCGGTCTGTGTTCTCACTCCAATCTTACTAATTTTATTATTATGCCACGGCTAGCCCTTTTTAATCTACACAGAGTGCACAACGTTACGATGATCAATTTTCTCTTTTCACCCCTTTATGATTAGGTTTGAGTCAGGAAATGGGACAATTGAGGACTGAAGTTAGAATTTTTAGTGAAGATGAGATTAATATTAACATGATAGAGGTGACAGATTCATGTACAGATCAGCTAGGAAGGGTTGAGAGAGAGGTAAGCGGCATAAAACAAAATGTGTCGACTTTAATGGAGGATGGTCCCAGATTTGTTACAGGTAATATGTCACTGGACCAACAAATGAAATTTAACGGGGATAATAGAGTAAATCTACAGATTTTTATAAATAATGTTTGTATGGCGGTTAATAAGGCTATCGGAAATAAATAGCGATTATTTCACCTTGTCCTTCAAAATGCGCTGGTCAGTTGCTTGATGTGGAATTATCTACTTGGTTGTGTAGCATGCCGTGAGAATACTGGGGACTGTAATACCAATAAACTCAGCCTTTTAATGAAAGAAATTGCAACTGACACACTACATTTATTTATTAACATGAAAAACTATTTACACAAAAAAACAAGGCAATTTGTTATGTAGCAGGAACGTCCTACCACACTGAAAACTGAACATGAACTGTTGCTAAACTCTGACGGAGTCGTCCAAAAACAAGACTACCGATTATGAACGTAGAAAACATTTGCATTCATAGGCTTACATAGAATGCGTAAAGAGCGATACAAATTAAATTAATTTAAATTAATAAACGCTTTAACATACCGCCCACCTTGAAAGGGGGGTTTTTCAACAAAATAGTTGATAATAAACAATAGGATGCATGCCATTAACAGTAATAAAAAATGCAAAAAACATATAAATTGTGACTAAATAATTGTACATAAACAAATAATGAGCAAAGAACAAGGGTCCTTTTTTTAAATACAAACGCTAAATACATGTAACTTAAGTATAACTTGTAGTTAAATTTACACATTGTACCATTTTGTAGAACAGAGCAAAAAAAAACAATAATGCGCACACTGTAATTTGAACATGCTTGCACTCACTTACACACAATAGGAAGCGGGCGCAGTTTTGAAAAAGAACACTTCACTGTTCCATTTGCAGTTCTTACTGAAGCGACTCGACTGATACCATCAGCGCCAGGGTGGACATCGATCACTCTGCCAAGTTTCCAATTTAATGGCGGAGAATTGTCCTCCTTAATAAGGACTAGAGAATCGGCTTCTAGTTTGGCTTCCATTTGGAGCGCTGCTGTAACTCGGATATGTATTCTTTATTCCATCTCTTCCATATGCTTTGATGGAATCTTTGAATTTTCTGAAGGACTGCAAGTCTAGATTCTTGTATTTGAGACAAATCTGGATCTGGCAAAAAAGCTGAAGTTCTACCAATTAAAAAATGTGCAGGCGTCAGTGGCAACAGGTCACTAGGGTCTGCTGATAAAGAAGATATTGGACGAGAGTTTAATGTGGACTCCACTTGTGTTAGTAAAGTGCTCATTTCCTCATAGGTAAATAATGTATTCCCAATAACCCGCTTTATGTGAAATTTGGAAAATTTTATGCCGGCCTCCCAAAGACCACCAAAGTGTGGACTATGGGCGGGTATAAAGTGCCAGATTATACCTTCAATAATAGTTGAATGACATTGTTCCTTTAAAAACATGCCTACCTCTTTAAGCTCAGAGTTAGCACCTGTAAAATTTGTCCCATTGTCAGAGTAAACATGCAATGGTTTATCGCGACGTGCTGAAAATCGGCGAAAACCATTAGAAAAGTTTCTGTAGATAGGTCAGTGACCAACTCCAGGTGCACTACCTTGGTAACAAAGCAAACGAAAAGACAAATATGATTTTGTGGTCTTGAAGCCACGACCCTTGCAATCTTTAACAAAAAGGAGACCGCCATAATCGACTCCTACTACATTAAATGGAAAGGATGGTTTAATACGTGAAGATGGTGGGTTACCCATAAGGGGTTCTGTTACCTTAGGTGAAAAACGGAAGCATTGTACACATTGATGTACGACTTGTTTAATTAGATTCCTACCACAAGTGATCCAATACCTTTCTCTGAGGTTAGCAAGTAACATTTGAGGGCCTGCATGAAGCAGCTTGATATGCTCTTGTGTAACAAGATGTCTTTGTAACGTGCATTTTTGGTGGCCTAACATTTGTAGTCTACTTAATTCTTAAAATACATCGTTTTTGGATCGCGGTTTGTATAAAGTAAATACTTCCGCCTAGTATTCAGATTGATATGCAAGTTGACTCGCCGGTATTAATTTTAAAAGATGGTTTAGTTGTAAATTGGAATACTCGTAAAATTACTTTCCACTTGTCATTAATAAATAATCCCGCTGTAATTAATATGTGGATATACAGTCTAGGTAGGCGATCAGAAGTTGTACTAGTAGGATTAGATATAAACAAAAAAGTGGTGGTGTTTTGTTCTTGCTTGCGAGATGTTAAAAATTAAGTGTAAGATACGGTTTTTCTGGTTGAACTAAGAGTGGTAGAGTTGGTGAAACTCGACGCACGAGTGTTCGAAGAACTTTCGACGTACGGCTTTAGTGCTTACGCGTGTCTACTAAACGTTTTTAGCCGTCTTTCTTATGGAAAAAAAAGCCGTAGAACTAACTGTCGCGGAGTCGTAGTTGGTCTTTGGGTTCCGATATAGGAATTACGTTAACGATACTGTTTCGTTCTGCTTTTAACTCGATGCACGCGGGTTTTAAGGACATGGTTACGGACTCCCTTTAGTGATACATGTGCTTTACTTATTATGGCTTTTGTGGCTTGCTTGGTCTGGTGATATTTAAACTGTGACCGACTACCGGTATACAAAAGTAGTGGTTGAAGTTCCTCGCTGCTTTGTGTATGGTTATGCAACTAATATACCTAGTTCCTTCGCGTGATAAGGTCCGCTGCTAACCCCAGGGAAATCAGTCAGTGTGATTAGGGTAAGTGGTGATAAGTTCCATCAACACCCTCACAGTCTAGGGTGCAGTGCTTCGTTAGTGCCAGACATCGTGGATCCCACACTGCAATGGCAAGGAAGCGGTACTGAAGGACTTTGTGTAAGTTGCACTATTTCCTATTTAAATAAAATTAAATAAAAACCCTTAACCACAAAAATATTTAAATTACTAGATACGTATTTCGACCACTATGTGGTCATCATTAGTAGGAAACCAGTTTAAAAAAAATAAAAAATTAGCTGTTGTTCTGGAACACTGCAGAGGATATTCTCCTCACCACTTAGGCTGAAGTGAACCTTCCCAACCTATAATTTACTATATTGTTGCTTTAACCACTATCGAGGATATTCTCCTCACCCGCAGGCTGGTGTTCTCAACAACAAACAAGTGAATTGTGACATTATAACTAAATCTACTTAATTTATACTAATTCTAAATCTACTGAAGCGGAACCAATTTAATCTTGCTTTCTCATTGGTTGTTGACCAATAGGAAAGCAAACAGATACTCTATTGGCCCTTTATCGGTGTTTAAGAGGGTCCTTTATGTTTAACAATTTTAATTGATTCATAGGCATTTAAGGAGGAAAACGTTGGTACCGCTTTTAACAATTTGACATTTTCTAGTTTAACAGGGTGGCTGGTTTCAAATATGTTTGGCGACCTGAGACCTTTCATATTTACCATATTTGAAGTGAGCAATGTGTTCTTTAAATCTTGTTGTTATATTCCTCTTGGTCTGACCAATATATTTTGAAAACACCCTGGCCCACAACTAATTTCATAAATCCCCGTCTGTTGCAATTTTTCCACCTTGTCTTTTGGATTACCTAGCAAATCTTTAATTTTATTAGTATTAGTGAAAGCAATTTTGAAATTACACTGTTTGAATATTTTATCAAGACCCTTTGTGGTTTTGTGAAACGGAAGTTTAACATATTTAACATTATCGTTAGAGGTGGTTGATTGCAAAGTCGTTGATTTACGGATATTGATCCTATTTTACACTTTCTAAAAATATTATCTATAATATCAGAAGAGAAACCATTGTAATTCGCTATTCGTTTAATAAGAGCAAATTCCTTATTAAATCTGTTTTTATTTAAAGGAAATTCAATAATCTATTAATTAAAAGTTAAATGAAGCCAACTTATGTTGTATGCTATGATTAGAGGAAGACAAAATAAAGCGATTTACATTGGTTTCTTTTCTATAAATGTCAAATTCTAATTTATTACCATTTCTAATTACTAATGTATCTAAAAAGAGTAATTGTCCATTATTCTCTAGTTCATACGTAAATTTTATGCTTTGAAATTTTGAATTCATTTCTTTAAGGAAATCGTCAACATTCGATTTAGAAGTGTCAAAAACTGCAAAATATCATCCACGTACCTTAACCATATTCTTGGGAAGTATTTGAGTTTCTTTTAACTCGGTTTCAAAACGAGACATAAATAAATTTGCTATGAAAGGTGATAAGCTATTTCCCATTGCTGTGCCTTCATGTTGTTCGTACAACTTGTTGTTGAATTGAAAACAGTTCTGGGACATGCAATGCGAAACAAGCTTGATATATTCCTCAACTTTATCATCATCAATATCACTATCTATAAGAACATCCTTTAAATATGTTAAAGTACGTGGTATTGGAACACTAGGGAATAATGAACTGACATCAAATGAAATTAAGATTTCGTTCTCTTCTAATGTGATATTTTTAATTTTATTAATGAACTCTAAAGAGTTTTGTACAGATAAACTATTAAACTTTAAAATCTTAAATTCATTTGACAGCCACCGTGATAAATAGTAAGTCGGTGAGTTGATACCTGATTCGCCCACACTAAAATTAAAATTAACAATTTCAAATCCCGAAATGCCAAAACTTTACTGTTTACCAAAGATTCACAAAAATAATAAATCGATGAGACCAATAGTTTCAGGTATCAACTCACCGACTTACTATTTATCACGATGGCTGTCAAATGAATTTAAGATTTTAAAGTTTAATAGTTTATCTGTACAAAACTCTTTAGAGTTCATTAATAAAATTAAAATATCACATTAGAAGAGAACGAAATCTTAATTTCATTTGATGTCAGTTCATTATTCCTAGTGTTCCAATACCACGTACTTTAACATATTTAAAGGATGTTCTTATAGATAGTGATATTGATGATGATAAAGTTGAGGACTATATCAGCTTGTTTCGCATTGCATGTCCCAGAACTGTTTTCAATTCAACAACAAGTTGTACGAACAACATGAAGGCACAGCAATGGAAATAGCTTATCACCTTTCATAGCAAATTTATTTATGTCTCGTTTTGAAACCGAGTTAAAAGAAAACCCAAATACTTCCCAAGAATATGGTTAAGGTACGTGGATGATATTTTTGCAGTTTTTGACACTTCTAAATCAAATGTTGACGATTTCCTTAAAGAAATGAATTCAAAATTTCAAAGCATAAAATTTACGTATGAATTAGAGAATAATGGACAATTACTCTTTTTAGATACATTAGTAATTAGAAATGATAATAAATTAGAATTTGACATTTATAGAAAAGAAACCAATGTAAATCGCTTTATTTTGTCTTCCTCTAATCATAGCATACAACATAAGTTGGCTTCATTTAACTTTTTAATTAATAGATTATTGAACTTCCCTTTAAATAAAACCAGATTTAATAAGGAATTTGCTCTTATTAAACGAATAGCGAATTACAATGGTTTCTCTTCTGATATTATAGATAATATTTTTAGAAAGTGTAAAAATAGGATCAATATCCGTAAATCAACGACTTTGCAATCAACCACCTCTAACGATAATGTTAAATATGTTAAACTTCCGTTTCACAAAACCACAAAGGGTCTTGATAAAATATTCAAACTGTGTAATTTCAAAATTGCTTTCACTAATACTAATAAAATTAAAGATTTGCTAGGTAATCCAAAAGACAAGGTGGAAAAATTGCAAAAGTCGGGGATTTATGAAATTAGTTGTGCAGGGCCAGGGTGTTTTCAAAAGTATATTGGTCAGACCAAGAGGAATATAACAACAAGATTTAAAGAACACATTGCTCACTTCAAATATGGTAAATATGAAAGGTCTCAGGTCGCCAAACATATATTCGAAACCAGCCACCCCGTTAAACTAGAAAATGTCAAATTGTTAAAAGCGGTACCAACGTTTTCCTCCTTAAATGCCTATGAATCAATTAAAATTGTTAAACATAAAGGACCCCTCTTAAACACCGATAAAGGGCCAATAGAGTCATCTGCTTTGCTTTTCCTATTGGTCAACAACCAATGAGAAAGCAAGATTAAATTGGTTCCGCTTCAGTAGATTTAGAATTAGTATAAATTAAGTAGATTTAAGTTATAATGTCACAATTCACTTGTTTGTTCTTGAGAACACCAGCCTGCGGGTGAGGAGAATATCCTCGATAGTGTTTAAAGCAACAATATAGTAAATTATAGGTTGGGAAGGTTCACTTCAGCCTAAGTGGTGAGGAGAATATCCTCTGAAGTGTTCCAGAACAACAGCTAATTTTTTTTTTTTAAACTGGTTTCCTACTGATGATGACCACATAGTGGTCGAAATACGTATCTAGTAATTTAAATATTTTTGTGGTTAAGGGTTTTTATTTAATTTTATTTAAATCGTGCCACAGTGTTCCTATAGATTATTATTTCCTATTTGTTCTTACTGTAAATATCTACCCGTTGTTTTTGCAATATTCCTTGTCGTTCTGATACCTTTTCCATAGACTTGCTTGCTATTTAATAACAAAAAAAAAAGAAGAACAATCAACCCTACTGAATAACTCAGAACAATTGTGCTTATTTACTTATTTATGTCTTTGCTAAAAAATTTTCTAAATTACGTAGATTAATTATGTCTTACCTATTTATAAAGAACAATCAACCATACTGAATGACTCAGAACAATTGTGCTTATCTACTTATTTATGTCTTTGCTAAAAATTTTACTAAATTACTTTGAGTAATTATGTCTTACCTATTTATATTTTTTTGTTACATTTTACCTGAATTATGTTTAATTGGTGTGTGATGAAACGTTTCTGCTACCCCCCAATATGGCCTCACTTTGTACTCAGAATTTTTCTGTACTGCTATTACTGTTGTTAGATTATAGAGTTTATCTAAACAGTTGCGCTTAGTTATTCTATAAAGTACTGAACAATTTATACTTGATCCATAAACTATGCTTTTTCTCTGTTTCAGGTTTGCAGGACTAATTTCTCTATGGCAGGTACTGGTACTAACTCCTGACAGCCGCGTCCCTTCTAGATTGGTCTGCTTTCTACAACCCCCCTTACTCTCCGATTGAGCCCGGTCACTGTTTTTTTCTTGGATTTTCTTTTGTTACGCACGGCTACGAGCCAACGTGACATAACTTTGACGCACAACGTGGTGTCTACTAGAAATACGTAACATCTTGCAAGACTATGCTTGCCGAATATTAGCAATGGAAATTTTTTATCAAACATAAGTTATGAGTTGTGCAGTCTGCCACCAACTCTAATCATGTCTCTCGATTCCAAAAAAGAATTAAGCGATAACAATGATGAAGTCTTTAAGGGAGCGCCCCGTGATAACAATTTTAAATCATCAGGAAAAGATTCCTGTTGAGAGAGCTTAATGAGAACTAGAAGGGATTCTTGAATCTCATTAGCTGAAAGAGATCCTGAAAAGCGTACTGCCTTGGAATTGAAACAATTATTGCGAAAGCGCAAACAATAAGAAGTATCTCTCACAAGTTGAGTTAAACTTGAATAAATGTTAAACGGAAAACGGTCAGGTGAACTAACTGAAATACAGCGAGCTTCCCTTTTCATTTCAGGAAGTTCTGTAGATGATAACTTGAAAGTAGGCCATGAAGATTCATCTTCAATGAGCCATGATGGACCATGCCACTATAAGATAGACTCTTTCAGAGCTTGAGGAGTTGTTCCTCTTGAGAGAATATCTGCAGGGCTATCTCGAGTAGGTACATGGCGCCAAATGCCCATCGACGTCAATTGTTGTACTTCTGCAACCCTATTACAAACGAATGTATTCAAGAAATTAGGGTTGGCCTTCAGCCATCCTAAAACAATTGTTGAATTTGACCAAAAATTATAATGAGAAATAGGCAATTGTAATGCCTTTGAAACTTGGTCAGTCAGCTTAGGTAGCAGAACTGCTCCGCAAAGCTCTGGCCTTGGTATTGTAAGAGGTTTCAGAGGAAAAACCCTTGAGTTTGAACACAGAAAATTAACATAGAATCTCCCATCTTGATCCATCGAACGTACAAAAATACATGCACCATATCCATGTAGGGATGCATCGCAAAAACCATGAAGCTGAACATCAATGAATTCCTTGCATAAAACATGAGCAATTTTCAAATCGTTTAAATTGACGAGATCAATACGATAAGAACTCCATTTTGCTTGAATGGTTTCAGGAATGAAATCATCCCAACCCAATTTTTCAATTCAAAGTCTCTGAATCAGAATCTTGGCTCCTAAAGTACAGGGACCAAGGAGTCCTAAAGGGTCGAAAATTTGTGATATTTCGGAAAGCATACTACGTTTGGTAGCTTTGAATGTAGATGCATTTGAAATTGTAAACATGAAATTATCGGATTCAAAACATTAGGTCAAACCCAATGTACAAGTATGCTCATGAGAGCCGAAAGCAAGAACACCTGGATGAACGTCCGAATTTGGAATTATGTCTAGAACTTGAGGATTGTTAGAAATCCATTTTTGCAGCTTGAAGCAGCCTGAATCAAGAACTTGTTTTACCTCCCTGCAAAGATCACGAGCACCTTGAAGCGTACTACTTCCTGTTAAAAGGTCATGTACATAAAAGTCTTCCTTAATGGTCTTAGAGACTTCAGGAAATGATGTTTCACAGTCGTGACCCAGCTGAGCGAGACAACGAATTGCAAGAAAAGAAGCGGATGCTGTACCGTACGTAACCGTATTTAAATTGTATGTACGAATGGGATCTAAAGAACAAAAGCGCCACAGGAGCCTCTGCAAATTTCTCTGGTTAGGATCAACGAAAACCTGCCTGTACATTTTCTGAACGTCGGCTGAAATTGCAAAGGCATGTTTGCGAAAACGAATCAGAATCGAAAACGAATCTTGTTGAATGGTTGGACCAACCATTTGAATACTATTCAGGGAATGCCCTGAAGTGCTTTCCTGAGAACCGTTAAAAACAACTCGCAGCTTTGTTGTAAGACTTCCCTTTTTTATCACACCCTGATGAGGGAGATAATAGGAAATTACAGAAGGTTAGGATCAACTATAGACATATGACCCAAGTCGATGTACTCTTGCATGAATTGTGAATATCGAGCAAATAAGTCTGGATTAGATTGTAATCGTTTTTCTAATGAAAGAAATCTCTTTTGTGCTATTTGAAGAGAATCTCCCAGAACCTCAATGGACTGCTTGAGTGGCAGGGAAACTGTGAAACGACCGTCAGCATCACAATGTGTGTGCTGTTGGAAATGTGCCTCACAGGTCTTTTCTTCGGGTGTGTGAACCCTTTCAATAGGATAGTGTTCAACTTTCCAGAACCTACTGAGAATAGCTGAAGTGTCATCAACAGAAATGTAATTGCACTGAACAGTGTGCGATGCAACAGTAGCCATAGGGCCAGAAATAACCCAACCCAAACAAGTCTTCTGTAAAACTGGAAGATCAAGACCCAGATGAATCTGTTCTACACAAAGAAGCTTCCAAAATGTAGACGAACCCAACAATACATTTATGGTGCTAGGCTTGTCATAACTGTTGTCAGATAATCTGATGTTACCTGGAATTCTGATGCTATTACGCTTGACAAAGAATGTAGGCGTGATACCTGTAATCTCATCAAGAACTAAACAGGAAATATCTATAGTAAAGTTAGTGTGAATCGCCTGAAGTTTGACGTCACATCTTGAATGTATGCGAGAAGCGGCTTGTCCTAAGCCTGAAACTGTGATATCAACATCACGTGTTTGAAGATTCAATTTCTTGCAAAGATCTGATCGTATGAAGTTCGATTGTAAATCGGAATCTAAGAGGATTCTGACTGTATGAGTGTTACCATCACTGGAAGTTATCCTAGCCGTAGCAGTTGGCAACAAAACTTGAAAATCGTTTGAACAGAAAGCGGAAATTGCTTGGTTTGTTTCTACAGGCGTGGCTGTAGGCGTTGTTTGTTCTGAATTATTTTCAGATTTGAGTTGAGGCTTGTCCTCATGCAAAAGCGTATTATGTTTACCTTTGCATTTTTTGCATGTAAACTTAGATGTGTAATTATTGATAAAGTGTCCCTTTGAAAGACAATTTAAACAAACTTGGAGCGACCTTGCCTTTAAAAGTCTACCCTTTGGAGACAACTTTATAAATTCATTGAATCTATACAATGCATGATCGCCCTTGCAGACAACACATGATGCTGTAGTTGAAACGAATGATTTAGAATGTGCCTTTGATGGCCTTTCAAGTACTACTTTGTTTTGCTTTGCTTCTAATGTTTCTAGAAGATTAGCATTGTTTTTTAGAAACTCTTTAAATTCTGAAATTGTAGGCAGCTCCGACTTGGAAGCATTCCTGGAAACTTCCCATTCACGAAAGGTACGGGAATCCAATGTTTTGGATGCAATAAAAATTATCATAAACTCTAAGAGACTTTGTTCTGAAGACAATGACTTAAGAGCTGTGTAATGTTTGAAAAGACTATCGTCGAATTGTCGCAATTTTGATGCAGACTCTTTAGAGAGTGGCTCAAGATCAAAAATGGCTTTGAAATGATTGTGCACTAACACGCGAAGATAGTTGAACCGATCGCAAATTGCCTTCCAGCCTAACGAATAGCTTTCAGAGCGAAATTTAAGCGATTTAACAATCTGGTTTGCAGATCCGGCTAAACTAGCTTTGAGATAATGTAACCGCTGAACGTCGGTCAAAGAAGAGTTCTCGTGAACAAGACTTTTGAAAATTTCATAATATTCCAACCATTCGGAACTTTCGCCGCTAAAACTTGGAAGAGAAATAATAGGCAAGCGAATTGAAGGCCCGGAATTGTTAGAACTTGATTTATTACTACTTGGTGGGGAAACAGAACGATATCTTGTACCACCTTCATAGGTTTGTAATATATTTTTAGCGCGTGAAATTGCTGCATAGTATGTTGATTCAAAAGTCTCATCGCAATCCGCATTGGGATCAGCTTCTAAGATCTTGAAGTCAACATCATAAAATTCAGAAAGAATTGGCATTACATCATTTAACCTTTGACGTAATTCCACAATTTGCGTTGAATTGAGAGCTTCATTTGCTCTTTGTTTTGTTTCAAGCAAGTCAATATGCTTTGAAAACCTTGTGAGCCTACCCTGGATATAGCCTCTGGTTCTAGTAAACGACTCCATCTGAAAGTGATGGTTATTCGAATAGTGTAAAAATGAATACAAAATATTGACACCACGCCACTGGTGATACCCTTGAACTATTCTACGTCCGTGGTGAACGTAAGTTACAAATGTGAGGCTAAACCTGCATTTATTGAAATAATCAATACTGAATTTTAAATGTGTATGTACAGGGCCGCGCCAAGGCTATATAGCGCTCTGGGGCAAAAACATTAAGGCTCCTTTTTATTGTAGGAGAATTTTTTTAATGGAGTAGAGTAGGAGCGTGTTGCTTGCATCTTAGCTTTTCTTACATTATTTAATTTTTTCTAAAAATTGTGCCTTTGTAACAAAGGCTTTGTTCTTTACTCTGTACATTATTTCCAAAAATTTATAAAATTGCCTGGCTAGGGACAAATATAAATAAGTACCTAGAACTAAAATTTTTTCATAATTTGAAATAAAAGTCGTATATCGTTTTATACTATACATAAACTTTATAATAAGATAAACGCTAAAAATGTATTATCACAAAAATATTTTTTAAGTAGTACCACCAAAAAAGTAACGATACGATATATTAAAAAAAACAAAATATAAATTTATAAACATTTTAATTAAAAATACATCTTACATTTTTACAATATTTTTTAAATTATACATAGCTGGAGTGCATGTATATAATAGCATAGTAGTAGTAGCATTGCACTAAACTAAACGAACTTGACTTTGCGTGCTTTATTTTTTGCAAATTTATTTATCAATTCTTCAGTTTCTAAATCTTTTAGTAGTTCAGATTCAATTGAAATAATAGCAAGATTTGCCAGTCTTTCCTGAGCCATACTGGATCTTAGATAGCTTCTTATCATTTTTAATTTTGAAAACGAACGTTCTGCTTTGGCGACAGATACTGGCATAGTTAACAAAATTCGTAAAGCCACATAAGTGTTTGGAAAGGATTGTTTCAAATTATTATTAATAATGTAATTTAAAGTTTCTGTAGGAATGGAAGTATTCACTTCACCTAAATTAATAAACTGTAATTCGTTTAGGAGTTCTACACCACTTATGTCACGTTCATTGAGATTTAGATCAGTTAATACTATTTCAAGGTCTGTACATAACTTTAACTGCTCCTGTTTAGAATATTTGGAAAAATTGGAAATGTCCCACAAAAAGTTAAAATGATTTAAATAAGCTGATAATAATTGAAATCTTTCATTTACAGATTCTATAGTTATATCTAACGTATTAAAAAAAGAATTTACTTTAAACTTTAATTTTTCCATCTTTAGTGGGTTCATCATCGTGTTCGTAACTGAATTGTTTCTTAACTTTTCTCACCCTCAAGCCATCTTTTTTTTTAAATTCAAAATCAACGTCTAATGAATCAGCTATTTCACGAGCATCGACTAACAAGTCGTTGAATCCTTTATCTGATCTGTATTCTGTTAACCAATTAACTAAAGTTTTTAAATTAGAACAGGTCTCTACTATATTAAAATCCTCAGTTTGTAAAAGTTTACTTACAATATTGACTTTATTTAAAATATTATACCATAAAATCAACATACATATAAACTCAACATTTTTTATTTTTTTGGCAAGCGATGATGCCGTATTTTTTAAATTATTGTCAAAAGCTTTATTTCCTTCACTAGAGATTTCAAATAGAGCATCGTATATTTCTCCAAGCTGATATCTTAAAGGAGTTAAAGCATCAGTTCTACTAGACCATCTTGTATCAGATAAGGGTTTTAAGGTTAAATTTGATATATTTGTTTTTAAGACCGACCAACGGTTAGTTGAAGCGGAAAAAAAATTATAAAATTCTTGTACTATAGAAAAAAAATGTACACTTTAAATATTTGATTTTGCGGCATCGTTCACGACAAGGTTTAAACTATGGTTGCAACAAGGCACAAAGAATGCTCTTGGATTTATATTAAGAATTTTTTTTTGTAATCCATTATGTTTACCGCGCATGTTTGCACCATTGTCATATCCTTGACCGCGTAAATAATAAATATCTAAGCTATTTTTTTCCAATGTTTCTATTACAAAATTTTTCAAACCCTCACCTGTACAATCATTTATAGGGCAAAAAATTAAGAAATGTTCTTCGACGACAATTTTATTTTTTTCTGAATTAACGAATCTAACACATACTGATATTTGTTCTTGATGACTAGCATCCGGGGTACAATCAAGTACAATTGAAAAATATTTAGCTGTTTTAATCATGCCTAAAATTTTCAATTTAAGATTTTCTCCTATTAAATTAATTATTTCGTTTTGAATTTTGTCCCCAAGATAATGAGGCATTTTTATCTTTTCCTGCATTTGGATCCTTCTCGTGTGCTCAGATATTATAGGATCAAATTTTGCTAACATTTCAATGCATTTTAGAAAACTGCCATTATTTTTTTCAAACAGTTTGCTATTGGTACCACGTAAAGCCAAGTTTTGCTCAGCAAGAAATTGAATAATATAAAAAATGCGCTCGATAACTCCATGCCAATATTTTGTTTCTATATTAATTAAATTTTGAGCCGCAGAATCAATAGTTGCCATTTTTTTAAGCAAGTGAAACATTCTGACCATTTTTTTAAGTTTTCAAAATGAAATTTACTTTTTTCATGGATACTTAAATGTTCACCAATGTGGTGCCAGTCATTATACCCATTTTCATTGCTTAATTTAATTGTTTTTAAAGTATTTGAAAATATTCTCCAACAAAAACAAAACACTGAATTTTTTTCTGTTGAATATAAAAGCCACTCCCATTCGACTTTTTCATTAGACCAAATTCGTGAATAATATTTATCCGAAAACCTTCGGCCTGATATTTTATCATTGGGATAATTTATACAATTTTTACTTCGATAATGAGTAGACCCGTTTTCAATTAATATTTGCACATCTCTAGGAGACAATATTTTTAGCCACAAACCTGGATCTTGAGGAAGTTGCGTATCGTCCACTTCCGCAGAAACTACGTCTTCGTTTTCCTCAACTTCGTCTGTAGATGTTGATGGAATCTCTTGTAGTTTAGACTCCTCCTGGTCCTCTCTTGAAATCGATGGAAGATCTGCATCTGTTTGTATATTTGTGCTTGAAGGCGAAGGAAAAAAATAGCTTAATTTTGAAATTCGTCTTCTCCAGTTCTTTTTCCAGCTTTCTTTTTTTCATCAAATTTTGATATCCTGAAGGCTTTTTTTTTTCTTTATTAAACATCTATAATAAATTAAAATAGACTATTACAGAATTGAAATTCCGCTAGGTACGCCAATCTTAAAATTTATTTAATATTTTTGTATTCATATCGGCAACAACATACAATTTACGAAATTTTGAAATTATGAAGTAGCGATTTTGGACAACCTGTATCTCAAAAACTAACTGTTAAACTTACAGCTTTGTCGCAATGGACACATTAATTCATTAATAGGTCAAATTCTGCAACATACCAAAATTTCGTCAAATTCTGACCGAAGGGTATTTATTTTCCATTTAAAACGTGCCCTTACTATCTAATTGTAAAGTAAAGTTAGAAACTTACCTTTTACCTTGAATCCTCTAATAATGTAAAATATCGAAGAACACTTAACTTTTTTAATTCAGGTGCACAATTTACAGTCTTTACGACACTTCGATACCCAATGTTAAATGAATTGTTTTTAAAAGCGCGGCGGTATTTATAAAGATTCAAGACTCAAGATTTAACAGGAAGGAATGAACGGGAAAACTTGCAGAAACAAGAATAAACTCGCTTTCTGCGTTCTAGTCAACATATAGGGATGAACGCGAGCGCTGTTATGGCAAAACATCGATAACCGATAATTATCGAATACATAAACATAATAAAAATAAAATTGTGCAACTAGCGCAACGTCGCGATATTGGAGTGTTGCCCTAATATTGTAGATCATCATCGGTTGAGAACATCTGATACAAAACATCGATGTTCCGATAATTAATGGAATTTAATTAGTTATTCATAGGGAATGCGCGCGTAAACGTACAGGGGACCTTTGGGAAGTCTCGTGTCTCAAACAAAAATAAGAATTTTGGTAAGTTTTAAATATTACCGTGAGGCGTCTCACGGCGCCTTTAGAATCTTGGCGCCGTGGGTTTTTGCCCTTGTTGTCCTTATGGACGGCGCGGCCGTGTGTATGTATATATATATATATATATATATATATATATATATATATATAGGTTTAATTGTATCTGTTTTTAAAATTTTACTGTAGTTATTTTATTTATTTGACATTTCAATCTTTTAATTGTGTTAATGTACTTAAATTTTTTTTATTATTTTATTAATTTTACCGCTTGTTATGGAATCACTTACTTTTAAATTAGTTTATGCGAATCTTTTTACGTCATAGTAAGTATGTAAGTCAAATAGCTACACTGGTTCAAGTTTGTATACTAACATTGCTAAATTTCAGTCTTTGAAGAAGGCATAATTGTTCATGCCGAAACGTAGAATATAGTTACAAATTGACGCTGTAGTTTTTATTTGTCCGAACGAGTGTATCCCAAGAGTCCATACAACTTCATTTCATTATCTACGTCCGTTCGAAAAATTATAAGAATTATATATATATATATATATATATATATATATATATATATATATTAAATCCATGCCCAATCTGACTGTATCCCCAATATTTATTTTGCTAATATATATATATATATATATATATATATATATATATATATATATATATATATAAACTGGCAATTTTAACCCTTAAAATACTTTAATGCTAAATAAAACACATTTCTTTATTTTCTGCAAACAAAAAGATGAGCACAATATATTCACAGGCGGTTTGAAAAGGAAATGAGTAAACAAAGGACTTACCCCTGTGACCTACTTGCATATGTCTGAAGAAACTTGTTTTTTTGTACTTGGTATTGATTAGTTACTATCTCTCTCTTCCGCACGGCAACTTTGAAAATGCAACTTGAATATTGTTATGGAATGCAAAGCTTCGGTTTAGTACATCCGTTGCTAATACTTTCTTCTCTTATCATACACGTTCGCTTAAAATGTAGAAACAGAAAACGTACCTTGTATAGTATACGTATAATGTTGTATTTGTAGATAAAGTCCTTGAATTTTATGAACTTCTTGTAATTAATGCTCGATAATTACAGCTGTGAACAATATGATTAAAATGTCGTTGACAAAATACCATCATTAATGTAATATGCGGTGAGAAGGCACCATGTAGGGCGGTTAATAAGGCTATCGGAAATAAATAGCGATTATTTCACCTTGTCCTTCGAAATGCGCTGGTCGGTTGCTTGATGTGGAATTATCTACTTGGTTGTGTAGCATGCCGTAAGAATACTGGGGACTGTAATACCAATAAACTCAGCCTTTTAATGAAAGGAATTGCAACTGACACACTACATTTATTTATTAATATGAAAAACTATTTACACAAAAAAACAAGGCATTTTGTTATGTAGCAGGAACGTCCTACCACACTGAAAACTAAACATGAACTGTTGCTGAACTCTGGCGGAGCCGTCCGAAGACAAGACTACCGATCATGAACGTAGATAACATTTGCATTCATAGGCGTACCATAGAATGCGTAAAGAGCGATACAAATTAAATTAATTTAAATTAATAAACGCTTTAACAATGTTAGAAGCTTAATAGTAGGAAATTTATTTGACGAACAGGCATAGTTAAATATAGTAAAGGCGTTATTAAAAGACCATGCTGAGGCCTGGTATAATCTTATAAGACAGGAGATAGAAAAGTATAGTGAGTTTGAAGATAAATTTTTGAAACATTACTGGAGCGATCACAGACAGGATCAAGTACGTGACGACTTAATTACAGGGAAGTATAAGGGTGAATATGAAGGAAGTATGAAACAGTATGCTATACGCAAGTACAGCATAGCTAAACAACTAAACCCACCATTGACAGACAGGCAAATTATTAAATATCTTTCACGACACTTTGAGGTTGAGATTCGGCAACACGAGTTATGGTTCGTGGTTTCGAGCGGTCCTTTTTAAAAAGACTTTTTTGGTCCTTAACACATTTATTTTATTTAAACAGATTTAAACAATGAAATTTTACAATCTTGAATTAATTTATTCTAATTCGACATAGTTAATACTTAATTGTACAAGTGAGTTACCGACGGACTGCAATGTGAAAGCTGAACGTTGATGAACTGACCGCGAGTGGAGCTCCCGGTCCTTTTATAATCTCCCTACCTCTTTACAATTCTGTGGGAACTTGCAGACCTAATGTCTGCTTACACTTGACTCTATTCATAATACATAGTTGCTATCTTAAAAGCTATTCATAATTACAATGTTGCAGGCTTATTCTGCGTAATCTCGGTACGTGACTTCCTACGACCGTCTGTGACCTGACATCTGCAGTGTCACTTATCCTTGTGCTACTTTGTAGCGCTTCCGTTCACATGAGAACGTTTATAACTGAATATAAATTGTAACAAATTGTCTTTTAATTACATTGTTGCATTTTCCTAATATTTCCTAATAACTTTATTAGTTTCATAGGTATAACAAATGGGGGATCACATAACTCCTCCCAACGTACATTAAAAATTAAGGGTTTTTACCTTTTCTTGATTTTTAATTAAATTCGTTTAATCTCATTTGAAATTTATATTTTCTAGGGGTACATTTGTTTCTTTGGGATTCTTAAATCTAAAACTGTTTCCTTTATTATTCTTATATCTAATACATATTTTGTAAGTTACATAAGTGATCAATAAAATAGTCAATATAATCAATATAATTGTCCATATACTAATGTTATCATAGTGCACTTTGGGCGTCTTGATCTCGTTCAGGTGTTCTTTATAATCTTCCATGAGTTTCATGGCGTGGTTTAGGTTGTCTAATTTCAGGTGTTCCAATTGCATTGGTTTTTGAATTATTTCTTCGTCTTCGTCTTGGGTAATCTTGATTTGTAAATCGGGTAGATTTGCTAATTCCTTGCTTTGTACGGAATCTTGATAAACTCTAATTATTTCATTTTTTAATTTTAAATAACAATTTTCCTTAAGGGTGATTAATTTACTTCCGGTTAATGCTAAATTACTTTCATCTTGGTTGCAATACATTGTTGCGATTACTTCGGTGGGAAAAATGGCTATCTATTTATTTTCCGTTACTTTCTGAATTTTCATATTTGTGATTTGTAAAGGTTTGGCTTCACAATTTTCTTAATGATTGGTAAATTTTAGTAGTTGTACTTCGCAAGGGCTGTCTTCTTGAATTGTTGTTGTTGTCAATGATTGGCATAGGTATTGATTGGGTGTGACTTCATTACATTTTTCGTTCGTATAACCATATCTTTGTTCATTTAAGGATAGGAATTTGGTTTTTGGAATAATAACTTGGTATGTGCTAGTCATTTTCATTGGAAAAGCAAATAAGTGATAATAATTGTAATTGTTAATCTCCACTATTGGTGTTTCTATTAAAAATGTTATATCGTTATTTTTTACATAGCCTTTAACTATGGCTATTTTTTCAAATATTAAAAAGTTTGATTCTATTACATCGAAAGGTAATTTACTGTTAGTTATAAAAGATTTTATTCTCAATAATTCTTTTAATAAATCTATTGGTTCTATTATACTTGAATGTAAGGTATTTAATTTTGCAAAGGTTACTGCGTTTTCTAATGTTGCTAGGATTTGTTGAATTAAAGTTAGGGTTGATATTATCTGGTTATATATCGTATTGAATCTGATTAAATCTCGCATGCCTAACATGGTAGTTCGCATGTTATTTTCTAAGGTTTCTATTCGATTGGCTATACTATCTTGATTTCTAACTAATTTTCTTAGGGTTTCATTAAATTTGATGATCGTTGATTGAGTTAACGATATTTGATTACTAATTATGGTTTTAATGTCGTTTTGATTTTCTATCAATTGTTGTATCGCGTTGTCATAGCGTTCTGCGTCTTGGTTATCTAGATTTCTGGTAATTGCTTTGATTATGTTTTCATATTCGTTGATTAGTCCTCTTTTTCTTCTCGTCATTTGTTCCGTAGGTATTAGTCGATTAAATTTGTCTTCTATATTTTTCAAAATGCTTTCTGTTATACTGTCGTAGTTCATCATTTCTATTGCGTATTCTTTTCTGAATTTTGTTGTGTCCATTGACTGTTTTAGTCAAAAATAATTATTTTTGATTATTTGAAATTCTTGTTTTAGCTCGGTTAAATCGAATTTTTGTGCAAAGGTCCAATAATCTATAGTGTTCTGCATACTGCCTAATTTTATTGGTAGTATACCGGGGATATTTTTTATGTCTTCAATTACAATTTCTGTGTCCGTTCTACCTGGGTGGAGGTTGACGGTAAGGGTGATGATTGTCCATCTGAAAGTACAGGGTGTCTTACATTTTTGAGGTGAACATATTTTGTTATCTTGCCGTCGTCTATCGCGGCTACGTTTATGTCGGATATTTGCTTGCTTTTAAAGGGGCCTAAATTTCTCGGTGCCGTTTTGTGTTTTTACCTTGGTAATTTTTCTCGAACACGGTTTGTCCTATGGAAAATTTGTTTATGTCTGAGTTTTTATTACGGGTCGCGGTAATGCGTTCTTTATCGTTATCTAATTTGTCCTTTACTTTGTCATAAGTTATTTTTAGTTTCTCCTTGTGATCTTTAGCGTATTGCTGGTTGATTTCTTTGTTATAATGTATATCGTACGGGTTGCGTGAATCTGAGTGTTCTAGGGTTAGTTCTAAGGGTGTAAAATTTGTCGTTGAATGAATCGTGTTATTATACGCGATTAATGCGTATAACATTAAGTTAGTTATGTGTTCTTTCTTGTAATTTAGTCTTAATAATCTGATCTGTTCTAATAGGGTTGAATGTAGTCTTTCGATTAGTCCGTTGGATTCAGAGTGGTTCTCCGTTATAAAGTGAATTTTTATTTTGTGTAATTCTAAAGTGTTTTGAATTGTTTCGTTTTTAAATTCGCATCCGTTGTCTAACGTTATTGTTTCGGGTGTTCCGTAAAATGTAAAATAGTGTAGAAATCCTTGAGTTACGTCTATACTATTTTTAGAAGTGATTGGTATTGCTTGGCCTATTTTCGTAAATGCGTCCACGATTGTTAGGTAACTTTGTGCTTCTACTACTAGTATCTGCATGTAATTTTTGAAAAGGTTTGTCTGGTGTTTTAGTTAACATTAAGGGTATCTTTGGGGGTTTTCTGTCATATTTGGCTTTATCGCATAATTCGCACTGATTGATAAAGTCTGTAGTTAATTCTTTCATGTCCTTGAAATAGTAACGTCTCATGATTTGTTTTAGGGTCTCGTTTATTCCTCGATGGTTGGTCTTTCCTTCGTGTTGGTTTCTTATTACATCGTTTATTTCGTCAGGGTCGTCTAATGTTATTAGTTTTCTTGTGCATCTTATAAGTTCGGGGCCAGAATTATTGAATAGTTTAACATATATTTCTGAAAATCGTTTGTACAAGTTTTCCGTGTTAAAATAAAAGTAAAATCGTTTTTTCTCGGGGGTGTATTCCTTTAGAATTTTAATGATTTGTGACTCATTGTCGTTTTTGGTTATTTGAACTTGGTAAATTTTCTTATTATCCACTTTCGTGTATTTTACAGGGTTGGGGTTGTTTAAAACTTCTGTGATTATAAATTGATTGGGTTTCATGTCTATAGCTTCGTTTAAAATTTTAATTGCGGTTTCCGGTTCGTCATTTTGTGTCGAATGTATGGTTTCCATTTCTTCTGGGTCTTCTCTAATTTCGGTTTCGTCTACGTTTCCTATTACTGATTCGGTTTCTAGTGCGTTAAGTTGGATTCTACTTAAAGCGTCTGCGTTATTGTTGTAAATTCCTTTTTTGTATATGATCTCATAATCATATTCTTCTAGTTTGATTTTCCATCTTTGTAATTTCGAGTTAGGTTCTTTGAGTTTGCATAGCCATACTAATGGTCTATGATCGGTGTATATATAAAATTTCCGTCCGTATAGGTACGGTCTAAAATATTTTGTTGCCCAAATTATGGCTAACAATTCTTTCTCTATCGTACTGTATCGTTGTTCTGTTTCGTTGAGGGTTCTTGATGCGTAACTGATGGGTTTATCGTTACCTACTGTTCCTCGACTTAATACTGCGCCTAAGGCTACATTTGATGCGTCCGTTGTTAATATGAATGGTTTCGAAAAGCCGAGGTATTCTAATACGGGGTGATTTGTTAAAATGCTTTTGATTTTGTCTACTGCTCTTATAAATTCTGGGGTATGTACAATTTTGTTTCCCTTTTTTAAACAATTGGTTAGGGGCTTTATTATTTGAGCATAACCTTTTATGAATTTTCGGTAATATCCGCTGAGGCCTAAAAATCCTTTTATCTCTTTATTTGTTTTGGGTATGGGGTAATTTAATACAGCGTTTGTTTTGTCGGGGTTCGGCATCACTCCTTGGGGTGTTATTATGTGTCCTAAAAATGCTACTTCTTTCTGTAGAAATTCGCTTTTATCTAGTTGTACTTTAAATTGTGCGGTTCTTAATCTTTCGAACACTTCTCGTAATCTTTCAATGTGCTCCACTAATGATGTTGAATACACTATTATATCATCTAGGTACACAAGACATTTTTGGTTGTGTATCCCTCGTAGTATGTTATCCATTACTTGTTAAAAAGTTGCGGGTGCGTTCTTCAATCCAAATGGCATCCGTTTATACTCGTAGTGTCCTCTAGGTGTGCTAAAAGCTGTTTTCTGTGTATCTCCTTCTTCCATTTCCACTTGATGGTATCCTGATGCTAAGTCTATCGTCGAAAAATATTGGCACTTGCCTAACTTATCTAAAATCTCTGTTATATTCGGTAACGGGTATTTATCGTCTACCGTTTTTTCATTTAATTTGCGGTAATCTATTACTATTCGGTATTTCCGTTTTCCTGATGCGTCTAGTTTCTTTGGTACTATTAGTACGGGGCTGCTCCATGGTGAATTGGAGTGTTGTATTATATCTTGATCTAATAGATCGGCTACCTGTCTGTCAGCTTCTTGCTGACTTGCCTGGGGTAATCTGTATGCTTTGGTGAATATCGGTTTGTTGTCTGTTAGCTCAATGTTGTGCTTAACTGTATTTGTAAAGGTTAGGGGTATTCCTTCGCAATGGAATATGTCGCGGTATTCATAACATAATTTTTGTATTGCTTTCTGCTCTTCGTGATTTATGTCGTGGTTAAATCGGATTTTATTTAAATTTTGTCTTAACATTTCGTCTTTTTCTACGGGGTTATAGTTTTCGTTTGGATTTTCATCTATTTCCTTTTCATTAAAATTTAATTCTTCTACGTTAATCGGGTTTGTTAAAGATAGTTCTACGGAGTAATCATTTGAGTTTAAAATGGCCATTGGAGCTTAATTGTCTTTGATTTTTACTAATGCGGTTGGGGTTTCTACTCCTTGTTGAAAAGTTATGTGGTTTATTATTCCTAAGTTATTATTTGAATTTACGGGGATTCTTTTTTTTTTCTGTTCGGGGTTCTAATGTATATTTTTCGTCAATTTGGGTGTTTTGAAATTTGATGGGGATTCGTCCATATTTCGTTCTTAATAATCGGTTTTTGATATCTATGTTGGCTCCTAATTTTCTTAGAAGGTCCATTCCTAATAGTCCATCATATTTGTCGGTAAATTCAAATATGCAGAATTTATGTTTCATCTTTACGTTAAAGGTTTTTGGTAAAGGTATGTTTGCTACGAATTGGTGTAGGGTTGTTTGATGGGCGGTTTTAATTTTGAAGGGTTCTCTTTCTACATAGTTTAAATAATGTTTCTTTACTGTTCGCGGGCTTATTAATGTTTTTGAAGATCCGGTATCGATTAGTTATTTAAATTCAGCGTGGGGTATTTCGATATAGGGTAATACAAGGTGATTCATATTATTTAGATTTATTACGTTAGGTCGTTTATAAAATGGTCCATTTGAAAATTTGAACATGTGTTCTCTTCGTCGTCTTCCTCGTAATTTTCATATGGTTCTTCGCGTTCATAATGGTTTGATTGATTCTGTTCATTATTCGTACACGGTCGATTGTTATTATTCTGGTCATCTTCATACTCTTCTACTTCTTGGTGAAATAGCTCTTCTGAAGTGAAAGTGCGTTTTTGATTGGGGTTTGGTCTAATGTGTGTTATTTTTGTGTTGGGTCTGGTGTTACCAGATGAGGTATTCATTGGTGTAGATTTGTAATAGTTATTGGGATTATTATTGTTTATCATCATTGAGTTTCTGTTAGTATTCGCGTTGAATGTTGGTCTTTGTTGATTTATATTTTGATTGAATCTCGGTTGAAATGCGGGTTTTGAAAAGTTCGAGTTAAATGTTGGTTGATATGCGGGTTTTGAAAAGTTCGGGTAAAACGTTGGTTTTGAGAATTGCTTGTATTGGTTGTTAAAGTTTGAGTTTTAAAATGTGGGTTATTTGTTCGCGTTTGGTTTGTTTGTGCATTGAATGGGTTAAATTTTTGTTGTGGATTTATTTGTCTTGCGAGTTGTATAGTTTTCATTGGCGTGTAGCTTTTATTAGCGTTGGGGTTATATAGTCGGTTTCTATAGTACATTACATTTTCTTCTTCGATTATCATGTTCATTGCTTCTTCTAAGTTTTGGGGATGTTGAAATCTAATTTTGTCTGAAAGTCTTTCGGGTAGTGCATTTAGATAGGTATCTAATGCCATCTCGTCGTACATTTTCGTTTTTAAAAGTCTTGCGTTTGGGTCGGTTTCTTCGATTTTGAGTTTTGTCAAGATTAAGCTTCTTACATCTTGGCATTTCATTCCAAATTGATAGGTTGACTGGTTGTGTTCCTTCCTTAGATTGATTAAATTCCTTACTAAACATTTTAAGTTCCGTCGATTGCCGAAATATGCAATTAATATGCGTTTGTACTCTTTCCATTGGTCTACGTCCTCGCGACTGGCAATTAATGTTAGTGCCCTTCCGGTAAGTTTACTGATAATAAGACGGATCAGCAAAGTGTTCCTTTTGTTATCTCCGGGCTTGTAAAAGGTTTTTAGGAATATTTCGCTGGCTGAAATATACGTGCTTAACATACATTGATCTCCGTCATAACTTGGGATCATTTCGAGGTACAGTTTCATTTTATAAGTCATCTTGGCTGGGGTAATATTTGGGTAATTTCAAAAAAGTAAAAAAAAATTATTATTTTTTTTTAAAATTTGAATTTATTGTGTGGTTTTTCGGTGGTATTTAATGAGATTTACGCTTGGTATTGGTTTGGTTAAGTTTACTCTTGATTTGCCGATTTTTAGTTTTAATTTCTCAAGTTTCAATAGGCTGAGTGATTTTTGTGGTAATTTATCGGGTTTGAATGTTTTGCGTTAGTTGCGTCAGTTAAAACTTCTCTATTTTTTAATTATGCCGATTTTAGTTAGGTGCGTAATAATTATCTCTTTGGTTTATGCGATTGTAAGGTGTCTGCAATGCTTACAATGTTGTCAATTAATTAGTTGCGTTAGCGTCTTTATTATAGTTATTTTTAATTATACTGTGGGTGTTATTCAGTATTCGCAGTGATTTTATACAATACAATTTGTGCTTCGTCAATTTACTGAAATATTCAATTAAATTCTTCACGTTTGAATGCGTTCTCAGTACCGTAATTATTAATCCTTCCTGAGTACTTTTAAATTGATTCTTTAATAAAGTTTCCGATCGTAATTTTATGCTGCTTTAATTTCACAATGCTGAAAGGTTTTGCGATGTATTTAAATAGCTTTTGATGTGATTTATTATTAGATTTTATGCGTATTTATTCAAGGTTAGTTTTCATTCATTTTTGAAGATGATACGATGAGTGTTGGTTTTGCGTTCAATTTGAAATCGCGCTTCGTTATTTCTTGTATTAAGATGTGGCTTTTAATAATAGATTGCAAGTTGTCTATTTATGGATGGTATTCGCGTTTGACTAGTTGCGCTGTTATTAGGATTTCGGTTTTAATTGCTTGTGGTTTTAGCTTTCGCTTTTTATTCTCGGTGTATTTAAATTATTTTTGTGCGCCAGTTAGTTCTTTTATTGTGGGATTAGAAATTTGTTCCTTGCGTTAGTTAAATTTGTAGAATTAGAAATTTTTAAATTTTCTTGCGTTAGTTAAGATTGCTGAATTAGAGGTTTGGTTTTGTTTCTAAAAAATTTTTCTTACGTTAGTTAAACGTGATCTAGTCTCTTGTGCGCTTTGCGACTTTTTAATAATTGTCTCTAGTTTTTTAGTGTCTCAGAATAGTTTTTCTCAGTTCTTTGTCTCAGAATTTTTTTTTGTCTCAAGTTTTTATAAATATTTCTCATATACAAGTAAAATAATAATAAAATTTCAATAACGGCTTGAAGATAATTTCTAGCAATTGCTAAGTCGATTATTTTCAAAAAAATGGCATAAAATATTTGTAACAAGAGTTAATATATACATATATAAATCATAAACTAGCAAGTATCAATTGTCTTTGTTAATAATAAAATAAATTTTAATTGGTTTAGGAAAATGAACTTACACTAGTTGCTTTGTTGCTTTCATTGATTTCTTTCTTTGTTTCTGTTTTTCTTTTGGCTTCTTGGATTTGATCTATGCTTGTATCGCCTCCAATTTTTCCTTTGTTGAATTCGAACTATGCTTGTTTCTCCTTCAACTGCTGGACTTGAACGATGCGTGTTTCTCCTCCAACTTTTGTTTTGTTCTGCCAAATTCGGAATTGAAATTCTCGGACTACCAGTTCCTCAAAGTTGGATTCGCTAGTGCCCTTTTGACATCCGTTACGCTGCGCCAGTTAAGGTTCGTGGCTTCGAGCGGTCCTTTTTAAAAAGACTTCTTTGGTCCTTAACACATTTATTTTATTTAAACAGATTTGAACAATAAAATTTTACAATCTTGAATTAATTTATTCTAAGTCGAAATAGTTAATACTTAGTTGTACAAGTGAGTTACCGACGGACTGCAATGTGAAAGCTGAACGTTGATGAACTGACCGCGAGTGGAGCTCCCGGTCCTTTTATAATCTCCCTACCTCTTTACAATTCCGTGGGAACATGCAGACCTAATGTCTACTTACACTTGACTCTATTCATAATACATAGTTGCTATCTTAAAAGCTATTCATAATTACAATGTTGCAGGCTTATTCTGCGTAATCTCGGTACGTGACTTCCTACGACCGTCTGTGACCTGACATCTGCAGTGTCACTTATTCTTGTGCTACTTCGTAGCGCTTCCGTTCACATGAGAACATTTATAACTGAATATAAATTGTAACAAATTGTCTTTTAATTACATTGTTGCATTTTCCTAATATTTCCTAATAACTTTATTAGTTTCATAGGTATAGCAAATGGGGGATCACATAACTCACGTAGCGTTGCAGAACATAGTAGATAGAGAAATGTTTTTAGAGTACCTGCAATGGTATGACGATGTGAGTAGTGGACGACCTCGTCAAAATAAGGAAAGACTAGTGAACACAGTTAGATTTGAAAACAGAAGGGACAATTATCAATGACGGGGGACGAATTTTTACTTTAATACCAGACCGAACTGGGGACCAAGACGGACATTCTTTCGTAGCAACAGTGTGGGTAGAGGACCCGCACCAAAACCTGATACAGGGACAGAACAGTTCATCGGACATGAGGGGGACACAGACGACGACACCAAACATTGAAAATGATAGAACAACCAGTGTAGAGAAGCCACGGATATATGCTGAAGTAGTTGGAGCTTTCTAGTTGCCGCTCGAAGCGAGCGGACGTGTTTTTGCCGAGCTCCCGCTTCAGTAATAACAGTAAGTTTTTATCTAGGGTTTTTATTATTTATTGTAGTATTATTTTATTTGAAGCTTTGCTTTTTATTGTGTTTTATTTTTATAATTGTGTGCCATCAAATTTTAAATACAGGGCAGTAAATAAAAAATTTTAAAACAGAATTTAAACTAAATAAAAGCTAAATAAATCGCGTCTCTTTGTAAATTAAACCAAATCCGCGTTTTAAAATAAACTAAATAAATTTCGGGTTAATAAAACAAAAATCTACTAAACTAATACTCAAAAATAATTTCAAAATAACTTAAAAAGACATTTTTAATAATAAATTTAAAATAAAAACCGCGTAAATCGAGTAAAAAACCGGGTAAAACAACCACAAAGTGTGTGGAATTTTTATAGTGCGCGTATAATCAAATAATAATCAAAAAACAAAAATCTAAGCCTTTTTAAATCAAATAAATATCTCAAAAACTGTAAATTTTAAAACAATTTTAATATAAATTTTCCGTAATTTAAGTACACGCGTACTCGATTTTGGTGTAATTAAGCGGTGTAGCAGTTACAGTTACCAAGTGATTAAGTGAAAGGTCATTTCCGGTTACCACATTCCGATTGCGCTCCACCTTATTTTCTTAATTACACGTTTAAAAATAAAGTGTTGTTGTTTATAAATTAAATATTTTAATATTTTGAAGTAATTAGGTTATTTAAATTTGATTTGGCGGTTTTAAAAATTTAAAATAAATAAATAGTGTTCTTCGCGGTACATTTTGAATCGAATTGCGTTAGGGAATTTATTTGATTCTAGTTGTTATTTTGACGCTTAGTGCTTGTTGTATTTTTGTTAAAAATTTAATATTTATTTGGGCGGTTTAAATAAATACAAGGTTGCTTACGGTTCACCTTTAAACAAAACATTTTATTGAACCAACGTTTTGCGTTCTTCTAGCGTCGTTCTTTTAGCGTCGTAACGGTCAAGTGGTTTTTGAGCTGCGCTTTAGGTGTCATTTTTTGTCGTTTGTTTTGTCAGCATGGTGGTCCACCGCGACGAGGAACCATTGCCCAGGAAGAAGAGGGGAGATAGGTCGGAGTCTGATAGGTCGGTGGCTGAGGGCGCTGTTGGGGGGAAACAGCTGAAGGTATTATTAGAGGATGTAATGTTAGGGATTCAGGAGGAGGTACAGGAGGTAGAGGAGCCTGTGTCTGCGGCGGTCGTGTCGGGGGAGTCGGGGCCCCCTGGGGTGGCTGCGGCGTCTGAATCGCCCTCAACTTCGGGAGCCCAGCGAAAGATGTCGACTAGCAGCGACGTTAGCGTTGCTGCTAGCAACCTCGATGAGCTGGACCTCCTGAAATTGAGGGTGAGGAAGGCGCACTCGGTCATCTCCGCGAGGGTGCCGACGACCTCCGCCACTATCGTCGTGGAAGACAGAAAGAGGATTCGCTACGCTGTGGATGATTTCTTCGACGCGGCGAATCAACTTATAGGTATTGTTAGGGCGCTGCGGCTTGTGGCTAGTGATTCTGGGAAAGCTGATGTTGTCGGGGGAAGTCCAGCGGTGGTTACTCCTGTTGTAGGGCAGCAGTGTTCCAGGAGCCAGGAGGTACCGATGCCGCGGAAGGCGTCGTATGCTGCAGCTGCTGCAGGTGCGACGCCCACCTTTGCAGTTAGGGTCGACGCCAGACCAGGGGAGAAGGATGACGTCATGTCGACCCTAAAGAAGAAGGTCGATCCCGCTCGTGATGGTTTTGTTGTGGTCAGAGCTCGTAGAACTCGAAGGGGCGGTGTAGTTGTCGAGTGTGCAAACCGAGAAGATGCGAAGAAATTGCAGTCGAAGGTTGTCGGTGACTGTAAAGAGCTCGTGGCGAAAACCATCGAGAAGAAGCGCCCACGGGTCGTTCTTCCGGGGGTCGAAGCGGGGATGAAGGCGGAAGAGCTGGTGCGGTTGATCGCGTGCCAGAATCCCCGCTTCGGCGATTTGAAAATTGAAGACCACCTAAGAGAGAAGTTTAGGTTTGGCGGAAAGGGCCCTAGGGATCCCTTCGTCAACGTAGTCTTCGAAGTGAACCCCACACTTCGGAGACGCATATTAGCTGACGCTATAAACCTAAGGTGGCGAAGAGTCTGGGCCCGGGACCACTTCTCGATGACGCAGTGCTACAGGTGCTACGAGTACGGCCATAGATCGATGGAGTGCAGGGAGAAGGTACAGTGGTGCGGTAACTGTGCCGAAGTCGGTCACGAGTTCAAGAATTGCCGGAGGGCAGTCCCCTGCTGTGTGGTTTGCGCTAGGGCAAACGACAGAACTGGCGGTGGCGCGAAAGTCGATACGCGCCACGACGCCAAGTCGAGTAGATGCCCCACGATGCTGAGATTGAAGGACGCAATCACACGCAACATCGATTAAGGACCGTGAAGAAAAAGATATATTTAAAAGAAGCAAGAAGATTAAATTTGCGCAACTAAATCTCGGGAAAGGAAAAGGGGCTACAAATAACTTCGTAAAGTTATTCAGCGAAAATAATATCGACATCGGGCTTATACAGGAACCGCACCTGTATAGCCACAAAATAACAGGTTTTGGGAAGGGGGTTACCGTTTTAAACGCAAACAGTGAACGACCGCGTAGCGGGATAATAATAAATAACGGGACGTGCGCCGGAATAATCCTAAACAATCTGTCGAATGAGTTCATAACCACCGCAGAAATATAAAACGGGATTGCATACGTTTTACGTGATAAGCACTTACCTTCCGCCGATCGATTCCCGACGGAGAATCCTCAAACAGAGGACTTAATAAATCAAATTGAAGGAATCCTTCGTAAAATCGGTAGAAATAGAAATTTAATTATCGCGGAGACTTTAATGCTAAGTCGCCATTATGGGGCAGCCCTATCGAAGACGATAGAGGCTCGCAGGTTGCTGATCTTTTTACAGGATGGGACCTTAGTGTGATAAACACTAATGATTCACCTACGTTTGAGACGCATAGAGGCAGCAGTTTTATAGATATTACTGCAGTCTCGCACGAAATGTTAGAAACGATTTGTAATTGGAAACTAAGGTCGGACGAGGAAACGCTCTCTGACCATAAATTAATAACATGGGACGTTGAAACCAAAACAAGCGCAAACGAGCAGCTAACTATATTTCCGCGGTTCTGTAATAAAAAGCAAATTGGGAGCGGTTTAAACAAAAATTTGGCGAAAGTATCCCTGTGCTCGAAAATGAGCTATTTAACTGCCGAGAGGCAGACGAAGTAGAAACACTCGCGAAAAAATTGAACGACGCGGTGGTGGACGCGTCGTCGTATTCCATGCCGCAAAAGAAAACATTTAAAGACAGCGTACCCTGGTGGACCCGGGAACTAACCACCAAGCGGGCAGAAACGCGTAACCTAAGGCGTCGCTATCAACGCGCCTCGGGAGATATAAGAGAACAACGGAGAATAGAATATAATCAAAGTTACCGCGAATATAAAATATTAATAGAAGAAACGCGAACGAATAAATTTAAAGAATTGTGCACGCAAAACTCAGAGAAAGAACCCTGGGGAACCGCATACCGCGTAATTAGAGGAAAACAACAAAAAATCGCGCTCAGTAATATAAAGAAAACAAATGGCGAATACACGGAAGGTTTTAAAACCACAGCGGAATATTTACTAGAGAAATTTTTCCCATCGGATAATCCCGAGGGGGATGAAGGGTCGCACGATTTAATACGTCGGGAAGCTGCAAAAGCGCAAGGAACAGGTGCCGATAAGGCAATCCTAGTTCACGAGGTCGTCAGGGCTCTTAGAAGGATGAACCCTAAGAAGGCACCGGGGCATGATGGAATCACTTCAGACGCAGCTCTGCAGGCGTGCCTGTTAGCCCCGTGTGTCTTTGTTGGGTTGTTTAATCTTTGTTTAGAAAGGGCGTTTTCCGCGTTGCTGGAAAATCCAGAATGTGAAATTTATACCCAAACCTAAAACGGCGGATGCGTCAGATCCGGGCAGCTATCGTCCAATTAGCTTGCTACCGGTGCTGGGGAAAGTTTTAGATCGCGTTATGACTACGCGTGTTGAACACCTAGTGCGAGACAGCGGCAGTTTTAATAACCGACAGTTTGGTTTCGTGGAGGGCAAGTCGACTATCGACGCGTTAGAGTTCGTTGTCGGGGAAATTAAGCAGGCAAGAGATGCCAAAGAGTACTGTGTCGTTGTTGCTTTGGACATTTCAGGAGCATTTGATGCTGCCTGGTGGCCATTAATCGTTTGCGAGTTAGATCGTAGGGGTTGTCCGCGAAACTTGATGTCTTTGGTCAAGAGCTATTTCTCGGGGCGATTAGCACAGGTTGAAATTCCGGGTGAAGTTCTGTCGCGTGAGGTGGAAAGGGATGCCCGCAAGGGTCATGTTCTGGTCCCACATTTTGGAAGTTGTTGTATGAGAGCATCTTTAGGGTCAAGTTGCCCGCAGGATGCTCAATCGTTGGGTTTGCAGATGACACACTTTTAATTGTAAGATCGAGATTGTTAATGGATATGCGCACAAAACCGAACGAGGCGCTTAATAAATTACACGAATGGTCGCAGGCGGTAAAATTAAAATTTAACACGGCGAAGTCAAAGGCGCTTTATTTCGGCACGAAACCAGGACAGAGACCTCCTAGGTTAGAGCTAGGAGGGGAGAAAATCCCGTTTAAAGATTGTATTACCTACCTCGGCGTCAAGATCGACAATAAATTAAATTGGAAAGCGCACGTACAATACGTAAAAAGTAAGTGCGGCGAAATATCAAATAAAATGATGGCGGCGGCTAAAATAAAGTGGAGTTTCAGGGGCGAATCGCTGAGGACGGTTTATGCCGGAGCAATTGAGCCGGCAATACTGTACGCAGCTTCTGTATGGGCAGAAGGTTGTAAAGTCCGGGAGATGCGTCAATTGACGAGCGTACAACGCATAACCGCGGTAAAAGCGGCGAGGGCGTACAGGACCACCTCCACGGAGGCTGTCCTGGTGATCAGTAGGACTCTCCCTATCGAATATGTCGTTAGGGAGATTAGAGATACACGATTAATAAATATAGGAAAAGGCACGAAATTATCGAAGATCTTAATCTTGGTAATAGGGAAATTGCAAGAAAGATTGTTGTATCTGAGTTAGGGCACCCGGCTGATATTAGAGGGATCGAGTTTGTCGAAGGTGATGAGGACGCGATGGGTATCAGAATTTATACGGACGGTTCACGTATGGACGCTGGGCAAGCAGGCGTGGCGTTTGTCGTGTATAAGCAGGAAAGGGAGGTGTTTCGGTTTCAAACCAAACTCGCGAACTGGTGCACTATCTTCCAGTGCGAATTGGTAGCCATACGAGAGGCTATCGATTACGTAATAAACCATACGGGCAGAGACGAGTATTATATAATCAGTGATAGTAAATCGGCGCTAACGGCTTTAACAAACATGAACACCTCGACAGATCTCCAAGCGGACGTCTGGAGGATAGCGCGTACGGCGCTAGAGTTTCGACGTTTAAAGTTCTGTTGGGTCAGGTCGCACAATGGTAACGTAGGAAACGATAGGGCTGACGAATTAGCTAAAGAGGCCGCGACGGGCGACTTTCGAATATCACATTCGTCGATACCGAGGTCTTTAATCAAAAGAAAGCTGCGCGAAAATCAATTCGACAATGGGAAGAGAGGTGGAACAACGCTGCCACGGGCAGGTTGACCCACAAATTCATACCGAGCATAGAAGCCAGAGGTAAGGTCGAGGTTAAGCTCGATCACAAAATGGTGCAGTTGATAACAGGGCACGGCGCCCTGAAGGCGTATTTACAAAGGTTCGGTCTAACCAACAGCGACCGCTGCGAATGCGGTGAGGGCGCGGAAAGCGCAGAGCATGTGCTCTTTGACTGCCCGCTTGAGGCGGGAAATCGAGGGTTGGCTGATAGCAAACTAGCTATCCTAGGTCTGGCATGGCCAAAGAGCCTAGAGGAAGTCGGGGAAGTGGTTAACCAGAAGGCGTTCTGGACAGCCTTAAAAGAATTCGCGGGAAGGGTCGCGAAATTAGACAATCAATGACGACCTCGTGTAAAAATTCGGTGGGGTTGGTGGGAGGATTGAAAAATTTTAGATTGACTTGGCGTGAGTAAGGATACGAGCATAACCAAAACCTGATATTAAATAAAAAAAAAGATAATTATACCAAAATGTCCAATATGCACGAGAAACCCCCACTCCATTAATACAATCACTGCCTATCTTCATAATTATGTGCTGAAAATCGGGAATAAATAATACCAAATAAACAATAACAAATAAATCAGAAACCCTCATTAAATTAAATCAATAAAGTAAACAAGAATAATAAAACAGAGCGCAACCGCGCATCCCCCCAGGACTTGAAAGTGAAGTGATAGTGATAGTGATTGTTATCCCCCCAAGAACATTTAGTGCATACCCACCAGGACTTTAGCAGTGCACCCCGTCCCACCTTTAGAAGTAAGTTACAGACGACCAGATCTTCGGATGCTGGAGAATTTTATTATCGAGGTAAGACTTAAATTGTGGCGGCTGTACTCGCACAAGCATTGATTTAAATTAATTAGTAGTTTTGAAATAATTTAAGAAGCACGTTTGGTGTGTAAAGGCGCTAGCCGACATAATGCTTGTGCGAGTGCACCTGATAAATAAGGTGATGCTTTCGCTATTTTGTGCACTGCTATATGCTTTACGCTTATTCAACATTTATTTATATATTTACATAATTATATTTATTTATATTTTATATTTACACTTTATATTTATTTATATATAGCATGTATTATGTGGCTTATTTGTTTTGTTTGACGTTCTGTCGCCATTTTGGTTGCAGTATATATTTGGGAAGGACGAGCAGAATTGCGAAGATTGTAATCATAATGTAAATCAGTTAGGGAACGATAGGAAAGCTAAGGATGGATTTAAATTAGTTAGCTAGATTTGGATAGTTTTAAGACGACCCTTCAGGTCGCACTGGTAAGCAGAACCGGCGTCTGCTATCCGGTATTACGGATCCCTCCCCTCTCATTTTGCTTGTTGATCGGGTACACTCGAAAGTCAGCGCTAGGGATACCATTATTTACAACCCTGTTTTTAGTTTTGTTTTGTTTTGTTCCAGTTTTGTCAGATTTTTAGGTTTGTTAGATTGTTAGAGTTTGTTAGGTTTGTTAGATTTTTAGGTTTGTTAGATTTTTATTTAGTTTTTATTTAGGGTGAATCAACTATGAAGTAAGAATAAATTAGGAGCACGACTGTTTTTCGCGTTTAAACCCAATGTAGTACCTCCGGGTGGAGCAGTGGGGACGTGGCCGCAAGTATAGCGGCCCTAATTCAAATTATAATGAAGTAGTTGGAGGACAAGAACTGAGTAGGGAAAGTAGACCAGGACAAGATTTTTAAACAAGGACAAACCACTAGATTTACTTGTGTACAAGTATAAACATCCTAGGGAATTTTTGAAAATTGAGGAAGGAGTTGAGCCAGAAATTAAAAAAAAGTTGTGTTTGCCAATAGTAGATGTTAAAATTTTTGATCAAAATTTAGGATCGTTGTTGGATTCTGGAGCAGAGGCGAGTTTAGTATCGGAGGAATTCGTCAACGAAATTTAAGAAAAGGTGTGTGACAGGATTATGTCTATAAAAAGAAGTCATCTGGTAGCGCCGAATAAAAAGCGATTTGCTGCAGTGAATAGCGTGGTAGTATTGAAAGTAAAGTTAGGTTCGGTAAGCTGTGAGCAGAAATTCATAATTGTACCTGGATTGAAATTTAAAGGGATATTAGGGGTCGATTGTATGGTGAAGTTATGAGTAATTATAGATATGGAAAGGAAGGTAGTTAGGATTAGGGATAGGATATTGCCCTGGAAGGCAAGTTATGAGGTCACAGAGGATGACACGGGGTTATATATATTAATGTTATAGAGTTAGATGAAGGAGAGGTGAAAGAGATCAACACAATTAAATGTCCAGAAGGAAGATTAGAAGAGGTACAATCAGTAGAGAACAAACATTCTGAGTTAATAGTGGTAGAGGCGAGCGCAGCGTTAGGTTACACACAAGATTTGAAAATAGGCATAAGGAAGATAAGTGCCAAGGATAACTTTGATAAATAGAATTTAAGAGATTTTTACGGGGTAAATGTAGTACATAAAGAGTCTAGAAGAAATAAAGAGTTTTCTATAGAGGGAAAAGATAAAATTCATAAGGTGGTATCGTTTGGTTTGACCACATCAAAGGTAATAATAATGAATGAGAAACAGACAAGTACAGGGACTGAGGAAGAAATATTTAAGAATCAGGACAGTAAAGATAGTTTTATTTTATGTGAAGCAATAGGGATACTGAGTATAGAAATAGAAGAAGAAAAGACAAGAATGAAGTTTATTAAGATTGTAAGAAGAAAGACATGGGGGATCAAGAAAAGAGTTAAGTTTAAATAAAGAGACGCGTTAATACAAGAAAATACAGAGATAGAGTAATAGATAGAATTAGTTAAAAAAGTAAGGATAGAGATAGGTGTAGATAAAGAAGTAGAATTAGGAATACATTAGCGTTGATGCTAGCGACCTCGATGAGCTGGAGCTCTTGAAGTTTAGGGTGAGGAAGGCGCACGCTGCCGTCTATGGGAAGGTGCCGACGAACTCCGCCACTATCGTCGTGGAAGACAGGAAGATGGTTCGTCACGCCGTGGATGATATCCGCGACGTTACAAACCAACTTATAGGCATGGTTAGGGCGCTGCGTCTTTGTTTAGACGGTTCAGGGAGAGCAAGTGTTGTTGGGGGAAGTCCGGCGGTGAATTCTGTTATTTCAGGAGGCCAGAGTCAGGGTACGTCGGTGCAGCGCAAGGTTTCCTACGCCGCTGCAGCTTCAGGTTTTGCCCCTACGTTTGCTGTCAGGGTCGACGCCAGGCCAGGCCAGAAGGACGACGTGATGACGACCCTGAAGCAGAAGGTCGATCCCGCTCGAGATGGGTTTGTCGTTGTCGGAGCTCGTAGGACGCGCCGGGGCGGTGTCGTTGTGGAGTGCGCAGATCGCGACGATGCCAAGAAGCTGCAGTTAAAGGTCGGCGGGAACTGCAAAGAACTCGTGGCGAAGACCATCGAGAAGAAACGTCCACGGGTCGTTCTTCCGGGGGTCGAAGCGGGGATGAAGGCTGAAGAGCTCGTGCTAGAAGACCACCTGAGAGAGAAGTTCAGGTTTGGTGGAAAGGGCCCTAGGGATCCCTTCGCCAACGTAGTCTTCGAAGTGACCCCCACACTTCGAAAGCGTATTTTAGCCGCTGCTATTAACCTCAGGTGGCGAAGAGTATGGGCCCGGGACCACTTCTCGATGACCCAGTGTTACCGGTGCTACGAGTACGGCCATCGATCCATGGAATGCAGGGAGAAGGTACAGTGGTGCGGTAACTGTGCCGAGGTCGGGCATGAATTCAAGAATTGCCGGAAGGCATTCCCCTGCTGTGTGGTTTGCGCTAGGGCAAACGACAGAACTGGCGGTGGCGCAAAGGTCGATACGCACCACGACGCCAAGTCGCAAGCACACGAAACATCGATTATGGACTGTGAAGATAAAACAAAGTCCATACGAAGCAAGAAGATAAAATTCGCGCAACTAAATCTCGGGAAAGGTAAAGGGGCAACAAATAACTTCGTAAAGTTATTCATCGAAAATAATATCGACATCGGGCTTATACAGGAACCGCACCTGTATGGCCACAAAATAACAGGTTTTGGGAGGGGGGATACCGTCTTAAACGCGAATAGTGAACGACCGCGTAGCGGGATAATAATAAACAATGGGACGTGCGCCGGAATTATATTAAATAATTTATCGAACGAATTTTTAACGACGGCCGAAATCATATCAGGGGGAAATGCGTTCTACGTAATAAGCGCGTCGGTCGATTCCCGGCGGGAAAATCCCCAAACCAAGGACTTGATAAATCAAGTAGATAATATTATTCGAAAAATCGGCAGAAATAAAAATCTAATCATCGGGGGAGATTTTAATGCCAAGTCGCCACTATGGGGCAGCCCTATCGAAGACGATAGAGGCTCGCAGGTTGCTGATCGTTTTACGGAATGGGACCTTAGTGTGATAAACACTAATGATTCACCTACGTTTGAGAGGCATAGAGGCAGCAGTCTTATAGATATTACTGCAGTTTCGCACGAAATGTTAGAAATGATTTGTAATTGGAAATTAAGGTCGGACGAGGAAACGCTCTCTGACCATAAATTAATAACATGGGACGTTGAAACCAAAACAAACGCAAACGAGCAGCTAACTATATTTCCGCGGTTCTGTAATAAAAAAGCAAATTGGGAGCGATTTAAACAAAAATTTGCCGAAAGTATCCCTGTGCTCGAAAATGAGCTATTTAACTGCCGAGAGGCAGACGAAGTAGAAACACTCGCGAAAAAACTAAACGACGCGGTGGTAGACGCGTCGTCGTATTCCATGCCGCAAAAGAGAACATTTAAAGACAGCGTACCCTGGTGTACCCGGGAACTAACCACCAAGCGGGCAGAAAAGCGTAACCTAAGACGCCGCTATCAACGCGCCTCGGGAGATATAAGAGAACAACGGAGAATAGAATATAATCAAAGTTACCGCGAATATAAAATATTAATAGAAGAAACGCGAACGAATAAATTTAAAGAATTCTGCACACAAAACTCAGAGAAAGAACCCTGGGGAACCGCATACCGCGTAATTAGAGGAAAACAACAAAAAATCGCGCTAAGTAATATAAGGAAAACAAATGGCGAATACACGGAAGGTTTTAAAACCACGGCGGAATATTTACTAGAGAAATTTTTCCCATCGGATAATCCCGAGGGGGATGAAGGGTCGCACGATTTAGTACGTCGGGAAGCTGCAGAGGCGCAAGGAACAGGTGCCGATAAGGCAATCCTAGTTCACGAGGTTGTCAGGGCTCTTAGGAGGATGAATCCTAAGAAGGCACCGCGGCATGATGGAATCACTTCAGACGCAGCTCTGGAGGCGTGCCTGTTAGCCCTGTGTGTCTTTGTCGGGTTGTTTAATTTTTGTTTAGAAAGGGGCATTTTTTCGCGTTGCTGGAAAATCCAGAACGTGAAATTTATACCCAAACCTAAAAAGGCGGATGCGTCAGATCCGGGCAGCTATCGTCCAATTAGCTTGCTACCGGTGCTGGGGAAAGTTTTAGATCGCATTATGACTACGCGTATTGAGCACCTAGTGCGAGACAGCGGCGGTTTTAATAACCGACAGTTTGGTTTCGTGGAGGGCAAGTCGACCATCGACGCGTTGGAGTTAGTTGTCGGGGAAATAAAGCAGGCGAGAGATGCTAAAGGGTACTGTGTCGTTGTTGCTTTGGACATTTCAGGAGCATTTGATGCTGCCTGGTGGCCATTAATCGTTTGCGAGTTAGATCGTAGAGGTTGTCCGCGAAACTTGATGTCCTTGGTCAAGAGTTATTTCTCGGGGCGATTGGCGCAGCTTGAAATTCCGGGTGAAGTTGTGTCGCGTGAGGTGGAAAGGGGATGCCCGCAGGGGTCATGTTCTGGTCCCACATTTTGGAAGTTGTTGTATGAGAGTATCTCTAGGGTCGAGTTGCCCGCAGAATGCTCAATCGTTGGGTTTGCGGATGACACGCTTTTAATTGTAAGATCGAGATTGTTAATGGATATGCGCACAAAACCGAACGAGGCGCTTAATAAATTACACGAATGGTCGCAGGCGGTAAAATTAAAATTTATCACGGCGAAGTCAGAGGCGCTTTATTTTGGCACGAAACCAGGACAGATACCTCCTAGGCTAGAGCTAGGAGGGAAGAAAATCCCGTTCAAAGATTGTATTACTTACCTTGGCGTCAAGATCGACGATAAATTAAATTGGAAAGCGCACGTACAATACGTAAAAAGTAAGGGCGGCGAAATATCAAATAAGATGATGGCGGTGGCTAAAATAAAGTGGGGTTTCAGGGGCGAATCGCAGAGGACGGTTTATGCCGGAGCAATTGAGCCGGCGATGATGTACGCAGCTTCTGTATGGGCAAAAGGTTGTAAAGTCAGGGAAATGCGTCAATTGACGAGCGTACAACGCATAACCGCAGTAAAACCTCCACGGAGGCGGTCTTGGTGATCAGTAGGACTCTCCCTATCGAATATGTCGTAAGGGAGATTAGAGATAGGAGACTTATAGGTATAGGGAAAGGGCGCGAAATTATCGAAGACATTAATCTTGGTAATAGGGAAATTGCAAGAAAGATCGTTGTGTCTGAGTTGGCTGATATTAGAGGAATCGAGTTTGCCGAAGGTGATGAGGACGCGATGGGTATCAGAATTTATACGGACGGTTCACGTATGGACGATGGGCAAGCAGGCGCGGCGTTTGTCGTGTAAAAGCAGGAAAGGGAGGTGTTTCGGTTTCAAACCAAACTCGCGAACTGGAGCACAACTTTCCAGTGCGAATTGGTAGCCATACAAGAGGCTATCGATTACGTAATAAACCATACGGGCAGAGACGAGTATTATATTATCAGTGATAATAAATCGGCACTGACGGCTTTAACAAACATGAACACCTCGACAGACCTCCAAGCGGATGTCTGGAGGATAGCGCGTACGGCGCTCGAGTTTCGACGTTTAAAGTTCTGTTGGGTCAGGTCGCACAATGGTAACGTAGGAAACGATAGGGCTGATGAATTAGCTAAAGAGGCCGCGGCGGGAGACTTTCGAATATCACATTCGTCGATACCAAAGTCTTGGATTAAAAGAAAGCTGCGCGAAAAGTCAATCCGACAATGGGAAGAGAGGTGGAACAACGCTGCCACGGGCAGGTTGACCCACAAATTCATACCGAGCTTAGAAGCTAGAAGCAAGATCGAGGTAAAACTCGATCATAAAATGGTTCAGTTGATAACAGGGCACGGCGCCCTGAAAGCGTATTTACATAGGTTCGGGTTAACCAACAACGACCGCTGCGAATGCGGTGAGGGCGCGGAAAGCGCAGAGCACGTGCTCTTTGAGTGCCCGCTTGAGGCGGGAAATCGAGGGTTGGCTGATAGCAAACTAGCTATCCTAGATCTGGCATGGCCAAAGAGCCTAGAGGAAGTCGGGGAAGTGGTTAACCACAGAAGGCGTTCTGGACAGCCTTTAAAGAGTTCGCGGGAAGGGTCGCGAGGTTAGACAATGACAATCGCGTCTAAAATTCGTTGGGGTTGGTGGTAGGATTGAAAAATTTTAGATTGACTTGGCGTGGGTAAGGATACGAGTATAGATATAACCAAAACCTGGTATTAAAAAAAAAAAACTTGATAATTATGTCCAAATGTCCAGCATGCACGAGAAACCCCCACACCATTAATACAATCACTGCCTATCTTCATAATTATGCGCATATCCATTAACAATCTCGATCTTACAATTAAAAGTGTGTCATCTGCAAAACCAACGATTGAGCATCCTGCGGGCAACTTGACCCTAAAGATGCTCTCATACAACAACTTCCAAAATGTGGGACCAGAACATGACCCTTGCGGGCATCCCCTTTCCACCTCACGCGACAGAACTTCACCCGGAATTTCAACCTGTACTAATCGTCCCGAGAAATAGCTCTTGACCAAAGACATCAAGTTTCGCGGACAACCCCTACGATCTAACTCGCAAACGATTAATGGCCACCAGGCAGCATCAAATGCTCCTGAAATGTCCAAAGCAACAACGACACAGTACTCTTTGGCATCTCTTGTCTGCTTAATTTCCCCGACAACGAACTCTAACGCGTCGATAGTCGACTTGCCCTCCACGAAACCAAACTGTCGGTTATTAAAACCGCCGCTGTCTCGCACTAGGTGTTCAACACGCGTAGTCATAACGCGATCTAAAACTTTCCCCAGCACCGGTAGCAAGCTAATTGGACGATAGCTGCCCGGATCTGACGCATCCGCCGTTTTAGGTTTGGGTATAAATTTCACATTCTGGATTTTCCAGCAACGCGGAAAACGCCCTTTCTAAACAAAGATTAAACAACCCAACAAAGACACACGGGGCTAACAGGCACGCCTGCAGAGCTGCGTCTGAAGTGATTCCATCATGCCCCGGTGTCTTCTTAGGGTTCATCCTCCTAAGTGCCCTGACGACCTCGTGAACTAGGATTGCCTTATCGGCACCTGTTCCTTGCGCCTTTGCAGCTTCCCGACGTATTAAATCGTGCGACCCTTCATCCCCCTCGGGATTATCAGATGGGAAAAATTTTTCTAGTAAATATTCCGCTGTGGTTTTAAAACCTTCCGTGTATTCGCCATTTGTTTTCTTTATATTACTGAGCGCGATTTTTTGTTGTTTTCCTCTAATAACGCGGTATGCGGTTCTCCAGGGGTCTTTCTCTGAGTTTTGCGTGCAGAATTCTTTAAATTTATTCGTTCGCGTTTCTTCTATTAATATTTTATATTCGCGGTAACTTTGATTATATTCTATTCTCCGTTGTTCTCTTATATCTCCCGAGGCGCTTTGATAGCGGCGCCTTAGGTTACGCGTTTCTGCCCGCTTGGTGGTTAGTTCCCGGGTCCACCAGGGTACGCTGTCTTTAAATGTTTTCTTTTGCGGCATGGAATACGACGACGCGTCTACCACCGCGTCGTTCAATTTTTTCGCGAGTGTTTCTACTTCGTCTGCCTCTCGGCAGTTAAATAGCTCATTTTCGAGCGCAGGGATACTTTCGCCAAATTTTTGTTTAAATCGCTCCCAATTTGCTTTTTTATTACAGAACCGCGGAAATATAGTTAGCTGCTCGTTTGCGCTTGTTTTGGTTTCAACGTCCCATGTTATTAATTTATGGTCAGAGAGCGTTTCCTCGTCCGACCTTAGTTTCCAATTACAAATCGTTTCTAACATTTCGTGCGAGACTGCAGTAATATCTATAAAACTGCTGCCTCTATGCGTCTCAAACGTAGGTGATCATTAGTGTTTATCACACTAAGGTCCCATCCCGTAAAAAGATCAGCAACCTGCGAGCCTCTATCGTCTTCGATAGGGCTGCCCCATAATGGCGACTTAGCATTAAAGTCTCCCGCGATAATTAAATTTCTATTTCTACCTTCAATTTGATTTATTAAGTCCTCTGTTTGAGGATTCTCCCGCCGGGAATCGATCGGCGGAAGGTAAGTGCTTATCACGTAAAACGTATGCAATCCCGTTTTTATTTCTGCGTTGGTTATGAACTCATTCGACAGATTGTTTAGGATTATTCCGGCGCACGTCCTATTATTTATTATTATTCCGCTACGCGGTCGTTCGCTGTTTGCGTTTAAAACGGTAACCCCCTTCCCAAAACCTGTTATCTTGTGGCTATGCCGATGTCGATATTATTTTCGCTGAATAACTTTACGAAGTTATTTGTAGCCCCTTTTCCTTTCCCGAGATTTAGTTGCGCGAATTTAATCTTCTTGCTTCTTTTAAATCTATCTTTTTCCTCACGGTCCATAATCGATGTTGCGTGTGATTGCGTTCTTCAATCTCAGCATCGTGGGGCATCTACTCGACTTGGCGTCGTGGCGCGTATCGACCTTCGCGCCACCGCCAGTTCTGTCGTTTGCCCTAGCGCAAACCACACAGCAGGGGACTGCCCTCCGGCAATTCTTGAACTCGTGACCGACTTCGGCACAGTTACCGCACCACTGTACCTTCTCCCTGCACTCCATCGATCTATGGCCGTACTCGTAGCTCCTGTAGCACTGCGTCATCGAGAAGTGGTCCCGGGCCCAGACTCTTCGCCACCTAAGGTTTATAACGTCAGCTAATATGCGTCTCCGAAGTGTGGGGGGTCACTTCGAAAACTACGTTGACGAAGGGATCCCTAGAGCCCTTTCCGCCAAACCTAAACTTCTCTCTTAGGTGGTCTTCAATTTTCAAATCGCCGAAGCGGGGATTCTGGCACGCGATCAACCGCACCAGCTCTTCCGCTTTCATCCCCGCTTTGACCCCCGGAAGAACGACCCGTGGGCGCTTCTTTTCGGTGGTCTTCGCCACGAGCTCTTTACAGTCACCGACAACCTTCGACTGCAATTTCTTCGCATCTTCTCGGTTTGCACACTCGACAACTACACCGCCCCTTCGAGTTCTACGAGCTCCGACCACAACAAAACCATCACGAGCGGGATCGACCTTCTTCTTTAGGGTCGACATGACGTCATCCTTCTCCCCTGGTCTGGCGTCGACCCTAACTGCAAAGGTGGGCGTCGCACCTGCAGCAGCTCCTCTACCTCCTGTACCTCCTCCTGAATCCCTAACATTACATCCTCTAATACCACCTTCAGCTGTTTCCCCCCAACAGCGCCCTCAGCCTCCGACCTATCAGACTCCGACCTATCACCCTTTTTCTTCCTGGGCAATGGTCCCTCGTCGCGGTGGACCACCATGCTGACAAAACAAACGACAAAACATGACACCTAAAACGCAGCTCAAAAACCACTTGACCGTTACGACGCTAAAAGGACGCAAAACGTTGGTTCAATAAAAAATGTTTTGTTTAAAGGTGAACCGTAAGCAACCTTGTATTTATTTAAACTTCGAACCGCCCAATTAAATATTAAATTTTTAACAAAAATACAACAAGCACTAAGCGTCAAAATAACAACTAGAATCAAATAAATTCCCTAACGCAATTCGATTCAAAATGTACCGCGAAGAACACTATTTATTTATTTTAAATTTTTAAAACCGCCAAATCAAATTTAAATAAACTAATTACTTCAAAATATTAAAATATCTAATTTATAAACAACAACACTTTATTTTTAAACGTGTAATTAAGAAAATAAGGTCGAGCGCAATCGGAATGTGGTAACCGGAAATGACCTTTCACTTAATCACTTGGTAACTGTAACTGCTACACCGCTTAATTACACCAAAATCGATCTTAAAGAAACTTATAAGTACGCGTGTACTTAAATTACGGAAAATTTATATTAAAATTGTTTTAAAATTTACAGTTTTTGAAATATTTATTTGATTTAAAAAGGCTTAGATTTTTGTTTTTTGGTTATTATTTGATTATACGCGCACTATAAAAATTCCACACACTTTTTGGTTGTTTTACCCGGTTTTTTACTCGATTTACGCGGTTTTTATTTTAAATTTATTATTAAAAATCCCTTTTCAAGTTATTTCGAAATTATTTTTGAGTATTAGTTTAGTAGATTTTTGTTTTATTAACCCGAAATTTATTTAGTTTATTTTGAAACTCGGATTTGGTTTAATTTACAAAGAGACGCGATTTATTTAGCTTTTATTTAGTTTAAATTCTGTTTTAAAATTTTTTATTTACTGCCCTGTATTTAAAATTTGATGGCACACAATTATAAAAATAAAACACAATAAAAAGCAAAGCTTCAAATAAAATAATACTACAATAAATAATAAAAACCCTAGATAAAAACTTACTGTTATTACTGAAGCGGGAGCTCGGCAAAAACACGTCCGCTCGCTTCGAGCGGCAAATAGAAAGTCAGTGCATACCCACCAGGACTTTAGCAGTGCACCCCATCTTCCCCTTAGAAGTAAGTTACAGTTAGATGTAGGCAGACGACCAGATCTTCGGATGCTGGTGAATTTTATTATCAAGGTAAGATTTAAATTGTGGCGGCTGTACTCGTACAAGCATTGATTTACATTAATTACTAGTTTTTGAAAAATTTAACAAGCACGTTTTGTGTGTAATGGCGGTAAACGCTTGCTTGCTTGCTTGCTTGGGCGAGTGCGCCTGATAAATAGGGTGATGCTTTTGCTTTTTTGTGCACTGCTATATGCTTAACGTTTATTAGACATTTATTTATATATTTATATAATTATTTTTATTTATATTTATTTATATTTTATATTTACACTTTATATTTATTTATTTATTTATTAGCATGTATTGTTGCATTTTGTGGCATATTTGTTTTGTTTGACGTTCTGTCGCCATTTTGGTTGCAGTATATATTTGGGAAGAAAGAGTATAGAATTGTGAAGATTGTAGTCATTATATAAATCAGTTAGGGAATGATAGGAAAAGCTAGGGATGGACTTAAATTAGTTAGCTAGATTTGGATAATTTTAAGACGACCCTTCAGGTCGCACTGGTAAGCAGAGCCGGCGTCTGCTATCCGGTATTACGGATCCCTCCATCTTTCATTTTTGCTTGTGTCTTGTTGATCGGGTACACTCCAGAGTCAGCGCTAGGGATACCATTATTTACAACCCTGTTTTTAGATTTTGTTTTTAGTCTTTGTTTCAGTTTGTCAGATTTTTAGGTTTGTTAGATTGTTAGAGTTTGTTAGGTTTGTTAAATTTAAGTTTGTTAGGTTTTTATTTAGAATTTTATTTAGAGTGGATTAATCATGAAGTTAGAATTAATTAGAAGCACGATTATTTTTCGCGTTTAAACCCAATGTAGTACCTCCGGGTGGAGCATTGGGGACGTGGCCGCAAGTATAGCGGCCCTTATTCAAATTATAATGTCTGACAGACCCATCCTGTGCAGGTGCTTCCTTAAAGTGCAATGCCCGGACAGAATATATATATATATATATATATATATATATATTATGTATATATTGTTGTGGATTTAGAAGGTAAATAGGTGTAGACAATAAAATTTTTGTAACCGTGTATATAGAAAAAGGAGCCAATTATTTACGCGCCAAATTAATTAATTTATATAGTGAAAACGGGCGGGTATTAAGGTATTTTTCTATAGTTAAATTGGAATGTGAAAACTATATAAAGAAAAAGTTTTAGAGTACATAAACAATTCAAGGATACGCATAAGTAATTATAACAACATTTTAATCAAACGCGTGGAAGCAAAAAGGGAGCTTGCATGTATTAGAAAATCAATAATTTCAAACGCAAATGTGTTCATTTTAAAAGCCACCGTTCGTTTATACAAATACTAAGAAGGGAAGAAACCGAGAATTGTTATTCTAAACGGTCGGTTGTTTCAAGAAACACCTGTTGTTAAATGTCACGTTCAAGAAACTTAAATAAACGTTAAGATAGAATTCCTATGAAGTTTGTTGCAACGGTCGATTTAGATAAGCTGCTGCAATAACAAGTGCCTTAAAGAGTGAGTGGAATAAACGATCGATAATATAAAACAGACAGAGAAATGTATAAATAAAGCGTTGGGGTGGAAGTCACGTAAAATATACATGGGTAATTGTGAAGACCAGATACAATATCGATTTTCTGTAACTTAAGAGGGGTCTAAAGGAGACAACCAATATGCGTAGAACAGAGATAGATAGCGGATAGGTGGAGCGTTGTGACGAGGGCAAATTATATCATTGGTTGATGGCCAGTAGTTTGCGAGAAGAGCGCGTACATTACGGTGGTAAACTAAATTCTTTGTAACAGCACGACAAAAGTGGGATTTTTGGAGAAGTCAGTGTTCATTACATTAAAAACTTTAGGAAGTAGCTTCGAAAACAAGCTTTTCGTGTAAAACAGGTTCCACTAGGGGGGTTTGAGAATGATATAAATACACGAACGAAGATATTAAAGCTCTCTTTCTTTCCATTTAGATCTGAATACGGGTCTAGATCTACAACACAATAGTAGTAAAAGCTCTTTCGGTTATCAATTATTGTGTGTTCAGTAAAATTGTATAAAACATCCTGTGTAGAAATTATGAAAGCTGTAGTAGCGTACCGCATATTATAAAAGTGATATTGCACGAGTTGGTGCTTGTTTAGATAAAAGGTGCCGTTACTACGACAAAGCTATTAAATAAAGGGATAATATTTGGGGTAAGCGATACTGAAAGCAATTTGTATGCATGAAATATTTGGTATGGAATGTTACTGTTGAGACGAAGGAGAAGAACAGTAGTGGTAGCGGATATTTGGATGGTGGGGATTTGTGAATCCTGGCTTCATCGTAGTAGATAGACACATCGACGAGGGTTTCTCATAACCATTTGCAGTGGTGACAAAGAACATAGGTTGTAGCCTTTTTCTATTCTGATTTTAGTTTAACGAGAAATTCCGATACTTATAAAAGAGCCCACGGCAAATTAAGATGGAAGGTGGCTCTATGTTGAGGAAATCTCAAAGGCAAAGCGGCTAGTCGAACTATATGCTCTGGGTAGAGAATGAGCTGTGGGTCGGGGTGTAATTGCAACCACTAATAATAAAAATAAGGCGCCACCGTATTTTTTTATACTGAGAAGACCTAATACAAGTCCCTTGTACAAGGCTAATGCGGAAACCTTTCTCCTATAACCGCTATATAATTTCAAAGACCACCTAATCTTTAAAGTGTCTTACCTTATGGCTCGACCTTGACCTTAGCAATCCTGCACTGCACCTGTGAACAGATTAAACAAAGAAAAACACTGTTTGTGCATTCAAACTCAAAAATAATTAAATACAATCCGAATCGACTTTCATTCCTCTTAAATAAAAATAGTCTTTAGTCCGAAAATAAGAATCTATTCAACTGGTATTCAATAATGTAATTTTTTACAAAAAATATGTCTTCCTTTATAAGTTAATTTAATTAGAAAGAGTTAATTACAATGGTACTGAATATATCCGTACCAATTACTATGTAATGAGGTTTATGTAACAAATTGACAAAGCATAAAATTGCTTATTTATAGAAAGCGTTAATTATGGTAAATTTACCTTAATTTCACAGTAGATAATTACAGATAACTTGTTCATAAAATATCAAATGTAGAAATCTAATTTCTAAAAATTAAAGTTGTAAGAATTTACTTTATTTAATTAGTAGTGACATCTTCTGATGTTTCATTGAGTTAATAAAAGAATTATGTAGGAACAAATTACAGATTCATATCGTATGACTACGAAAAATATAAGTGAGGTCTGTCTTTGACCTGTTCAAAGTTAACACAAGTCGGTTAAAATAAAATTTATCTCGTTACTACGTCGACAGTTCAAACAACATACGAACATAATTTTTGTACATACCAGAACTCAATTTGCACCTAAATACTTGCTTGAAAGCTGACATATGTGATGACAACGGAAAATTCCATTCCAAACGAACAGCTGCGCTGCATACACGAGAAACACGTCACTTGGCTTCCATTATCTGCGTTTCAATTTACAGATGTTCCAGGAGTAATTCTCACCACGAGAAAACTGATGTTGTTTGTAATTAACTTGAATAAATTTATATATGTGATTCCATATTATACAAGAATAGAATTGTTTTCCTCAATTTCGCATGAATACCATTCAGAAAAATTTCTTATTTATAATTTACGTTGCAATATATTTTAAAATAAATTATTATTATTCACAAAGTTACATGTTCCTAATGGTCTTTTAACAAAACTTCATCGTTCTTCACGACTGGTTTCAACAAACAAATGGACCATCCAAAACAATTTATGAAGATAGCTTCCACGAGCAATCTTCCATCGTGCACGCTTCCAACACCAAAAATCAATCACGGACATCGCTCCTAAGAACAATTATCGACCTGCTTGAACCCCAGCTGTGTTAGAAGTACCAGCCGAGCTTGTTGCTACCCAGTAACAATTTACCTTGCAGTTATTGAGTAGAGGGGGCTTTAAGAAGGATACCAAACAAAAGCTTTTATATTGTCTCCGTAGAATTTAACTTTTAACATGAACTAAATACGAGTTCTTTATTGGACAATAGATATTATTAAATTAAGTGGATTGGATAACATTATAATGTATTATATTATTTAATATTTACTAAAAGGATTGATTATACAGATATATATATTAGGTGGAAAATAAAATTGCTACACTGCCTCTTTCTAAGAGAAAAAATTCTGGAATAAATACTAAGAATTTTTTTTTGAATTTATTGTTACATATTCACAACTTATTATTATTAATTTTACAAAATAAAACAAAATTACCACTTAAGATACAACATAATTGAAAATGAGTGACGAGTAACTACGCGTACTATACGCCACAAGGGGACAAATTCGGGAAGTCTTAATCGGTAGGATGTCATTATCGTTTAATCATATTCGGGGTTATTATATCACTCATTTATACTGAAACTTAAACAACAAAATATATAATACTGCCGTATTATAATTCTTTAATAAAAATATCAAATTATCATGACAAACATATTTTTACTATATTAACCGTAATTTACATATTTACAAAAGAAGAAAAGGACTCTCACTACTTTTGAGATCCACGACAAACATAACTTCAAAACGGCAAACAAGTCTTGAAATCACTAACGTTCAACAATCTACTGCATGTATATGCAACCAAAATGTAGAAATATCTCTTTCCCAGAAGAGACAAGTAAAACGTCACCACGTCTTACTCCTCAAAAATCTCACTCACGCATGAATGAACAAAATAGAACATTGCTATCTCACACAATATTCATAATTAAACATAGAACATTGCTATCTCACACAATATTCATATTAAACATAGAACATTGTCATCTTACACAATATTCATACTAAACATAGAACATTGTCATCTTACACAATATTCATACTAAACATAACTATCATAGTTACTAACAATATTGACCTCCAACCAATATTTAATATGGACTCAAACTACTTGATTCCCGTTCTAATTATCAAACACCTTAATTTTAAATCCGAAAGAAAATAATAACCAACTATATACAACTTTATTTATCAAACACTTTAATCATAAAAATACCTAAACATTCCTTTATAACCTTGAAGAAAAGAATTATACGACAAATGAAATCATTTGACAAACGGAAACATGTAACTTTTATCTTGAGTCAAATGAATAACTTGCAACTAACAATATCAGCACAGTCTAGTATCAACCTTACTGCACTACAAAAATTCTTTTTATACTTCTTATCCAACATCTAAAATTTTTAGACTACCAAACAGTATTCCAATACAATATTTAAATCCTTTACTAAAAGATAAGACAGAAATAATTCCTACTATCAACCTTTAAATATATCAACAACACTAATTAATGTTCAGAAACGTTCTCATATTCAACATCACCATTGAACTCTGAATAAGGTTTTAAGTCCTTAACATGCCATCTGCCTGCCCTTGAACCATTTTCATTAATCAATTCATAAATTAAATTCGAAACCTTCTTTTTAACAATACTCAAAACATATTTTGGCGCAAGCTTAGCTGTAAACTTATCACTTGCTTTCGAAAGAACTTTATTTGACCTCCAAACCTTGTCACCTACTTCGAAAGAAATGTTACGTCTCCTTAAATTATACGAATTACTAGACTGCATGTAAGCTAAATGTAACCTTTTCTGTACGTCTATAAAAATATCAAATAGTCCTTTATGATCTGACACATACGAAGGTCTATCACTAGAAATAAAATCAATATCAACTGAGGGTTCCACATCAAGACCATAACATTTTCCAGACACAGGAACATGTCTACCAAAAACTAAGAAATTTGGCGAATAACCAGTGGCATGATGTTTTGCAGAATTAATCGCATACTGAATTTGGGGTAACTCTATGTCCCAAGTATCATGTTCTTTAATATACGAACGTATAGCTGTTCCGACTGTTCTATTTATCCTCTCTACAAAGTTACATTGGGGAGAGTAAACTGCATTAAACCAAATTTTTTGAACGTCATATTTTTTACATACTGCCTTGAAATTTCTACCACTAAATTGTGAGCCATTATCACAGATAATAAAAATTTGGGAACACCATAAACTAAAAAAACTTTTTCCTCCAATACACGTTCTATTATATGCGCTTTCGCACTACGTAACGGAAACAATAACGTAAATTTCGAGAACCAATCACCAATAACTAATAACCATTTGTGTCCAACCTTGGACCGTGGAAATGGGCCTATGAGATCTATAGCAATAATCTGAAAGGGGAACTTCACTTCTTTTTCCTTTCGCATTAAACCAAGGGGTCCTCTATTCGATGCCTTCTGTGCACCACACGTTAAACAATTTTTACAAAATTTCAACACATCAATACGCATTTTTGGCCAATAAAAACTCTCTTGTATGCGTGCCAATGTTTTAAAAAAACCAAAATGTCCGGCCACTGAAGGGTCATGATTTATCCGAATAACCTCTTCCTTCTGTGATCTAGGGACTAAATATTTCCATTCCCTTACATTCGACGAGAGTGGTAAATTTGATGAAAGAAATTTAAATACATAATTATCTTCTATCTTCCATTGTGGGTAATCATCAGGTGAAGCTAAAATTTTTTCGAAGAGACACATACCAAGGATCCACATTATCTAACTTGATCTCAACTAAATTATCAACATGATTTCAAACATTAAACCAATGAACTTCAAACTTTAAGAACACCTTCTCTTTTAAATTCGCAGACAATGACAATTTTAAACATAATAAATTTATAATTTAGATTACTCTCAACCTTCCATCTAGGATAACAATAAATCAATGTTCTAGTACACTCTTACACTACTCAAAATCAACTGTCAAAATAGACAAAAGTACTTCACAACGCATAAACTTGCTAGGGTGACAAACTCCTCTGTGAGTCTCACCTAGACTTATAAACAAAAAATTATAACCTCATCACCAATCTCAAAAATAGTGATGCCAAAATTGCTAGAGTGACAACTTACCTCGAGTCTCGTTTAGACTAATGTAATGCTGAGCGACCGACTTTTCCTAAGTCTCGTCTAGACTGACATACTGCTAATCCGACCAACCACGACGACAAGTTTCACTTAGACTTACAACCAATTAACATACTGCGTTGCAATGCGGATATAAATAAATCAAAATTGCTATCAAAATAAATTATATCAAAACAAAACGTGCCTATGCACAAGAGCAATCTTGAAACGGTTTACCGACAGTAAAACCAGTGTACCAAATTATAAACATCTATCATCTCTACTATAAAAAATTTATCAAACAACTATTGTAGATAATACAAATGGAAGAAAAACCTAAATACAGATCACTATTATCAACTACACTGTGAATTATTATTCACTGAAATACTACAAGCTGCGACTAAAAGAACAATAATATTCCTATCGAACAATTTTACCATGTAAGAAAGCTTCTTCTAATTTCTTACACAACTTTATTAATGTTGACATACTATCAATTTCCGTTAGAGCTAATTGACAAATAAAATCAGGTAATGTTGTTTCTTTGACTAATAATCGGCCTAACATTTTCCTCTCATCCTGCATCGGTCTGCTGCTAACAACTCCACGGATTCTCAATTCATAATCCAACTCATCTTTATGCAAATAAACTACTTGATACGTCTCAGCCATCAGGGAATAGACTAACTAACTAATTACAAATTAAACTCAATTGAACAACAACATCAATAGACTAAACCAATCTGAGGGTAAATGAATTACAAACCACAAGTGTAAACAACCAAAGTCAATCGAAGCCTATACTTTATGTGCTTATACAATTGGTACAGCAATCGAGGCCTACACGCTGGGCGCTATTTGTAGCCTTTTTACTTCTGATTTTAGTTTAACGAGAAATTCCGATACTTATAAAGGAGCCCACGGCAAATTAAGATGGAAGGTGGCTCTATGTTGAGGAAATCTCAAAGGCAAAGCGGCTAGTCGAACTATATGCTCTGGGTAGAGAATGAGCTGTGGGTCGGGGTGTAATTGCAACCACTAATAATAAAAATAAGGCGCCACCGTATTTTTTTATACTGAGAAGACCTAATACAAGTCCCTTGTACAAGGCTAATGCGGAAACCTTTCTCCTATAACCGCTATATAATTTCAAAGACCACCTAATCTTTAAAGTGTCTTACCTTATGGCTCGACCTTGACCTTAGCAATCCTGCACTGCACCTGTGAACAGATTAAACAAAGAAAAACACTGTTTGTGCATTCAAACTCAAAAATAATTAAATACAATCCGAATCGACTTTCATTCCTCTTAAATAAAAATAGTCTTTAGTCCGAAAATAAGAATCTATTCAACTGGTATTCAATAATGTAATTTTTTACAAAAAATATGTCTTCCTTTATAAGTTAATTTAATTAGAAAGAGTTAATTACAATGGTACTGAATATATCCGTACCAATTACTATGTAATGAGGTTTATGTAACAAATTGACAAAGCATAAAATTGCTTATTTATAGAAAGCGTTAATTATGGTAAATTTACCTTAATTTCACAGTAGATAATTACAGATAACTTGTTCATAAAATATCAAATGTAGAAATCTAATTTCTAAAATTAAAGTTGTAAGAATTTACTTTATTTAATTAGTAGTGACATCTTCTGATGTTTCATTGAGTTAATAAAAGAATTATGTAGGAACAAATTACAGATTCATATCGTATGACTACGAAAAATATAAGTGAGGTCTGTCTTTGACCTGTTCAAAGTTAACACAAGTCGGTTAAAATAAAATTTATCTCATTACTACGTCGACAGTTCAAACAACATACGAACATAATTTTTTGTACATACCAGAACTCCAATTTGCACCTAAATACTTGCTTGAAAGCTGACATATGTGATGACAACGGAAAATTCCATTCCAAACGAACAGCTGCGCTGCATACACGAGAAACACGTCACTTGGCTTCCATTATCTGCGTTTCAATTTACAGATGTTCCAGGAGTAATTCTCACCACGAGAAAACTGATGTTGTTTGTAATTAACTTGAATAAATTTATATATGTGATTCCATATTATACAAGAATAGAATTGTTTTCCTCAATTTCGCATGAATACCATTCAGAAAAATTTCTTATTTATAATTTACGTTGCAATATATTTTAAAATAAATTATTATTATTCCCAAAGTTACATGTTCCTAATGGTCTTTAACAAAAACTTCATCGTTCTTCACGACTGGTTTCAACAAACAAATGGACCATCCAAAACAATTTATGAAGATAGCTTCCACGAGCAATCTTCCATCGTGCACGCTTCCAACACCAAAATCAATCACGGACATCGCTCCTAAGAACAATTATCGACCTGCTTGAACCCCAGCTGTGTTAGAAGTACCAGCCGAGCTTGTTGCTACCCAGTAACAATTTACCTTGCAGTTATTGAGTAGAGGGGGCTTTAAGAAGGATACCAAACAAAAGCTTTTATATTGTCTCCGTAGAATTTAACTTTTAACATGAACTAAATACGAGTTCTTTATTGGACAATAGATATTATTAAATTAAGTGGATTGGATAACATTATAATGTATTATATTATTTAATATTTACTAAAAGGATTGATTATACAGATATATATATTAGGTGGAAAATAAAATTGCTACAAGGTGACTCCAGGTAACGAACTTTAAATTTCTGTTTTTGTATAAACATTTGTGTTGATATTTTTGTGTTTGTGTGTTTGACTTATTGGTGGCGTATTTATTATTTTTAAAATTTGTTTAAAAGGTACATGTGCAGGACAATTAATTTTGATTATTAGAAATGTGTTTATTGATGATATATAAAGGTTCATTCATGCTATAAATTGTGGTTGTAAGAAGTAAACGAATCTGTAAATTTGTTTTCAACAAAATGCAAGGTTAAAAAGCATTTACAAAAACTGGGTTATAATGAGCTCACAATAGACCAGTATGAAGTCAAACTAGAGTTGCATGTGGGGCCCATCTACTTGTATCATGTAGAATTTGTTTAAAGTTTATTTAAAAACCAAGGACTTTAAAGCACTTAATAAATTGAGCTGGTAACAATTGTACCAAACCGTGTGTACTCAAGTGTAAATATTTTATTGTTAATATGTGTAAATAAAAGGTTGTATGGTTGTTGTATTATTTTGATAATTTCATTTGATGGCGTGTGTGTGTGTGTGTGTGTGTGTGTGTGTGTGTGTGTGTGTGTGTGTGTGTGTGTGTGTGAGACAGGTATGTACTTAAAATGGTAGGTATTCAAGAAGAGGACGATTGCTGAGCTAGCCAGGGTGAACAGAAAAATACGAAGGCGTCCAAAAGGTAGCGTAAGAAATTTTTAAAATTTTTTTTTAAATTTTTTTTTTGTTGGCCCAATCGCTGGGGCACGAAATTTTGTGACTACCACGGCAATTTTATGATAGCCCAACTCGTGGGGCTCGAATGGTTTTTAGAAAAAAGCTCGAGCGACCCAGAGTCCATGGCAATATATATATATATATATATATACACATATATATATATATATATATATTGTTAAGGCTTTATAAGTATTTTGGTTGTAGTGTAGTATGCCAATCACAATTAATTTAAGTCCTTAAACTATTCCCACCTAGAAACCCTCCATTATCCCTACCTTTAGTGCAACGACATAAAAGGGTTGGTAATGTACGAGTGGACGACTATTCAACTTCGTTCTCGCTTGGCTTTGGTTCGTGATTTAGTTCGGTGCATCGAGCATCAGTAATTAGCAACAATTAGTGAACATTATACATACAGTCCATAATTATCTGATAGCAGTGCAAATACAATCAACCACTACAACCAGTGAAAGGTAGGTGATATATTCCTTTAAATTATCATTTCCTTTGTGTGATTGTAAATGCAAATTAACATTTTGATTAACATTTTTGGTCCTTTGAGCAAATATTTGGCTTATTAATTGGTTTATTATTGGCATTTATTATTGGCATTCATTTTAACTACATTGTTAATTGCTCTTCGCTTAAATTAGGGGTTGACCGCATTTAGAAGAAAAGTGTAGTCACACCACCAGGTTCATAGTCAATTGTGTAAACTAACTTATAGTAGATGCAATCTCGCATTAAATTTGAAATTTTGTACTGATACAGAATCTTATAAAGCCTTAAAATGACAAATCTTTGTAAATTTTAGGATAGTTAACGTAAGAATTTGTAGTCAGAAAAGTGTTTAACAATACAGTTATTTTAAACTTGTAATTCAAGTTCGCTAGAGAATTCAGGTATTCGTAAAACCGGGTAGAATAAAACCCTTTGCTCTTTGTCATATTGAAACTTGCAAGCTCCCGTTAGGCACGTTGTAGTAAAATTCTTTAACAGGTAGTTCAACATTACCCTTGGTATATCCTATTATTAGGTGAACAAACCCTTCATTTTTGTAGCTGAAATCAATATAAAATCGATATTAGTAACCTTGTTCGTTAGGATGGCACATATTTCATCGGATAGGTTGATAGTGGATTTAAAGGCCGCACTCGATAGATTATCTGATATATCTGGTGCGATAGATAAATTGGAGCATATTAAAGGCAATTGTATTTCTGTTAATATTATGGCTGAAAGCGCCTTTGATATCAAAAACGATGTAGATACTGCTTATAAAACGTGCATATTGGATGAGGACAACTCTGAATTATTAAATGCAATTACAACACTAAGAATTGAAATAGATAGGTCTTTGTTAAACATTAAAATTATTAAAGCTCAGTTTGATAATATATCCACTGCTGAAAAATGCTTGACTGAAAATATTACTAGCATCGGCTCATGTACTAATATTCGTCTCCCTCGGATAGAAATGAAAAATTTTCTGGAAAAATAGAACATTTCAAGAGTTTATTCAATTTTTAATAATTTAGTTCATGAAAATAATCAATTGCTACCGATCGAAAAGTTCTATTTTTAATTGATGCGTTGGATTTTAAGTCTAGAGAACTCATTAGACATTTGCAAATTTCGAATAATAATTATATGCTAGCTTATTCAATTATTGTGGAGAGGTTTAATTCAAAACGTTTAATTGCAAACACGCATTGGAATGCTTTAGAATCGTCACCAAAAGCAAAATTTAATTCACATACAGATTTAAGAGAATTGCTTAATTGCTTTACGGAAAATATATCAAGCTTACGTCAAACTAAGATTGATTTGCTCGACTTCGTATTGTTTAATTTGTTATCAAAAAAGGTAGATACAAATCTTTTGAAAACATTTGAGTTAGAAAATACATCAGACATTCCATCTTATGATCAATTAAAATTATTTCTAGAAAAACATTGCAAGGCATTAGAAATTAGCAATATGGTTGTTTCCGATACACCGTCCAAATTTAATACGTCCATTAAACAAACCATATCATCTAGTGTACCTTCTAAACGTTCCTTTGAATATTCAAAACCCCAAGTTCGAAAGTCATTCGTAACAACTTCATTCGCTCAGAAATGCAGTCTTTGCAGTGGTACTCATAACTTATACCAATGTGAAATGTTTCTGAATAAATCGCCACAAGACCGTTATAACTTTGTTAAAGACAAACACTTATGCATTAATTGTCTTCGCAACTCTCATATGGTTACACGCTGCTCTTCCAAACTTGTTTGTAAAAAGTGTGCAAGGGTCATCATACTTTATTGCACTTTGAAAACCCTACAGTTGCACAGAAACCTGCAATCACTCAGGCAACAGATCAACTTCCCGAACCCACCTGCAACACTACTACAAGTACGTTGTTATCATCTAGATCGTCCAACACAATGACGTTATTAGGCACCGCAAGAATTTCAATTACAGATGGGTTTGGTAAAGTTCAGACAGTAAGAGCACTTGTAGATAGTGCATCAATGGAAAATTTCATGACTGATAAGTGTTGTCGACGCTTAGGTTTAAGAAAATCGAATATTTCAATGAAGGTTGAAGGCTTAGGTCTATCTGCTTCTCATGCGTATGGACAAGTATCGTGTAAAATTAGTCCTCAAGGTAAAACTGTTCCAGAGTACAGTATTGATTGTTTTGTTTTACCAGACATTTGTGGAACCCTTCCTTCATCAAGGATCTCACCAAATAGTTGGCCTCACATAGTTGGATTAGATTTAGCAGATTCGGACTTCGACAAACCTAGCCATATCGATTTATTGTTAGGTGCAGATTTGTTCGCGCGTGTTTTATTAAACGCAACTCGCATTGGGTCACTAGAAGAACCCGTGGCAATTCACACTACCTTTGGGTGGATATTAACAGGGAAGGTTCTTTCTTCTGTTACATCTCGTATATCATTAGCTGCACTTGTAGAAGATGCTAACATTACTCGATTTTGGGAACTGGAAAATATTCCAGATTCTAACAAATTATCTCCTCATGCGGAAATTTGTGAAAGGCATTTTGTGGACACTCACAAGCAAGATGACACCGGTCGTTTTATTGTTTTGTTACCTTTCAATGGTCCTGAACCGCTATTTGCTGGCTCTCGGGAAATAGCACTTCGAAGATTTCTTTCACTAGAACGCCGTTTGAAATAAATCCTCAACTGTATAATTCGTACAGAGAATTTATGCAGAATTATATCGATAGTGGTCACATGTCTCGTATTGTATCGGATTCAACTCGATCGTCTACATTATCGCCGGTATATTACATACCACATCACGCCGTGTTCAAACCAGACAGTACAACTACAAAACTTCGTGTCGTATTTGATGCTTCAGCCAGCGCTCAAAGTGGAGGGTCTTTAAATGATCATTTACTCGCAGGCCCCCCTCTTCAAAAAGATATCATGGAGTTGTTATTACACTTTCGTTTACATTCTGTAGTTTTAACTGCGGACATTAAGCAAATGTATAGACAGATTCTTATTTCTACTAGCCATCGAGACTATCAACGTATAGTTTGGAGATTTAAGTTCTCGGAGTCTGTTATCGATTATCAGCTAAACACTGTTACATACGGCATCACATCATCACCATTTTAGCCATGCGTGTAATTCAAGAACTTGCAAAAGTCAATCGTTACGTTTTCCTATTGCTTCCAAGATTTTAGCATCGGATACGTACGTGGATGATTTGATTACAGGGTGTGATTCGATAGAGGATGGCAAACGACTCGTGTATGAATTAAACCAAATTTGCCAATCAGGTGGTTTTATGTTGCGAAAGTGGAATAGCAACGTGCCAAGTGTCATTGGCCATTTACCTGATTCCGTTCGGTATCAGCAAGCATTTTTGTTTGAAGAGGTAAACAATACTTCTCAAAAAATTTTAGGACTGCAATGGCAACCATTGAGTGATGTGTTGTTTTACAATCTTAATATCGTTGATCGGCCTTGTACCAAAAGGAATATGGTTTCGGAAATTGCAAGGATCTTTGATCCTCTGGGGTTATTATCACCATTGGTCTTCTTCGCAAAACATTTGATTCAATCTGTATGGATATTAGGAATTGGTTGGGATGAACTCCCTCCCCAACAAATTGTTTTAAAATGGAATCTGTATCTTCAACAATTACCCGAGTTATTGAAAATTGAAATTCCTCGACGGATTCTTTGCGATAACCATCAAACTGTACAAATTCATGCATTTTGTGATGCATCGGAAGCTGGATATGCAGCAGCAGTTTATCTCCGCTGTGTCGATGAGAAAGGAACATCCAAGTTTCATTGGTCTGTGCCAAATCTAAGGTCGCACCAACCAATCGTATATCATTACCTCGATTAGAATTGTGTGGTGCAGTGTTGTTGTCGAACTTGGTCGAGTATGTGCAAAATACGTATAGAGATAATTTAGTATTGGACGATACATTTGCGTGGTCAGATTCCACAGTAGCATTAGCATGGATTCGATCTTCGTCGTATAATTGGAAGACCTTTATTAGCAATCGTGTCTCGCATATCCAAGAACGAGTGGCTCCATCATCGTGGCATCATATTAAATCACAGGATAATCCTGCTGACTGTGCATCAAGAGGATTATTAGCTGCTGAGCTTGTTAATCATCCTTTGTGGTGGACGGCTCCACCATGGTTACTATTACCTAAAGAGAATTGGCCTGCTCATATGGAACCAACTCTTACAGATCACACTCAGATGCACATTGAAAAAGAACTTTATCCCTTAATATACACGTTGCAGATCATTTCGTAGACTCGATGGTAAATCAATTTTCAGATTTGCGAAAAATATGCAGGATTCTGGTATATATTTGTCAGTTCATTCGTAACTTGAAAGTTCGTGCAAATTTGGATATTCGAAACTTAGAACAATTATTGGTCTCCCCGAACAGTATGCACTTCATTTATTAATAAAACGGGTTCAAGAACAAGTTTTCAGTCAGGACATTGATATCATTCGAAAGGAAAACTTAGTAATAAACAACTTCGACCTCTCAGTCCTTTCCTTGACAGTGATGGGTTGTTAAGGGTGGGCGGCCGGTTGCGAAATGCAGACGTATCTTATGATACAAAATTTCCATTGCTACTTCCTCGGTCACACCGGGTGACAGAGCTCATTATTCGAGATTGCCATACGAAATATTTACACCCTGGACTTAGAACTACTCATTTTTGTTAGTACAAAATTTTGGATTCTGTCTGCAAAAGGGCTATTCAACAGTGCCTAAACTCTTGTATTCGATGTTTTCGTCAAAACCTATTTCGCTATGCCCTCCTATGGGCGACTTGCCCCGCTAGACTTACTGCCGGTAAAGCGTTTCTACATACTGGGGTAGACTACGGTGGACCCTTTTCTATCACCATGAATCGTATTAGAGGTGCCAAATCATTGAAAGCTTATGTTTGTTTATTTGTTTGTCTTAGTACAAAAGCGATACATCTGGAGTTGGCATCAAACCTATCTAAAGAAGCCTTTATTGCAGCTTTACGGCGGTTTGTAGCACGCAGAGGTAAATGCTTGCAAATTCATAGTGACTGTGGAACAAATTTTATCGGAGCATCTCGGGAACTAATCGAATATATGAAGCAGTCATCTGAAACGGAAGGTATTCACTTTGTTTTTAATCCTCCGTCGGCTCCTCACTTTGGGGAATGTGGGAAGCTGGGATAAAATCTGTAAAGTCCCATCTCAAGAAGGTGGTAGGCGAACAAATTCTCTCGTACGAAGAATTTAACACCATTCTTGCTCAAATTGAAGCCATATTAAACTCCAGACCTTTATGTCCAATGAGTAACGATCCCACTGATTTTCATTCTTAAGTCCTGGTCATTTTCTGAACGTAGAACCAGTGTCTGTCATTCCCGACCCTAATGTCTTAGATCTGAAACTATCTTCCTTAAATCGTTGGCAACTGGTTCAACGTATTCAGCAATCATTTTGGAAACGGTGGCATTTGGAGTACCTACACACTTCAACAGAAAACCAAATGGTTTTCTGCTAATTATTCGTTAATGGTGGGAACGTTGGTGTTGATTAAAGATACTCAAGTGTCTCCATTACAGTGGAAAATGGGACGTATACATACGTTGCATTATGGAAAGGACAATGTTTGTCGTGTGGCTACCGTGGCAACATCCCAGGGACTATTTAAAAGGCCCGTGGTAAAATTGTGCCCTCTCCCATTTCAGAGGCAACTTAGTATTATAGTTAGTATATTAGGGTAAGTTAACTTTTAAATTTACGGTTATATATATATATTTTTTTTTTTTGCTCGTTTAGACACACTTAGAAAATAAGTTCCTAATACTTATTTTGGTGGGCGGTATGTTAAGGCTTTATAAGTATTTTGGTTGTAGTGTAGTATGCCAATCACAATTAATTTAAGTCCTTAAACTATTCCCACCTAGAAACCCTCCATTATCCCTACCTTTAGTGCAACGACATAAAAGGGTTGGTAATGTACGAGTGGACGACTATTCAACTTCGTTCTCGCTTGGCTTTGGTTCGTGATTTAGTTCGGTGCATCGAGCATCAGTAATTAGCAACAATTAGTGAACATTATACATACAGTCCATAATTATCTGATAGCAGTGCAAATACAATCAACCACTACAACCAGTGAAAGGTAGGTGATATATTCCTTTAAATTATCATTTCCTTTGTGTGATTGTAAATGCAAATTAACATTTTGATTAACATATATATATATATATATTTATATATATAATATTTTAGGTAGTTAATTACACAAGGTAAGTTGATAAATACTATCGTATTACAGTAAATAAGATGAAATAATAACTTAGACTTTTATGCAAAGCGTAATTGGTAAACGCACGGTTCCGGCAAAACCAGGATACAGGTTCAAGTCCTGTCCAAGACCTTATATTTTTCATGTTTCAATTACTAGCTCGATTTAAAATGATCATTTGGGCTTTGCATTAAAAGTCTAAATTATTATTTCATCTTATTCACTGTAATACGATAGTATTTATCAACTTACCTTGTGTAATTAACTACCTAAAATATTTGTAAATTTAATACTATAACGGGGTTGTTATTGTTATTTAAATTGAAAGGGGTTCTGCTCGATTCAATCAACAGATGTATTTTGTTTTAAACTTTTAATGAACGTAAACCAAATATACATAAATGTAAAACAAACAAACTTAAACATTTAGGTAAAATCACTGTTATAGTTCACGGCGCGTTCTCAACCGGCCAGCGTATATAGATGGGCTCTGACGACTGACTACTGATAAGGGACGCTCGGCCTTGTTCCGTTTAAAACGTACACTACGCGCAGGGGCGGACTTATTGTATTTGTTACAGTCTTCCCTCCCGGTCGCACACTCGTCCCGAGAAGTGACCGGCACATTCACAATGGGTTTCTCTGACGGATCAATATTAGCGAGGGTCAGAGAAGACACGTGATAAATTCCAAGAAGAATGACTCCAGGACCAACTTTTCCAACTTAATAACTAACGGGTGAGACAACTCTGAAAATCTGGTAAAGACCGTCTCTTTTAGGATAAAACTTCGACGTTTGTCCTTTCGCCGAATTACTCGTAGCATGAGTGGTACCCCATACTAAAGTTCCAACCTTGTAAGGTTCTACTTTGTGTCGTTTGGCGTTAGCATAGACATTTTTTTTGTCCTGCTTCGTTTCTGTACAAAATTTCGCTTCACGCCAAGTTTCGACCATTTTCTTTAAATATGGAGTTATCTGTGGCACAAAAGCGTCACTCTCCAATACAACTTTTACAACATTTTTAATATCATCCAAGGTCCTCATTTCTCTTCCAAATGACAAATACGCAGCGGTATAACCAGTTGTTTCACACCAAAGACGAGGAAACGCTCTCTGACCATAAATTAATAACATGGGACGTTGAAATCAAAACAAGCGCAAACGAGCAGCTAACTATATTTCCGCGCTTCTGTAATAAAAAAGCAAATTGGGAGCGATTTAAACAAAAATTTGGCGAAAGTATCCCTGTGCTCGAAAATGAGCTATTTAACTGCCGAGAGGCAGACGAAGTGGAAACACTCGCGAAAAAAATTAAACGACGCGGTGGTAGACGCGTCGTCGTACTCCATGCCGCGAAAGAAGACATTTAAAGACAGCGTACCCTGGTGGACCCGGGAACTAACCACCAAGCGGGCAGAAACGCGTAACCTAAGGCGCCGCTATCAACGCGCCTCGGGAGATATAAGAGTACAACGGAGAATAGAATATAATCAAAGTTACCGCGAATATAAAATATTAATAGAAGAAACGCGAACGAATAAATTTAAAGAATTCTGCACGCAAAACTCGGAGAAAAAACCCTGGGGAACCGCATACCGCGTAATTAGAGGAAAACAACAAAAAATCGCGCTCAGTAATATAAAGAAAACAAATGGCGAATACACGGAAGGTTTTAAAACCACAGCGGAATATTTACTAGAGAAATTTTTCCCATCGGATAATCCCGAGGAGGATGAAGGGTCGCACGATTTAGTACGTCGGGAAGCTGCAGAGGCGCAAGGAACAGGTGCCGATAAGGCAATCCTAGTTCACGAGGTCGTCAGGGCTCTTAGGAGGATGAACCCTAAGAAGGCACCGGGGCATGATGGAATCACTTCAGACGCAGCTCTGGTGGCGTGCCTGTTAGTCCCGTGTGTCTTTGTCGAGTTGTTTAATCTTTGTTTAGAAAGGGGAGTTTTTCCGCGTTGCTGGAAAATCCAGAACGTGAAATTTATACCTAAACCTAAAAAGGCGGATGCGTCAGATCCGGGCAGCTATCATCCAATTAGCTTGCTACCGGTGCTGGAAAGAGTTTTAGATCGTATTATGACTACGCGTGTTGAGCACCTAGTGCGAGACAGCGGCGGTTTTAATAACCGACAGTTTGGTTTCGTGGAGGACAAGTCGACTATCGACGCGTTAAAGTTCGTTGTCGGGGAAATTAAGCAGGCGAGAGATGCTAAAAAGTACTGTGTCGTTATTGCTTTGGACATTTCAGGAGCATTTGATGCTGTCTGGTAGCCATTAATCGTTTGCGAGTTAGATCGTAGGGGTTGTCCGCGAAACTTGATGTCTTTGGTCAAGAGTTATTTCTCGGGGCGATTGGCACAGGTTAAAATTCCGGGTGAAGTTCTGTCGCGTGAGGTGGAAAGGGGATGCCCGCAGGGGGTCATGTTCTGGTCCCACATTTTGGAAGTTGTTGTATGAGAGCATCTTTAGGGTCAAGTTGCCCGCAGGATGCTCAATCGTTGGGTTTGCGGATGACACGCTTTTAATTGTAAGATCGAGATTGTTAATGGATATGCGCACAAAACCGAACGAGGCGCTTAAGAAATTACACGAATGGTCATGAACATGAACACCTTGACAGACCTCCAGGCGGACGTCTGGAGAATAGCGCATACAGCGCTCGAGTTTCGACGTTTAAAGTTCTGTTGGGTTAGGTCGCACGATGGTAACGTAGGAAATGATAGGGCTGACGAATTAGCTAAAGAGGCCGCGACGGGCGACTTTCGGATATCACATTCGTCGATACCGAGGTCTTTAATCAAAGGAAAGCTGCGCGAAAAATCAATTCGACAATGGGAAGAGAGGTGGAACAACGCTGCCGAGGGCAGGTTGACCCACAAATTCATACCGAGCATAGAAGCTAGAGGTAGGATCGAGGTTAAGCTCGATCACAAAATGGTGCAGTTGATAACAGGGCACGGCGCCCTGAAGGCGTATTTACAAAGGTTCGGTCTAACCAACAGCGACCGCTGCAAATGCGGTGAGGGTTCGGAAAGCGCAGAGCAAGTGCTCTTCGATTGCCCGCTTGAGGCGGGAAATTGAGGGTTGGCTGATAGCAAACTAGCTATTCTAGGTCTGGCATGGCTAAAGAACCTAGAGGAAGTCGGGTAAGTGGTTAACCAGAAGGCGTTCTGGACAGCCTTAAAAGAATTCGCGGGAAGGGTCGTGAGATTGGACAATGACAACCGCGTGTAAAATTCGGTGGGGTTGGTGGGAGGATTGGAAAATTTTAGATTAACTTGGCGTGAGTAAGGATACGAGCATAGATATAACCAAAACCTGATATACAAAAAAAAAATTAAAAAAAAACATGATAATTATACCCAAATGTCCAATATGCACGAGAAACGACCCACACAATTAATACAGTCACAGCCTATCTTCATAATTATGTGCGGATATTTGGGAAATCGGGAATAAATAATAACAGATAAACAATAACAAATAAATCAGAAACCCTCATTAAATTAAATCAATAAAATAAACAAAGATAATAAAATAGAGTGAAACCGCGCATCCCCCCCAGGACTTGAAAGTGAAGTGATAGTGATAGTGATTGTGATTCCCCCCCCCCAAGAACATTTAGTGCATACCCACCAGGACTTTAACAGTGCACCCCCATCTTCCCCTTAGAAGTAAGTTACAGTTAGATGTAGGCAGACGACCAGATCTTCGGATGCTGGAGAATTTTATTATCGAGGTAAGACTTAAATTGTGGCGGCTGTACTCGCACAAGCATTGATTTACATTAATTAGTAGTTTTTGAAATAATTTAACAAGCACGTTTTGTGCGTAATGGCGCTAGCCGACATAATGCTTGTGGGAGTGCAGCTGATAAATAGGGTGATGCTTTTGCTATTTTGTGCACTGCTATATGCTTAACGCTTATTAGACATTTATTTATATATTTATATAATTATATTTTATATTTACACTTTATATTTATTAGCATATATTGCAGTATTTTGTGGCATATTTGTTTTGTTTGACGTTCTGTCGCCATTTTGGTTGCAGTATATATTTGGGAAGGAACAGTAAAATTGTGAAGATTGTAATCATAATATAAATCAGTTAGGGAATGATAGGGAAAGCTAGGGATGGATTTAAATTAGTTAGCTAGATTTGGATAGTTTTAAGACGACCCTTCAGGTCGCACTGGTAAGCAGAGCCGGCGTCTGTTATCCGGTACTACGGATCCCTCCCCCTCTCATTTTTGCTTGTGTCTTGTTGATCGGGTACACTCGAAAGTCAGCGCTAGGGATACCATTATTTCCAACTCTGTTTTTAGTTTTTGTTTTTAGCTTTTGTTTCAGTTTGTCAGATTTTTAGGTTTGTTAGATTGTTAGAGTTTGTTAGGTATGTTAGATTTTTAGGTTTGTTAGATTTTTATTTAGTTTTTGTTTAGGGTGGATTAACTATAAAGTTAGAATGAATTAGAAGCACGATTATTTTTCGCGTTTAAACCCAATGTAGTACCTCCGGGTGGAGCATTGGGGACGTGGACGCAAGTATAGCGGCCGTTATTCAAATTATAATGTTTCACACCAAACCGAATTCATCGCGAAACGGATAGAGGGCAACTTCACAGGGCAATTTCTATGATCCGTACTCACAAGCATCGCAAGTTTTGGCTTCAAATCTCTATTTTTGCGTTCCACCATATTCGCTGATGGGTGATATAAAAGAGTAAACGATTCCTTAATATCCAAAATAAAAATAATCTGCTGCATCATAGCAGATACAAATTGTACACCATTATCCGAAATAATCTTCCGAGGTATGCCATAACGAAGAAATATTTCGTCTACAAGAGTGATAGCACACTCTTCTGCAGTCGCTCTAACCAAAGCAAACAATTCTACCCATTTTGTAGCGGTATCCTCCACAATAAAAATCCATTTTCTCCTTTTGGGCCCTCAGGCAGTGGCCCAAATAAATCAATTGTAAGAACTTCGAACCGTTGAGCATAAACGGGAGTAAGCAAAGTTCTTGGTGGCTTTAAATTCGTAGCCTTGTACCTTTGACAATCGGCACATCTGCTTACATAATCACTAATGTACTTTCTCATACCAGTAAAGTAGTACTTTTGGGCAATACGAATATAAGTGCGCTCTATACCATAATGAGCGGCTGTGGCTGCATCATGCAGCTCCTGGAGAACTCGTTCCCTTTCATGCACTGGAACAACTAGTTGTGCTTCCTCGCCATCATCGGCGGCATAGCGGTAAAGAATTCCTTGAGACAGCAAATATCCACGATCCGTCCACTTAGAAAATTCTTTATCGGTCGGATCTTCAAAACTACGAATTATTTTTTCAAGGTCCGGATCTTTGAGTTGTTCGCGTCGAATTTCATCTGCTGAACGATGTGGCAATTCCACAGATATTTGACATACACCACAAGTCTCTACATTATCGTAACTACAGGAAGGTCGTGATAATGTATCCACGACTACATTTCGTTTCCCTGGCAAATACTCAATTTTTACATCGAAACTTTGTATTAACAAGGCCCATCGGGCCAGCCTTCCAGTGGGAGATTTAAGGCTCATTAACCATCGCAAAGGTTGATGATCCGTTTGGACAGTAACAGAACAGCCTTCAATGTATCCCCTAAATTTATTCAGAGCCCATACCACCGCCAGGGCCTCTCGCTCCGACGTGACATAATTTCTCTCGGCGCTAGTCAAAAGTCGACTGGCGTATTCTATGGGGTGCTCTTCTGCGCCTTCGCCTTGTAAAAGCACTGCCCCTAACGCATAATTAGTCTTTAAAAGTGTAACTTTGCAGGGGTGATCCTATTGCAAATCCGTTTGCAGATTCGGATTCTACATAAAATTCTAGACTAATTTTATGTATTGCATTGTTAAGAAAATTTATAAGAATGGTCAGAAATCGCTACCAGCAAAAAATTCTAAAATGAGGGTAGCACTCTGGGTGGCTTGGTCGGGTGTTAAGGAGTTGATATAAATTGATAAAGATATGCTAATTATAATGAAGGACCAATTGCTTTTGTAGCAATAACGATAATGGTGGAGCGGATATGTAATAACTAAAAACAACTACAAACTAATTAAGAAAGGGTATAAATACCTTAAGTCCTGTGCCGCTGTGGGCAATGAACCGTTCACGCACAAAGCTTTCGACGGAGAACCAGTAACACGCACGAATCGGTGTCGGTCTCGCTTTCAAAAGCTCTAATACGACCGTCTTCTGCAAGGGTTCTGATGCGACTTGCTTCTGTAAAGGCTCGAGTACGACTGTCACTTCACGCACTCACTACCGGTATATATGTTTCACTGACAACTGTAGGATGCACGCACTGACGGTATTTATTGTCACAAAATACCGAATTGTTCGATGATGACGTAACATACCGCCCACCAAATTCATAGAATTTTGAAAAGGAGGGAAGTAGGTTGGGTGAAGGAAATCACATGGGATTTGACCTTGCTAGGAAAACAGGTAACGAAAGATAGGGTGGTGCACTACAGCGAGCGATATTACCAACTATGCAAAAATAAAAATATATATGTAAATAAGCAAATATGTAAAAATAATATACTACTATACATGTAAGAAATGTGTATATACATCTAAACATAAAATAAAATTAAAATACCGGTAGCGGCGCTAGTTTGACCAAAGGTCGTTTTAATGTGCCATGTGCAGTTTTCATCTGGGTAATACGTGCTGCCGGTAGGTCTCCCATAGGAGGAGTTACCAGGACCGGTTTGGTACGAAAACATCTATGACATGATGATAAATAATTTCCGATTGAATTTTTAATAGAAAGGATCCAGAAATTCTGTTGGATAAGATACGCTGTGGTATTAACACCGGGATGGCAATACCTTTCATGAGTTGACCGAATGATAAGTTCGGTTAATCGGTGCCGCTGGGGCAATAACGCAGGAAACTTTTCGAAATAGTAAAGCGAAGAATGTGTCAAGCGCCCACCTACTCTTAAGATATTTTGTGGATCAACAAATGGAGAAAGTTTTCGCAAGCTTTTAGGTAATTTACGGTTTGCCTTGATCGAAGCTATTTCCTTTGAAAATGTCACATTTTGTACATGCCGAACGATAATCATGAGAGCATTGTGTAATTTAATGTCTGTTAAGGGACCCATATGACGTTGAGCCATGGGTTTAGAAAATCTATAAATGTAAGCCACGATGCCTTGGATTTTATATAACGATGAAAAGCGACTTAGTAAAATGTCAATGACGTTTGGATCTGTTTGAGCGACAAATGTTAGGATCTTCTTTTCCGTAGTTACATCAGCAATTGAGGTTGACAATTTTATTTATTTATTTATTTATTCTAACATTACATTTAGTCTGCTACCTAAAAATTACAGCAAACCTGTTACTCCTAAGAAATCTAACAGAATTATTTACTACCTTAAATTATATTAGTTAGTTTTATACTATTTGCGTTTGAAAATACTCGTGTGTGTGTGTGTGTTTGTGTCTGTGCGCGCGTGTGGGTGCGTGAGTGTGTGTGTGTTTGTGTGTTTCTGTCTGTGGTAATGTCCTTGGGACTGCTTTCCTTCCCAGCTTCCGACCGTCGGCAGCCGGAAATCAGAAACCGAGAAGTTCGCATTCCTGTACGTGTCCTGGCCGTCGGCAGCCGGAAACCAGGGGAACCACGTACAGTCCCTGGTGTGTATGTGTGCGTGTGTGTGTGTTTGGGTCTGTGCGCGCGTGAGGGTGCGTATGTGTGTTTCTGTCTGTGATGTTGTCCTTGGGACTGCTGTCCTTCCCAGCTTCCGACCGCCGGCAGCCGGAAATCAGAAACCGAGAAGTTTGCATTCCTGTACGTGTCCTGGCCGTCGGCAGCCGGAAACCAGGGGAACCACGTACAGTCCCTGGTGTGTATGTGTGCACGTGTGCGTATATATCTGTGTCGTATGCGTGTGCGTGCAGGTACGTGTACGTGCGTGTTTGTGTGTGTTTTGGTGTGTGTATGTGTGTGTTTTGTCGTGCCAGTGTGCTATAATGGTGTGTGTGTTTATTGTTTTCATGGTTGTGTGTGCGTGTGCTTATGTCTGTGGTGAGGTCCTTGGGACTGTTTTCTTCTTCCGGTTTCCAACCGCCGGTAGCCGGAAATCAGAAACCGAGAAGTACGCGTTCCTGTACGTGTCCTGGCTATCGGCAGCCGAAAACCAGGAGGCCACGTACAGTCTCTGTTGTGTGTGTGTGTGCTTGTGTGTATTTTGTCGTGCTGATGTGTTGTAATTATGTTGTCAGAATATTTCCTGTAGTAATTTTTAGTTGCACTACAACATTGGAAATATAAACATTACGTTACTGAAGCTAGGGTTAGATTTCTTAAAGCAATTACAAATTTGGTTAGTATTGTCTCTTGTTTATTTTAGTTAGTTGTATTTTTATTTTAGATGGTTAGATGGTTAGTATTGAGTCCTTATCCTACTAGTGTTAGTATTCTAATGCTAATAAGTGTTCTGGGGAAACTTGTGTTTGAGGTACGTTTGCCGTACTTTTGCCGTTTTCACTATTTTCACTTCGTTTTCACTGGTATCACTCCCGGTCGTCAGGATTCACGAGCCTTCTGGTAGATCTTCAGGAGACACGTGGTTCCTGGTATGTCCTGGGAGAATGCCACTTGTTTGTTGTCGGTTCCCATGTGTGTTGGGTGGATTGTGCTTATGTATTGAACGTTCGATGCGTTACGTCAAACTTCTGTGTTTCGTGTGATCTGTGTTTGTGGTATTTGTGATGTGTGGGTTTGTATGGTGTTTGTGTGTGTCCTGTCAGAGTCCGTTTGTGTACCTTTGGTGTAGTATAGTAGTAGTTTGGTGAGTGATTCTGTTTAGGTAAGGAAATATGTTTTCGTTCCAGAGCATGTCCGAGAGGGTATGTCCCGTAGGATTGTCCTGTCCATTCCTAGGTCCTGTTGCAGTTCGGTGCAGTGGAACACCAGATGTTCCGGTGTCCCCATCTCACCACATGTGCAGTTGTTGTTGTCTTGGAAGTCGAAGCGGTTCCTGTAGGTTGGATAAGGGCCATGCCCGTGAGAAAATGAATGAGCCCTTGTGAGGGGACCAAGTGGTGACAGTTTAGTCTGTCTCGGATGTTTGAGACTAGTGCGTATACCCTCCGCCCATTTGTGCTCTGGTTCCATCTATCTTGCCACTCGGTTAGTATTGTGTCCTGAATTTCCTTTTTTATCCGAATTTCTGACGTTACTTTTAGGATTTCCCGGACTTTTTCTGGTTCGTTGTTTTTTAACCAGTATGTCGCCGCTCTCTTCCTGATATACAGATCAAGAGGGAGGACTCCTAATATCACATAGAGGGCGTCGTGTGATACGGTCCGGTATGCTCCAGTAAGTCTTATTAGTACCCCCCTTTGGATACTGTTGACTTTTTGTTTGGGTTTTACTAGATGTAATCTGGTTGCCCAGGCGCTCGCTGCATGGCTTATTATTGCTGCAAGTACGCTGGATAAGTATAATCTTACACAGTTTATGGGAATATTGTACGTACGTTGTGCAAGAGTTGCTATGCATTGCATAGCTTTACTGGCACCTGCAGTCACTGTGGCAATGTGTTTTTTATAGTTCAGTTTTCATCAAGGGTTAGCCCTAGGTATTTGGCTTCCCGTGTTCTTCGTATTCTGCCTCTGTTCAGTTTAATGATAGGGTCTCTTTCTAGAGAACCTTTAACTATCATATAAGTTGTTTTGTCATGTGCTATCGTCATCTTATTTGCGTTGCACCATTCTAGGGCTTTGCTCAATGCGGTGTTTGCATTGTGCTGTAGTTCATTTCTGGAACCTCCTTCCACCACCAACAAGATGTCGTCCGCATAAGCTACTACGGACCTCACCTCATTTGCGGTTTCAACTGCTCCAAAAGCTCCTCAGTCGCAATGTCCCAAAATATGGGACCGCAGACTGACCCCTGTGGGCATCCTTTGGTGATTGATTTTGTGATAGTTTTAGTACCAGACAATGTTACAAATCTATCCTGGCAATAGCTTCTGAAGGTATGATGTAGTTGTTTTGGACATTGTATTTCGATTAGCCTATGGAACAGTGTTGGCCACCATAAGTTGTTGAAGGCTCCTTCTATGTCTATCATGATTAAGGCCACGTATTTTTATTTGAAGTGATTGTAGAGTTTATGGCTTTGTTTACGGCGTCTTCGGTTGATCGTCCTTGTCTAAATCCGTACTGCGCCGGGTGCATGCCTTTCGTCTTCCGATGTTCTTGCATTCTCGTACACAGTAGTCGCTCGAAAGTTTTCCCGAGCGAGTCTAGAAGGCAGATGGGGCGATACGAACCCGGATTTTTCGGGTCTTTTTCTCGGTTTTAGAGAGTATGATTACGTCTGCTTGCTTCCAGCAGTTTGGAAACTTTGTTTGTCTTAGACATTCGTTGTACAGTTTAGTAAGTTTCGGTGTGAGTTTGGTGTCTAGTGCCTTTGTAATTTCTGCCTGGATCCCGTCTGGCCCAGGAGCTTTTTGTTTTACTTGAACGGATAGCGTGTCTAATCTCGTCTTCAGTGAAAGGTGTTACGTCGTCCTGTGTTCTATTACATGGTGTATTCCCATTCGCGTTTTGTTCGGTGACTCTTTGTCGTTTGCGTATTTGTTCTTGTGTGTCCTCTTCCCAGTTGTCAACAGGGAGGAGTGTATGTAGTAGTAATGTCGCGGTTTCAATCCAGTCTTTGGTTTCTGTTCCGTCGGGATTGGTTAAAGTCGAGTACGTTGTCGGTGGTGCAATTTTCCCTGATACTATCTTGTACGGTACCCCCCAAGCATCCGTCTGCAAATGTCTTTCGACGAAAGTGTCCCAGGATTTTCGTTTCATGTTGTATAGTTCCTGTTCGTATGTCGCCTTGCGTTGTCTGTAGTTGGTCAGCTGGAAGGCCCTTTCTGCCGGTGTTAGGGCTGCTTGATAGCGTCTCCTTGCCTTGCGAGCTTTGCTTTTCAGTATCTGGACCTCTGTGGTCCATTTTAGCGGTTTTTGTGGAGCAGTTTGTCTTGTTTTTAATGTTTGTTTCATAGTGTCTTTAATTGTTCTTGTTAGGGCTTGGGCGTAAGCGTGTACGTTGTCGTTGCGTTGGATATCAGGGGGCGGATTGAAGTTGTCCAGTAGTCTTTGCCAGTTGGCATTTTGTATATTGTATTTTAGTCTTTTTTTGCCAGTTTCCGCATGTAATGGTATGTTATCCTTGTGTATGTCAAAAGTTATGAGGTTGTGATCGCTTATTGTTAAGTTGTCATGTACCTTCCAGTTTTGTATGTGGGCTAGTCCGTTTGCTATTGTGACGTCAATGTTACTCTCTGCTCCTGCCCGATGGTTTCTGTGGGTGGGTGGATTGAAGGGACAGTTCATCACTTCAAGCTGTAGCTCGTTGATCATGTCCTCTACCCTCTCCCCACGCGCATCAGTGTTGCTACAGTGCCACATTGGGGATTTTCCGTTTACATCTGCCATAAAAAGTGCAGGCTGGTTTGAGTATGTACGTGCAATGTTTTTAATGTTGGTGATGTATGGATCAGAGTCCAACCGAAATTGGAAGTATGTGTTGGTCAGTATCCAGTTGTGTATGTTTTGTCCGGATATTTCTAGACAGACGTTGTGTTCGTTCGTGTATCTTTGTATTGTGGTTGCTTGTATGTTAGGGTTGAATATTATAGTGGCTGCCATTGGTCTGTCTCCCTTACATATCTGTCTGGCTGTCGTTGGCATTCCCGGTAATTTTCCGTTTTTGCAGTATGGTTCTTGTATGCAGATTATATCTAGTCGCTGTGTTTCGGCCAAGTGTCTGATTTCCTGTGTTACGGTGGCGCTACGCATGGCGTTTAGCTGTCCAATTTTAATTGTGGTTTCCTATGCGTCTCAGTTTTGTTGTTCCGTTTCTCGTGTTTGCGGTCGGTATTGTTGTTTGGGATTGAGCGTCGATCTCAGCTGTCCGTGTTTCCAGTAGGTATGTCTTAGTTTGGATTCCTCGATAATTGTTGGTTGTGTGTGTGTGTTATTGTCCATAATCGGTTTTGTGTATAAGTCTGTCTAGTAGCATTTTATACGTCGGACAGTCCTTTGAGTTATCGGTACATTTTCGGTGTCTTTTTTGGCATGGAATGCAAGCTGGTTTCATTTCCTTTTGGACAGTTTAACTTTTTGTGTTTGGCATCTTGTTCCCCACAGTGGCTACAGGTGTCCGTCTGAAGTGGGCAGTATTTTGAGATATGCCCTAGATCCTGACATCTCATGCATCGTGGGACGACGAGATGATCTTTTACTGTTATGCATCTGTATTCTATGTATAACTTGTTTAGATTCATGAGCATATTACGTAGTTTATTGCTGACGGTTGCCACATGATGTACCGTGGGTTTGTCTTTTGGTCCAGTTTTGAAGCTGAGGACGAATTCTTTGTCGAATTCATTCCAACTTAACTTCTCTTCTAGCTTCTGCTTCTATATTAATGTTTTGACTTCTGATTCCTTTAGATACGTTGGGACATCATACAATATCACCAATGGGTTTCTTTTCCGGGGTTTTTCTACCTTTAATACCTCTGTAAGTTTACCATGTTGAAGTAGTTTCCTTGCTTCGCTTTCATTATCCGTGTCTATTATTAGAGTGTTATTGGTGTTTCGAATGTTTTTGATCTTAATGCCATCTGTTTTGGGGTTGATGGTTTTCATGAAGGTGTCCTGTATTTGTTTAATGGATTCCCACGTACGGAAGTGATGAAAACTGTACCAGTTTGATTTGTCATTGCCCGTGTGATAGCGTCTTGTTTCGGTGGTTGAGGCCTTGTTAGTGCCGCAATGTTCGCGTATGTTGTCTTGGGTGTGATAGTTTCGATGTGTTGTGCGTTTTCGTGTGTGTGCTGTAATTTTAGGAGATGTTGGTTTTGGTTTTGTAATTGCGTGTTTTGCTCTCGTAATAGTTTATTTTCCCCAATCAGTTCTGCTTGGCAAAGTGCCCATTTTGCAATACGTTCCTTCAAGTCCTTCTTCATTCCTACTTTTAGACGGTTGGCGGTGTCCATTTCATTAGTTATGAACAGGTCCAGCTCCAGGTACATCCTGTAAAGTGGGTGTTCTGTTGAAATGTCGTTGGTTCCTTGCTTTGGTTCCATTATTCTTTTTTGTTGTTGCTTCTGTTGGATTTGGTGTTTCGCAGTTGTTTCCTATTTTAGCTGTGATAATGACGGCAGCATTCTCGGTGGTTTTTGCGGTTTTTGTTTTCAGATCCGGTGTTAACTCTGTGGTTAGGTCGCTATCACTACCTCCCCGCCTAGGAGAGTGTCCTACTGGCATTTAGTAGTTTTTGAATTATGCACTACTTAATTTCTAAGCAATAAGTTTTGTTTAGATTTTTTAAATCGTTCTACTTATTATTCTAGTTCCTGTGTGTGTTTTATATTGCGTACGCTTGACCTTGTTACTACATTATGAATGCAGCGTATTCACTTCTGTTTCAATAAATAAAATTTTGTTATTATTTCACTGTGTTTGCGGTTATTAATAAGGAAGTTAAATGGTTTGAAGGTTACTGTTACAATTCCGTGCAAAGTGTTCCTTATACGTAATAGCGTACAAATACCATTTGATTAATTAAATATAGTTAAGTAATTTTTCTTGCACAGTTTAACTGATCTAATTTCCAGCTTGAGTTCAGTAATTTTCTTCTATTTTTAACCACATTTGCTATTTTTTAACAGGAAACTAAGAAGGTTGACAATGTTGGTTGAGGCGGCCACGAGTCACTAGGGTAGTGAAGCCATTCAGGCCCCGCCCACCATAGCGAACATGAAATAACCGCGCTTGGCATTAATCCCCGAGATGCAGGATCAGCCGGATTATGCGAAGATTTAATATAAAACCATCGGCTAGGTGCAATGATCTCTTGAATGTGGCTAACACGGTTTGCCACAAAAGTTTTCCAACGAAAAGGTGGAGAACGTATCCAAGTGAGAGCGACCGTAGAATCACTCCACGCTGAAACATCGGAGATTTCAATCAAGCCTTGATAAGACCGAATGGTAAAAGAAAGTACATCGGTTAATAAAACGGCGGCACATAATTCCAAACGTGGAATTGAAATGCGCTTAATTGGAGCTACTTTTGTTTTAGCGGTTACAAATTGTACAGTTATTTCTCCAGTAGTTTGATTTATGAACTGGAAATACACTATCGCTGCATACCCTACCTCGCTAGCATCGCAAAACCCATGCAAATGACAAGTAAAAGGATCCGAAGGGGGTAAACAACGTGGTAACTTTAGTGACGATAATAACGGCAACTCTTCTTGATACTGCTGCCATTGAGACGAAATGTCTGCTGGTGGGATGTCATCCCAATTCAAACCTAACATCAACAGATGCTGGATTAGGCGTTTTGCAAAAAGTGTTAGTGGTGCTAAAAATCCTAATGGATCATATATTCTGGCAACTTGTGAAAGTATGTTGCGCTTTGTACATATTGGGTTTAATGGTTTAACCCGAAATGAGAAAATATCTTCTGTAGGTGACCATTGAAGACCTAATACTTTTAATGATTCGTCCGAATCGAAATCGAGAGAAGTATATTGGCAAAAATCTGACGGAATACCTTCCAAAATAGAAACTGAATTAGAACTCCATTTTCGAAGTTCAAACCCAGCCGAATGTAAAAGTCGAATAAGTTGATCTTTAATTTCGCGGGCCGATTGTATAGAATCTCCACCGGCGACGAAATCATCAATATATAGATTTGACCGTATAGCGTCAGCGGCTAACGGAAACCTTTTGCCTTCGTCAATGGCTAATTGCTGAAGAGCTTTTAATGCTAAATAAGGCGATGACTTAATACCGTAGGTCACTGTATTAAGATGATATGTCTGGATGGGTTCTTCTGCGGAGAACCGCCAAACAATTAATTGAAACTTTCGATGTTCTTCGGTAACCAAAATTTGTCGATACATTTGGCGAACATCACAAGTAAAAACGAAACGATGAGTACGAAATTTCAGTAAGATTGACGAAATGTCGTTTTGGAGACTAGGTCCAGCCAATTGAGTGTCATTAAGTGACACGTTGTTTTTAGCCTTTGCAGAGGCGTCAAAAACCACACGAATTTTAGAAGTATGACCTTCTTCTTTAAACACAGGGTGATGGGGTAAAAATAATTATCGTTCCCAACGGGCGGAGAATCGAGTAATGCCATATGACCCGCATCAATATAGTCCTGCATGAAATTTTTTTATTTGGCGCGTATCTCCGGTTGAGCATGCAATTTGCGCTCCAACGAAAATAGTCTTTTTTTAGCCATCTCAAAGCAATTATCAAAAACGGGCAAAGTATCGTTGAACGGTAACGCAACAATAAAACGACCGCTAGGGTCACGAGAAAACGTGTTTTCAAAATCAAATCTGCCTTTTCTTCTTCTGGAGAAGTATAAGGCTTGGATGGCAGTTCTTCTATCTCCCAAAACCGCCTTAGGGCCTGGTCGATAGGATCTTCTACAGAAGTAAAAAATGCTTGGACAGTATCAGACTGCAAGCTTTTTGTGGGACCAAAAATAGTCCAACCAAAAATTGTATTTATGGCGGCAGGCTGAAGAGATTTGCCATGTATAACACCGCCATTGACGATGAACAGATAAACATCTGCTCCAAGGAGCATGTCAATGGTTCCTGGGGAGTTCCAGGTCGGGTCTGCAAAGTGCAGGCCGCATAAGTGTTCCCAATTATTAGGAACTTCAACGCTAGGTAATTTGCCAGATATTGACGAAAGCACAAAAGTTGTGACTTCTAGAGATTTTTCAGAGTCTAACATAGAACGAATGGTGCAGCTGACGGCACCCCTATTGACTGCTAAAGTTGTCTGCCCAAGTCCATAAATCGGAACTTGAGAACGTATGCGTGGAAGCCAAAGTTTGCTCACGCAATCGTCTCGAATAAAGCTAGCTTGGGAACCAGGATCTAAGAGTACTCTGATCGGTTTGTATCTACCAGAACGATCTTGAACTTCCACGACAGCAGTGGAGAGTAAGACAGTAACCCCAAGATTTGAATTCGTCTGTGAAGACAAAACATTTGCCGGAATAGGAGAGGCTGACTGCGTCCTATTGGCATTTTTATGCATGTGTGTAGCGATCGGTTCAGCTGAACGGCTAGAAGCAGGTTGCGGTTCAAAATGTAGCAAGGTATGATGCGGCTTGGCGCAAGTTCGACAGGAATTATAAGATTTGCATTGCATGGACGCATGGTCTGTTCGTAAGCAATTTAAACAAAGGCGTAAGCGTTTGACAATGTCGAAACGTTCTGTCGGAGTTTTCTTTAGAAACGATTGACATCTGTAAATTAAGTGATTGCCTTTGCAGGAAGGACAATGGTGCGAAAATGAATTATTTGAGTCACTGGAGCTACTTGGTGTGTCCAGTGAAACTACGTTAGAAAAAACCTTTGGTTTAAATTGAAACGCTGAGGATTTCTTAGGCACTGATGTGTGAGATGTATGGACAGTCGTCGAATAAGAAACAGGTGCGGTTGAAGAAAAGGTTTCAACGCTGCACATTGTTGAGTTAAAAAATATTTCAAATCCTCGAAATTGGGTATTTGCTTCGGATCCGATTGGAGTTCGAAGCGTTTTCTAGTGAACGGATCGAGTTTTTCTAAAAGACAATCGACCAGAATAAAGTTCCAATGTTCAGTGGGAAACTTTAAGTTAGTTAGAACAGCAAGGTTCTCCGAAAAACAATCAATAAGTGCCCTAAGTTTCTTAGGGTCTTCTGATTTTAAAGGTGGAAAGTCTTTCATTGCTTTCCAATGCAAAGTTGCCAATAAACGCGGATTGCTAAATCTCTCACGCAAGGCGTTATATGAGATAATAAAGTTATCCCCCGAAATGGGTACAGATTTAACGATTTTTAAAGACTCCTCGGTACAAGAATTGATAAGGTAATTTAATTTTTCGATATTGGACAGCGACTCGTTATTATAGACCAGACTGTCAAATAAATCGATAAAAGACGCAAACTCCGTTACCTCATTATTAAAGGGTGTGAGCTTTAACGGTACCAATTTTGATCCCGAGCTGCTTGGAGCATTTTCCGTGATTTGTGCCCGCGTTTCTTGCAACGTTTCGAAATGCAGCAGTATGCAATAATAAGCGGAATCTACTTCCTTCCGTAAGGCGTTGTAATTTAATGATTCTACCTCGTCACAGGACGCCAAGACAGCAACTAAAATTGTATTGAAATTTGTATAAAGGTCATGTATTTCCCTTGTTTGAATAAGGAACAATGCCTTTAAAGTTGGGTCACTTTGTATAGCTTTACAAAGCTCAAACATTTCTAAAATACGTGTTTTCAGTAATTCTAATTCTACCACATGTGCCTTCTTTGGAGCCATTCTGACAGTTATTTGAAAGATCTACAATAAACTGTTGTAAAACGGTAAAGCTAAATGTGCACTAAGAAATATTAAAATATTATGAGTTTGTTCAAAGCACGAAAAGGTAAGACAGCGTATAAACCAATAAATCACGTTTTATGACTAACGGTTCGTCAAACAAAGTGTTTAGATAAGATGTACCGCTTAACAACCCGAGCGGTTACGGTCGGCCTTTACTTCAAAGCTCACAGAAACGTGGTTTTAACGTATTTGCCGAAAGATGCAGCTTAACGTGTTTGCAAGAAGAATGCAGCTTTTACATTATATTACCCTTTGCAGATGTTCAATATTTTACCGTAAACCGACTGAAAAGGTTGCATGTGATAGAAAACGTACAATAGCTTTTAAATACAAAGCAAATCCTTTCCTTTCTTGTTTAAGAAGTATAAGGCGACTATAATTTTCAGGTTGCTGTGCTTTATACCGCTAAAATAAATTTAAATTGAAAACTAACAAATTTTATGTTAAGGATTTGTTTGTAATTAAAACGCTTGCTGGTTTCAATTACGGCAAAATCGCTTAATTTAATCTAAAGACGGTATAAAAAATATTTACACATTTTAACCCGCTAAATATGGGCTTTAAGCACAAATTTAAAAACTAAAATAATTACTTAAAGCTCGCTGGTGTGCAAAATGATATTTAATTTAGGACATGCGTATACATAGGACTGATGAATCCGGATCGACTATAGGACCAATGGCTGATTGGGGGTTAAGGAGTTGATATAAATTGATAAAGATATGCTAATTATAATGAAGGACCAATTGCTTTTGTAGCAATAACGATAATGGTGGAGCGGTTATGTAATAACTAAAAACAACTACAAACTAATTAAGGAAGGGTATAAATATCTTAAGTCCTGTGCCGCTGTGGGCAATGAACCGTTCACGCACAAAGCTTTCGACGGAGAACCAGTAACACGCACGAATCGGTGTCGGTCTCGCTTTCAAAAGCTCTAATACGACCGTCTTCTGCAAGGGTTCTGATGCGACTTGCTTCTGTAAAGGCTCGAGTACGACTGTCACTTCACGCACTCACTACCGGTATATATGTTTCACTGACAACTGTAGGATGCACGCACTGACGGTATTTATTGTCACAAAATACCGAATTGTTCGATGATGACGTAACACTGGGGGATGATGCAATCTAAAAAATTCCTAGAAATTCAGATAGCTGAAAAAAATCTAATATTAATTGATACCAAACAAGATAGGTTTATCTCGAAAGATGCAATGGCTAGTCAAAGAAAGCTATTTGTTAGGTTTACTTATAGAGCAAAAAGCAAAATTTAGAGGTTCAAGTCCTTAAAAGTGCTACTTTGCAGGGGTGATCCTATTGCAAATCCGTTTGCAGATTCGGATTCTGCATAAAATTCTAGACTAATTTGATGTATTGCATGGTTAAGAAAATTTATAAGGATGGTCAGAAATCGCTACCAGCAAAAAATTTTAAAATAAGGGTAGCTCCCTGGAGGATGATGCTATCTGAAAAATTCCAAAAAATTCAGGTAGCTGAGAAAAATCTAATATTAATTGATACCAAACAAGATAGGTTTATCTCGAAAGATGCAATGGCTAGTCGAAGAAAACTATTTGTTAGGTTTGCTTATAGAGCAAAAAGCAAAATTTAGAGGTTCAAGTCTTTAAAAGTGTAACTTTGCAGGAGGCGGTTCGATTTTAAATGTTTGCAGATTCGGATTCTGCATAAAATTCTAGACTAATTTTATGTATTGCATGGTTAAGAAAATTTATAAGGATGGTCAGAAATCGCTACCAGCAAAACTTCCTAAAATGAGGGTAGCACCCTGGGGGATGATGCAATCTAAAAAATTCCTAGAAATTCAGATAGCTGAGAAAAATCTAATATTAATTGATACCAAACAAGATAGGTTTATCTCGAAAGATGCAGTGGCTAGTCGAAGAAAGCTATTTGTTAGGTTTACTTATAGAGCAAAGAGTAAAATTTAGAGGTTCAAGTGTTTAAAAGTGTAACTTTGCAGGGGTGATCCTATTGCAAATCCGTTTGCAGATTCGGATTCTGCATAAAATTCCAGACTAATTTTATGTATTGCATGGTTAAGAAAATTTATAAGGATGGTCAGAAATCGCTACCAGCAAAAAATCTTAAAATGAGGGTAGCTCCTTGGGGGATTATGCTATCTGAAAAATTCTAAGAAATTCAGGTAGCTGAGAAAAATCTAATATTAATTGATATCATACAAGATAGGTTTATCTCGAAAGATGCAATGGCTAGTCGAAGAAAACTATTTGCTAGGTTTGCTTATAGAGCAAAGAGCAAAATTTAGAAGTTCAAGTCTTTAAAAGTGTAACTTTGCAGGGGGCGGTTCGATTTTAAATGTTAGCAGATTCGGATTCTGCATAAAATTCTAGACTAAGTTTAGGTATCGCATGGTTAAGAAAATTTACAAATCTAAGAGGTCACCTGGACCACAAAAATTCCTAAAATAGGGTAGCACTGGGAATCATTAAAAATTCTAAAATTCAGATAGTCAGAAAAATCTTAATATGCAAAAAGTAGTTTATTCAAAAGAGCAAGGTAGAAAATAAGAGTTCATAGGTTTAATTTAGCTTAAGGTAAAATTTAAGTTCAAGTTTAAAATTGAATTTGCAGAATCAATTTTAAATCGTTTGCAGTTGGAATTTAAAAGTTAAAAATTTAGATAATGGTTAAGAAAATTTATAAGGATGGTAGAATCGCTACAAAAATCCTTAAAATAGGATAGCTGCATGGATATTCTAAAAATTCCTAAGATTCGATAGCTAGAAAATTCTAAGACTGTCAAAAAACTAAATAGGTTTCTGAAAGAGCAATGCTATCTAAGAATCTAGTTTTAGGTTGCTTTGCAGAAGAAAATTTTAATTAGCTTTAAAAGTGAATTTGCTAAAATGATGATTTTAAATGTTTGCAGTTGAATTTGCATAGATTCTAGAATTAATTACGCATGGTTAAGAAAATTTTAAGGATGGTCAGATTGCTACAGAAATTCTTAAAATAGGTAGACCTGGGGAATATTAATTAAAAATCAAAAATTCATATAAGAGAAATTTATATTAATGAATACAAAAGATGGTTTTAAAGAGAAGGCTATGAGAAATCTTTTTTAAAGGTTTGTTGAGAGAACAAAATTTAAGTTCAATTCTTAAAAGATAATTTGAGATGATTATTAATATCTTTGAGTTTATTGAAAATTCTAATAATTAATTTATATAGGTAGAAATTTGAGGTGGTCAAAATCCTATAGCAAATAAGTTAAATGAGGGATCATGTGATTGCTATCTAAAAATTTATGAAATTCAGGTAAGTGAGAAATCTAAATTAATTGATAGCAAAAAGAAGGTTTATCTGAAAATGCAATGGTCAGTTTAAAAACTAATTTGAGTGCGTTGAAAAAACAATATTAGAGGTTATCTTTAAAAGTGTAACTTTGCAGAGGGCGGTTCGATTTTAAATGTTAGCAGATTCGGATTCTGCATAAAATTCTAGACTAATTTGATGTATTGCATGGTTAAGAAAATTTATAAGAATGGTCAGAAATCGCTACCAGCAAAAAATCTTAAAATGAGGGTAGCACCCTGGGGGATGATGCAATCTAAAAAATTCCTAGAAATTCAGATAGCTGAGAAAAATCTAATATTAATTGATACCAAACAAGATAGGTTTATCTCGAAAGATGCAGTGGCTAGTCGAAGAAAGCTATTTGTTAGGTTTACTTATAGAGCAAAGAGTAAAATTTAGAGGTTCAAGTGTTTAAAAGTGTAACTTTGCAGGGGTGATCCTATTGCAAATCCGTTTGCAGATTCGGATTCTGCATAAAATTCTAGACTAATTTTATGTATTGCATGGTTAAGAAAATTTATAAGGATGGTCAGAAATCGCTACCAGCAAAAAATCTTAAAATGAGGGTAGCTCCTTGGGGGATTATGCTATCTGAAAAATTCTAAGAAATTCAGGTAGCTGAGAAAAATCTAATATTAATTGATATCATACAAGATAGGTTTATCTCGAAAGATGCAATGGCTAGTCGAAGAAAACTATTTGCTAGGTTTGCTTATAGAGCAAAGAGCAAAATTTAGAAGTTCAAGTCTTTAAAAGTGTAACTTTGCAGGGGGCGGTTCGATTTTAAATGTTAGCAGATTCGGATTCTGCATAAAATTCTAGACTAAGTTTAGGTATCGCATGGTTAAGAAAATTTATAAGGATGGTCAGAAATCACTACCAGCAAAATTTCCTAAAATGAGGGTAGCACCCTTGGGGATGATGCAATCTAAAAAATTCCTAGAAATTCAGATAGCTCAGAAAAATCTTATAATAATTGGTACAAACAAGATAGGTTTATCTCAAAAGATGCAATGGCTAGTCAAAGAAAGCTATTTGTTAGGTTTACTTATAGAGCAAAGAGTAAAATTTAGAGGTTCAAGTGTTTAAAATTGTAACTTTGCAGGGGTGATCCTATTGCAAATCCGTTTGCAGATTCGGATTCTGCATAAAATTCTAAACTAATTTTATGTATTGCATGGTTAAGAAAATTTATAAGGATGGTCAGAAATCGCTACCAGCAAAAAATCTTAAAATGAGGGTAGCTCCCTGGGGGATGATGCTATCTAAAAATTCCTAGAAATTCAGATAGCTGAGAAAATTCTAATACTGACTGATACAAACTAAGATATGTTTACCTCGAAAGATGCAATGGCTAGTCAAAGAAAACTATTTGTTAGGTTTGCTTATAGAGCAAAAAGCAAAATTTAGAGGTTCAAGTCTTTAAAAGTGCAACTTTGCTAGAAGTGGTTCGATTTTAAATGTTTGCAGATTCGGAATTTGCATAAAATTCTAGACTAATTTAATGTATCGCATGGTTAAGAAAATTTATAAGGATGGTCAGAAATCGCTACCAGCAAAACTTTCTAAAATGAGGGTAGCACCCTGGGGGATGATGCAATCTAAAAAATTCCTAAAAATTCAGATAACTGAGAAAAATTTAATATTAATTGATACCAAACAAGATAGGTTTATCTCGAAAGATGCAATGGCTAGTCGAAGAAATCTGTTTGTTGGGTTTGCTTATAGAGCAAAGAGCAAAATTTAGAGGTTCAAGTCTTTAAAAGTGTTACTTTGCAGGGGTGATCCTATTGCATATCCTTTGCAGATTCGGATTCTGCATAAAATTCTAGACTAATTTGATTTATTGCATAGTTAAGAAAATTTATAAGGATGGTCAGAAATCGCTAGTAGCAAAAAAAACTTAAAATGAGGGTAGATCCCTGGGGGAGATGCTATCTGAAAAATTCTAAGAAATTCAGGTAGCTGAGAAAAATCTAATATTAATTGATACCAAACAAGATAGGTTTATCTCGAAAGATGCAATGGCTAGTCGAAGAAAACTGTTTGTTAGGTTTGCTTATAGAGCAAAAAGCAAAATTTAGAGGTTCAAGTCTTTAAAAGTGTAACTTTGCAGAGGGCGGTTCGATTTTAAATGTTAGCAGATTCGGATTCTGCATAAAATTCTAGACTAATTTGATGTATTGCATGGTTAAGAAAATTTATAAGAATGGTCAGAAATCGCTACCAGCAAAACTTCCTAAAATGAGGGTAGCACCCTGGGGAATGATGCAATCTAAAAAATTCTTAGAAATTCAGATAGCTGAAAAAATCTAAATAAAATTAAATAAAAACCCTTAACCACAAAAAATATTTAAATTACTAGATACGTATTTCGACCACTATGTGGTCATCATCAGTAGAAAAAATATATATATTAGCTGTTGTTCTGGAACACTTCAGAGGATATGCTGTGCCTTCATGTTGTTCGTACAACTTGTTGTTGAATTGAAAACAGTTCTGGGACATGCAATGCGAAACAAGCTTGATATAGTCCTCAACTTTATCATCATCAATATCACTATCTATAAGAACATCCTTTAAATATGTTAAAGTACGTGGTATTGGAACACTAGGGAATAATGAACTGATATCAAATGAAATTAAGATTTCGTTCTCTTCTAATGTGATATTTTTAATTTTATTAATGAACTCTAAAGAGTTTTGTACAGACAAACTATTAAACTTTAAATTCTTAAATTCATTTGACAGCCATCGTGATAAATAGTAAGTCGGTGAGTTGATACCTGAAACTATTGGTCTCATCGATTTATTATTTTGTGAATCTTTGGTAAACAGTAAAGTTTTGGCATTTCAGGATTCGAAATTTTAATTTTAATTTTAGTGTGGGCGAAATTAGGTTTGGACATTCTTTCAAAACAGACTCTGTTGATTTAATCATTTTATTTAAAGGAACTTCATTTTACGTTTTTGACTATTGGTCTGTAAGGACCCTCAGACAGCAAAGTCTCTACTCTATCAACATAGTCTTGTTTATCCAGAATAACCAACCTATTCCCTTATCGGCCTTTAAATAATAACAATTTTTTGTCGTAAATCTTTAATAATCAGATGATCTTTCCTTGTTTGTTCTGAGGCATTCCTTGCGCAAGTGCGTAAGTTGTTCGAAAGTTGAATTTTGCACGCGTTTCTAATAAAGTTTTTTGAATTGTCATCTAATTTTGAAATGGATTTTTCAATGCCAGCAATAATGTCTTCCAAAGGAGTTTTCAAATGATCTACTCCAAATTTTAGGCCTCGATCAAGGAAAGTCAACTCTTTATTATTAAAGATTTTCGACAATTCGTTGACAACTATTGACTCTAATGGAGGTGAAGTAATTTCCAGTTTTTTAGGAGGTACATTGACACTGTGTTTCTTTAAAAGAAACTTCAATTTAGTGTTTTGACTATTAATTTTGTTTAACAATTTATGATTGTTGACTTCAAAAACAAATCTCTGGAAATTATTCCATTCCTGAAAACCGGACTCGGATAAATTGCACGTTAGTATGCTGGGTGCGATTTATACGTTTCCAGTTCCAATCTACTAAGCTTACTGTACAGATATTTGATTTCCAAATTAAGCCATTTATCTTTTGCAAAATTGATTATTGCGTTACTACGTTTACAATTACTGCTGATTTTTACGTTAATGAAATTTGGAAAAACTTTGTGGGCTTTACAACGCGTGCAAAATTCAACTTTCAAACAACTTACGCACTTGCGCAAGGAATGCCTCAGAACAAACAAGGAAAGATCATCTGATTATTAAAGATTTACGACAAAAGAATTGTTACTATTTAAAGGCCGATAAGGGGAATAGGTTGGTTATTCTGGATAAACAAGACTATGTTGATAGAGTAGAGACTTTGCTATCTGAGGGTCTTTACAGACCAATAGTCAAAAAACGTAAAAATGAAGTTCCTTTAAATAAAATGATTAAATCAACAGAGTCTGTTTTGAAAGAATGTCCAAACCTAATTTCGCCCACACTAAAATTAAAATTAAAAATTTCAAATCCTGAAATGCCAAAACTTTACTGTTTACCAAAGATTCACAAAAATAATAAATCGATGAGACCAATAGTTTCAGGTATCAACTCGCCGACTTACTATTTATCACGATGGCTGTCAAATGAATTTAAGAATTTAAAGTTTAATAGTTTGTACAAAACTCTTTAGAGTTCATTAATAAAATTAAAAATATCACATTAGAAGAGAACGAAATCTTAATTTCATTTGATGTCAGTTCATTATTCCCTAGTGTTCCAATACCACGTACTTTAACATATTTAAAGGATGTTCTTATAGATAGTGATATTGATGATGATAAAGTTGAGGACTATATCAAGCTTGTTTCGCATTGCATGTCCCAGAACTGTTTTCAATTCAACAACAAGTTGTACGAACAACATGAAGGTACAGCAATGGGAAATAGCTTATCACCTTTCATAGCAAATTTATTTATGTCTCGTTTTGAAACCGAGTTAAAAGAAAACTCCAAATACTTCCCAAGAATATGGTTAAGGTACGTGGATGATATTTTTGCAGTTTTTGACAGTTCTAAATCAAATGTTGATGATTTTCTTAAAGAAATGAATTCAAAATTTCAAAGCATAAAATTTACGTATGAACTAGAGAATAATGGACAATTACCCTTTTTAGATACATTAGTAATTAGAAATGGTAATAAATTAGAATTTGACATTTATAGAAAAGAAACCAATGTAAATCGCTTCATTTGGTCTTCCTCTAATCATAGCATACAACATAAGTTGGCTTCATTTAACTTTTTAATTAATAGATTATTGATTTTCCCTTTAAATAAAAACAGATTTAATAAGGAATTTGCTCTTATTAAACAAATAGCGAATTACAATGGTTTCTCTTCTGATATTATAGATAATATTTTTAGAAAGTGTAAAAATAGGATAAACATCCGTAAATCAACGACTTTGCAATCAACCACCTCTAACGATAATGTTAAATATGTTAAACTTCCGTTTCACAAAACCACAAAGGGTCTTGATAAAATATTCAAACTGTGTAATTTCAAAATTGCTTTCACTAATACTAATAAAATTAAAGATTTGCTAGGTAATCCAAAAGACAAGGTGGAAAAATTGCAAAAGTCGGGGATTTATGAAATTAGTTGTGCAGGGCCAGGGTGTTTTCAAAAATATATTGGTCAGACCAAGAGGAATATAACAACAAGATTTAAAGAACACATTGCTCACTTCAAATATGGTAAATATAAAAGGTCTCAGGTCGCCAAACATATATTTGAAACCAGCCACCCCGTTAAACTAGAAAATGTTAAATTGTTAAAAGCGGTACCAACGTTTTCCTCCTTAAATGCCTATGAATCAATTAAAATTGTTAAACATAAAGGACCCCTCTTAAACACCGATAAAAGGCCAATAGAGTCATCTGCTTTGCTTTCCCTATTGGTCAACAACCAATGAGAAAACAAGATTAGTTGGTTCCGCTTCAGTAGATTTAGAATTAGTATAAATTAAGTAGATTTAAGTTATAATGTCACAATTCAATTGTTTGTTGTTGAGAACACCGGCCTGCGGGTGAGGAGAATATCCTCGATAGTGTTTAAAGCAACAATATAGTAAATTATAGGTTGGAAAGGTTCACTTCAGCCTAAGTGGTGAGGAGAATATCCTCTGAAGTGTTCCAGAACAACAGCTAATATATTTTTTTTTCTACTGATGATGACCACATAGTGGTCAAAATACGAATCTAGTAATTTAAATATTTTTTGTGGTTAAGGGTTTTTATTTAATTATATTTAAATCGTGCCACAGTGTTCCTATAGATTATGAAAAAATCTAATATTAATTGATACCAAACAAGATAGGTTTATCTCGAAAGATGCAATGGCTAGTCAAAGAAAACTATTTGTTAGGTTTACTTATAAAGCAAAGAGTAGAATTTAGAGGTTCAAGTGTTTAAAAGTGTAACTTTGCAGGGGTGATCCTATTGCAAATCCGTTTGCAGATTCGGATTCTGCATAAAATTCTAGAGTAATTCTATGTATTGCATGGTTAAGAAAATTTATAAGGATGGTCAGAAATCGCTACCAGCAAAACTTCCTAAAATGAAGGTAGCACCCTGGAGGATGATGCAATCTAAAAAATTCCTAGAAATTCAGATAGCTGAAAAAATCTAATATTAATTGATACCAAACAAGATAGGTTTATCTTGAAAGATGCAATGGCTAGTCAAAGAAAACTATTTGTTAGGTTTACTTATAGAGCAAAGAGTAAAATTTAGAGGTTCAAGTCTTTAAAAGTGTAACTTTGCAGGGGTGATCCTATTGCAAATCCGTTTGCAGATTAGAATTCAGCATAAAATTCTAGACTAATTTTATGTATTGCATGGTTAAGAAAATTTATAAGAATGGTCAGAAATCGCTACCAGCTAAAAATTCTAAATTGAGGGTAGCACTCTGGGGAATGATGCAATCTAAAAAATTCCTAGAAATTCAGATAGCTGAGAAAAATCTAATATTAATTGATACCAAACAAGATAGGTTTATCTTGAAAGATGCAATGGCTAGTCAAAGAAAGCTATTTGTTAGGTTTACTTATAGAGCAAAGAGTAGAATTTAGAGGTTCAAGTGTTTAAAGTCTAACTTTGCAGGGGTGATCCTATTGCAAATCCGTTTGCAGATTCGGATTCTGCATAAAAATTCTAGATTACTTTCATGTATTGCATGGTTAAGAAAATTTATAGGGATGGCCAAAAATCGCTACCAGCAAAACTTCCTAAAATGAGGGTAGCACCCTGGGGGATGATGCAATCTAAAAAATTCCTAGAAATTCAAATAGCTGAAAAAATCTAATATTAATTGATACCAAACAAGATAGGTTTATCTTGAAAGATGCAATTGCTAGTCAAAGAAAACTATTTGTTAGGTTTACTTATAGAGCAAAGAGTAAAATTTAGAGGTTCAAGTCTTTAAAAGTGTTACTTTGCAGGGGTCATCCTATTGCAAATCCGTTTGCAGATTCGGATTCTGCATAAAATTAAAGACTAATTTTATGTATTGCTTGGTTAAGAAAATTTATAAGGATGGTGAGAAATTGCTACCAGCAAAAAATCTTAAAATGAGGGTAGCTCCCTGGGGGATGATGCTATCTGAAAAATTCTAAGAAATTCAGGTAGCTGAGAAAAATCTAATATTAATTGATACCAAACAAGATAGGTTTATCTCGAAAGATGCAATGGCTAGTCAAAGAAAGCTATTTGTTAGGTTTGCTTATAGAGCAAAGAGTAAAATTTAGAGGTTCAAGTGTTTAAAAGTGTAACTTTGCAGGGTGATCCTATTGCAAATCCGTTTGCAGATTCGGATTCTGCATAAAATTCTAGACTAATTTTATTTATTGCATGGTTAAGAAAATTTATAAAGGATGGTCAGAAATCGCTACCAGCAAAAATCTTAAAATGAAGGGTAGCTCCTGGGGATATGCAATCTAAAAATTCCTAAAAATTCAAATTAGCTGAAAATAATCTAATATTAATTAATACCAAACAAAATAGGTTTATCTTGAAAGATGCAATGGCTAGTCAAAGAAAGCTATTTGTTAGGTTTGCTTATGGAGCAAAAAGTAAAATTTAGAGGTTCAAGTGTTTAAAAGTGTAACTTTGCAGGGGTGATCCTATTGCAAATCCGTTTGCAGATTCGGATTCTGCATAAAATTCTAGACTAATTTTATGTATTGCATGGTTAAGAAAATTTATAAGGATGGTCAGAAATCGCTACCAGCAAAAAATCTTAAAATGAGGGTAGCTCCCTGGGGGATGATGCAATCTAAAAATTCCTAGAGATTCAGAGAGCTGAAAAAATCTAATATTAATTAATACCAAACAAGATAAGTTTATCTCGAAAGATGCAATGGCTAGTCAAAGAAAACTATTTGTTAGGTTTGCTTATAGAGCAAAAGCAAAATTTAAAGGTTCAAGTCTTTAAAAGTGTAACTTTGCAGGGTTGATCCTATTGCAAATCCGTTTGCAGATTCGGATTCTGCATAAAATTCTAGACTAATTTGACGTATTGCATGCTTAAGAAAATTTATAAGGATGGTCAGAAATCGCTACCAGCAAAAATCTTAAATGAAGGTAGCTCCTGGGGATGATGCAATCTAAAAAATTCCTAGAAATTCAGAGAGCTGAGAAAAATCTAATATTAATTGATACCAAACAAGATAGCTTTATCTCGAAAGATGCAATGTCTAGTCGAAGAAAACTATTTGTTAGGTTTGCTTATAGATCAAAGAATAAAATTTAGAGGTTCAAGTCTTTAAAAGTGTAACTTTGCAGGAGTGGACCCTATTTTAAATCGTTTGCAGATTCGGATTCTGCATAAAATTCTAGACTAATTTTATGCATTGCATGGTTAAGAAAATTTATAAGGATGGTCAGAAATCGCTACCAGCAAAAAAATCTTAAAATGAGGGTTGCTCCCTGGGGGATGATGCAATCTAAAAAATTTCTAAAAATTCAGATAGCTGAAAAATCTAATATTAATTGATACCAAACAAGATAGATTTATCTCGAAAGATGCAATGGCTAGTCAAAGAAAGCTATTTGTTAGGTTTACTTATAGAGCAAAGAGTAAAATTTAGAGGTTCAAGTCTTTAAAAGTGTAACTTTGCAGGGGTGATCCTATTGCAAATCCGTTTGCAGATTCGGATTCTGTATAAAATTCTAGACTAATTTTATGTATTGCATGGTTAAGAAAATTTATAAGAATGGTCAGAAATCGCTACCAGCAAAGATCCTAAAATGAGGGTAGCACTCTGGGGGATGATGCAATCTAAAAAATTTCTAAAAATTCAGATAGCTGAAAAAATCTAATATTAATTGATTCCAAACAAGATAGGTTTATCTTGAAAGATGCAATGGCTAGTCAAAGAAAGCTATTTGTTAGGTTTACTTATAGAGCAAAGAGTAAAATTTAGAGGTTCAAGTGTTTAAAGTGTAACTTTGCAGGGGTGATCCTATTGCAAATCCGTTAGCAGATTCAGATTCTGCATAAAATTCTAGACTAATTTTATTTATTGCATGGTTAAGAAAATTTATAAAGATGGTCAGAAATCGCTACCAGCAAAAAATCTTAAAATGAGGGTAGCTCCCTAGGGGATGATGCTATCTAAAAAATTCCAAGAAATTCAGGTAGCTGAGAAAAATCTAATATTAATTGATACCAAACAAGAGAGGTTTATCTCGAAAGATGCAATGGCTTGTCGAAGAAAACTATTTGTTAGGTTTGCTTATAGAGCAAAATTTAGAGGTTCAAGTCTTTAAAAGTGTAACTTTGCAGGGGTGATCCTATTGCAAATCCGTTTGCAGATTCAGATTCTGCATAAAATTCTAGACTAATTTTATTTATTGCATGGTTAAGAAAATTTATAAAGATGGTCAGAAATCGCTACCAGCAAAAAATCTTAAAATGAAGGTAGCTCCCTGGGGATAATGCCATCTGAAAAATTCCAAGACATTCAGGTAGCTGAAAAAAATCTAATATTAATTAATACCAAACGAGATGGGTTTATCTCGAAAGATGCAATGGCTTGTCGAAGAAAACTATTTGTTAGGTTTGCTTATAGAGCAAAATTTAGAGGTTCAAGTCTTTAAAAGTGTAACTTTGCAGGGGGTGGTTCGATTTTAAATGTTTGCAGATTCGGATTTTGCATAAAATTTTAGACTAATTTGATGTATGGCATGGTTAAGAGATGGTTAAGGATGGTCAGAAATCGCTACCAGCAAAAAATCTTAAACTGAGGGTAGCTTTCTGGGAGATGATGCAATCAAAAAATTCCTAGAAACTCAGATAGCTGAGAAAATTCTAATATTAATTGATATCAAACAAGATAGGTTTATTGCGAAAGATGCAATGGCTAGTCAAAGGAAGCTATTTGTTGGGTCTGCTTATAGAACAAAGAGTAAAATTTAGAGGTTCAAGTGCTTAAAAGTGTAACTTTGCAGGGGTGACCCTATTGCAAATCCGTTTGCAGATTCGGATTCTGCATAAAATTCTAGACTAATTTTATGCATTGCATGGTTAAGAAAATTTCTAAGGATGGTCAGAAATCGCTACCAGCCAAAAATCTTAAAATGAAGGTAGCTCCCTGGGGGATGGTGCTGTCTGAAAAATTCCTAGAAACTCAGATAGCTGAGAAAAATCTAATATTAATTGATACCAAACAAGATAGGTTTATCTCGAAAGATGCAATGGCTAGTCGAAGAAAACTATTTGTTAGGTTTGCTTATAGAGCAAAATTTAGAGGTTCAAGTCTTTAAAAGTGTAACTTTGCAGGTAGTGGATGGATTTTAAATGTTTGCAGATTCGGATTCTGCATAAAATTCTAGATTGATTTGATGTATCGCATGGTTAAGAAATTTTATAAGGATGGTCAGAAATCGCTACCAGCAAAAAAATCTTAAAATGAGGGTAGCTCCCTGGGGGATGATGCAATCTAAAAATTCTAGAAACTCAGATAGCTGAGAAAATTCTAATATTAATTGATACCAAACAAGATAGGTTTATTGCGAAAGATGCAATGGCTAGTCAAAGGAAGCTATTTGTTGGGTTTGCTTATAGAACAAAAGTAAAATTTAGAGGTTCAAGTCTTTAAAAGTGTAACTTTGCAGGGTTGATCCTATTGCAAATCCGTTTGCAGATTCGGATTCTGCATAAAATTCTAGACTAATTTGACGTATTGCATGCTTAAGAAAATTTATAAGGATGGTCAGAAATCGCTACCAGCAAAAATCTTAAAATGAGGTAGCTCCTGGGGATGATGCAATCTGAAAAATTCCTAGAAATTCAGATAGCTGAGAAAATCTAATATTAATTGATAACCAAACAAGATAGGTTTATCTCGAAAGATGCAATGGCTAGTCGAAGAAAACTATTTGTTAGGTTTGCTTATAGAGCAAAATTTAGAGGTTCAAGTCTTTAAAAGTGTAACTTTGCAGGGGTGATCCTATTGCAAATCCGTTTGCAGATTCGGATTTTGCATAAAATTTTAGACTAATTTGATGTATGGCTTGGTTAAGAAAATTTATAAGGATGGTCAGAAATCGCTACCAGCAAAACTTCCTAAAATGAGGGTAGCACCCTGGGGGATGATGCAATCTAAAAAATTCCTAAAAATTCAAATTAGCTGAAAATAATCTAATATTAATTAATACCAAACTAAATAGGTTTATCTTGAAAGATGCAATGGCTAGTCAAAGAAAACTATTTGTTAGGTTTACTTATAGAGCAAAGAGTAAAATTTAGAGGTTCAAGTGTTTAAAGTGTAACTTTGCAGGGGTGATCCTATTGCAAATCCGTTTGCAGATTCAGATTCTGCATAAAATTCTAGACTAATTTTATTTATTGCATGGTTAAGAAAATTTATAAAGATGGTCAGAAATCGCTACCAGCAAAAATCTTAAAATGAAGGTAGCTCCTGGGGATAATGCCATCTGAAAATTCCAAGACATTCAGGTAGCTGAAAAAAATCTAATATTAATTAATACCAAACAAGATAGGTTTATCTCGAAAGATGCAATGGCTAGTCGAAGAAAACTATTTGTTAGGTTTGCTTATAGAGCAAAGAGCAAAATTTAGAGGTTCAAGTCTTTAAAAGTGTAACTTTGCAGGGAGTGGTTCGATTTTAAATGTTTGCAGATTCGGATTCTGCATAAAATTCTAGACTAATTTGATGTATGGCATGGTTAAGAAAATTTATAAAGATGGTCAGAAATTGCTACCAGCAAAAAATCTTAAAATGAGGGTAGCTTGCTGGGGGATGATGCAATCTAAAAATTCCTAGAAATTCAGATAGCTGAGAAAATTCTAATATTAATTGATACCAAACAAGATAGGTTTATTGCGAAAGATGCAATGGCTAGTCAAAAAAAGCTATTTGTTGGGTCTGCTTATAGAGCAAAGAGTAAAATTTAGAGGTTCAAGTGTTTAAAAGTGTAACTTTGCAGGGGTGATCCTATTGCAAATCCGTTTGCAGATTCGGATTCTGCATAAAATTCTAGACTAATTTTATGTATTGCATGGTTAAGAAAATTTATAAGGATGGTCAGAAATCGCTACCAGCAAAAAATCTTAAAATGAGGGTAGCTCCTGGGATGGTGCATCTAAAAATTCCTAGAAATTCAGATAGCTGAGAAAATCTAATATTAATTGATACCAAACAAGATAGGTTTATCTCGAAAGATGCAATGGCTAGTCAAGAAAACTATTTGTTAGGTTTGCTTATAGAACAAAATAAATTTAGAGGTTCAAGTCTTTAAAAGTGTAACTTTGCAGGAGTGGATTTTTAAATGTTTGCAGATTCGGATTCTGCATAAAATTCTAGACTAATTTATGTATGCATGGTTAAGAAAATTTATAAGGATGGTCAGAAATCGCTACCAGCAAAAATCTTAAAATGAGGGTAGCTCCTGGGGATGATGCAATCTAAAAATTCCTAAAAATTCAATAGCTGAAAAATCTAATATTAATTGATACCAAACAAGATAGGTTTATCTCGAAAGATGCAATGGCTAGTCAAAGAAAACTATTTGTTAGGTTTCTTATAGAGCAAAGAGAAAATTTAAGGTTCAAGTCTTTAAAGGTGTAACTTTGCAGGGGTGGTCCTATTGCAAATCCGTTTGCAAATTCGGATTCTGCATAAAATTCTAGACTAATTTGACGTATTGCATGCTTAAGAAAATTTATAAGGATGGTCAGAAATCGCTACCAGCAAAAAATCTTAAAATTGAGGGTAGCTCCTGGGGATGATGCAATCTAAAAATTCCTAGAAATTCAGATAGCTGAGAAAAATTTAATATTAATTGATACCAAACAAGATAAGCTTATCTCGAAAGATGCAATGGCTAGTCAAAGAAAGCTATTTGTTAGGTTTGCTTATAACCAAAAGCAAAATTTAGAGGTTCAAGTCTTTAAAAGTGTAACTTTGCAGGGTGGTTAGATTTTATATGTTTGCAGATTCGGATTCTGCATAAAATTCTAGACTAATTTGATGTATCGCATGGTTAAGAAAATTTATAAGGATGGTCAGAAATCGCTACCAGCAAAAAATCTTAAAATGAGGGTAGCTCCCTGGGGATGGTGCTATCTAAAAATTCCTAAAAATTCAGATATCTGAGAAAAATTTAATATTAATTGATACCAAACAAGATAGGTTTATCTCGAAAGATGCAATGGCTAGTAAAAGAAAACTATTTGTTAGGTTTGCTTATAAAGCAAAGTGCAAAATTTAGAGGTTCAAGTCTTTAAAAGTGTAACTTTGCAGGGGTCGATCTATTAAATCCGTTTGCAGATTCGGATTCTGCATAAAACTCTAGACTAATTTATGTATTGCATGGTTAAGAAAATTTATAAGGATGGTCAGAAATCGCTACCAGCAAAAAATCCTAAAATGAAGGTAGCACCCTGGGGCATGATGCAATCTAAAAAATTCCTAGAAATTCAGATAGCTGAGAAAAATCTAATATTAATTGATTCCAAACAAGATAGGTTTATCTTGAAAGATGCAATGGCTAGTCAAAGAAACTATTTGTTAGGTTTGCTTATAGAGCAAAAGTAAAATTTAGAGGTTCAAGTCTTTAAAAGTGTAACTTTGCAGGGTGATCCTATTGCAAATCCGTTTGCAGATTCGGATTCTGCATAAAATTCTAGACTAATTTTATGTATTGCATGGTTAAGAAAATTTATAAGGATGGTCAGAAATCGCTACCAGCAAAAAATCTTAAAATGAAGGTAGCTCCCTGGGGGATGATGCAAACTAAAAATTCCTAGAAACTCAGATAGCTGAGAAAATTCTAATATTAATTGATACCAAACAAGATAGGTTTATCTTGAAAGATGCAATGGCTAGTCAAAGAAAACTATTTGTTAGGTTTACTTATAGAGCAAAGAGTAAAATTTAGAGGTTCAAGTGTTTAAAGTGTAACTTTGCAGGGGTGATTCTATTGCAAATCCGTTTGCAAATTCGGATTCTGCATAAAATTCTAGACTAATTTTATGTATTGCATGGTTAAGAAAATTTATAAGGATGGTCAGAAATCGCTACCAGCAAAACTTCCTAAAATGAGGGTAGCACCCTGGGGGATGATGCAATCTAAAAATTCCTAAAATTCAAATAGCTGAAAAAATCTAATATTAATTGATACCAAACAAATAGGTTTATCTTGAAAGATGCAATGGCTAGTCAAAGAAAACTATTTGTTAGGTTTACTTATAGAGCAAAAGTAAAATTTAGAGGTTCAAGTCTTTAAAAGTGAACTTTGCAGAAGGTTTGATTTTAATGTTTGCAGATTCGGATTCTGCAAAAATTCTAGACTAATTTATGTATGCATGGTTAAGAAAATTTATAAGGATGGTCAGAAATCGCTACCAGCAAAAATCTTAAAATGAGGTAGCACCCTGGGGGATGATGCAATCTAAAAAAATTCTAAAAATTCAGATAGCTGAAAAAATCTAATATTAATTGATACCAAACAAGATAGGTTTATCTTGAAAGATGCAATGGCTAGTCAAAGAAAACTATTTGTTAGGTTTGCTTATAGAGCAAAGAGTAAAATTTAGAGGTTCAAGTGTTTAAAGTGTAACTTTGCAGGGGTGGTTCATTTAAATCGTTTGCAGATTCGGATTCTGCATAAAATTCTAGACTAATTTTGATGTATTGCATGGTTAAGAAAATTTATAAGGATGGTCAGAAATCGCTACCAGCAAAAATCTTAAAATGAGGTAGCTCCCTGGGGATGATGCAATCTAAAAATTCCTAAAATTCAGATAGCTGAGAAAATCTAATATTAATTAATACCAAACAAAATAGGTTTATCTTGAAAGATGCAATGGCTAGTCAAAGAAAACTATTTGTTAGGTTTACTTATAGAGCAAAGAGTAAAATTTAGAGGTTCAAGTCTTTAAAAGTGCAACTTTGCAAGAAATGGTTTGATTTTAGATGTTTGCGGATTCGGATTTTGCAGAAAATTCTAGACTAATTTAAAGTATCGCATGGTTAAGAAAATTTATAAGGATGGTCAGAAATCGCTACCAGCAAAACTTCCTAAAATGAGGGTAGCACCCTGGGGGATGATGCAATCTAAAAAATTTCTAAAAATTCAGATAGCTGAAAAAAATCTAATATTAATTGATTCCAAACAAGATAGGTTTATCTTGAAATATGCAATGGCTAGTCAAAGAAAACTATTTGTTAGGTTTACTTATAGAGCAAAGAGCAAAATTTAGAGGTTCGAGTGTTTAAAAGTGTAACTTTGCAGGGTGGTTGATTTTAAATGTTTGCAGATTCGGATTCTGCATAAAATTCTAGACTAATTTTATGTATGCATGGTTAAGAAAATTTATAAGGATGGTCAGAAATCGCTACCAGCAAAAAATCTTAAAATGAGGGTAGCTCCCTGGGGATGATGCAATCTAAAAATTTCAAGAAATTCAGGTAGCTGAGAAAAATCTAATATTAATTGATACCAAACAAGATAGGTTTATCTCGAAAGATGCAATGGCTAGTAGAAGAAAACTATTTGTTAGGTTTGCTTATAAAGCAAAGTGCAAAATTTAGAGGTTCAAGTCTTTAAAGGTGTAACTTTGCAGGGAGTGGTTAGATTTTAAATGTTTGCAGATTCGGATTCTGCATAAAATTCTAGACTAATTTGATGTATCGCATGGTTAAGAAAATTTATAAGGATGGTCAGAAATCGCTACCAGCAAAAAATCTTAAAATGAGGGTAGCTCCCTGGGAGATGATGCAATCTAAAAATTCCTAGAAATTCAGATGGCTGAGAAAATTCTAATATTAATTGATACCAAACAAGATAGGTTTATTGCGAAAGATGCAATGGCTAGTCAAAGAAAACTATTTGTTGGGTTTGCTTATAGAACAAAGAGAAAATTTAGAGGTTCAAGTGTTTAAAAGTGTAACTTTGCAGGGTGGTTATTTTAAATCTGTTTGCAGATTCGGATTCTGCATAAAATTCTAGACTAATTTATGTATGCATGGTTAAGAAAATTTATAAGGATGGTCAGAAATCGCTACCAGCAAAAATCTTAAAATGAAGGTAGCTCCTGGGGATGGTGCTATCTGAAAAATTCCAAGAAATTCAGGTAGCTAAGAAAATTCTAATATTAATTGATACCAAACAATATAGGTTTATCTCGAAAGATGCAATGGCTAGTCGAAGAAAACTATTTGTTAGGTTTGCTTATAGAGCAAAGAGCAAAATTTAGAGCTTCAAGTCTTTAAAAGTGTAACTTTGCAGGAGTTGTTTCGATTTTAAACTGATTGCAGATTCGGATTCTGCATAAAATTCTAGACTAATTTGATGTATCGCATGGTTAAGAAAATTTATAAGATGGTCAGAAATCGCTACCAGCAAAAATCTTAAAATGAGGGTAGCTCCTGGGGATGATGCATCTAAAAATTCCAAAAATTCAGGTAGCTGAAAAAATCTAATATTAATTGATACCAAACAAGATAGGTTTATCTCGAAAGATGCAATGGCTAGTCGAAGAAAACTATTTGTTAGGTTTGCTTATAGAGCAAAGAGAAAATTTAGAGGTTCAAGTCTTTAAAAGTGTAACTTTGCAGGAGTGGTTCGATTTTAAATGTTTGCAGATTCGGATTTTCAAAAATTCTAGACTAATTTAATGTATCGCATGGTTAAGAAAATTTATAAGGATGGTCAGAAATCGCTACCAGCAAAAATTCCTTAAAATGAGGGTAGCCCTGGGGATGATGCAATCTAAAAATTTCCTAAAATTCAGATAGCTGAAAAATCTAATATTAATTGATACCAAACAAGACAGGTTTATCTCGAAAGATGCAATGGCTAGTCGAAGAAAACTATTTGTTAGGTTTGCTTATAGAGCAAAGAGTAAAATTTAGAGGTTCAAGTGTTTAAAAGTGTAACTTTGCAGGAGTGATTATATTGCAAATCCGTTTGCAGATTCGGATTCTGCATAAAATTCTAGACTAATTTTATGTATTGCATGGTTAAGAAAATTTATAAGGATGGTCAGAAATCGCTACCAGCAAAAAATCTTAAAATGAATGTAGCTCCCTGGGGATAATGCCATCTGAAAAATTCCAAGACATTCAGGTAGCTGAAAAAAATCTAATATTAATTAATACTAAACAAGATAGGTTTATCTCGAAAGATGCAATGGCTAGTCGAAAAAAACTATTTGTTAGGTTTGCTTATAGAGCAAAGAACAAATTTTAGAGATTCAAGTCTTTAAAAGTGTAACTTTGCAGGGTGTTCGATTTTAAATCTGTTTGCAGATTCGGATTCTGCATAAAATTCTAGACTAATTTGATGTATCGCATAGTTAAGAAAATTTATAAGATGGTCAGAAATCGCTACCAGCAAAAATCTTAAAATGAGGGTAGCTCCCTGGGGGATGATGCTATCTGAAAAATTCCAAGAAATTCAGATAGCTGAGAAAAATCTAATATTAATTGATACCAAACAAGATAGGTTTATCTCGAAAGATGCAATGGCTAGTCGAAGAAAACTATTTGTTAGGTTTGCTTATAGAGCAAAGAGAAAATTTAGAGGTTCAAGTCTTTAAAAGTGTAACTTTGCAGGGATGGTTCGATTTTAAATGTTTGCAGATTCGGATTTTGCATAAAATTTTAGACTAATTTAATGTATGGCATGGTTAAGAAAATTTATAAGGATGGTCAGAAATCGCTACCAGCAAAAATCTTAAATGAGGGTAGCTCCTGGGGGATGATGCAATCTAAAATTCCTAGAGATTCAGATGGCTGAGAAAAATTCTAATATTAATTGATACCAAACAAGATAGGTTTATTGCGAAAGATGCAATGGCTAGTCAAAGAAAGCTATTTGTTGGGTCTGCTTATAGAACAAAGAGAAATTTAGAGGTTCAAGTGCTTAAAAGCGTAACTTTGCAGGGTGACCCTATTGCAAATCCGTTTGCAGATTCGGATTCTGCATAAAATTCTAGACTAATTTTATGCTTTGCATGGTTAAGAAAATTTATAAGGATGGTCAGAAATCGCTACCAGCAAAAAATCTTAAAATGAATGTAGCTCCCGGGGATAATGCCATCTGAAAAATTCCAAGAAATTCAGGTAGCTGTAAAAATCTAATATTAATTAATACCAAACAAGATAGGTTTATCTCGAAAGATGCAATGGCTAGTCGAAGAAAACTATTTGTTAGGTTTGCTTATAGAGCAAAGAGCAAAATTTAGAGGTTCAAGTCTTTAAAAGTGTAACTTTGCAGGGGTGGTTCGATTTTAAATCTGTTTGCAGATTCGGATTCTGCATAAAATTCTAGACTAATTTGATGTATCGCATGGTTAAGAAAATTTATAAGGATGGTCAGAAATCGCTACCAGCAAAAAATCTTAAAATGAGGGTAGCTCCCTGGGGGATGGTGCTATCTGAAAAATTCCAAAAATTAGGTAGCTGAAAAATCTAATATTAATTGATACCAAACAAGATAGGTTTATCTCGAAAGATGCAATGGCTGTCGAAAAAACTATTTGTTAGGTTTGCTTATAGAGCAAAATTTTAGAGGTTCAAGTCTTTAAAAGTGTAACTTTGCAGGGGTGGTTCGATTTTAAATGTTTGCAGATTCGGATTCTGCATAAAATTCTAGACTATTTAATGAATGGCATGGTTAAGAAAATTTATAAAGATGGTCAGAAATTGCTACCAGCAAAAATCTTAAAATGAGGGTAGCTTGGGGATGATGCAATCTAAAAATTCCTAGAAATTCAGATAACTGAGAAAATTCTAATATTAATTGATACCAATCAAGATAGGTTTATTGCGAAAGATGCAATGGCTAGTCAAAGGAAGCTATTTGTTGGGTCTGCTTATAGAACAAAGAGACAAGTTTAGAGGTTCAAGTGCTTAAAAAGTGTAACTTTGCAGGGGTGATATTGAAATCGTTTGCAGATTCGGATTCTGCATAAAATTCTGACTAATTTGATGTTTGCATGGTTAAGAAAATTTATAAGGATGGTCAGAAATCGCTACCAGCAAAAATCTTAAAATGAGGGTAGCTCCTGGGGATATGCCATCTGAAAAATTCCAAGAAATTCAGGTAGCTGAAAAATCTAATATTAATTGATACCAAACAAGATAGGTTTATCTCGAAAGATGCAATGGCAGTCGAAGAAAACTATTTGTTAGGTTTGCTTATAGAGCAAAGAACAAAATTTAGAGGTTAAGTCTTTAAAAGTGTAACTTTGCAGGGTGGTTCGATTTTAAATCTGTTTGCAGATTCGAATTCTGCATAAAATTATAGACTGATTTGATGTATCGCATGGTTAAGAAAATTTATAAGGATGGTCAGAAATCGCTACCAGCAAAAAATCTTAAAATGAAGGTAGCTCCCTGGGGATAATGCATCTGAAAATTCCTAGAAATTCAGATAGCTGAGAAAAATCTAATATTAATTGATACCAAGCAAGATAAGCTTATATCGAAAGATGCATTGGCTGTCAAAGAAAGCTATTTGTTAGGTTTGCTTATAGAGCAAAGAACAAAATTTAGAAATTCAAGTCTTTAAAAGTGTAACTTTGCAGCCGATGGTTCGATTTTAAGTTGTTTGCAGATTCGGATTCTGCATAAAATTCTAGACTAATTTGATGTATCGCATGGTTAAGAAAATTTATAAAGATGGTCAGAAATCGCTACCAGCAAAAAATCTTAAAATGAGGGTAGCTCCCTGGGGGATGATGCTATCTAAAAATTCCTAGAAATTCAGATAGCTGAGAAAAATCTAATATTAATTGATACCAAACAAGATAGGTTTATCTCGAAAGATGCAATGGCTAGTCAAAGAAAACTATTTGTTAGGTTTGCTTATAGAGCAAAGAGCAAAATTTAGAGGTTCAAGTCTTTAAAAGTGTAACTTTGCAGGGGTGGTTCGATTTTAAATGTTTGCAGATTCGGATTCTGCATAAAATTCTAGACTAATTTGATGTATCGCATGGTTAAGAAAATTTATAAGGATGGTCAGAAATCGCTACCAGCAAAAAATCTTAAAATGAGGGTAGCTCCCTGGGGGATGATGCAAACTAAAAATTCCTAGAAACTCACATAGCTGAGAAAATTCCAATATTAATTGATACCAAACAAGATAGGTTTATCTCAAAAGATGCAATGGCTAGTCAAGGAAAACTATTTGTTAGGTTTGCTTATAGAGCAAAGAGCAAAATTTAGAGGTTCAAGTCTTTAAAAGTGTAACTTTGCAGGGGGTGGTTCGATTTTAAATGATTGCAGATTCGAATTCTGCATTAAATTCTAGACTGATTTGATGTATCGCATGATTAAGAAAATTTATAAGGATGGTCAGAAATCGCTACCAGCTAAAAATCTTAAAATGAATGTAGCTCCCTGGGGGATAATGCCATCTGAAAAATTCCAAGACATTCAGGTAGCTGAAAAAAATCTAATATTAATTGATACCAAACAAGATAGGTTTATCTCGAAAGATGCAATGGCTAGTCGAAGAAAACTATTTGTTAGGTTTGCTTATAGAGCAAAGAACAAAATTTAGAGATTCAAGTCTTTAAAAGTGTAACTTTGCAGCGGGTGGTTCGATTTTAAGTCTGTTTGCAGATTCGGATTCTGCATAAAATTCTAGACTAATTTGATGTATCGCATGGTTAAGAAAATTTATAAAGATGGTCAGAAATCGCTACCAGCAAAAAATCTTAAAATGAGGGTAGCTCCCTGGGGGATGATGCTATCTAAAAAATTCCAAAAAATTCAGGTAGCTGAAAAAATCTAATATTAATTGATACCAAACAAGATAGGTTTATCTCGAAAGATGCAATGGCTAGTCGAAGAAAACTATTTGTTAGGTTTGCTTATAGAGCAAAGAGCAAAATTTAGAGGTTCAAGTCTTTAAAAGTGTAACTTTGCAGGGGGTAGTTCGATTTTAAATGTTTGCAGATTCGGATTCTGCATAAAATTATAGACTGATTTGATGTATCGCATGGTTAAGAAAATTTATAAGGATGGTCAGAAATCGCTACCAGCAAAAAATCTTAAAATGAAGGTAGCTCCCTGGGGATAATGCCATCTGAAAAATTCCAAGACATTCAGGTAGCTGAAAAAAATCTAATATTAATTAATACCAAACAAGATAGGTTTATCTCGAAAGATGCAATGGCTAGTCGAAGAAAACTATTTGTTAGGTTTGCTTATAGAGCAAAGAACAAAATTTAGAGATTCAAGTCTTTAAAAGTGTAACTTTGCAGCCGGTGGTTCGATTTTAAGTTGTTTGCAGATTCGGATTCTGCATAAAATTCTAGACTAATTTGATGTATCGCATGGTTAAGAAAATTTATAAAATGGTCAGAAATCGCTACCAGCAAAAAATCTTAAAATGAGGGTAGCTCCCTGGGGGATGATGCTATCTGAAAAATTGCAAGAAATTCAGGTAGCTGAGAAAAATCTAATATTAATTGATACCAAACAAGATAGGTTTATCTCGAAAGATGCAATGGCTAGTCATAGAAAACTATTTGTTAGGTTTGCTTATGGAGCAAAAAGTAAAATTTAGAGGTTCAAGTGTTTAAAAGTGTAACTTTGCAGGGGTGGTTCGATTTTAAATGTTTGCAGATTCGGATTCTGCATAAATTTCTAGACCGATTTGGTGTATGGCATGATTAAGAAAATTTATAAGGATGGTCGGAAATCGCTACCAGCAAAAAATCTTAAAATGAGGGTAGCTCCCTGGGGGATGATGCAAACTAAAAATTCCTAGAAACTCACATAGCTGAGAAAATTCCAATATTAATTGATACCAAACAAGCTATGTTTATCTCAAAAGATGCAATGGCTAGTCAAGGAAAACTATTTGTTAGGTTTGCTTATAGTGCAAAGAGCAAAATTTAGAGGTTCAAGTCTTTAAAAGTGTAACTTTGCAGGGGGTGGTTCGATTTTAAATGTTTGCAGATTCGGATTCTGCATGAAATTCTAGACTGATTTGATGTATCGCATGATTAAGAAAATTTATAAGGATGGTCAGAAATCGCTACCAGCAAAAAATTTTAAATTAGGGTAGCTCCCTGGGGGATGATGCTATCTGAAAAGTTCCAAGAAATTCAGGTAGCTGAGAAAAATCTAATATTAACTGATACCAAACAAGATAGGTTTATCTCGAAAGATGCAATGGCTAGTCGAAGAAAGCTATTTGTTAGGTTGTTTATAGAGCAAAGAGAAAAATTTAGAGGTTCAAGTCTTTAAAAGTGTAACTTTGCAGGAGGGTTTCGGTTTTGAATGTTTGCAGATTCGGATACTGCATCAAATTCTAGACTAATTTGATGTATCGCATGGTTAAGAAAATTTATAAGGATGGTCAGAAATCGCTACCAGCAAAAAATCTTAAAATGAATGTAGCTCCCTGGGGATAATGCCATCTGAAAAATTCCAAGACATTCAGGTAGCTGAAAAAAATCTAATATTAATTAATACCAAACAAGATAGGTTTATCTCGAAAGATGCAATGGCTAGTCGAAGAAAACTATTTGTTAGGTTTGCTTATAGAGCAAAGAACAAAATTTAGAGATTCAAGTCTTTAAAAGTGTAACTTTGCAGCCGGTGGTTCGATTTTAAGTTGTTTGCAGATTCGGATTCTGCATAAAATTCTAGACTAATTTGATGTATCGCATGGTTAAGAAAATTTATAAAGATGGTCAGAAATCGCTACCGGCAAAAAATTTTAAAATGAGGGTAGCACCCTGGGGGATGATGCAATCTAAAAAAATTCCTAGAAATTCAGATAACTGAGAAAATTCTAATATTAATTGATACCAAACAAGATGTTTATCTCGAAAGATGCAATGGCTAGTCAAAGAAAACTATTTGTAAGGTTTGCTTATAGAACAAAATTTAGAGGTTCAAGTCTTTAAAAGTGTAACTTTGCAAGGGGTGGTTCGATTTTAAATGTTTGCAGATTCGGATTCTGCATAAATTTCTAGACCGATTTGGTGTATGGCATGGTTAAGAAAATTTATAAGGATGGTCAGAAATCGCTACCAGCAAAAAATCTTAAAATGAGGGTAGCTCCCTGGGGGATGGTGCTATCTGAAAAATTCCAAGAAATTCAGGTAGCTGAGAAAATTCTAATATTAATTGATACCAAACAAGATAGGTTTATCTCGAAAGATGCAATGGCTAGTCGAAGAAAACTATTTGTTAGGTTTGCTTATAGAGCAAAGAGCAAAATTTAGAGGTTCAAGTCTTTAAAGTGTAACTTTGCAGGGGTGGTTAGATTTTAAATGTTTGCAGATTCGGATTCCGCATAAAATTCTAGACTAATTTGATGTATCGCATGGTTAAGAAAATTTATAAGGATGGTCAGAAATCGCTACCAGCAAAAATTTTAAATGATTGTAGCTCCCTGGGGGATGATGCTATCTAAAAAATTCTAAGAAATTCAGGTAGCTGAGAAAAATCTAATATTAATTGATACCTAACAAGATAGGTTTATCTCGAAAAATGCAATGGCTAGTCGAAGAAAACTATTTGTTAGGTTTGCTTATAGAGCAAAGAGTAAAATTTACAGGTTCGAGTCTTTAAAAGTGTAACTTTGCAGGGGGTAGTTCAATTTTAAGTGATTGCAGATTCGAATTCTGCATTAAATTCTAGACTGATTTGATGCATCGCATGATTAAGAAAATTTATAAGGATGGTCAGAAATCGCTACCAGCAAAAAATCTTAAAATGAGGGTAGCTCCCTGGGGGATGGTGCTATCTGAAAAATTCCAAGAAATTCAGGTAGCTGAGAAAATTCTAATATTAATTGATACCAAACAAGATAGGTTTATCTCGAAAGATGCAATGGCTAGTCGAAGAAAACTATTTGTTAGGTTTGCTTATAGAGCAAAGAGCAAAATTTAGAGGTTCAAGTCTTTAAAAGTGTAACTTTGCAGGGTGGTTAGATTTTAAATGTTTGCAGATTCGGATTCTGCATAAAATTCTAGACTAATTTGATGTATCGCATGGTTAAGAAAATTTATAAGGATGGTCAGAAATCGCTACCAGCAAAAAATCTTAAAATGAGGGTAGCTCCCGGGGATGGTGCTATCTGAAAAATTCCAGAAATTCAGATATCTGAGAAAAATCTAATATTAATTGATACCAAACAAGATAGGTTTATTTCGAAAGATGCAATGGCTAGTCGAAGAAAACTATGTGTTAGGTTTGCTTATAGAGCAAAATTTAGAGGTTCAAGTCTTTAAAAGTGTAACTTTGCAGGGGGTGGTTCAATTTTAAATGTTAGCAGATTCGGATTCTGCATAAATTTCTAGACTGATTTGGTGTATGGCATGGTTAAGAAAATTTATAAGGATGGTCAGAAATCGCTACCAGCAAAAAATCTTAAAATGAGGGTAGCTCCCTGGGGGATGATGCTATCTAAAAAATTCCAAGAAATTCAGGTAGCTGAGAAAAATCTAATATTAATTGATACCAAACAAGATAGGTTTATCTCGAAAGATGCAATGGCTAGTCGAAGAAAACTATTTGTTAGGTTTGCCTATTGAGCAAAGAACAAAATTTAGAGATTTAAGTCTCTAAAAGTGTAACTTTGCAGCGGGTGGTTCGATTTTAAATGTTTGCAGATTCGGATTTTGCATAAAATTTTAGACTAATTTGATGTATCGCATGGTTAAGAAAATTTATAAGGATGGTCAAAATCGCTACCAGCAAAAATCTTAAAATGAGGGTAGCTCCTTGGGGGATGATGCAATCTAAAAATTCCTAGAAATTCAGATATCTGAGAAAAATTTAATATTAATTTATACCAAACAAGATAGGTTTATCTCGAACGATGCAGTGGCTAGTCGAAGAAAGCTATTTGTTAGGTTTGCTTATAGAGCAAAGAGCAAAATTTAGAGGTTCAAGTCTTTAAAGATGTAACTTTGCAGGGGGTGGTTCGATTTTAAATGTTTGCAGATTCGGATTCTGCATAAAATTCTAGACTGATTTGATGAATGGCATGGTTAAGAAAATTTATAAGGATGGTCAGAAATCATTACCAGCAAAAAATCTTAAAATGAGGGTAGCTCTCTGGGGGATAATGCCATCTGAAAAATTCCAAGACATTCAGTTAGCTGAAAAAAATCTAATATTAATTTATACCAAACAAGATAGGTTTATCTCGAAAGATGCAATGGCTAGTCGAAGAAAACTATTTGTTAGGTTTGCTTATAGAGCAAAAAGTAAAATTTAGAGGTTCAAGTGTTTAAAAGTGTAACTTTGCAGGGGTGGTTCAATTTTAAATGTTTGCAGATTCGGATTCTGCATAAAATTCTAGACTAGTGTTATGTATTGCATGGTTAAGAAAATTTATAAGGATGGTCAGAAATCGCTACCAGCTAAAAATCTTAAAATGAATGTAGCTCCCTGGGGATAATGCCATCTGAAAAATTCCAAGACATTCAGGTAGCTGAAAAAAATATAATATTACTTCATACCAAACATGATAGGTTTATCTCGAAAGATGCAATGGCTAGTCGAAGAAAACTATTTGTTAGGTTTGCTTATAGAGCAAAGAGCAAAATTTAGAGGTTCAAGTCTTTAAAAGTGTAACTTTGCAGGGGGTGGTTCGATTTTAAATGTTTGCAGATTCGGATTCTGCATAAAATTCTAGACTGATTTGATGTATGGCATGGTTAAGAAAATTTATAAGGATGGTCAGAAATCGCTACCAGCAAAAAATCTTAAAATGAAGGTAGCTCCCTGGGGGATGATGCAAACTAAAAATTCCAAGAAACTCAGATAGCTGAGAGAAATCTAATATTAATTGATACCAAACAAGATAGGTTTATCTCGAAAGATGCAGTGGCTAGTCGAAGAAAGCTATTTGTTAGGTTTGCTTATAGAGCAAAGAGCAAAATTTAGAGGTTCAAGTCTTTAAAGATGTAACTTTGCAGGGAGTGGTTCGATTTTAAATGTTTGCAGATTCGGATTCTGCATAAAATTCTAGACTGATTTGATGAATGGCATGGTTAAGAAAATTTATAAGGATGGTCAGAAATCGCTACCAGCAAAAAATCTTAAAATGAGGGTAGCTCTCTGGGGGATAATGCCATCTGAAAAATTCCAAGACATTCAGGTAGCTGAAAAAAATCTAATATTAATTCATACCAAACAAGATAGGTATAACTCGAAACATGCAATGGCTAGTCAAAGATGGCCATTTGTTAAGTTTGCTTATAGAGCAAAGAGCAAAATTTAGAGGTTCAAGTCTTTAAAAGTGTAACTTTGCAGGGGGTGGTTCGATTTTAAATGTTTGCAGATTCGGATTTCTGCATAAAATTTTAGACTAATTTGATGTATCGCATGGTTAAGAAAATTTATAAGTATGGTCAAAAATCGCTACCAGCAAAAATCTTAAAATGAAGGTAGCTCCCTGGGGGATAATGCTGTCTGAAAAATTCCAAGAAAATTCAGGTAGCTGAGAAAAATCTAATATTAATTGATACCAAACAAGATAGGTTTATCTCGAAAGATGCAATGGCTAGTCAAAGAAACTATTTGTTAGGTTTGCTTATAGAGCAAAGAGCAAAATTTAGAGGTTCAAGTCTTTAAAAGTGTAACTTTGCAGGGTTCGATTTTAAATGTTTGCAGATTCGGATTCTGCATAAAATTCTAGACTGATTTGATGTATGGCATGGTTAAGAAAATTTATAAGGATGGTCAGAAATCGCTACCAGCAAAAATCTTAAATGAGGTAGCTCCTGGGGATGATGCAATTTAAAAATTCCTAGAAATTCAGATAGCTGAGAAAATTCTAATATTAATTGATACCAAACAAGATAGGTTTATCTCGAAAGATGCAATGGCTAGTTAAAGAAAACTATTTGTTAGGTTTGCTTATAGAACAAAAGTAAAATTTAGAGGTTCATGTGTTTAAAAGTGTAACTTTGCATGGGTGACCCTATTGCAAATCCGTTTGCAGATTCGGATTCTGCATAAAATTCTAGACTAATTTTATGCATTGCATGGTTAAGAAGATTTATAAGGATGGACAGAAATCGCCACCAGCAAAAAATCTTAAAATGAAGGTAGCTCCCTGGGGGATAATGCCATCTAAAAAATTCCAAGACTTTCAGGTAGCTGAAAAAAATCTAATATTAACTGATACCAAACAAGATAGGTTTATCTCGAAAGATGCAATGGCTAGTCGAAAAAAGCTAATTGCTAGGTTTGCCTATATAGCAAAGAGCAAAATTTAGAGGTTCAAGTCTTTAAAAGTGTAACTTTGCAGGGGGCAGTTTGATTTTAAATGTTTGCAGATTCGGATTTTGCATAAAATTCTAGACTAATTTGATGTATCGCATGGTTAAGAAAATCTAAAAAGATGGTCAGAAATCGCTACCAGCAAAAAATCTTAAAATGAGGGTAGCTCCCTGGGGGATGATGCAATCTAAAAATTCCTAGAAATTCAGATAGCTGAGAAAATTCTAATATTAATTGATACCAAACAAGATATGTTTATCTCGAAAGATGCAATGGCTAGTCAAAGGAAACTATTTGTAAGGTTTGCTTATAGAACAAAATTTAGAGGTTCAAGTCTTTAAAAGTGTAACTTTGCAAGGGGTGGTTCGATTTTAAATGTTTGCAGATTCGGATTCTGCATAAATTTCTAGACCGATTTGGTGTATGGCATGGTTAAGAAAATTTATAAGGATGTTCAGAAATCGCTAGCACCAAAAAATCTTAAAATGAGGGTAGCTCCCTGGGGGATGATGCAATCTAAAAATTCCTAGAAACTCAGATAGCTGAAAAAATTCTAATATTAAGTGATACCAGAGGAGATAGGTTTATCTCGAAACATGCAATGGCTAGTTGAAGAAAACTATTTGTTAGGTTTGCTTATAGAGCAAAGAGCAAAATTTAGAGGTTCAAGTCTTTAAAAGTGTAACTTTGCAGGGGGTGGTTCGATTTTAAATGTTTGCAGATTCGGATTCTGCATGAAATTCTAGACTGATTTGATGTATCGCATGTTAAGAAAATTTATAAGGATGGTCAGAAATCGCTACCAGCAAAAATTTTAAATGATTGTAGCTCCCTGGGGGATGATGCTATCTAAAAAATTCTAAGAAATTCAGGTAGCTGAGAAAAATCTAATATTAATTGATACCTAACAAGATAGGTTTATCTCGAAAAATGCAATGGCTAATCGATAAAAACTAATTGTTAGGTTTGCTTATAGAGCAAAGAGTAAAATTTACAGGTTCGAGTCTTTAAAAGTGTAACTTTGCAGGGGGTAGTTCAATTTTAAGTGATTGCAGATTCGAATTCTGCATTAAATTCTAGACTGATTTGATGCATCGCATGATTAAGAAAATTTATAAGGATAGTCAAAAAACGCTACCAGCAAAAAAACTTAAAATGAAGGTAGCTCCCTGGGGGATAATGCCATCTGAAAAATTCCAAGACATTCAGGTAGCTGAAAAAAATCTAATATTAACTGATACCAAACAAGATAGGTTTATCTCAAAAGATGCAATGGCTAGTCGAAGAAAGCTATTTGTTAGGATTGCTTATAGAGCAAAGAGCAAAATTTAGAGGTTCAAGTCTTTAAAAGTGTAACTTTGCAGGGGGTGGTTCGATTTTAAATGTTTGCAGATTCGGATTCTGCATGAAATTCTAGACTGATTTGATGTATCGCATGTTAAGAAAATTTATAAGGATGGTCAAAAATCGCTACCAGCAAAAAATCTTAAAATGAGGGTAGCTTACTGGGGGATAATGCTGTCTGAAAAATTCCTAGAAACTCAGATAGCTGAGAAAAATCTAATATTAATTGATACCAAACAAGATAGGTTTATTTCGAAAGATGCAATGGCTAGTCGAAGAAAACTATGTGTTAGGTTTGCTTATAGAGCAAAATTTAGAGGTTCAAGTCTTTAAAAGTGTAACTTTGCAAGGGGTGGTTCGATTTTAAATGTTTGCAGATTCGGATTCTGCATAAATTTCTAGACCGATTTGGTGTATGGCATGGTTAAGAAAATTTATAAGGATGGTCAGAAATCGCTACCAGCAAAAATCTTAAAATGAGGTAGCTCCTGGGGATAATGCCATCTAAAAAATTCCAAGACATTCAGGTAGCTGAAAAAAATCTAATATTAACTGATACCAAACAAGATAGGTTTATCTCGAAAGATGCAATGGCTAGTCGAAGAAAACTATTTGTTAGGTTTGCCTATTGAGCAAAGAACAAAATTTAGAGATTTAAGTCTCTAAAAGTGTAACTTTGCAGCGGGTGGTTCGATTTTAAATGTTTGCAGATTCGGATTTTGCATAAAATTTTAGACTAATTTGATGTATCGCATGGTTAAGAAAATTTATAAGGATGGTCAAAGATCGCTACCAGCAAAAAATCTTAAAATGAAGGTAGCTCCCTGGGGGATGATGCAATCTAAATAATTCCTAGAAATTCAGATAGCTGAAAAAAATTTAATATTAATTTATACCAAACAAGATAGGTTTATCTCGAAAGATGCAGTGGCTAGTCGAAGAAAGCTATTTGTTAGGTTTGCTTATAGAGCAAAGAGCAAAATTTAGAGGTTCAAGTCTTTAAAGATGTAACTTTGCAGGGGGTGGTTCGATTTTAAATGTTTGCAGATTCGGATTCTGCATAAAATTCTAGACTGATTTGATGAATGGCATGGTTAAGAAAATTTATAAGGATGGTCAGAAATCATTACCAGCAAAAAATCTTAAAATGAGGGTAGCTCTCTGGGGGATAATGCCATCTGAAAAATTCCAAGACATTCAGTAGCTGAAAAAATCTAATATTAATTGATACCAAACAAGATAGGTTTATCTCGAAAGATGCAATGGCTAGTCAAAAAAAGCTATTTGTTGGGTCTGCTTATAGAGCAAAAGTAAAATTTAGAGGTTCAAGTGTTTAAAAGTGTAACTTTGCAGGGGTGATCCTATTGCAAATCCGTTTGCAGATTCGGATTCTGCATAAAATTTTAGACTAGTGTTATGTATTGCATGGTTAAGAAAATTTATAAGGATGGTCAGAAATCGCTACCAGCAAAAAATCTTAAAATGACTGTAGCTCCCTGGGGATAATGCCATCTGAAAAATTCCAAGACATTCAGGTAGCTGAAAAAAATCTAATATTAATTAATACCAAACAAGATAGGTTTATCTCGAAAGATGCAATGGCTAGTCGAAGAAAACTATTTGTTAGGTTTGCTTATAGAGCAAAGAGCAAAATTTAGAGGTTCAAGTCTTTAAAAGTGTAACTTTGCAGGGGTGGTTCGATTTTAAATGTTTGCAGATTCGGATTCTGCATAAATTTCTAGACCGATTTGGTGTATGGCATGGTTAAGAAAATTTATAAGGATGGTCAGAAATCGCTACCAGCAAAAAATCTTAAAATGAAGGTAGCTCCCTGGGGGATGATGCAAACTAAAAATTCCAAGAAACTCAGATAGCTGAGAGAAATCTAATATTAATTGATACCAAACAAGATAGGTTTATCTCGAAAGATGCAATGGCTAGTCAAAGAAAGCTATTTGTTAGGTTTGCTTATAGAGCAAAGAGCAAAATTTAGAGGTTCAAGTCTTTAAAGATGTAACTTTGCAGGGAGTGGTTCGATTTTAAATGTTTGCAGATTCGGATTCTGCATAAAATTCTAGACTGATTTGATGAATGGCATGGTTAAGAAAATTTATAAGGATGGTCAGAAATCGCTACCAGCAAAAAATCTTAAAATGAGGGTAGCTCTCTGGGGGATAATGCCATCTGAAAAATTCCAAGACATTCAGGTAGCTGAAAAAAATCTAATATTAATTCATACCAAACAAGATAGGTATAACTCGAAACATGCAATGGCTAGTCAAAGATGGCCATTTGTTAAGTTTGCTTATAGAGCAAAGAGCAAAATTTAGAGGTTCAAGTCTTTAAAAGTGTAACTTTGCAGGGGGTGGTTCGATTTTAAATGTTTGCAGATTCGGATTTTGCATAAAATTTTATACTAATTTGATGTATCGCATGGTTAAGAAAATTTATAAGGATGGTCAAAAATCGCTACCAGCAAAAGATCTTAAAATGAAGGTAGCTCCCTGGGGGATAATGCTGTCTGAAAAATTCCAAAAAATTCAGGTAGCTGAGAAAAATCTAATATTAATTGATACCAAACAAGATAGGTTTATCTCGAAAGATGCAATGGCTAGTCAAAGAAAGCTATTTGTTAGGTTTGCTTATAGAGCAAAGAGCAAAATTTAGAGGTTCAAGTCTTTAAAAGTGTAACTTTGCAGGGGTGGTTCGATTTTAAATGTTTGCAGATTCGGATTCTGCATAAAATTCTAGACTGATTTGATGTATGGCATGGTTAAGAAAATTTATAAGGATGGTCAGAAATCGCTACCAGCAAAAAATCTTAAACTGAGGGTAGCTTTCTGGGGGATGATGCAATCTAAAAATTCCTAGAAATTCAGATAGCTGAGAAAATTCTAATATTAATTGATACCAAACAAGATAGGTTTATTGCGAAAGATGCAATGGCTAGTTAAAGGAAGCTATTTGTTGGGTCTGCTTATAGAACAAAGAGTAAAATTTAGAGGTTCAAGTGTTTAAAAGTGTAACTTTGCAGGGGTGACCCTATTGCAAATCCGTTTGCAGATTCGGATTCTGCATAAAATTCTAGACTAATTTTATGCATTGCATGGTTAAGAAAATTTATAAGGATGGTCAGAAATCGCTACCAGCAAAAAATCTTAAAATGAAGGTAGCTCCCTGGGGGATAATGCCATCTAAAAATTCCAAGACATTCAGGTAGCTGAAAAAAATCTAATATTAACTGATACCAAACAAGATAGGTTTATCTCGAAAGATGCAATGGCTAGTCGAAAAAAGCTAATTGCTAGGTTTGCCTATATAGCAAAGAGCAAAATTTAGAGGTTCAAGTCTTTAAAAGTGTAACTTTGCAGGGGGCAGTTTGATTTTAAATGTTTGCAGATTCGGATTTTGCATAAAATTCTAGACTAATTTGATGTATCGCATGGTTAAGAAAATTTATAAAGATGGTCAGAAATCGCTACCAGCAAGAATCTTTAAAAGACGGTAGCTCCCTGGGAGATGATGCTATCTAAAAAATTCCAAGAAATTCAGGTAGCTGAGAAAAATCTAATATTAATTGATACCAACAAGATAGGTTTATCTCGAAAAATGCAATGGCTAATCAATAAAAACTAATTGTTAGGTTTGCTTATAGAACAAAGAGTAAAATTTACAGGTTCGAGTCTTTAAAAGTGTAACTTTGCAGGGGGTAGTTCGATTTTAAATGATTGCAGATGCAAATTCTGCATTAAATTCTAGACTGATTTGATGTATCGCATGGTTAAGAAAATTTATAAGGATGGTCAGAAATCGCTACCAGCAAAAAATCTTAAAATGAGGGTAGCTCCCTGGGGGATGGTGCTATCTGAAAAATTCCAAGAAATTCAGGTAGCTGAGAAAATTCTAATATTAATTGATACCAAACAAGATAGGTTTATCTCGAAAGATGCAATGGCTAGTCGAAGAAAACTATTTGTTAGGTTTGCTTATAGAGCAAAGAGCAAAATTTAGAGGTTCAAGTCTTTAAAAGTGTAACTTTGCAGGGGTGGTTCGATTTTAAATGTTTGCAGATTCGGATTCTGCATGAAAATATAGACTAATTTGATGTATCGCATGTTTAAGAAAATTTATAACGATGGTCAAAAATCGCTACCAGCATAAAATCTTAAAATGAGGGTAGCTCCCTGGGGGATGATGCTGCCTGAAAAATTCCTAGAAACTCAGATATCTGAGAAAAATCTAATATTAATTGATATCAAACAAGATAGGTTTATTTCAAAAGATGCAATGGCTAGTCGAAGAAAACTATTTGTTACGTTTGCTTATAGAGCAAAATCTAGAGGTTCAAGTCTTTAAAAGTGTAACTTTGCAGGTAGTGGATCGATTTTAAATGTTTGCAGATTCGGATTCTGCATAAAATTCTAGACTGATTTGATGTATCGCATGGTTAAGAAATTTTACAAGAATGGTCAGAAATCGCTACCAGCAAAAAAATTTTAAAATGAGGGTAGCTCCCTGGGGGATGATGCAATCTAAATAATTCCTAGAAATTCAGATAGCTGAGAAAAATCTAATATTAATTTATACCAAACAAGATAGGTTTATCTCGAAAGATGCAATGGCTAGTCAAAGAAAACTAATTGTTAAGTTTGCTTATAGAGCAAAGAGCAAAATTTAGAGGTTCAAGTCTTTAAAAGTGTAACTTTGCAAGGGGTGGTTCGATTTTAAATGTTTGCAGATTCGGATTCTGCATAAATTTCTAGACCGATTTGGTGTATGGCATGGTTAAGAAAATTTATAAGGATGGTCAGAAATCGCTACCAGCAAAAAATCTTAAAATGAAGGTAGCTCCCTGGGGGATGATGCAAACTAAAAATTCCTAGAAACTCAGATAGCTGAGAAAATTTTAATATTAATTGATTCCAAACAAGATATGTTTCTCAAAAGATGCAATGGCTAGTCAAAGAAAACCATTTGTTAGGTTTGCTTATAGAGCAAAGAGCAAAATTTAGAGGTTCAAGTCTTTAAAAGTGTAACTTTGCAGGGGGCAGTTTGATTTTAAATGTTTGCAGATTCGGATTTTGCATAAAATTCTAGACTAATTTGATGTATCGCATGGTTAAGAAAATTTATAAAGATGGTCAGAAATCGCTACCAGCAAAAATCTTTAAATGAGGGTAGCTCGCTGGGAGATGATGCTATCTAAAAAATTCCAAGAAATTCAGGTAGCTGAGAAAAATCTAATATTAATTGATACCAAACAAGATAGGTTTATCTCGAAAGATTCAATGGCTAGTCGAAGAAAACGATTTGTTAGGTTTGCTTATAGAGCAAAGAGTAAAATTTAGAGGTTCAAGTCTTTAAAAGTGTAACTTTGCAGGGGGTAGTTCGATTTTAAATATTTGCAGATTCGAATTCTGCATAATATTCTAGACTGATTTGATGTATCGTATGATTAAGAAAATTTATAAGGATGGTCAGAAATCGCTACCAGCAAAAAATCTTAAAATGAGGGTAGCTCCCTGGGGATGATGCTATCTAAAAATTCCAAAAAATTGAGGTAGCTGAGCAAAATCTAATATTAATTGATACCAAACAAGATAGGTTTATCTCGAAAGATGCAATGGCTAGTCGAAGAAAACTATTTGTTAGGTTTGCTTATAGAGCAAAGAGAAAATTTAGAGGTTCAAGTCTTTAAAAGTGTAACTTTGCAGGGGTAGTTTAATTTTAAATGTTTGCAGATTCGATATTCTGCATAAAATTCTAGACTGATTTGATGTATCGCATGGTTAAGAAAATTTATAGGATGGTCAGAAATCGCAACCAGCAAAAAATCTTAAAATGAGGGTAGCTCCCTGGCGGATGATGCTATCTGAAAAATTCCAAGAAATTCAGGTAGCTGAGAAAAATCTAATATTAATTGATACCAAACATGATAGGTTTATCTCAAAAGATTCAATGGCTAGTCGAAGAAAACTATTTGTTAGGTTTGCTTATAGAGCAAAGAGTAAAATTTAGAGGTTCAAGTCTTTAAAAGTGTAACTTTGCAGGGGGTAGTTCGATTTTAAATATTTGCAGATTCGAATTCTGCATAAAATTCTAGACTGATTTGATGTATCGTATGATTAAGAAAATTTATAAGGATGGTCAGAAATCACTACCAGCAAAAAATCTTAAAATGAGGGTAGCTCCCTGGCGGATGATGCTATCTGAAATATTTCAAGAAATTCAGGTAGCTGAGCAAAATGTAATATTAATTAATACCAAACAAGATAGGTTTATCTCGAAAGAAGCAATGGCTAGTCGAAGAAAACGATTTGTTAGGTTTGCTTATAGAGCAAAGAGAAAAATTTAGAGGTTCAAGTCTTTAAAAGTGTAACTTTGCAGGGGGTAGTTTAATTTTAAATGTTTGCAGATTCATATTCTGCATAAAATTCTAGACTGATTTGATGTATCGCATGGTTAAGAAAATTTATAGAGATGGTCAGAAATCGCAACCAGCAAAAAATCTTAAAATGAGGGTAGCTCCCTGGCGGATGATGCTATCTGAAAAATTCCAAGAAATTCAGGTAGCTGAGAAAAATCTAATATTAATTGATACCAAACAAGATAGGTTTATCTCGAAAGATTCAATGGCTAGTCGAAGAAAACGATTTGTTAGGTTTGCTTATAGAGCAAAGAGTAAAATTTAGAGGTTCAAGTATTTAAAAGTGTAACTTTGCAGGGGGTAGTTCGATTTTAAATATTTGCAGATTCGAATTCTGCATAAAATTCTAGACTGATTTGATGTATCGTATGATTAAGAAAATTTATAAGGATGGTCAGAAATCGCTACCAGCAAAAAATCTTAAAATGAGGGTAGCTCCCTGGCGGATGATGCTATCTGAAATATTTCAAGAAATTCAGGTAGCTGAGCAAAATGTAATATTAATTAATACCAAACAAGATATGTTTATCTCGAAAGAAGCAATGGCTAGTCGAAGAAAACGATTTGTTAGGTTTGCTTATAGAGCAAAGAGCAAAATTTAGAGGTTCAAGTCTTTAAAAGTGTAACTTTGCAAAGGGTGGTTCGCTTTTAAATCTGTTTGCAGATTCGGATTCTGCATAAAATTCTAGACTGATTTGATGTATCGCATGGTTAAGAAAATTTATTAGGATATTCAGAAATCGCTACCAGCAAAAAATCATAAAATGAGGGTAGCTCCCTGGGGAAGATGCAATCTAAAAATTCCTAGAAACTCAGATAGCTGAGAAAATTCTAATATTAATTGATTCCAAACAAGATATGTTTATCTCGAAAGATGCAATGGCTAGTCAAAGGAGACTATTTGTTAGGTTTGCTTATAGAGCAAAGAGCAAAATTTAGAGGTTCAAGTCTTTAAAAGTGTAACTTTGCAGGTAGTGGATCGATTTTAAATGTTTGCAGATTCGGATTCTGCATAAAATTCTAGACTGATTTGATGTATCGCATGGTTAAGAAAATTTATAAGAAAGGTCAGAAATCGCTACCAGCAAAAAAATCTTAAAATGAGGGTAGCTCCCTGGGGGATGATGCTATCTGAAAAATTCCTAGAAATTCAGATAGCTGAGAAAAATCTAATATTAATTTATACCAAACAAGATAGGTTTATCTCGAAAGATGCAATGGCTAGTCAAAGAAAACTATTTGTTAGGTTTGCTTATAGAGCAAAGAGCAAAATTTAAAGGTTCAAGTCTTTAAAAGTGTTAAGTTTGCAGTGGTGGTTCTATTGCAAATCAGTTTGCAGATTCAAATTCTGCATAAAATTCTAGACTAATGTGATGTATTGCATGGTTAAGAAAATTTATAAGGATGGTCAGAAATCGCTACCAGCAAAAAATCTCAAAATGAGGGTAACTCCCTGGGGGATGATGCAATCTAAAAAATTCCAAGAAATTCAAGTAGCTGAGAAAATTCTAATAATAATTTATACCAAACAAGATAGGTTTATCTCGAAAGATAAAAAATGGTTAGTTGAAGAAAACTATTTGGTCCAGATGTATGAAGAAATGTGGATGCTGGAAGAAACGTGGGCCCAGAACTGTCAATAACTATCTACTTACAATACTGAATGCAATCAACAAAAATGTATTATAAGCATCTTAAGACTTTTATTTAATAAACTTTTACCCATAACATGAAAATAGGCATAATATTCTGTTGTAAAATAATCGTGGTATAAATATGTAGTCCACCACATTTTAAGTAATTTTGCAGCATCATTATAACAAAAAAGTTTCTGCAGCAGGATTGTAAAATTTTTCTAAACTAAGCAACTACAAACATATCAAACATGATTTGAGAGAAGGTGTTACAGGCAGAAAAGCAACTATGTATTGTTGCGAGCTACTACTAGGCAACCCATCAAACACACAAGCGTTGTAGGCTCTGCATAGTTTTCAGGATACGAGAATTCTTCTAGAAATCAAACACACAAAACGCCGCCGGCACTGTTTATTCTCAATAGACCTGGAAGCTTCGCGTAATTACTAGAGGATGACTCATATCTTTAACTAGGAGTATATATAAGACCGCTAAGAAATGCAAGAGGCAGTCTATACTAGAATGTCGTATATAAATTATAACGTTGTAAAGTAATAGTAGTTTTGAGCTTTTAGAAGCCTAAAAGTGTATAAACATAAATGTTATATGAGCTAAACGTGTCTATTGTACATGCAGCTTGTAGTATACATAAATAGATAGAACTTGGATTGAATAATAGTTGTGTTAGTGTTGTTAATGAACCTATGGTAAAGAAGTTAGTTTAAGAAGATATTAGTGCTTGTAAATTAATTAGTGTAATAGTGCTTCATTGTTAAGTGGACTGAAAACATCTATAAATAAGGCATATACTGTTAATTAGACTTGTGAACAGTGAGTAATAAAGACCATTATTATTACTTGTTTTAAATTAAAGAAACGCGGTAGTAGTAGCCCGTTACACTGGTGTCAGGCTGTGTTGGGTGATTAATTAAGTCTAAAGACATTTGAGTAGTTTGTATATGCCAGTTACAAGAAATCAAAGTAAGATGGAGGCAGAAACTGTAATGAATTTCCTCAAGGATTTTAAATCCGGTATGGAGGAAAGGTCGGCTAAACTAGAATTGACACTTAGTGAAAATGCTGAGAAAATGGAGGAGAGGTCGGCTAAACTAGAATTGACACTTAGTGAAAATGCTGAGAAAATGGAGGAGAGGTCGGCTAAACTGGAAGTGACACTAAATGAAAAGTTTATTGAAAATGCTGCAAAAATAGATGAAAAGTTTACTGAAAACGCTGAGAAAATGGAAAGGTTAAGTGAAAATGCTGCCAAAATGGAAGAAAAGTTGAATGAAAGTACAGCCACGTTAGAACAAAGATTAATGGAAAGTTCCATTGCATTGAAAGAGGATTTCACTGAACAGGTAAAACAGTTGAGCAAAATTGGATAATAAATTGATAAAAATGGAAGAAGATGTGATGAGGCTGCAAGAACAAGTGATTTCACTAACAACGCGACCACTTGAATTACCAAGCCAAGTTGTTAATCAGAACATTCCAGAAATAAGAACCATGGAAAGAAGCGAGTCAATTCCGTCTAAATTTAAAGTAAAACCACCTACATTCGATGGTAAAACACCTTGGCCCACATATTTGAAACAATTTGAAGCTGCTGCAATAGCCAACGGTTGGTGCAACAAAGAGAAGGCTATCTCCTTAATAGTAGCCCTACGGGGGGAGGCTCTTAACATCTTACAAACGATTCCCGATCACCAGAAGAATGATTACGGCCTCTTAACATCAAAGCTTGAGATGAGATATAGAGATGCTCACCTTCAACAGGTTTACCACGCACAAGTTAAGAACCGCTCGCAAAAGACAAGTGAAAGCCTGCAAGAATTCGAAGCTGACATTGCCAGGTTAGTTAGATTGACATACCCAACGGCACCAGACAGCTTCCTCGAACAACTTGCTGTCCAAACATTTGTGGATGGCGTTAAGGATGGCGAAATACAGCAAGCGCTAAGACTAGCACGGCCAAAAATGTTGGATGACGCACTGGCCCATGCACTTGAATTTGAAGCAGCTAAGCAGACATCACACAGGATGGGTCACAAAGTTCGGTCTGCCTTAGAGGAACCTGGTCAAGCTCAGAACAGCATAGATAAAATAGTCAACCGTGTGGCAGAAAGGATGGAACTACAACGACCGCGGCGATTGCGTCTGCGATGCTGGAACTGCGGTGAAGTTGGTCACATACAGAGACGCTGTACTCAACCAAAAAAACAACCGGTTGAGCAGCAGGAAAACTAAAGCAAGTCGACGTAAGGGGGCGAACGTCGACAGCACAACGTCGTAGTGCCCCGGAGATTATCATCCGTGCTGCATCGTCGATGGGGAGTCTGGACAGCATTTATATCGATGGAAGAATTAATGGTAGGGGTGTCCGATTACTCGTGGATACAGGAGCGACAAAACTATTGTGAGACCAGATTTGGTTGGTCGTGGAAAATGCTACCTGTATCGGTGTGTCTTCGAACGGCAAGTGGTGAGAAAATTTGTACTCACGGAGAGACTGCCGTTATGTTGACAATTGGGGACAAATTAATTAATCATCGAGTGTTGGTAGCTGAAATTACAGAAGAAGTGATCTTGGGAATGGATCTCATAAGAGAATATGGGTTTCATGTAAACATGAAAGAAAATGTGCTTCGGATAGATGATGATGAGATTCCATTTCAAGGTAGGAGTAACCAGACGATGCAAGTTCGAATGATTTGCGATATGAAAATACCCGAGAAGGCGGAAATGATAGTAATGGGACGCCCGGATGGTACGCTCCGGGAAGGACAAGTATGCATGATGGAAGCAACTGAATCGGGAATGGGTCAGGAGGGACTTCTGATTGGAAGAACGCTGGTAAAGTCTCGAAATATGGTACCAGTAAGGGTGCTGAACATTAATCCCCATACAGTGACCCTGAGGAAAGGCATGATTGTGGGAAGTTGCATTCCAGTATGTCATATTAAACGTTGTGTGGACGACACGAAAAATAAACCAACCAACGGTTGCTCACAGAAATTGCTGGATATGTTGATACCCTCGTGTCAAGGATTAAATGGCGACCAACTGGGCAAGGTAAAAGAACTGGTCGGACGATATCGAGGTGTGTTTGCACTGGATGATAGTGAGAAAGGAAGGACGAATGTTGTGCAACACAAGATCAATACTGGAGATGCGCAACCGAGAAGACAACACCCCAGGCGGCTTCCTTTGGCAAAACGTAAGGAAGCTGAGCAAATTATCACCGATATGGAAGAACAGGGAGTGATTGAACCCTCGAATAGTCCATAAGCATCCCCGGTAGTGCTTGTCAAGAAAAAGGACGGGTCGACAAGGTTTTGTGTAGACTACCGGCGGCTTAATAATGTGACAAAGAAAGACAGCTATCCTTTGCCCAGAATTGATGACACCTTAGATACTCTATCCGGATCTGTATGGTTTTCGACCTTGGACTTGAAAAGCGGATACTGGCAGGTAGGCTTGGAGCCAAACGATAAAGAAAAGACTGCGTTTACAATTGGAACTGGATTATGGCAGTTCAAGGTCATGCCATTTGGATTATGCAATGCTCCTGCTACTTTTGAACGATTGATGGAGTCGATACTGCGTGGACTGTCTTGGAAGACTTGTCTGGTGTACCTAGACGACGTAATAGTGTTAGGCAGGTCTTTTGAAGAACACCTTAAGAACCTAGAGGAGATATTCCAAAGATTACGGGAGGCAAACCTTACATTGAGCCCCAAGAAGTGTCACCTGTTTGGAAAAGAGGTGAGATACCTGGGACATGTCGTTTCGGAGACCGGAATAAGAGCTGACCCTGACAAAATAAAAACGGTACAAGAGTGGCCTACACCAGCAGATATACACCAACTACGGAGTTTTCTAGGATTGTGCACATATTACCGACGTTTTATACTTGGGTTTGCAAACATTGCCAAACCGTTAACAAAATTAACCGAAGATGGACAAGAATATGATTGGAATGACGACCGCCACAGAGCATTTGAACAACTGAAACGGCTACTGGTTACAGCACCAATTTTGAGTTATCCACGGATGGAGGGGAAATTTGTGTTGGATACCGATGCCAGTAACATAGCTATAGGAGGCGTTCTTTCTCAAGTGCAGGACGGACAAGAAAAAAAAGTTATTGGGTATTTCAGCAAGGTCTTGTCGCGGCCAGAAAGGAACTATTGTGTGACAAGAAGGGAGCTGTTAGCCGTCGTCAAATCCGTAGAGCACTTTTATAAGTACTTATATGGCCGAAAATTCCTGTTGAGAACAGACCATGCTGCACTGAAATGGTTACTGCAGTTTCGAAATCCTGAAGGGCAAGTGGCAAGGTGGATAGAGCGGCTGCAGGAATATGACTTTGACACAGAACATCGTGTAGGAACTAGCCATCGGAATGCAGACGCTCTATCAAGGAGACCTTGTCCGGTGGACTGCAATCATTGCTCCAAGATGCAAGAGAAAATAAGTGTCATCCATAGAATGGCGGTAACCGATGATACTTGGCAACTCGAAAGAATACGAGAAGACCAGGAAAATGACGCCGAATTGGGACGTATTATTGAGTGAAAAAATAGAGGACAACGACCAGCTTGGGAAGAAATTAGTATTTTAAGTAGGAGCCTGAAGGCATACTGGGCACAGTGGGACTCCTTGATGATGGAAAATAGAATCTTGAAACGACGCCTGGAATTTGAAGATGGCACTGAGAGACTTCAAGTGATAGTGCCGAGAAGCAGAGTGCCGGAAGTGTTGCAGCACTTGCACGATGGTATTTCCGGAGGGCACTTTGACGTGAAAAGAACTCTCTAGAGAGTGAGAGAAAGATTCTGTTGGCTGAACTGCAAAGATGATGTGAAGGAGTGGTGCCGGAAATGTGAATTGTGTGCCTCTGCAAATGTCCCAGTCTCAAAACGGAAAGCCCCAATGAGACAGTATAACGTGGGGAACCCGTTTGAGAGGGTAGCCATTGACATAGCTGGCCCGTTTCCTGAATCAGAGAAAGGAAATAAATACATCTTGGTTGCAATGGATTATTTTACCAAATGGCCGGAGGCATATGCTATACCTAACCAAGAAGCCGAGACGGTTGCAGATGTACTAGTGAGGGAGTTGTTTTGTCGCTTTGGAGTTCCGTTGGAATTACACTCTGATCAAGGTCGGAACTTCGAATCAGCATTGTTTCAAAATGTCTGCAAGCATCTTGGAATCAGGAAGACTAGAACCACGCCACTTCATCCCTAGCGGATGGAATGGTTGAAAGAATGAACAGGACGTTAGGGAAGTACCTAGCCAAAGTTGTCTCTAAACATCAACGAGACTGGGACCAATATTTACATTTGTTCCTACTGGCGTACCGATCTTCGGTACATGACAGCACAGGGTACTCGCCCGCTTGCGTAATGCTAGGACGTGAATTGCGGCTACCATGTGATCTTCAGTTTGGATTTAAACCTGGAGAAGAGATCGCAGGTGAAGATTACGTTAGTAAGCTCCGTGAAAGATCAAATAGCATTCACGAAAACGTCCGGAAGAATATCCAGGCAGCAAGCGATCGAATGAAATCACAATATGACACGAGAGCACAAGAAGGTGGTTATCAACCTGGAGATTTGGTGTGGTTGTATAATCCACAGAGAAAACGTGGGTTGTCGCCAAAATTACAAAGACAATGGGAAGGCCCGTACGAAGTGATGAAAAGGATTAATGATGTAGTATACCGGATCAGAAGATCTCCCCGTGGTAAACCGAAAGTGGTACACTTTGACCGTTTAACATCCTACGCTGGCAACAACCAAGAAAACTCGAATGATGAGAATGGTGTTTGACAAGTTATTAATCATGAGCCAAATGTAGATTTTGAGAGCTTTATGGCGACATATGGTGGTTCCGCTAAGGCGAGATTTGGCGTTGTTGTTGAAAAACAGCAAGATCTATTTAGAGCACCAGAAGAGTATTCCCTTGCACATTGCGTAAAAAAAAACTCGCCTCCTGGCCAATGTAGTACCTTCGGGTGGAGCATTGGAAAATCACATGTAATGTAGGAAAAGCTTTGGTTCTTCAAGATAAAAATCGTTATGTTTACTATCTGGTCACCAAAAATTCTTCATGGCAGAGACCTAGTTGTGGACATCTATGGGAGGCTTTGCTAAATCTTAAGACGCAGATGATGGAAAATGGAGTAACGAGACTAGCGGTGCCCAAGCTAGGCTGCGGACTGGATCACTTAGATTGGAGGATAGTCCGAAATATGCTAGAAGTAGTTTTCCAGGGAACCAACGTCCAGGTCCTTGTTTGTTGTTTTCAACCGGTTGCCTACCAAGAACAAGAAAAGAGTGTTGACTGTTATTTCCAACGACGTGGTGGATGCACCAGAGGAGATAGCTGCCGATACCGTCATCAGTCATCGAATTGGCGCCAAAATGTATCTACAGTTACGAGACGTAACGGTTTTAAAGAGGGGGCAGTGTTGCGAGCTACTACTAGGCAACCCATCAAACACACAAGCGCTGTAGGCTCTGCATAGTTTTCAGGATACGAGAATTCTTCTAGAAATCAAACACACAAAACGCCGCCGGCACTGTTTATTCTCAATAGACCTGAAAGCTTCGCGTAATTACTAGAGGATGACTCATATCTTTAACTCAGAGTATATATAAGACCGCTAAGAAATGCAAGAGGCAGTCTATACTAGAATGTCGTATATAAATTATAACGTTGTAAAGTAATAGTAGTTTTGAGCTTTTAGAAGCCTAAAAGTGTATAAACATAAATGTTATATGAGCTAAACGTGTCTATTGTACATGCAGCTTGTAGTATACATAAATAGATAGAACTTGGATTGAATAATAGTTGTGTTAGTGTTGTTAATGAACCTATGGTAAAGAAGTTGGTTTAAGAAGATATTAGTGCTTGTAAATTAATTAGTGTAATAGTGCTTCATTGTTAAGTGGACTGAAAACATCTATAAATAAGGCATATACTGTTTATTAGACTTGTGAACAGTGAGTGGATCATATAGAGGTTTAAAATTTTGCAGAAAGGGTTAAATTAATTTATAATATACTACAAAAAAATTTGGCACTTACCTTTCATAAATATTGTGGCTTAATGACAATTACCAAGGGCGCCAGACAAGTCGAGAATGTCCAAATGTTCGTGCAAAACCTAGAGACTTGTCATCCCAAGGAGGACAATTGTTTTTTTTAATCAATTCCTTACTTTTTTACTACTTATGCAACTTCCATGATAAAAAAATAATAAAAAAACTATTGACTTAATCAACGGCAAACAAAACTATTTAATTAACAGAGCAATAAACGTGAACCTCTTACATTCATTGATTTTAATTTAGAAATTTAATTGGATAGATGAATATGGAATTATGAAAATTTTGCGTACATAAGTAATTCCCAAACACTTGTATATGAACGAAAACTTATATTATAAATCTTACACTAAATTAATCCAACGGTTTATGGCCAAAACGTCCTAACAAATAAATTAACTAAAAATGGGTCATGCTACTTAACTATAAAAACTTACTTATTAAAAATTGTCCATTGTTTGATGGCTTGCCTTCCAATGTAAAACAGCTCTTAAATTGGGGGAGAGAATCTCGCTTGTTGCTCTTATTGTTTGTAATTTATTTAAATAATTGAATGGCACACAAACCCGGCAGGATCTTATTGACAGTATCACTTAACTTGTGCGTCACACGCCTACAAGCTTTTTACTATTACTTTATACCTTGTACCACTATAAATCCGCAAACATACGGGCGTAACCCTCGCAAACTGGAAGAGTTAATTACTCCTTTCCAATTTCACTCTCGTGATATGAAGTGCAATATTATATCTGTGATGCCGGAGAACGCTACTCGCGAACTACGTTTCTTTCTACTTCTTGAACACGGACATCCCCATTGGAAAAAAACTCTCTTTTTGCTAACGCTGTAAGTTATATAGATTAATTCCTACTTTAACCATTATTTACGTCATTTTCTGTTATCCAATGACTGAACAGAACCTCCCACAAAAACAAGATTCTAGAAACCACATCCAACCCCTTTTGAGATGAGGGTCACGGAAGCAATTATTTTTCTAAAGGTTTAAATATGTTGTATCTTCTCAAAATTTTAATTATTGAAATGTGGACCATACCACCCGTTAGCGACAGTAGTCTGCCATTAACAAAAGACCGTTAACCCACTCGAGCCGAAATGGATTTTAAATACAATGGATGTCTCCAGACTACTTAAGATTATTTGCAATCTTTGAACAAATCAAATTGGAAATAGTTTTCGCTATTTATAATGTTTCGTTTTCTATAACCCTTATCAATCAAAGAAATAATTAAGAAAATTAAGCTTTTCAACTAAAAATTGCTTTTCTTTATTTACGTTAAAAGGTACTATTCCATTTTAATTTTATCAGATTCGTCAATCTGTAACCGACCTAAGCTTTAAGAGGGTTATTGTATTTGATTTACAAGGGTAGAGCTTTAAATTATGATGACCTGCCGCTGAAATTTCTAATAGTTTAGCCTTAAGCTATTTGTAAACCTGGTCTTTTATGAGGGATGCTAACTAAAATATGAAGTAATTTATTGTGGAATTTTTGTCTATAAGTTATGCAAGTTACTGAATTTTAATTAATTAATTGATCTGTTTATTAGTTAACATTACAAAATAATGTTACAAAGGGGTATTGTGTAAGTCACTTTTTCAGTCAAAAGTGTTGTCCAATAATTTAGTAATGAATTCTTTAATAAACAAAAGACCCAACACATTAATGCAATACTTCACAAATCTTATCTGGTATAATTAAAAAGCATTAAAAAATTCGTTTTGAATTGTTCCAAAGGTACAAACAAGTATTTACTCGTGAAAAAATACTACTGTCCTAAAAAATTTATTTCGACAAAATAAAACAGCAGATTTAGTGTGAAACATAAACAGGAAGCGACGGTAGGTAGAAAATAAAATATTCTAAAAATCTCAATTAAGCATTATTCTTACAAAGTGTGCTACAAGGACGGTTATCATTCATCTTCCTTGTTCAATAAATGCGTAATAAATGTATCTCACGACATTGGAACTCATCACCCACTTGTTACGTTAATTCGTGGCAGCCACGTTGGGCGCCAAATTTATGGTACGTAACACAAAGAAAGTCAAAGAAATGACCGGGCTCAATCGGAGAGTAGGGGGGGTTGTAGAAAACAGACTGACCTATGATGTATGCGGCGGTAAGGAGTGAGTAACAGTGCCTGCAATAAAAGAAATTAGAATAGCAAACCTGCAATAAAAAAAGATTAGTCCTGCAAACCTGAAATAAAGAAAAAGCATAGCAGCAATGCATAGTCTAAGTTATTCAGTACTTTGTAGAATGTAAAAAAAAGAAACTGTTTGGATAATCTATATAATATAACAACGGTAAAAGCAATACAGAAAAATGTTTAGTACAAAGTGAGGTAATATTGCGGAGTAGCAGAAACGTTTCCTCACACACCAATTAAACATAAATCAGACAAAATGTTTACAAAAGATAAATAGATAAGACACAATTGGTATGAGTAATTCAGTAGTATTGATTTTTCTTTCTTTCTTTTTTTTTCTCTATGTTTTAAAATAGCATGAAAGTCTATTGTAAAAGGTATCAGAACGACAAAGATATGGTAAAGCAATGAATAGATATTTAAAGTAATAACCAGTAGGAAATAGTTCAACTTACAAAAGTCCTTCAGCAACGCTTCCTTGCAACTGAAGTGTGGGATTCAACGATGTCCTGCACTAACGAAGCACTTCACCCTTGACTGTGAGGGTGTTGATGGAATTTCTTACACTTTACACTAATCACACCTACGTATTTCACTGGTGTTAACAGCAGACATTATCACGCGTCGGAACTATGTAGCCTTGATAAATTTCTTGGTAATTCTATTTCCTAAGACAATAATTTCGAAATATTCTGTAGCACTAGTTTAATTTCAACTGGGACCAAATGTATATTATTTTCATAAACATCCAAAACGCAGTGAGAAACTTCAACCAATACCTTTGTAAGCCGGTAATCTGTTATATTTCGCAAATAACGAAATTTGCGCAAGTAATAATCTATTTTAGATTCTTTGTTGTCAGAAAATTCAGAAACTACAGTATCACTGTATTTAAATAATCCAAAGTATGCGCTACTCTGAGAAGATAAGGACCGCGAAACTAGATCGCACACACAGTTTAAATATCAAAAGACAAAACAACTAAAAAGAACCATAACGGGTAAAGCACGTGTATCACTAAAGCAAGTCCGTCAAATGTTCCTTAAAACATTTATCTCACAAGAAAAACAACTAAAAACAATTAGGAAGACACGCGTAATCACTAAGTGCGTCCGTCAATGTTCCGTAAACAACGCACGACAAGTCCTACTACTTTTATTTCCAACAGAAAACCAACAAAAAAAAACAATTAGTAAAGCAACGCGAGTTAAAGTTCGGGCCTTTGGAGCTGGTTTTTTAAAAAAACTTCGACACTTTAACAATTTTAATTTAATATAATTTGTACATAGTAACTTTATAAAAAAATTAATTGTACTGGTGAGTAGCCTAGGTAGACAACAATGCAAAAGCTGTAAACTCAAGACTGACTGCCGGGCATTGAGCTCCCGGGCTTTTTATAATAACCTGCCCCTCACACGGCTTGTGGGAACTTGCAGATCTCATGTCTGCTTTACACTTTGTTACAATGTATCAATCTTAATTCTAAGTAATTGCGGTCTGTTGACCGCCTGTGACCTGCCACCTGCAGTATCACTGCCCTCACGGATGCAAAGTTGCATGTCCGTTCTCATGAACTGTTGATAACCTCTCTGGGTTATCCTTGTGTTACAATGTTGCATTGAACTTATACTTTTACTTAATAATTTCTAATAATTCCTATTAGATTCAATATATCAATATATATAGGTAATTGGGGGATACATAACTCCTCCACCGTAAATGAAAAATTAAGGTTTTCTTAATTTTAAATACATAAAATTCATTATTCAAATTCATTTAAAATTCATTGTTTCTAAGGGTATACTTATTGTTTCCTTTTTTCTCTTTGTTTCCTTAAATCTAGAACTGTTTCCTTCATTCTTATATCTAAGGTACATTTTGTAAAATACATATATAATTACAAAAATTATTAAAATGATCAATACAATTGTCCAAACACTTATATTATTATAATGTAACTTTGGCGTTTTGAGTTCACTTAATTGTTCTTTATAACTTTCCACTAATTTCACGGCGTGGTTAAGATCGTCTAAGTCTAGATGCTCTAGCTTCATAGGTTTCTTGATTAATTCTTCGTCTTCTTGTTGTATCTTGAACTATAGTTCCGGTAGGTTTGCAAGTTTCTTTGTTGCTATGGGATCTTGGTAAACTCTGATTACTTCATCTTTCAATTTCACATAACAATCTTCTTTGAGGGTAATTAGTTTGCTTCCGATTAATGCTTGGTTATTTTCATCTTGGTTGCAGTGGATGGTTGCTATTACTTCTGTTGGGAAAATGGCTATCCATTTGTTATCTGTAACTTTTTGAATTTTCATATTAGTTATTTGCACTTGTTTGGTTTCACAGTTTTCGTAATGATTTGAGAATTTTAATAGTTGTACTTCACAAGGGCTGTCTTCTTGAATGGTTGTTGTCGTCATCGATTGACATAAATATTGGTTTGGTGTTACTTCAGTACATTTTTCATTTGTATAACCATATCTCAGTTCATTTAGGGATAGGAATTTGGTTTTGGGTATGATTACTTGGTATGTGCTAGTAACTTTCGTTGGAAAAGCAAATAAATGATAATATTAATAATTGTTACTTTCTACTATCGGGATTTCTATTAAAAATATTATTTCGTTATTCTTAATGTAGCCTTTTACTATAGCTATCTTTTCAAATATTAGAATGTTCGATTCTGTTACATCAAAAGGTAATTTACTGTTAATTATAAATGATCTAATTCTTATTAATTCGTTTAATAAATCGGTTGGTTCAATAATACTAGAGTGTAGGGTATTTAATTTTGTAAATGTTAATTGGGTTTTGCATACTGCCTAATTTAATTGGTAGTATACTGGGGTTTGTTTTTTATATCTTCTATTATTACTTGGTTGTCCGTTCTACCTGGGTGGAGGTTGACGGTAAGGGTGATGACTGTCCATCTGAAATTACAGGGTGTCTTAGGTTTTTCAAATGAATGTATTTTGTTATTTTACCGTTGTCTACTACTGCTATGTTTTTATCTGATATTTTCTTAATTTTAAATGGTCCTAAATTTCTGGGTGCTGTTTTATGTCGCTTGCTTTGAAAGTTTTTCTCATACACGGTTTGTCCTATTGAAAATTTATTTGAGTCGGTATTTTTATTTCGGGTTGTGGTGATACGTTCCTTATCGTTTTCTAATTTATCTTTTACTTTGTCATAAGTTATTTTTAGTTTTGTTTGTGATCTTTCGCATATTGTTGATATACTTCTTTATTGTAGTGTATGTCATAGGGATTTCGTGAATCTGAATGTCCTAAGGTTAATTCTAAGGGTGTAAAATTTGTTGATGAGTGAATTGTGTTATTATAGGCGATTAGTGCGTATGACATTAAATTGGTTATATGTTCCTTTTTATAATTTATTCTTAATAATCGAATTTGTTCTAACAGGGTTAAATGTAATCGTTCGATTAGTCCGTTTGATTCAGGGTGATTTTCCGTTATGAAATGAATTTTTATTTTGTGGAGTTCTAAAGTGTATTGTATTGTCTCGTTTTTAAATTCGCTACCATTGTCTAAAGTGATTGATTCGGGTGTTCCGTAAAATGTGAAATATTGTAAAAATCCTTGGGTCACGTCAATGCTATTTTTGGATGTGATTGGTATTGCTTGGCCTATGTTTGTAAATGCGTCTACAATTGTTAGATAGTTTTGCGCTTCTACTACTAAAGTATCGGCATGTAGTTTTTGAAATGGTTTGTCGGGTGTTTTGGTTAACATTAAGGGTATCTTTGGGGGTTTCCTATCGTATTTCGCTTTGTCACATAATTCGCATTGGTTAATGAAATCTGTGGTCAAGTCTTTCATGTCTTTAAAATAATAACGTCTTATGAGTTGTTTTATTGTTTCGTTAATTCCACGATGGTTGGTTTTTCCTTCGTCTTGATTTCTGATTACATCGTTTATTTCGTCAGGGTCGTCTAGTGTTATTAGTTTTCTAGCACATCTGATGAGTTCAGGTCCAGAGTTATTGAATAATTTAATGTATAATTCTGAAAATCTTTGGTATAAATGTTCGGTGTTGAAATAAAAATAAAATCGTTTTTTCTCGGGGGTGTATTCTTTTAGAATTTTAATTATTTGTTCCTCATTGTCATCTTTAGTTATTTGAATTTGGTATATCTTTTTGTTATCTACTTTTGTATATTTTACTGGATTGGGGTTATTTAAAACTTCTGTTATTATAAATTGGTTGGGTTTCATATCGATTGTTTCGTTTAAAATTTTAATCGCGTTTTTTGGTTCTCCGTTTTGTGTCGAATGTATTGTGTCGATCTCGTCTGGATCTTCCCTTATTTCTGCTTCGTCTACGTTTCCTATAATGGATTCCGTTTCTAATGCATTGAGTTGGATTCTGCTTAAAGCGTCTGCGTTGTTGTTATAGATTCCTTTTTTGTATATAATTTCGTAATCGTATTCTTCGAGTCTGATTCTCCATCGTTGTAATTTTGAAAGCGGTTCTTTCAGTTTGCATAATCATACTAGTGGTCTATGATCGGTGTATATGTAAAATTTTCTTCCGTATAAATAAGGTCTAAACTATTTTGTTGCCCAAATTATGGCTAATAATTCTTTTTCTATGGTACTATATTTTTGTTCGGTTTCATTCAGGGTTCTGGATGCGTAGCTGATAGGTTTATCGCTACCTACTTTTCCTTGGCTCAATACTGCGCCTAATGCTACATTCGATGCGTCTGTCGTCAGTATAAATGGTTTTGTAAAGTCTGGGTATTCTAATACAGGGTGATTCGTTAATATGTTTTAATTTTGTCTACGGCTTTAATAAATTCCGGGTGTGTTCAATTTTGTTTCCCTTTTTTAAACAGTTTGTCAGGGGTTTGGTTATCTGGGCGTAACCTTTAATGAATTTGCGATAGTAACCACTAAGTCCTAGAAATCCTTTAATTTCTTTGGTTGTCTTTGGTAATGGGTAATTTAGAACTGCATTTGTTTTGTCTGGATTTGGCATTACTCCTAGGGTGTTATTACATGTCCTAAAATGATACTTCTTTTGTAAAATTCACTTTTGTCTAATTGTACTTTAAAATGTGCTTGTCTAAGTCTTTCGAATACTTCTTTCAATCTTTCTATGTGTTCTACCAATGATGTAGAATAAACTATGATGTCATCAAGGTATACAAGGCATTTTTCATTGTGTATTCCTCGTAGTATATTGTCCATGACTCTCTGGAAAGTAGCGGGTGCGTTCTTTAATCCAAATGACATTCGTTTGTACTCGTAATGTCCTCTAGGTGTGCTGAAGGCTGTTTTTGATATGTCTTTTTCTTCCATCTCTACCTGATGGTATCCTGATGCTAGGTCTAATGTTGTAAAATATTGGCATTTGCCTAATTTGTTTAAAATTTCGGTTATATTTGGTAGTGGATATTTGTCATCTACCGTTTTTTCATTTAACTTTCTATAGTCTATTACCATTCTGTACTTTCTCTTTCCGGTTGCGTCTAATTTCTTAGGTACTATTAACACGGGGCTGCTCCATGGTGAATTGGAGTGCTGGATTATGTCTTGGTCTAATAAGTCTGCTACTTGTCTGCCAGCTTCTTCTTGGCTTGCATGAGGTAGTCTATATGCTTTTGTAAAGATTGGTTTGTCGTCTGTTAACTCGATATTATGTTTTACTGTGTTGGTGAATGTTAATGGTATTCCTTCGCAATGGAATATGTCTCGGTATTCAAAACATAAGTTTTTAATTGCTCTTTCTTCTTCTTGATTGATATCGGCATTGAAGCGGATGTTAGTTAAATTTTCTCTTAACATTTCGTCATGTTCTATTGGGTTGTAATCGTTTTCTAGATTTTCGTCTATTTCCATTTCGTTAAAATTTAGTTCTTCTACGTTAATTGGGTCTGTCAGTGATAATTCTACGGGATAGTCGTTTGAATTTAATATTGTTGTGGTTGCATAATTATCTTTTATTTGTACTAAGGCAGTTGGGGTTTCTACTCCTTGTTGAAATGTCATATGATTTATTATTCCTAAATTTTTGTTAGATTTTACTGGGATTTTTATTTTTCTTTCCGTTCGAGGTTCTATAGTGTATTTTTGTTCAATATGTGTGTTTTGAAATTTAATTGGGATTTTTCCGTATTTTGTCCTTAATAAGCGATTTTTAATGTCAATGTTGGCTCCTAATTTTCTTAGAAGGTCCATTCCGATTAATCCGTCATATTTGTCGTTAAATTCGAATACACAAAATTTATGTTTCATTTTAACATTAAATGTTCTCGGTAAGGGTATATTGGCTACGAATTGGTGTAGTGTCGTTTGATGAGCTGTTTTAATTTTAAATGGTTCTCTTTCTACATAATCTAAATAATGTTTTTGTACGGTTCTGGGGCTAATTAATGTTTTTGATGATCCAGTGTCGATTAATAGTTTGAATTTGGCGTGGGGTATTTCTATGTATGGTAATACTAAGTGATTTATGTTATTTAAGTTTATTAAGTTTGGTTGTCTATGAATGGGTCCATTTGAAAATTTGAATTCGAGTTTTCGTCGTCGTACTCCTCGTAAGTTTCGTATTGGTCGTCACGTTCGTAAGTTTCTGCATGGTTTGATTCAATGTTCGTAGGTGTCTCAATGTAATTATTCTGGTCAGTGTCAAATTTTTCTATTTCTTGATGGAATAATTCTTCTGATGTAAAATTACGTTTCTGATGAGGGTTTGGTCGGATATGTGTTATCTTTGTATGTTGTCTGGTGTTACCAGATGAGGTATCCATTGGTGTTGGTTTATAATAATTATTAGGGTTATGATTTTGGGAAATTTTTAAAAAAATTTTTTTTTTTTTTTAATTAAGCTTTATTTCGCTATTTGTATTGTTATTTTCGCTTCGGATTTACTAATTTTCCGTTTGGGTTGTAAAATTTCAAATTTTGTAGAAATTGGGGTTGTTTTTGCTATTTATAGCGTTAATTATGCTTGGGATGTATTAATTTTTCTTTTGGATTGAATAATTTTGAATTTTGTAGAGATTGAGATTTATTTTGCTATTTTTCAGCGTTATTTTTGGTCAGGATTTGTTAATTTTCAGTTTAGATTGGGTAAGTAAAAAATTTGGTAAAAATTGAGATTAATTTCGTACTTGTAATATTAATTTTGATTTGAATTTATTAATTTTAAGTTTAGACTGCGTCTGGTTATTTTTAGAATCTTAGTCGCTGTTACTTGTGCTCAGTTACACAGTGCGGTGATGTACTCGTGAGATTTGTATTCAATAACGTTGAATTAATTACTGTAGTCTTGGATTTGCTTGTTTTTATGCAGCTTTTAATTTGTCTTGAGTTTCTGCTTCTTAAGGAATCTGAAATGGATGGGTTTATTCTCGCTTAGCGTTGTTTTAGTTAAATTCTGTTAATACTCTTTCCGTGGGTTTTACTGAGTTGCGTAAACGTACAGTTCGTCTGTCTTGTGTTCTAATTATAACTTAAGGTTAATTACTCCTGCACTTTATGGTTGAAATTGAATACTTAAGTTGTAATCTTTGTTATTTAGTCACGTACGTTGAGGTAATTGCACTTACAGGTGTTAATAGGAATCAAACACTTCACTTTGGTACTCGCTAATGCTTGCATAAAGTGTTTCGTCTATTTATTTTTAGATATCTCGGTGATGACTTGTAATTGAATCTCCCGTAATGTAAGTTTTCAGGTTACAATTATGAGCGTATGATAACGTTTAGCGTTATTCTGTATTCGTATTGGAATAATGCACTTTATAAATGCTGATTAATTTTTAATTGAAAAACGTTTAGATTTTATACCGTGTTTGTTGCAATTGTACACGCTTTTATGGATTAATTACTTGTAGGTATTAATGCAAAAAAACTGCGTTGCTTTTATTTATTCCGTGATGGATTTAATACTTATGATGCGAATTGCGTTGTTGAAAGTTAAACTTTAGTACTGTGCAAAGATTCTGAAAGCGATTCTCTGAGGTTTTAATTGTATAATAAAGGATGCTTTCTTCGCGTATTTTGCTAATCTTAGGTGGTTTTAAGTTACCGTAGCAGAGTGTTTTGCTAGAATTTATATGGTCAATGGTTTAAATAATCGTTTTTGTGATTGCTTTAAAGGATTAGCTTTAGCTTTGAAATTAATTTTGCGTTCTGTGTTTTTATTTTACCGGATTGAAAACGTGCTTTTGAATCGCGCTAGTTATTTGGTGTTTAGTGAATGTGCGCCCGTTATTTTTTGGATTATTTTCGTTCTAATAATTGTGGTAAGAATCTCTTAATATCAATTCTCATTTACTTTTTAAAAGAAAATCTCTTTTACATTCAAGTCTCATTTGCTTTTTAAAAAAAAATATCTCTTTAACATTCGTCTCATAGGTTAATACTTTCTTAAAATAAGGTCTCGTTTTTTTTGGAAATAATTCACTTTGTAATTATTTTCAAAACAATATTCATAAAAATAAAATTCATAAGACAATAATAATAAATGGTAATCAATAATTAAAATACTAGCATATATCAATTGTAGTTTCTGGTTAAAAAAAAAGGTATGGAAATGAACTTACATTAATTTCATCTGTTTCTTTGGTGGGCTCGATCGATGCTGTATCTTGTCCACCTTGGTTTGTTTGTTGGCTTTAGACGATTCTTGTTCTGCGTCCAACTTGGTTTGTTGCTGGATTTAGACTATGCTTGTTCTTCCTCCAACTTGGTTTGGGTTCTGCCAAAATTTCGAATTAAAATTCTTGGTCACCAATCTTCCGATTTTTGGATTCTCAGTGCCCTTTTGACATCCGTTACGACTGCGCCAATTAAAGTTCGGGCCTTTGGAGCTGGTTTTTTAAAAAAACTTCGACACTTTAACAATTTTAATTTAATATAATTTGTACATAGTAACTTTATAAAAAATTAATTGTACTGGTGAGTAGCCTAGGTAGACAACAATGCAAAAGCTGTAAACTCAAGACTGACTGCCGGGCATTGAGCTCCCGGGCTTTTATAATAACCTGCCCCTCACACGGCTTGTGGAACTTGCAGATCTCATGTCTGCTTTACACTTTGTTACAATGTATCAATCTTAATTCTAAGTAATTGCGGTCTGTTGACCGCCTGTGACCTGCCACCTGCAGTATCACTGCCCTCACGGATGCAAAGTTGCATGTCCGTTCTCATGAACTGTTGATAACCTCTCTGGGTTATCCTTGTGTTACAATGTTGCATTGAACTTATACTTTTACTTAATAATTTCTAATAATTCCTATTAGATTCAATATATCAATATATATAGGTAATTGGGGGATACATAACTCGTGTATCACTAAAACCGTCCGTCGATTTTCCGTAAACAAGCACGTGTGGTCGAGTAAAACACGTTCGCCTATAAAGCATCTTTCCTTCAATCGCCATCAGAACTACACTGCTTACAGTTAATAAACAACTTTTACTTCACAAGAAAGACAACTAAAAACACAATTCGAGAATTTATACTGCATTAATTCTCACTATTTTTAAAGCAACAAGGAAACAGTACTTTTCACGTAATTAATATCTAGGAACCAAGAACAAACTACAACTCTCCATCTGTTTACATTCAATCCTTGTTATTACAACCTCTTATCGATAACTAGAAAATCAATAATATCCACTCATTATAATACGACGCATTCACCTAAGGATGTGTTTCAATCTCGATCACCTAACCACACTATCGACTTGTAGAGAGTGAAAGTCGATAATCGCGTAATATAATATAAAGGGATTATTCGCAAACGAGTTAATAAATATAAAACATAGAGATAGTAGTTGCAGAAATGCATTTACGAATTGAGTATAGAGTAAAATGTTAAACTATTAAAAATGCACGTTACAAATTTCCCCCTAGCAAAATAAAGACGTCGGGGGTGAAAGAAAAAAAACGACAGACAAGGAACCAAACAAAAAAAAATTATTTTTATCCGGTTCGAAGGACCAATACCAGTATAAGAAAAGGAACATTTTTTTTTTCAAAAGCAGACAAAGTCATCTATCGTAACCAACAATGACATAACAGGTAAAGAAAGCATCAAGTAAACACCCAATGAGGATTAAAGGTCTTAGCTACTTTCAAAATCGTCAAAAGACGAATGTCTCCAAAAGGGACATTTCTATTCTCCACCTCAAAGAAAAGTTTTGGCTTCCCGCGGAGAAACCAAGAGGAAAGAAAAACGAGGAAGAAAACTCGTAGCAAACCAACTAGACGACACAACTGTCAACCTCAAGTGTGCAGTAAAGAAAGAACCAAGACAAAGCAAAGGACAAAGGCAAGCTAGTACACAATCTAGAATACTTCCAACTGAGGTAACACAGATTCGTATGAAACGATTACTTAAGCAAAGTATGGCTAACAGACCTACAAAAGCGACCAAGTCGAAATACCTAAAGGCAAAGAAAATAGATCTGAGGCCTACCTCAGGGAATGGATCTAGAAAGCGACTATAATAGTCAAATAGTGAACAAATGGTAGAACTAGCCAAAAGAAAAAGTCACGGGATGGGCTAGCTACAAAATATAAATAGGAATACGAAATGGGCGCCAGTGTTTTCGGACACAAGCTTATCAGAGAAAACACAAGACCAATAAGCCAAAAAAAAAATTACAAGTCATTAGGGATAACGACACGTAGGGGTCAAAATAGAATCGACCGTAGGGAGCCCTTTAGGATCCGGAGGTTCAGAATCAAAATGTCGGACAAAACTAAGAGTAAAGAAATCCACAGGGAAAGATAGGTAAGCAGTAGCAATCGGAGAGGACCAAGGTGTAAAGGCATAAACGCTGCCAAAGTCGTCAAAGGACGGATGTCGCTTTAGAAAAGAAACAGCACAGTTTCCAACCTCAAGAAATTGGTTTCGCGCGCGCAGTAACCAAAAGAAAAGAAAAGTAGCGAGGAAGGAAACCAACAGCAATAGCCAACATAAGACACAAGTGTCAAGCCTCAAGTAAGCTAGGAAACGGAAAACTGGAAAAAGTAACGAAAGGCTTCAACTGTGGTATCAAGAAGGAAAAAAAAAGTCGTATAATACAACCAGATCTAGATCGGGGACATTAGGATTATATTTAAGTGAGGTAGCGAAAGTGACGTGAAGAAAAGAAAAAAAAAAAAGGTGGTATACAGAAAACTTGGGCGCCAGTGTTTTCCAGAACCAAATTACCAGCGAAAACACAACTCTGATAATTCACACAAAAAAAAATTACAATCAAGGAATTTCTATATAGCAAAGGTAAAAGATTCAAGACTACACCACAAAAAAAAAATTAGAGCCAGCCTATATATGCAGAAAAGAAAATCGAACCGATACACCAAAAAAAAATCAAGGCCAAAAAAATCAAGGTCATAAAAAGAAATTTAGAAAATCAAGAGCAAATCAAAAAAATCAGGCCCCTCAAAAAAAGTCGAGCCCCACAAAAAAAAAGTCGAGCCCCACGTTGGGCGCCAAATTTCTGTTACGTTAATTCGTGGCAGCCACGTTGGACGCCAAATTTATGCTACGTAACACAAAGAAAGTCAAAGAAATGACCGGGCTCAATCGGAGAGTAGGGGGGGTTGTAGAAAGCAGCCTAACCTATGATGTATGCGACGGTAAGGAGTTAGTAACAGTACCTGCAATAAAAGAAATTAGAAGAGCAAACCTGCAATAAAAAAAGATTAGTCCTGCAAACCTGAAATAAAGAAAAAGCATAGCAGCAATGCATAGTCTAAGTTATTCAGTACTTTGTAGAATGTAAAAAAAAGAAACTGTTTGGATAATCTATATAATATAACAACGGTAAAAGCAATACAGAAAAATGTTTAGTATAAGGTGATGTAATATTGGGGAGTAGCAGAAACGTTTCCTCACACACCAATTAAACATAAATCAGACAAAATGTTTACAAAAGATAAATAGATAAGACACAATTGGTATGAGTAATTCAGTAGTATTGATTGTTCTTTCTTTCTTTTTTTTTCTTATGTTTTAAAATAGCATGCAAGTCTATTGTAAAAGGTATCAGAACGACAAAGATATGGTAAAGCAACGAATAGATATTTAAAGTAATAACCAGTAGGAAATAGTTCAACTTACAAAAGTCCTTCAGCAACGCTTCCTTGCAACTGAAGTGTGGGATTCAACGATGTCCTGCACTAACGAAGCACTTCACCCTTGACTGTGAGGGTGTTGATGAAATTTCTTACACTTTACACTAATCACACCTACGTATTTCACTGGTGTTAACAGCAGACATTATCACGCGTCGGAACTATGTAGCCTTGATAAATTTCTTGGTAATTCTATTTCCTAAGACAATAATTTCGAAATATTCTGTAGCACTAGTTTAAGTTCAACTGGGACCAAATGTATATTATTTTCATAAACATCCAAAAAGCAGTGAGAAACTTCAACCAATACCTTTGTAAGCCGGTAATCTGTTATATTTCGCAAATAACAAAATTTGCGCAAGTAATGATCTATTTTAGATTCTTTGTTGTTAGAAAATTCAGAAACTACAGTATCACTGTATTTAAATAATCCAAAGTATGCGCTACTCTGAGAAGATAAGGACCGCGAAACTAGATCGCACACACAGTTTAAATATCAAAAGACAAAACAACTAAAAAGAACCATAACGGGTAAAGCACGTGTATCACTAAAGCAAGTCCGTCAAATGTTCCTTAAAACATTTATCTCACAAGAAAAACAACTAAAAACAATTAGGAAGACACGCGTAATCACTAAGAGCGTCCGTCAATGTTCCGTAAACAACGCATGACAAGTCCTACTACTTTTATTTCCAACAGAAAAGCAACAAAAAAAAACAATTAGTAAAGCAACGCGTATCACTAAAACCGTCCGTCGATTTTCTGTAAACAAGCACGTGCGGTCGAGTAAAACACGTTCGCCTATAAAGCATCTTTCCTTCAATCGCCATCAGAACTACACTGCTTACAGTTAATAAACAACTTTTACTTCACAAGAAAGACAACTAAAAACACAATTCGAGAATTTATACTGCATTAATTCTCACTATTTTTAAAGCAACAAGGAAACAGTACTTTTCACGTAATTAATATCTAGGAACCAAGAACAAACTACAACTCTCCATCTGTTTACATTCAATCCTTGTTATTATAACTCTCATCGATAACTAGAAAATCAATAATATCCACTCATTATAATACGACGCATTCACCTAAGGATGTGTTTCAATTTCGATCACCTAACCACACTATCGACTTGTAGAGAGTGAAAGTCGATAATCGCGTAATATAATATAAAGGGATTATTCGCAAACGAGTTAATAAATATAAAACATAGAGATAGTAGTTGCAGAAATGCATTTACGAATTGAGTATAGAGTAAAATGTTAAACTATTAAAAATGCACGTTACAAATTACCCACAGTTGGTTGTTGCTAGTGGTGTTTTGCTAAGCTGATGATATTCTTAGCTACAATAATCTGCAAATATTGTTAGTAGTCATGCGGTATATAATTTTAAGACCTTGTTAAATTTTTCATGTATTTATGAATGCTGCTAATTTTTATAATTACTAATGTGTTAAATGGATAAAGGATGTTGATAGGTATTTATTAAATAAGAAATTAAATTTATTTAGTTCAAGGTGATTATTCTCGTTAGGGGTAAATGCGTTTGAATTATTCCTGAAATTAAATTGGTACGAGTACCCCTGACAAAAATTTTTTTAGATAATAGAATTATAAAATTAGTTTTTAGTAATACTCGCTTCATCAAGCATAACATTTCCAAACATAAACCGTATAAGTCAGTTGGTCCCACATTATTTTTATTCAATCAAACAAAAAATTTATAATGCTTCTATTGCTATTCCAAAGTCCTGTAATAAATTAAAATAATAATTAAAAAAAAATTCTTTTAATATATGTCCGTTCTGTAATGTGCATTTTCGAAATTGTGAGAAGTTGATTTACATACTTCGCATGAAGCCTGATATTAAGATCTACAGTACAATCAATCTGTTAGTATGTATTTTAGAAGGAAGCAATCACATTGAGTGTGGTAGGCAGCTCCGATTAAGCAGTAAAGTACACTCGATGTAAGATATGTGTATGCAACCTGCAAAGCTTCATGTTTTAATGACACAATATATTATGGAGTATACATACATTGAAATCTTTTATTAAGGCATCATAAACACACCCGAGGAAAATAAATAAATACTCCAAAGGAGCTTCCTTTTTATACATAAATGAAAATTGCTATGTGTAGATATTGCATAAAACAACACTGAAACTCGACTTGAAAGCCTTTTCGGTCTAAAACAATGGTGGAAATATTTATAAATTGTGGCATTCCATGTAAAAAAAAACATAATTTTACAACATTCTAGAGTACAGGATAGGGTGCACACAAAATGCCAAAAGTATAGTGCAACCAGAGCATACACTGTATATGCACGCACACACACACACACACACATGCATACATGTACACATGCACATGCATGCATGCATGCATGCACACACACACACTCACATGAATGTATGCACACACTCACACATTTACAGAAATGCATACACCTACTCTGCCACCCCCACCTGTCACACACATACATTGATGCTTACTTATGGCATTTCATACCTACACATATTACACACATAACTGCTTATGTAGACACTTGTATACAACAATGTGTGTATGTTCTTACATGTATGCATGTCTATAGTTGTATATCTATGTATGAGCATACATGTATATGTGTGTACGTCCATAGATTTTGCATGTATACATATCTTCATACCTAGATTCATTCTGGCCATTATAAACCCACCTTGGTAGAATTTACAAATTTCTCAGTTTTCTAAAGCAGTCATAGTCCATTTTGCATATTAAGTTTCATGCACTTTATTTGGGTGATTTTAGATACCACCAAATGTATACAGTTAATTGTGATATAATGTCTCTGTTTCCAAAACTATATTATAGAGAAATAGTTATAAATATTACCATTATTGCAACATAAATTCAATTGCGCAATAATTTTAAGAGGAGATTTTATTCAAATTTGTGATGCACACTTGAGTAGGCTCTAATTCCCCATCAGATATAAAGCACTCATAGTTACTCGAGTTGACGTATGTCAATTTCAGATTTAAAGTTAAATACGAAATTAGCTTTATAAATGACCAACATAATATTTCATCTAAAATGAACAAATATTTGAGAATTTTTTTTCCATCATTTAAATAACCACACAAAGATATTAACTTTATCTTAAAAATTTGAAGATGAAATCCTTTGAAATCATCTGTGACATCTCCTAGTCAAGCAGGTGGTTAGGTCTTATGCTAGTTCTAATAAAGATAAAATACATATAGTTAAACAAAATCTTCGTTAAGCTAGATATCCTTCTGAACGAGTTCCAAAAATATACTATGTTTTATATTTTGGCGTGTTTAGTAAAATGTTCTGGAAAAGAAACTAAAGGTAGTTTAAAAATTTATTATTGTGTATAAAAAGTATCACAGTTGTAATAACACCAAAATTTGATCAAAATGTGTTAAGAAATATAAAAACTGAATTAACTTCCAAAATGAATAATTTTTTGATTTGTGTCACTTGGAAATTTTGAAGATCTTTTTAATATTTAATGAACTAAAATGTAACATTTTAGAAAGCTGGTTATGGAGTATAGAATTTAATCTTACATGAACATTGTTAATTATTTTTTAGACGGAAGTATTTTGTGCGATAATAAAATTTAAGGTTATTTATTAAAATATTGTTATCCGATTCTTGTATTATCACCTGCCATGGATCCGTACCTTTATCAACATCTTTAGATGGAAGTAGCTCTGTATAAGTAGGCTGAAAAATCTCATCATCGTCAGAACACTGCAATCGTAAAAACCAATCTCGCTGGACTTTTATTCTTTGTCTTATTTTGTCTAACTGGAAAGAAAATTATTTATATAGTTATAGCAAAACGATGTTAATGTTTGTAAATTCAGAGCATTACATGCTTACAGTTTGTTTTGTTGATCCTATAATAGGAAAAACCGTTGGTTCCACATTTGCTTCATCGAAATATATAACATGGCCATCATGAACAATCAAATAAGGTTCATATTCCTTTTCTATCGGGACAGCATTTTGAGCTACATTATTATTCTTCGATAAACGTTTGTTATCATCATTGTTACAATGCGATTGTAGAAACCAATTCCTCTGAGCTTTTACTTTTTGTTTAATTTTTCGTAGCTAGAAAGAAAAATTATTTATAATGTATTAGCTAAATGACTTATTTGTTTGTAAATATACTATGTTCTATGTTCTGGTGTTTAGTTAATAGTTCTTGTAAAGAAACTAAAGATAGCTTAAAATTTTATTATTGTGTATAAAAAGTATCACAGTTGTAATAACACCAAAATTTGATCGAAATGTGTTAAGAAATATAAAACAAAATTAACTTTCAAAGTGAATAATTTTTAGATTTGTGTCACTTGGAAATTATAAAGCTCCTTTTAATATTTAATGAACTAAAATGTAACATTTTATAAAGCTGGTTATGGAGTATAGAATTTAATCTTGCACTAACATTGTTAATTATTTTTTTAAACAGAAGTATTTTGTGCGATAATAAAATTAAGATTATTTATATACTTATATACTTACAGTTTGTTTCGTTGTTCCTGTAACACGAATAAGTGGTGGTTCCACAGCTCCTTCCTCCAAATACATAAAATTGCCATCACGGACAACCAAAAAATGTTCATATTCCTCTTCTGTTGGGGACTGATTTTGTTCTACATTATTATTCTTCAATATACGTTGGTTTGTCATTTTGGTATGATCGAATATAATTTTCTGATTCGTTTTAGAAGCATTTAAGGAATGTTTGATTTTCATTCTTTCAGCATCCGATATACGGTTTTTATCCATTGTGAAATTATGATGTAAATCTATAATCAAATAACATTACTTAATATTTAACAACACATTTCAGATGCAATTTGGGTTTACAACAACGAAAAAGAGAACTCCCTAATTTACGCATTTCATTGGAAATTATATCTATATACCTATTTCACAAAACATACCTGGTAATGTTAAAATTGAAAACTCCTTTCAATTAAAAGTAAAATTTCTACTATTAACTCAAAAAAATCAAATTAAGGCAAATTATTACAACTGCACTAGGAACTGTAATAAAAAATTCTGAACGGCCATATTGAAAACATGGTGGTTAGAACCACAGCTTCGAATATCTATTAAATACCCGTCAAAATGTGTTTAATATTTTATTAACCAAATATTTCCAGTTTAGCCTATCAGAATCTTAAGTTCAAAATAAAAATTTAATTTCAATGTTTTTAAAAACTTGTGCTGTATTTTATTTAATTTATAAATTAACCAATTAAAGCTAAATTTATTTGTTTACGTATACGATCGAATATCCGGCTTATTTTAAAAATAATCTTTTTCTCTTTTAATGTTAAACATTGTAAAGTAAACTAAACTACAAGGTTCCTGTTAGCATCTTTTATTTATACTAAAAAATTATATCAACTTGAAAAGCTAATCTGCAATTATATAAATTTCGGTCTACTCCTGATCTTAAATTAAATATCCGTGTAGAGTTTTTCAAACACTACAAGAATTATTAATTATACCTTTATCTACTATCCATCTTTTCAATTTACGTCATAATACTAATGTACGATGCTTACTAGGAAATTGAATTCAACTATTTAAAATTCAATTAAAATTCACGTTAAGGTTAGTTGTCTAAAGCATTTAAAAAAATGTTTCCATATTAAAAGGGTGTGGTTCCTAAGTACTTCTGAAAATTGATATATTTGGGCTACTCGAATGTACGAGCACCCAGTTGTTACACATGTAAGCACACTAGCAATAAAGGCTTTTGTTAACGGAATTTCTAAGATTTAAATTATTATTGAATCGCTAACAGGAGTCCATTATTCAATCTGTTAGCCAATAACAAATAATACTACGAGATACTTCAGTCAAACAAATTTTGTCCGCAATTAATTTAACCAGCCATATCTATGTGCCTCCATTTCTGACTACTTTATAATCGTCTACTACTTTAGATCTTCTGGGATTGGACTATGCCATGATATATTTTGTTGACGTTTCATTCTATTTCATAAGGGACTCCATCAGGAAAATCCAAACAGCATGGGTAACTCAGTTTGTTAACCAAGTCAGAAAAAAAATATTTCGTGCGGAACAATTTTACTCCTGGCTTGGTTAACAAGTTGGGTTACCATGCGGTTTGTGTCCTTCCTGATGAAATCCCTTATGAAAGTGAACGAAACGTTGAGAAAATACAAAATCATGTCGCCGTCCAATTCCAGAAAAACATCTGTTCATGTAATATTTATATAAAAAAATCACGTAAATGTTATGTTAAAAAGAGATGTAAAAAATGTATAATAAAGTACGTGTTTGAACTGTGACATTCCAACGTTATAAACATATGATTTTCTTGTTTAAATTTTATGTTTCACATTGAAATTAAACGTAAAGAAAACGTATTGTTTGCTGGGATGAACTATAACTGGTTCAGAAAGCTGAGAAATTTGTAAATCCTACCAAGGTGGGTTTACTATTAGTCAGATTAAATGTAGGTATGAAATATCTATACATGCAAAATCTATGGACGTATACACATATAGATGTATGCTCGTACATACATAAGCAACTATAGATATGGTCATATAGATTCATAAAAGTACAGACATACACACGTACGGTTGTATAGATGTATTTACATAAGCAGGTATATGTGCAATATGTGTAGGTACGAAATGCCTGAAGTATACATCAATATATGTGTGACAGGTGGGAGTGGCAGAGTAGGTGTATGCATTTCTGTAAATGTGTGAGTGTGTGCATACGTTCATGTGGGTGTGCGGTGTTTGTGTGTATGTGTGCATGCATGTGCTTGTGCATGCATGGGTGTTTCGTGTGTGTCTGTGTGTGTATATATACCACTTTAAAGGTGACCCCGTGTGTCACTTCAATCTCTATGAATAGCAATAATAATTTATAGCATAGTTTTTATTCTTCATGCATTGTTTGGCTTTGAGTTGCATGAATGACTAGTTTTTGTGTTACTTTGGTTGTTAATAATTTGTATATTATTAGAAAACATGTTCTTGTATGGTATTTTGTTAGTAGAAGGGTAAGGCCGGTCCTAATTCAAAACGTGTTCAGACGTATTTTCCATATGTAAAATACACGTGCACCGTTTTGAATTAGGATCGGTCTTATATAATTTCAATGTAAAATAGTTGTGAAAACATGAATTCTTATATACTTTCAATGTAAAATACTTGTGGGCAGGTTTTGAATTAGGATCGGCTTTATATTACTTTCAATGGAACATGCGTACTTCAAAACACACGTATGTTGAAAAATGTAAGTGCAGAGAAAATGTGTGTAGATGTTTTGAATTTGGTTTTCTAGCGAGAAGTTATAAAGTATGACAGATGCAAAATATCGCATTCAAGTCAATTGTGTTTAATTAAAGTGAATTCTGATTTATGTTTTTTATTTATGTTTAGAGGCTGCAAATACCCATGGGCCGGTTTCAATTCAAAATGTGTTCACTCTTGTGATAGGTTGAAAAGTGGGTTGGCAAAGTACGCAGATGGTGGTAATCTGCTATATAAGGAGATTGATCCTAATATTAATTTAATTAGTCGAAGTTTACTGCATATATTTAAATACAAACATGTATATAATTGATATTCAGGGATTTAAATACAAGAAAAACGAGTTTGTGTGCAAAGAAATTGCGGTTTTGGACTTGTTGTTAGGTGATGTTTGGCATCAAATTTTTAAACTGTCAATGCAGTCTAGTTGTTTGAGCCAAGATCATATAAAACATAACGACTGAGTGACAAGGAATATTCATGGTCTTTCTTGGGATGAATCTTCAACGGCTGGAATGGTGTCATCATATATAGCGCTTTATTTGAAGCAAATTATCCGACCCGGTGAAGAAGTATTTGTGAAGGGACTAGAAAAGAAGAAATTGATTGAAACATATATAATGCAAAACTTTGTAACTGATATGCTTGCACTAGGTTGTCCTAAGCTATCGGAGTTAAAAATCAACAATCGTTTAAAATATAACATCCATTGTTGTAGACACAGCAATAATAATCTGCAATGTGCAAAACAAAATACCTTTTTATTAAAAGAATGGCTTGGCAATAATAAAAAAACAATAAAAAAATTTTGTCTGTATTATTTATTTTAATATAATTTTACAATGTTAGCCTTATTAACTATTATTATAACAACTTCTAGCAAACATTATTTTTATCGATCCAGCTATTGTGTACGTTAGAGAAGCCTAACCATTTTACAAAGACTTTATTTCCACTCTTTCTTAAGACTTTTTCTACCAGGTAAATTCCTAGATGTTTAACCTTTTGCAACTCCGTTTCATAAAATGCACCTTTGATTTCTTTCTCGTCTTGATCTTCTAATATATATGTTGTCGGATTGGTTACGTTTACCTTTTTAATCTTAAAAATTTCATTTGACCAGTTTGGCGTGTAACCTTTCGTAAATGCTTTCCTGTGTTTACTAATCCTCACACTGTCTTTAATTGAATATTTTGGTATTTTGGTTGCAAGTTTGATGTGGGTAAATGATGATTTAAGAATAGTTTTTTCATTTGATTTATCAAATTTTACAGGTTTGACTCTGATAGTATTGTGAACTGTATTGTTTCACAACATCACTTAAATTTTTTATCCAATTGTAAGAACCGTTCAGGTTAAACAAGCGCCACATTTTTCCCTTTAAAGTTCTAATTACACGTTCCACAATGCATGCTTTCTTTGTAGAAAATACACTATAATGGTTTAAGCCATATGTCTGCATTAAGGATTGAAAGTGTTTGTTATAATATTCTTTACCAAAATCAGGCTGCAAATTTCTTGGTGGATTTTTAAATTTATTTAAAATTGTTTTCATTACAGCAGTAACATCAATACCCGTTTTACTTTTAAGTGGTACAGCCCATACGTATTTGGAGAAACAATCAATAACTACTAAAATGTATTTAAATCTTTTGTTTGTTTGCGAATATGGTAGCATTTCAATCAAATCGGTCTGAAGAAGGTCATTTAAACCTTTTACTATCACTTTGCGTCTCTTGAAATTTATTCTTGCTGGTTTATGAAGTTCATTTACTATATCCTCTTTCACTTTTGATTGAGCAACTATCATAATACTTTTTTCTAATCAGGATTTATTAAATACAATTAATAAATACTTCTATGTTTGAATGTCGTGGGTTCCGCTTGCTTTGAAAGGAACTTTTAATATAAAATCAAGAAACATTGTGGTATTGTTTATGATAGCACCGCTGTCACGAAAGCTGATTACATCCATACGTTTAAGCAAAAATCCTTGTAACTGTGCAATTACATAACTTTTTTCGTTTATAAGAATTTCAATGTCTTGCGGGTATCCTTTAATATTCTCAATGACTGCTTCCTCATAAGGAAATTCATAATTATGTTTAATGTTGAAAATAAGGAATGTCTTGTCACCGTCGAGAATTGTACTAGAGTAAAACGTTGTTACTACCGTGTAATGTAGCATATGTAACTTGTACTCAATCAAGATTTCAAAACCTTCACTTTTGTTTTCATATTCCTGTTCAGTTATATCTATTTTACGGTTATGTAAGTGCCTTCCAAATTTGTCAGTTGTCATATCATCTAATCACTTTCGCCTCACGCAATTCTTCAATATTCGAATTTATTTCGTTGCCGTGACCTGTGTGTCCAGCAGTCTGAGATGAAACTAAAAGCCGTAATCTATCAACAAGTTCATTGGCATCATTCCAATATAAATAATCTATAGCGTTATTTGATACTTCCATTGTCATACCGTCTCCAAGACGCTTTCTATAGGGTAATGTTCTAGGTCAACGGGGTGTTTGGGGAAGTATGTTTAATGTAGATATTATATTTTTGTACTTATATGAAGTATTACCCTGAATTTGTTCTGTTTCAGAATACTATCTTCTATTAGCATTTGTTCTTTTCACAATATCAAGGTACGACTTTAGATCTTGCGGACTGTACCCGACAGGATATTTTTTAAACAGTAGTTCGTATAATCCAGGAGTACCTTTATATTTCAAATCATTTATTAGAACATTTTCATCTTCCAACGCGAAATTCGAATTGCCTATCATAAAACCATTTGAATCAGGGTTAAACCTAATACCATATTTATGATCAAATTCGTTCTTAACATCTTTAAACATATTGTAAAAATATTCTCGAGGTAGCGGATGTAGCTGTTCGAGATAATGTGTCATACGAAGTAAATCGGCAAAGCTTTGTATATATTCCTAGGCTTCTTGTGCATTTCGATTAACTTCTGCTTCGTATTCATTCTCAACATCATCATCATCTTCCTCTATGGCATCATTTTTTATATTCGGTATATGCTGAGCAATAACCGGCGAATCAATATAGTCAACGTTCCTTTCTAGCAATTTAGGTTTAATTTTTTTTACACTGCTATGAGGCAGTTCTTCTTCTTCTTCTTCTTTAAATTTTTCTTTCTTTACCACACTTTCCCCCATCCAGTTTATTAGCAATAGTTTCTAATCGCGATGTCATGGGAAAGATTGATTCCACTTGGACGACTTCATTATTTTTTAACTGGCGCAATTTGTTTTTTACAATGTTTCATTTCTTAATTAAAATTCTTTTAAGTTTTATCGCCTCCTTGTTTAATGCGTAAAAGGTTTATTGTAATAAAAAAAATTCTTCGATACTAACGATACTTGTGCCTCTCAAGGTTTAAATATGTATGAAGTGATCAAAACCTATTCGGTACCTTCCTTGACCTGGATCACTATCTTTGTCTACAACTAAGAAACCGTATTTGTCTTGCCAACAAGCAGCACATATTTCACGGAATTTATCTTACTTCATGTCAGTATTGATGTGATCGTCATATATGTGTTTTAAGTTTAAATCATCTTGTTTAAATAAAACTAAAAGATTAGCATTATCACGTAGTAAGTGCTTAGGTATACGAGTATAACTTTGACAAAGGTAAAAACTATCTACTTGTTTATGACGCCCCATACTAAAGTATACCCTAATGATACCTTGTTTATCGCAAGCTACATCATCAAAAACAAATATAGAATTATTTCGAGCATCAGATGGTGATATAATATTATCAGAACTAGAAAATGTATAATATTTGATTCCTTTTATTGGTCGCAGTAGACTTTCAAGGTATTGATACTTTGGTTGATAAAGTGATTTAGAATAAACATATACGTTTTCAAACTTTAAACCATTAGGATGTTCTATCAACCCAATCATAACGTTGGTTTTACCGCAATTTGATGGACCAACAACTAGACATCGAATAGATGATAGCAGAAGAACGCTGTTTTTTCTTTTTAGCTAAGGATTGCACGCCAATGTCATTATTGTTTATGGTTAAAGGTGTTGATTGTTTCACAACACGCATGTTTGCAAGTACTAAATTCGATTTTTAAAAAAGTGGAATTATATATATATACATGTATATCATATATATATATATATATATATATATATATATATATATTTTCTTGATAGTGGAAATATTTAAATGTTAGATACTTTTCGGATTCTTCGGGTAATCTTATTGAGCAAGTATTCTGTTTTTCGCAATAATTCGAATGACGCTTAAGTAATGCTGCTGTACTAAAATTATTTAAACATCTATAACAAAAAAATTTTCTATGGTGATGTGAAGACAACTGTTTTGCAAATAATTTTGACATATCCTTAATCCAAGTAAAATGAAAGTGATTCTTATTAGCATTTGTCGGACGAGAATATTGTAAGGAATCATTATTTAAAACTAACAGATTAATAGGTTCAATTTTTTTAAAATTTTTACTTAAACAAAATGGCAGTATTTTAGTATTTTCTATACAATATAGGTTAATTGCAAGATTGTTAAGCTTCTCAATTTTTTTTATGTCTTTTAATGCGATTGGAAACTGAATTGAATTGTAGCGTAATACTGTATCAAAATGTGGATAGCTAGATATTCTCTGACTATTTTGTTTAGCAAGATATAAAGCGGAAACCAAGCTCCAAAGAATGCAATGTTGGTCGTTATTTATTACATTTACCACAGCTTTTTTTTTTATAAAGTCCGGAACCGGTACAAACGTTGAACACCCTCCTTTAAGTGGATTATGATTGTTTATATTTACCTTCAAGTGTAACTCTTCTTGGATTGCCCAACCAGAATCCTTTTCGCTAAATTCTTCTAATCGCTTCGAAACCTTGTCCAATACGTTCTCCTTATACCACCGCTTGAGATTGGTATTTATATCGATGTGACGATTTGCAGTAGGAAACGTTTTCAAATCTATTTCGCCAGTTGTAGGCTTAACAAAGTTAGCGGCAAATATTACATTAACTTTCAACATTAACTTTTTTAAGCAAGCAACAATCTTGCGTTTAAAACTAGCGAACGCCTTGTCTAAGAACACTAGAGGATTTCTATAACTTAAATTGGTAATAAGTCCCGTAATTATTCGACTTCCAAAACATGATTGTACATCATGCCAAATCAAATTTTTTCGAGTATGACCTCTAGAAACCGTTGCATCAACACCTTTACCTCGATATTCCAAAAAGCGCTTCAAGTGCCTCAATCGTACAAGGTAGCTTTTAAGATGTGCCAAATTAGATTCCAGCCTACTAGGATTTTCTTGTCGATTGTCTTCGTATACCTTATTTCTAATAGCAAGCTTCGATATACTAATATTTGCTTTGATAATTATAATGTGTTTTGTTATTGCTTCTACTGATTTGATTAGATTCACGCATTTTACAGTTAATCTCAAAATAGCGCTACTAATCTCGGTCACGGTTTCAGAATTCATGATTATATACAAATCAATACACTGCTTAATATATGTATAGCTCTATTTACTATTTATACAAAAATATCATCTGACGTAAGCAAAACAACTGTAAAAAGAATTAGCATACATCATTTTTCATTCAGCTGCGTTTACGACAAAAAATTTCTTGTTTGCAGTATAGTAATAAAAATGTTTTATACGACTTTTAATTTATGATGTGTGTACAGAAAATACACTATCATTACAGCGCTATTTTTTATGGTTACATATGAAATCTTTTAACAAAAACAAAGCAAATTTGAAAAAATGTCTCTGATTAAACCGTCAACGTTGTTTAATAATTTACACGCACTCATGGTTTTTTAAAAAACCCAGTATTAAAAAAACATTCTGCAGTTTTATCATATAGCAGTACCTTTAAAGAATTTCTTATACGACATAAATCGTGTAAACACACAATTACCTATATATACATATAAATTGTGTCAGCGGTAATCTAAAACTTATTCTATATATATTAGTAGTTAAGGACCATTTGCATTGCATTATTTTAAACGAAATTAATCTAAAGAAAAATATAATAATTTACACGCACTCATGGTTTTTTTAAAAACCCAATATTAAAAAAAACATTTTGCAGTACGTTGATAGAATTAAAGAATTTCTTATTCAGCATGATTCGCGTAAACATACACACACACACACACAAATTACTATATACCTATATATGCATATAAAGTCAATTTTTGTTAATTTTTATGGAAAATAAATTATGCTAGCAGTAATATAAAACGAAATTAATCTAATTTAGGTTTTTTATTATGCGCCTTCATTGCAATTTTTTTTTCAGACAATGAATCTAATTCAAAAACGTACCCACAAGTATTTTACATTTGAAAGTATATAAGAATTCATGTTTTTACATTTTACATTAAAAGTATATAACGCCGATCCTACTTCAAAACGGTGCACGTGTAACTTCGCACTAGAAAACCGAATTCAAAACAGCTACACACATTTTTCTCTGCACTTACATTTTTCAACATACGTGTGTTTTGAAGTATGTTTCATTGAAAGTAATATAAAGCCGATCCTAATTCAAAACGTGCCCACAAGTATTTTACATTGAAAGTATATAAGAATTCATGTTTTCACAACTATTTTACATTGAAATGTTTTCACAACTATTTTACATTGAAATTATATAAGGCCGATCCTAATTCAAAACGGTGCACGTGTATTTTACATATGGAAAATACGTCTGAACACGTTTTGAATTAGGACCGGCCCTACCCCTCTACTGCCGTACACATAAAAAACATAATGAAACAACTAAAACTATCCCTACCTGAAATCCTTCCACAATATTTACCTATATTCCCACCATGAACTAGAAAACATATAACGACAAATGTATCACTATCAAATTATTCAAAAAAACATACAAGCAAAGCTCAGTATCATCAACGATTTAAAGAACTAAAGGAACAATACAAGAGACATGAATTTATCTACACAGATGGGTCGAAAAACTACCAACAAGTAACTGCGGCTGTACTCAGTCAAGATAAACAAATCCAAATAGCACTACATCCATATAGCAGCAGTTAAACAGCCGAAAAAGTAGCAATTTTAACAACCATCCAAGACATAACATCAAACTCAACACACACCAAATATGCAATATGCACAGACTCTTTAAGCACTATTAAATCACTCGTAAAATGGTACACAACAGATCCAATTGTAACGGGCATTTTTAAGTGTTAAACGTTTACGCTGTATCCCAAGTTATAAACGCATTTCTGCAAATTGCGATTTCTATATTTTATATTTATTAACTTGTAACGTGCATTTTTGGTGGCCTAACATTTCTAGACTACTCAATTCGTATAATAAATTGCTATTCGTATAAATTTCGTTCCGTGTTATTAATAAATAAATTGCTTTCCGGCTTATCTAAAATGATAAACAGCCTGTAATGAATTGCGAGTTACGATTGTTACATTCACGTTCTAGCTGTGCCTTATGTTATGAACAGTTGTAGATAAGCGGTTGCGATGCAACGTTCTTGAATAGTCGGTCGAAAGTCGTGTTTTGTTCTGCATTACTAAAGCTTGTAGTTTGCTCTTGTTACTAAAAATTGAGTTCTGTTTTGTGTTACTATAAATTAAGTACGTTTTACTTTTTACTTTGACTAGCGAGTATTAATGCGAGATTGATTTCTCGAGTTGTTTATGAACAAACGCGGCACGATGCTAGTTGTGTTTTTCTTTGAAACAAACATTGCCTATTAACTGTACAAAAGTGTTTTTTTCGGAACAGGTTGACGAACGTACTTAAGTGATACACGTGCTTTTATTCACTATGTTTCTTTTGCTAGTTGTTTTGTCCTTTGATAGAAAACTGTGTGTGCGATCTAATGTCGCGGTTCCTTTTTTTTTTATTTTTATCAAAGTAGTGCAGACCTTGGGGTATCGAAATACAGTGCTACTGTAGTTGCTGACTTTTCTAACAACAAAGAATCTAAAATAGATCAGTGCCTGCACAACTTTCGTTATTTACGAAATATAACAGGTCACCGGTTTATAAAAGTAGTGGTTGAAGTTTCTCGCTGCTTTTTGGTTGGGTATGAAGACAATATGCATGGATCCATCAGCGTGATGGTGTCTGCTGCTAACCCCAGTGAAATACATAGGTGTGAGTTAGTGTAGAGTGTAAGCAATTTCATCCACACCCTCACAGTCAACGGTGCAGTGCTTCGTTAGTGTAGGACATCGTGAGTTCCCCACTCCAATGGCAAGGAAGCGTTACTGAAGGACTTTCTGTAAGTGAACTATTTCCTATTTACTATTACTTTAAATATCTACCCGTTGTTTTTACCATATCTTCGTCGTTTCTGATACCTTTTACAATAGACTTGCATGCTAATAAGAAACAAAAAAAAAAACAAAACTAATACTACTGAATTACTCATCAATTGTGCTTATCTATTTATCTTTTGTTAAAAATATTTTGTCTAATTGATGTTAAATTGGTGTGTGAGGAAACGTTTCTGCTACTCCCAATATTACCTCACTTTGTATTAAAAGTTTTTGTACTGCTATTACCGTTGTCATATTATATAGATTATTCAAACGTTTTACCTTCTTTTACATTCTTTTACATGCTTTTACATTCTTTTTTCAGGTTTACTTAACTATTTTTATTGCAGGTTGGCTATTCTAATTTTTTTTTTCAGGTATTGTTACTAACTCCTTATAGCCCCGTACGTTATATGTTGGTCTGCTTTCTACAACCCCCCCTACTCACCGATTGAGCCCGGTCACTTCTTTTTCTCTCTTTGATTTACTTTTCGTTACGCACAGCTACAAGCCAACGTAACATAACTTTGGCGCCCAACGCGCCTGCCACTAGATTTACGTAACATAAAATTTTGGCGCCCAACGTGGGGCTCGATTAACGCAACGTGGGGCTCGACTCGATAAACGTGGCTGCCCGATAAACAAGGGGCTTGATTTCTTTTGATTTGCTCTCGAAATTAACATGGGGCCTCGATTCACGTAAAATAAAAATTTGGCTCGATAAACGTGGGCCTCTATAAACGAGGGACTCGATTTTTTTTTCTGCTCTTTTTTCTCCGGCCCGATTAACGCAACGGGGGCTCGAGAAAAACGAGGAGCACGATTTCCTTTTTCTCCTGCTCGATATTTTTTTTGTTTCTTTTTCTTCTTCTCCTGCCCGATTTCTTTTCCCTGCTCGATTTTTTTTTATTTGCTCTTGATTTTTGTTTTGTTTTGTTTTGCTTTTTTCTTTTTGACCTTGATGTTTTTGACATTGATTTTTTTTTGTAGCGGCACGAATTATTTTTTTTTTATTTAATTTTTATTTATTTAATTCATTTTTGTGTCTTTAAATATTTGGGTGTTGTTTGTCGATTCTGTAATAATGGATGATCTTACTTCTGCTGAATCTCCTGAGGAATTACCTACACCTATATCTCTTTCTAAATCGATTGCTACGTCTGGTTATGGACAGCTGGTGTCTAAATGGGACTTAAAATTTCGGGTGATGACCGAATGTCTTTGAATGCATTTCTATTACGCGTGGACGAATTATGCTCGGCACGCAACGTTTCTGCTTCACAACTATTTTCTTCGGCATCAGACTTACTTTCGGGAAAAGCCTTAATTTTATTCAGAGAGCATAGAAAATCTCTTACTAATTGGCAGGATGTGATTCGACTATTAAAGGAAGAATTTCAACCTGCTAATTACAACGCGAAACTGTTAGAGGAAATAAAGCAACGTACTATGGGTCCCTCAGAGTCTATTGGTATATATTTAGCTACGATGGAAAACTTATTTGCTCGTCTAACAATCTCTCTTTCGGAACTACAGAAACTCGATATTATTTTACCAAATCTTACCCCTTTCTACCAAACCAACTTAGCTTTGCTTGATCTGAATACTATTGCCGAACTTTTGCGTGTAGGTCGCAGATTAGAACAGCGCAAAATCCAGGCCGATAATTTCAAGTCTCCTCCTGCTCCGAACTTTTCTCAACTCCTAGAGCCTGACTTAGCTTATACAGGTCCTGTGGTCCGCAGCAAACTTACGTCCGCTTATGTCCCTCTCCATTCTGGTGGAACTATTCCAAAAACATTTGCACCTGGTGCAAGTGAGGCTCCTAAAAATATTCCTAATTCTCCCGTTACTTGTTGGAACTGTGGCCAACGAGGACACAAGTCTCCTTTCTGTACGAAACCACAAATACTTCACTGTTATGGTTGTGGTAAACTTCATGTTACCCGTGCCAATTGTACGAGGTGTAACAAGAATTTAAACTACCGATCGAGTCGTTAAGCCGAGAAACCGACCCGATTCCTTCTACACTTGTCTCGGTACCTATTATTTCCTCAGAAACTCCTTTCTCTGGTCTTGATGACCGATCTAAATATGTTTTGGATTTTATTTTAGCTAGTTCTCGTGAGGACGACAGACCTTATCTTACTGTTACTATTTTCGACATCGAATTTAAGGGTTTACTTGATTCTGGCGCTTCTCGTACTATTATTGGTGGTCCTGGTTGGGATATTCTCTATTCTCTTTCTTTGCCTTTGTCCCAAACGGAGATACACAGCTGTACGGTAGCCAATGGTCAATCTTGTGACATTCTCGGGTCACTTACTTTACCCATGTCAGTCGAAAATAAAACTATTCTTCTTGACGTCCTAGTCGTTCCTTCTATTTCTCAGCCTCTGATCTTAGGCATTGACTTCTGGAAATCTATGGGTGTTGTCCCGGATTTTCGAACGGGTCAATGGACTTTCTGTTCTTCTTCTACTGTCTCGATCAGTCAGATCAATGCTCTTTCCGATCTATCGAACACACAACAATCCGAATTGTCGCGTATAGTCCAACAGATGTATTCTGAAGATGATACTTTACCTTTGGGCTGTACTAATCTCATTGAACATCAGATTCGTACTACATCTAGCCCTATCAAGCAGCGATACTATCCCATGTCCCCTACGGTACTACGACATGTCAATCAAGCTCTAGATGAGATGCTAGAAAATGGCGTTGTAGAACCATCTAATAGCGCTTGGTCTAGCCCTATTGTTATGGTACCTAAGAAGGATGGCACATATCGTTTCTGCATCGATTTCAGAAAAGTCAATGAGGTTACAGAAAAGCATGCATATCCCCTTCCTTATATTTCTACGATTCTAGACCGTCTTAGAGACGCAAAATTTTTAACTAGTTTGGACATTCGCTCTGCTTATTGGCAAATACCTCTTTCTGCTAATTCTAAGGCGATTACTGCATTTACAGTGCCTGGTAGAGGTTTATACCAGTTTACTAAGATGCCATTTGGACTTCATAATTCTCCAGCGACATTTCAACGACTTATAGATCGTGTGCTTGGTGCTGATCTCGAACCTTTCTGTTTCGCATACTTAGATGATGTGATCATCGCTACTCCTACTTTCGAACAACATTTGGTGGTACTACAGAAAGTGCTTTTTCGTTTAAATTCTGCAGGTCTTACTCTTAGCAGGGATAAATGCATTATATGCCGACCGGAACTCCGTTATCTGGGATACGTAGTGAATCGTCATGGACTCCATGTCGACCCAGAAAAAGTTTCGGCCATTCTTAATCTTCCTCCTCCTACTACTGTAACTGAAGTTCGACGCATAGTTGGTATGTGTTCGTGGTATCGTCGCTTTATCCCAAATTTTTCTGCTCTTACTGCTCCTATTACTGCTCTGACTAAGAAAAATTCTAAATTCAATTGGTCTTCGGAATGTCAGCAGGCGTTTAAACTGCTGAAAGAACACTTGGTAACGGCTCCAGTCATGAGTTGTCCTGATTTTTCTTTGCCCTTTACTATACAGACTGATGCCTCCGATTTTGGTCTGGGTGCTGTGCTGACTCAACAACAGGGTGATGACGAAAAAGTCATCAGCTACATTAGCTGTTCTCTTAAAAAGGCGGAACGCAACTATAGCGCCACCGAAAAGAATGTCTTGGTGTTATTTGGGCAATCGAGAAATTTCGTCCCTATATCGAGGGTTCTCACTTTACTGTGATCACGGATCACCACTCGCTGATCTGGCTAAATAATCTACAAAGGCCCAACGGTCGCTTAGCTCGTTGGTTTGTACGACTTCAACAACATAACTTCACCATCGTACACCGTAAAGGTAAAGAAAACATCGTTCCCGATGCCTTATCTCGCTCAGTACCAAAAATTGACTCAATTGATGACATTCCTAAATCTTCTATTACTTTGCCAATTTTGGATCGTTGGTATCTTAAACTACGGACTCGTGTTAATTCTAATCCTAAACTATACAGTAACTGGCATGTGGAAAACGAATTACTATACAAACACGTAAAATCTAAACAGTCTTTGCTCCAACCTCTTCAAGACGATTGGAAGTTAGTAGTTCCCAGCGATCAACGGAATAAGGTTCTACACGAAAACCATGATCTACCTACTTCAGGTCACCCTGGTGTCCACAAAACTGTCTCTAAAATTTCCATGCGGTACTATTGGCCTAAACTTAGAGCCGCTGTTGCTCGATACGTCCGTCGTTGTAAGATTTGCTCGGCACACAAAGTCGAACAAAAGAAACCTCCTGGCTTTATGTCTCCTCGTGCTACTGCCACTCGTCCTTGGCAAGTCCTATGTACAGATATTGTCGGACCTCTTCCTAGATCCTCTAAAGGTAATTCTTTCATTTTAGTTGTTGCCGATTGTTTCACAAAATATGCTTGTTTCTTTCCTCTACGTGCGTCTACGGCCGCTGCTGTTGCTCGAACCATTGAGGAAAATATTTTCTTGGTGTATGGTACTCCTCAATATCTAATTGCGGACAATGGTGTACAATTTCGTAGTCATATTTTCACTAAACTCTGTGATTCTTATCGAACAAAAATTCTGTTTAATGCTCGCTACCATCCTCAGGCGAATCCGGCCGAACGTAGTAATAGAATCCTGAAAACCATGATTTCTTCTTACGTTTCTGATAATCAACGTCGGTGGGACGTTAATTTAGCAAAAATCGGATGTGCTATTCGAACGCTTAAACATGAGGTTATTGGTTACTCTTCGTATTTTGCTCTATATGGTCGTGAACATGTTCTCTACGGCGATCATTTTGGAAAACCTCCTGATCCTGATGACGTTCTTATGGATCCCAAACGTCTTATTCCTCCTACTGACTTAGTCAAATTTGAGTCACTTCGTGAAGAGATCTCGAAACGTCTTTCCTTAGCATACAAGAAAAATGCTAAACACTACGATCTTCGTCGTCGTCCCTTAAGTCTATCTCCTGGCGATCGCGTGTGGAAACGCAATTATGTTCTTTCGGATGCTACTCGCTACTTCAATGCTAAACTAGCTCCCAAGTATGTAGGTCCCTTTACTATTCGAACTAAACTTTCTCCTTGGACCTATATCTTAGTGGATGATTCTGGTAACGATCTGGGTACTTGGCATATTAAGGACCTCAAACCCGATAAAACTTTAGACCCTCCAGACATTGATCCTGAACCTCCGGATCCTAATGAGCTCCCTACGGCTGATTCTATTTTGATTTCGACGTGTCGCTATCCCTAATGACTTGTAATTTTTTTTTGTTGTTTGTTTTTTTGTTGGCTTATTGGTCTTGTGTTTTCGCTCATAAGCTTGTGTTCGAAAACACTGGCGCCCATTTCGTATTCCTATTCATATTTTTGTAGCTAGCCCATCCCGTGACTTTTTCTTCTGGCTAGTTCTAGCCTTTGTTCACTATTTGACTATTATAGTCGCTTTCTACGTCCATTCCTTGAGGTAGGCTTCGGATCTATTTTCTTTACCTTTAGGTATTTCGACTTGGTCGCTTTTGTAGGTCTGTTAGCCATACTCTGCTTAAGTAATCGTTTCATACGAATCTGTGTTACCTCAGTTGGAAGTACTGTAGGTTGTGTACTAGCTTGCCTTTGCTCTTTGCTTGTCTTGATTCTTTCTTTGCTGCACACTTGAGGTCGACAGTTGTGTCGTTTAGTTGGTTTGCTACGAGTTTTCTTCCTCATTTTTTTTTCTTTTCTCTTGGTTTCTTCGCGGGAAGCCAAAACTTTTTTTTGAGGTGGAAAACAGAAATGTCCCTCTTTGGAGACATCCGTCTTTTGACGATTTTGAAAGTAGCTATAACCTTTAATCCTCATTGGGTGTTTACTTGATACTTTCTTTACCTATTCTGTCATTGTTGGTTACGATAGATGACTTTGTCTTCTTTTGGAAAAAAGAAATGTGTTCTTTTTCTTATACTGTTGTTGGCCCTTCGAAACGGATAAAAAATTTTTTTTTGTTTGGTTCCTTGTCTGTCGTTTTTCTTTTTTTCTTTCACCCCGACGTCTTTATTTTGCTAGGGGGAAATTTGTAACGGGCATTTTTAAGTGTTAAACATTTACGCTGTATCCCAAGTTATAAACGCATTTCTGCAAATAGCGATTTCTATATTTTATATTTATTAACTTGTAACGTGCATTTTTGGTGGCCTAACATTTCTAGACTACTCAATTCGTATAATAAATTGCTATTCGTATAAATTTTGTTCCGTGTTATTAATAAATAAATTGCTTTCCGGCTTATCTAAAATGATAAACAGCCTGTAATGAATTGCGAGTTACGATTGTTACATTCACGTTCTAGCTGTGCCTTATGTTATGAACAGTTGTAGATAAGCGGTTGCGATGCAACGTTCTTGAATAGTCGGTCGAAAGTCGTGTTTTGTTCTGCATTACTAAAGCTTGTAGTTTGCTCTTGTTACTAAAAATTGAGTTCTGTTTTGTGTTACTATAAATTAAGTACGTTTTACTTTTTACTTTGACTAGCGAGTATTAATGCGAGATTGATTTCTCGAGTTGTTTATGAACAAACGCGGCACGATGCTAGTTGTGTTTTTCTTGGAAACAAACATTGCCTATTAACTGTACAAAAGTGTTTTTTTCGGAACAGTTTGACGAACGTACTTAAGTGATACACGTGCTTTTATTCACTATGTTTCTTTTGCTAGTTGTTTTGTCCTTTGATAGAAAACTGTGTGTGCGATCTAATGTCGCGGTTCCTTTTTTTTTTATTTTTATCAAAGTAGTGCAGACCTTGGGGTATCGAAATACAGTGCTACTGTAGTTGCTGACTTTTCTAACAACAAAGAATCTAAAATAGATCAGTGCCTGCACAACTTTCGTTATTTACGAAATATAACAGGTCACCGGTTTATAAAAGTAGTGGTTGAAGTTTCTCGCTGCTTTTTGGTTGGGTATGAAGACAATATGCATGGATCCATCAGCGTGATGGTGTCTGCTGCTAACCCCAGTGAAATACATAGGTGTGAGTTAGTGTAGAGTGTAAGCAATTTCATCCACACCCTCACAGTCAACGGTGCAGTGCTTCGTTAGTGTAGGACATCGTGAGTTCCCCACTCCAATGGCAAGGAAGCGTTACTGAAGGACTTTCTGTAAGTGAACTATTTCCTATTTACTATTACTTTAAATATCTACCCGTTGTTTTTACCATATCTTCGTCGTTTCTGATACCTTTTACAATAGACTTGCATGCTAATAAGAAACAAAAAAAAAACAAAACTAATACTACTGAATTACTCATCAATTGTGCTTATCTATTTATCTTTTGTTAAAAATATTTTTGTCTAATTGATGTTAAATTGGTGTGTGAGGAAACGTTTCTGCTACTCCCCAATATTACCTCACTTTGTATTAAAAGTTTTTGTACTGCTATTACCGTTGTCATATTATATAGATTATTCAAACGTTTTTACCTTCTTTTACATTCTTTTACATGCTTTTACATTCTTTTTTTTCAGGTTTACTTAACTATTTTTATTGCAGGTTGGCTATTCTAATTCTTTTTTTTTCAGGTATTGTTACTAACTCCTTATAGCCCCGTACGTTATATGTTGGTCTGCTTTTTACAACCCCCCCTACTCTCCGATTGAGCCCGGTCACTTCTTTTTCCCTCTTTGATTTACTTTTCGTTACGCACGGCTACGAGCCAACGTAACATAACTTTGGCGCCCAACGCGCCTGCCACTAGATTTACGTAACACAATAACGAACAACATACATGATGCTATACACAAAACAACAGAAGAAACCGGAACTGAAATAATACTGATTTGGTCTCCAGCCGACGTTGGAATCCAAGGAAATGAAGCAGTAGATAAACTAGCTAAACAACAAATAACTAATACCAACATCCAACTCCAAACTCCAATAACAGACATCTATACAATTATCTCAAGCAAAATAGACAAAAAATGGGAAGAAACCTGGAAGAACACCCAAAATAACAAGCTTACAAAAATAAAACCAAAAACCGAACCGTATGCACATATCCCAAAATCAAGAAGACAACAAATAATATTACCAAGATTAAGAATAGGAAACACTGCATATACACACAACTACTTGATGACACAAGAAGCTCAACCCATATGTGAACAATGTAAAACAAACCTAACAGTAGAGCATATCCTAACGAATTGTGAAAAATATCAATAAAACAGGCTCAAATACAACATACAACAAGATGTACAAACTATCCCCAATATTGAACCACTGCTGAACTATCTTAAAGACAGAAATCCCACATCTTATCTAAAACATACAAAGATAAACATTTATTGTAGCTATATATATATATATATATATATATATATATATATATATTTATAAAAACTGATTACGGTTACTGCGGACTGAAGTATAAAAATTAAAAATTAAAAACTTGGATTGTATGATAACGTTTCGTGAAATTTATTCACATTATCACAGCTTAATACTTAAAATACTTAAATAATTAAAAATATAAAATAAAAATTATATATATACACATACATATATATATATATATATATATATATATATATATTGCTGTGAAACCACCAAAATCCGGGTACTTTTCGAATCGAGCCTCACGAATTGGGCGTCAAGAATGCTGTGAATCCTACAAAAAGCTATTCATTAACTCAACTGGTCCGTCGACTTTCTTCTGTTCATCGCCTCGGCTGCTCCCCTAGATAAACCTTCATCCTCATGCATAAAAAAAACAAACACATTCCTACCACAAACATCAACGTTAACTCTATTTACATCAATATTCACAATACATTAAAATTTCAAAATTAAAAATTCAGCATAAATTTCAGTATCAGAAAATTTCAAGATTTAAATTTGTTATCATTTTAATGTGCATCCAAAATTAAAGTCCTTGTAGGATGCCTACTAATTAATATAACAATATATGCAGACCTGAGTCTGAGTACAAAGGGAGCATCTACCACCCCTTTACGTTAATTAACCCGGTTCGTCTAATTGAGCTCAAAGACATACCCAAATTTTCATCATAATCCAGAACATAAATACTAAATACCCCTTTCTACTTAAACAAGCAAATTTCACCTTAAAATTAAAAATTTGTTGTTAGTACACCTTCATTACTGTCCATTTTAAGTAAATAAATTATAAAGTTATTCAACACACACGAAAACATCAAAGTTCAAACAAAATAGTATAATTTACCTGAAGGTTACTGCACTCGTAGCTTCAATGTACATCGTCCCTTTTGTTAATCACACCATTCCAACTGGGTTATATTTACGGCTTCTGATTCTCAACGCTTTTAAAATTTCTCCACCACCATTCATCTAAAGTTGTTTCAGGGCTTTTCCGGAACTCATCTGTGTATATCTGACCCTTGTTTTGTGGATCCAGACACGTTTATGAACCATTTAATTATTAACACCCCCGAAAAATAGCAAAGAAATTCATACTTCTTTCACAAATATACGCCAAAACTGCCTACTTTTGTGTATTCATTTGTCGTTGCAAATTAGACTAATTGGTACAGTGTTACTCGACTTTATTACCTTGTATCTTCTTTTCTAAGTGCACTAAAGTATATTCATTGTAGCACGTAGAGAACAAACTGCTTTTAAATCACCAAAATATACAAGCAAACTGTTTAAATTATTCTATCAAACTCGGAAAACTAAAAAGCACTGTTTAACGCATTGAATCAAGTCGAAAATCTAAGAGAGCTTGTTCATATTAACCTGGGTATATATAGCGGTTAGCCCGTCTGTCGGTCTGTCGGTCTGGTCCCCAAAACGGACAATTCTTCAGAATTTCGCATGCTAGGTTCCCATTCCGCAGCCCGGTATGCGATTTTTACGAAATTTGCACTCGCCCCAGTTAAATCTCAGAAATTTCGACACGGCTCGCAACGTCTGGAAATAACTAACTAAATTTTATACAGAAATGTTATTTTTGCCTCTCAATTTTGCCTTTTATTTTCAACCAATCGCAACCCCGTGACGTTGCTCCACTCACGCCTTTTACTATATGTGTCTCGGTCTTGCGCATATTATCTGTCTCTATCTACCCTGTTCTTATTGGTGCAAATTGATATTCTTTATTATCGATTATTTCAGTCCATGTGGACTTGTGAAATAACCCACCTTTAGCATTTCTCGTAACTATTAAGCTACGGTTTCTCCAAGATTCTCTGTAACCATTTATTATCTGCCAAATTTACGCAGAATGAGCCTTTTAAAAATACGCAGGTGTTCAAACATAATACTTCTAAATAACACTTCTAGGATTTGCATTTTATTGGGTTTTTACAAGTTTTTATAGATATTATATGTTACTAATGGTTCAATTAACTCCAATTAAAATAATACCCTTTAATTTTTAGTGACTCCTAATCAAATATTAATTATTATCTGTACATTTTGTTTAATAACGGTTACTTAAAATTGAGTTAATTAATATAAATTTTGCACGTAATTTTCTATTTGTTTCTTTACTAGGAATAATTAAATTACACGCAGAGCTTTTTAATACTGCTTCCTTTTTTTTATAGCAAGCGTCTTGTACATACTTTAACTCCTTATTTTTAATGAAACGAATGAATTTTATGCTTCACGGTTTTTTAATAGCGCGTACCTTTTCCCAAAGCTTCTACACGGTGATTAAAATTATTTGATGTGATTATTTAATTTTCTACCCTGGTCTAAATATGAGTATTTTCCCCCTATTTGAATACAAATAATCCCACTTATTCGAATTCAAATATAAAACATTGAAATCGCAAACAAAATTTACAAAAAAAATTGCCTATCTCTCTCTACCCTTATCTATCTATCTTACCTACCTTATCTCCAATCCAAAAAAAAATATTTACACCTATCCTATATCCCTATCCTATTCCTAACTCTCACCTAATTTTATAAACTGAAATTATCCCTAACTTCATCCTACTTAATCATCTAATCCTATACATCCTATATACCTATCCTATTCCTAACCTTTTAACTAATCTTCACTATACTTTACTTCCCCCTACCTAATCCTATATACCTATCTTATTCTTATTCTATTCCTAACTCCCCACTAATCTTATAAGAAATATCTACACTTAATCTATCTTATTTTTTTCCTACATTAACTCCTTATTCTCATCCTAAACCTATTTCTAATTATCTCCCATATTTATAATATACTTAGCTTTATTTTCTATATCTATACTAAAATTCACCTATCTCTATCCTTTGTTCATCAAGTTATTTAAATCTAACTCTCTTCTTGACCCTCCAAGTCTTTCTTCTCACCATCCTAATACTCTTCATCCCTATTTCTCCCCCTTTTATATCTATACTTATCATCCCTATTATCTCACATACAATAAACTCATCATCCCTATTATCCTGACTCTTAATTACTGCTTCTTCTTCAGTCTCTACACATGTCTGTTTCTTATTTATCATTGTTTACTTTTCTGCCGACAAACCAAACGATACTACTTTAAAATTATCGATTTTTCCCTCTATGGAAAATCCTGTGTACCTTCTAGAATTCTTGTGTAATGGAATCAGCCAGAATGAATTCCTTAAATCTAATTTACTAAAAATGAACTTGCCACTTAATCTCGTTAAAAGTGTGTCCATGGATGGTGGACAATGGAATTGCGGTTTGGTCCGTTGATTAATTTTTTGTGCATCTAAACATAAACGAATGCTATCATCCTTTTTCTTAACTACCACCAACGGATTTATGAAATGAGTGTTTGATACCTCTATTATGCCATCTTCCAACATTTTATTTAATTCTGCCTTCACCTGCTCCCGATATGCTGCTGGAATTGGATAAACCTTTGCGTTGAACGGTTCTGAATTATCCACTTCCAATATGTGCTCATAGCCTAACGCTGTGCTTGCTTCTACCCCCACTAATTCTGCATGTTTTTGTACTAAAGCTTGAACCTCTACTCTCCTATCCTCTGGACATCTTATTGTGTTGATCTGTTTAACCCTATCATTCTCTACCTCTACTACATTAATACTCAACCCCGTGTCATCCTCTGTGACTTCATAACTGCTCTTCCATGGCACTACCCTATCCTTAATCCTTATTACCTTCCGTTCCATATCTATCAAAACCCCTAACTGCATCATACAGTCAACACCTAAAATGCTCTGAAACTTCAGTCCAGGTACAATTACAAACTCCTGTTCACAGCTTAAACCTCCTATATTTATCCTAAGCACCACAACACTATTCACTACAGCAAACTTCTTTTTATTTGGAGCTACTAAATAGCTACGCTTTATAGGCATAATTCTATCACAAACCTTATCCCTAATTTTGCTGACGAATTCCTCCGATATTAAACTCGTCTCTGCCCCTGTATCAAGTAATACTTCTACATTATTCTCAAAAATCTCTATATTAATAATTGGCAAACATAATTTTTCCTCAGTTTCTGGCTCTACTTCCTCCTCAATTTTGAAAAATTCACGTGGATGTTCATATACATTTACACTGAAATCTAGTGGTCTGTCGCGTTCTAAAAATCCTGTCCAGGTCCGTTTTCCCTACTTGGTCCTGGTCTAGCCGTCACCTCAGCGTATGTCCTAGGCGTTTCCACTCGTTCCGTGTCTGTATTAGCAGTCCCCCTCATGTCCGGTGAACTATTCCTTCTGGTAGGTTCCGGTCTCGGTGCAGGTCCCTTCCTAAACTATTACTTCTAACGTATGGTCGTCTCTGTTCCCAATTCTGTCGCTGGTATCCGTAACTATTCCCCCTTCTAGCATAGTTGTCCCGTCTATTGTCAAACCTAACTGTGTTGATCTGTCTTTCCCTATTATCCCGAGGTCGTCCACTACTTACGTCGTCGTATCTCTGCAGGTATTCTAAAAACATTTCTCTGTCCACTAGGTTCTGTAGTGCTACGTGTTGTCTTACTTCTACCTCAAAGTGTCGTGATAAATACTTGATAATTTGTCGGTCCGTCAGTGGTGGGTTCAGTTGCTTTGCTATGCTATACTTGCGTATAGCATATTGCTCCTACTTCCTGAAAATTCTCCTTAAATTTCCTGTGATTAAGTCGTCTCGTACCTGGTCTTGTCTGTGGTCACTCCAGTAGTGCTTTAAAAATCTGTCTTCAAAATCCGTGTAGGTGTCTATGTCCTGTCCTACTAAATTGTACCATGCTTCCGCATTGTCCTTTAATAAAGCCTTTATCGTATTCAGTTTAGTCTGTTCGTCAAATAAATTTCCCACTAGATTTCTAACACTATTAATAAAAATTTGTGGATTTACCCTGTTATCGCCATAAAACTTCATGTGTTGGTCCAATGATACTCCACCTGTAGAAAATCTGGGACCATCCCCCGTTAAATTTGACATGTTGTATTTGATACTACTAACTTCGCGTTCTACCCTGCCTAACTGATCCCTACATGAGTCCGTCACTTCAGTCATTTTTATATTAATCTCTTCTTCACAAAAAATGCGTACTTCGGACCTTAAATGTCCCATTTCCTGTCGAAGACCTGTAATATCACGCTCATTTTTTTTAACCCTATTTTCTACTTCCCCCAGTTTCACGGTAAGACTATCTTTAAATTCTGTAAATTCTTTAGTATTTTGTTCAATTTTCCCGCTTATCTGCTCTAATTTTTGGTTGGACTCCTCCCTCGCTCTATTCGATTCTTCGCTTAGCAGTTCTAATTTTCTGTTGGACTCCTCGTTCATCCTCTCTAGCATTCTCATTATCATCTCGTTTCCTTGATCCCTGATTCCGTCCTTGACTGATCTCTACTGCCTCCAGCTTCTTCCATTTTAGAATTTTTCTCACACAATGCACTATCGTCACTTCCAATTTCCACTCCTTGACTCCTTAACCACTCTTTTCTCTGCATACGTTCTAATCACTCACACACCCTCTAAAATACTCCTAAATTTATACACACACAGAAACTCTCTCTCTCAGATCGCCAGTTTCCTGGAATAAAATCACAAAAATTTTATTTGGAACTCGAGCCTCACTTTTGGGTCGCCAAAGAATGCTGTGAAACCTTTTTAATTAGAATCGAGCCTCACGAATTGGGCGTCAAGAATGCTGTGAATCCTACAAAAAGCTATTCATTAACTCAACTGGTCCGTCGACTTTCTTCTGTTCATCGCCTCGGCTGCTCCCCTAGATAAACCTTCATCCTCATTCATAAAAAAAACAAACACATTCCTACCACAAACATCAACGTTAACTCTATTTACATCAATATTCACAATACATTAAAATTTCAAAATTAAAAGTTCAGCATAAATTTCAGTATCAGAAAATTTCAAGATTTAAATTTGTTATCATTTTAATGTGCATCCAGAATTAAAGTCCTTGTAGGATGCCTACTAATTAATATAACAATATATGCAGACCTGAGTCTGAGTACAAAGGGAGCATCTACCACCCCTTTACGTTAATTAACCAGGTTCGTCTAATTGAGCTCAAAGACATACCCAAATTTTCATCATAATCCAGAACATAAATACTAAATACCCCTTTCTACTTAAACAAGCAAATTTCACCTTAAAATTAAAAATTTGTTGTTAGTACACCTTCATTACTGTCCATTTTAAGTAAATAAATTATAAAGTTATTCAACACACACGAAAACATCAAAGTTCAAACAAAATAGTATAATTTACCTGAAGGTTACTGCACTCGTAGCTTCAATGTACATCGTCCCTTTTGTTAATCACACCATTCCAACTGGGTTATATTTACGGCTTCTGATTCTCAACGCTTTTAAAATTTCTCCACCCCCATTCATCTAAAGTTGTTTCAGGGCTTTTCCAGAACTCATCTGTGTATATCTGACCCTTGTTTTGTGGATCCAGACACGTTTATGAACCATTTAATTATTAACACCCTTGAAAAATAGCAAAGAAATTCATACTTCTTTCACAAATATACGCCAAAACTGCCTACTTTTGTGTATTCATTTGTCGTTGCAAATTAGACTAATTGGTACAGTGATACTCGACTTTATTACCTTGTATCTTCTTTTCTAAGTGCACTAAAGTATATTCATTGTAGCACGTAAAGAACAAACTGTTTTAAATCACCAAAATATACAAGCAAACTGTTTAAATTATTTAATCAAACTCGGAAAACTAAAAAGCACTGTTTAACGCATTGAATCAAGTCGAAAATCTAAGAGAGCTTGTTCATATTAACCTGGGTATATATAGCGGTTAGCCCGTCTGTCGGTCTGTCGGTCTGGTCCCCAAAACGGACAATTCTTCAGAATTTCGCATGCTAGGTTCCCATTCCGCAGCCCGGCATGCGATTTTTACGAAATTTGCACTCGCCCCAGTTAAATCTCAGAAATTTCGACACGGCTCGCAACGTCTGGAAATAACTAACTAAATTTTATACAGAAATGTTATTTTTACCTCTCAATTTTGCTTTTTATTTTCAACCAATCGCAACCCCGTGACGTTGCTCCACTCACGCCTTTTACTATATGTGTCTCGGTCTTGCGCATATTATCTGTCTCTATCTACCCTGTTCTTATTGGTGCAAATTGATATTCTTTATTATCGATTATTTCAGTCCATGTGGACTTGTGAAATAACCCACCTTTAGCATTTCTCGTAACTATTAAGCTACGGTTTCTCCAAGATTCTCTGTAACCATTTATTATTTGCCAAATTTACGCAGAATGAGCCTATTAAAAATACGCAGGTGTTCAAACATAATACTTCTAAATAACACTTGTACGATTTGCATTTTATTGGGTTTTTACAAGTTTTTATAGATATTATATGTTACTAATGGTTCAATTAACTCCAATTAAAATAATACCCTTTAATTTTTAGTGACTCCTAATCAAATATTAATTATTATCTGTACATTTTGTTTAATACCGGTTACTTAAAATTGAGTTAATTAGTATAAATTTTGCACGTAATTTTCTATTTGTTTCTTTACTAGGAATAATTAAATTACACGCAGAGCTTTTTAATACTGCTTCCTTTTTTTTTATAGCAAGCGTCTTGTACATAATTTAACTCCCTTATTTTTAATGAAACGAATGAATTTTTATGCTTCACGGTTTTTTTTAATAGCGCGTACCTTTTCCCAAAGCTTCTACACGGTGATTAAAATTATTTGATGTGATTATTTAATTTTCTACCCTGGTCTAAATATGAGTAATATATATATATATATATATATATATATATATATATACACCACACACACACACACACACACACACACACACACACACACACACACACACACACACACACACACACACACACACACACACACACACACACACATACATATATATATATATTTTTTCGTTACATGAGTTTATACATAAAACATTTATTTAACTGGAACAAAGATTACTTACATAAACTATTATATCCTGAATTATTTGTTGTCTATTTTTTACATTTATATATTATTTACACTTTACTATAAATACATGTTTAAAACGATTCATTTTGTATGTACATTATTGCAAGAACAGATTTCCTTTAATCAATTATTTAAAACTAATCTCTATACATTTTAGAACTTATATTTATAGATAAATAACACTTTCACAAAGACTACACATGTCAGCATACAGTACTACATTAAAGTGTTATTTATCTATAAATTTAAGTTCTAAATTGTACAGAGATTAGTTTTAAATAATTGACTAAAGAAAATCTGTCCTTGCAATAATGTACATACAAAATGAATCATTTTAAACGTGTATTAATAGTAAAGTGTAAATATAAATGTATAAAATATTTAACAAATAATACACAATATAATAGTTTATGTAAGTGATCTTTGTTCTAGGTAAATAATAAGTTTTATGTATAAACTCGCGTAACGAAAATATATATTTTTTTTAGTAACCATTGAAAAAGACATGATATATAGTCAAAACGCAGGGATAGTCAGAAATACAAAATCATGAAGTAAAGTATATTTTATTTATGTTTTATCATCAGAGACCTATGATCCCAAGAAAACAACTTGAATATATATATATATATATATATAATTATATATAAATTATATATAAATATATAATTATATGTAGATATATATATATATATATATATAATGTCAAAAATAACGACCTTTAATTTATATTCAAATGAGTTAGGTAACGGGTTTATAGGTCTATGTAACTTTATAGATTAAAACTCTTTGTCTTTAACCAAGCTTGGGATTTTTATTAAAATCTTCATCAGGGTGCTGCAATATTATAACATCATTAAAATATAATAGATAAAATGACTTATAGTAACATCTGTCACCATTCAGTCATATACACTTCAAAAAACTGTGACGATATACTTCTAGGTTTAACATGTTAGTTTACGTTTGTGTTTTGTGATTTATATTTATATATTTTTGTTACATTCCCATTTTTGTACTTACACCAATACTCCAATTTTTGTAAGTCATTTTATCTATTATATTTTAATGATGTTATAATATTGCAGCACCCTCATGAAGATTTTAATAAAATTCGAAAGCTTGGTTAAAGACAAAGAGTTTTAATCTATAAAGTTGCATAGACCTATAAACCCGTTACCTAACTCATTTGAATATATATATATATATATATATATATATATATATATATATTCAACATAATTAATAATAAACACGCTCTCGAATAAATCCTTAACTCAAATCCTTTTTTCTTTTACAACAAAAATTTATTCGATAAATTAAATAGTCTATGCCTTGTTTTAGGTATCCTGTAATCTCTTAAATTTTTCGACAACATCCTGTTTACAAGTACGCTTGCTACAAATTTTCATTTAGAACTTATTTATTTTGAAACGACAAGTTTATGCTACAATTAATTAGTTGTATCCTGTTTTTAGGTACCAGTTATCTTGGTATACCTTACGGTCGCCGTATAATGGTTTTCTCTATTGTTTCAATGTAACGACTTGTTGAAATAAGGTCGCACACTATCCGATATAAGTCGGGCTTTCCAGTTTTACCGCGCTTCGATAAGCTAGGATTTGCAGTTCAACTCTATGTTGTTTGAACCATTGTTGAATGTGATTCTACAGCTTGTACGTCGAATTATTTTCTACATTTATTCGTCACCGTATTGCAAAAGCGATGCACGGTTTTTTGTTTAACAACTAAGAGGTGTCTTGCGTGTATTTGGCGAGTTTCCCCGCGCATACCCATTCTAATCAGATTCTCTTTCTAGCTGTTTTTTAGCTAGATGTCAAATGGGTTCTTTCTTTGTGTAGGCCCACCTGTTCGTTGCCGTGGACCAGCTACCTTCTGTCTTTGGATCGCTGCTATAATTACGATGGCAGGGTGAATGAACCCTGACGACCATGGCGTTGATATGTTGACTCACCCACCGGAGGCTTGCAAAATACGCATTCCAACGCATAGAGGTATGTGACTCGTTTTCTTTTATGTACATTGAGGATCCTTATTTATCAGCGGTTGATGTTGTGAAACCAGTTCACCACTCATGTTTAGAAGCTAGCTTCGCTAGTGCTTCTGGTTATTTTTCTGTAATTCTTACTACAACTTGATCTACATTTAATACTTTAATTTAGCCCACTTGCTATTGAGAAAACCTACATTGAATACTTTAATTTAACACATTTATCTGTTAATAGATAGTCGTGGGCAAAGTGTTTTTTCTGTTTCTGTTTGGTATATAGAGATGAATAATCCCCCCACTCTCCGCGGTTGGCAGTTAGCCTGATGTTTACTTTTCTTCTGGCTACGTCTAGGTACATAGCAATATATATATATATATATATATATATATATATATATATATATATATATATAACTGAAAATTATTTCTGAATTATTTTGACAGATAATTATTGTTAGTTTGTGAATATTCAATTAATTTTTATATATATATATATATATATATATATACATTAATGTGATAAGCCCCACATTGGAGCATCACTAAAAGTGTGCTGTGACAACGCCGCATTGAGAGCATCAGAAAGAGTGCTGTAACAATGCCTCGCTTTGATGCGCCGTTAAAAGGGTGCTGTAATACAGATACAGCAAATTGTAAAATTATTATATTACCTTGCTTCCTAACTTTGGCTGGCAAGCAGAATGAAAAATCTGAGTTTTCAAAAATGAAATCAAACAGCAATATCACAAAGCATTTATACGGTATGAAATATTTTCTTTCATACAAAAGCATATAAAACATTTACAATATCGTTTCTTTCAAACATAAAAATATCTTCAACAAATACTTATTTACACCTTATCTTAAATTTACAAAACCACGCACCCGCCCACCCGCCCACCCGCCATCCCGACCACCTACCCACCCGCCTCCCAACCATCCACCCACCCGCCATCCCGACCACCTACCCACCCGCCCTCCCAACCACCCACCCACCCGCCCTCCCGACCACCCACCCACCCGCCCTCCCGACCACCCACCCACCCACCCCCCCGACCACCCACCCACCCACCCCCCCGACCACCCACCCGACCAACCACCCACTGGCGTTCTTTATGCGATAGCTAGCCATACGGTTGTTAAACGCTGTGCTAACCATTTCTACACCATCGTCGCTAGTAGCGGTAACTGATGCATTTTTATGTTTGTTGCTCCTTAAGTGTGCGGCATACGTAGTTTTTTCCATTTCGAAATCGCATACTTTACACATAATTCGCGGTTGTTTTGTACAGAGCCCTTTAACAGCTGGCGGAGTTGAACGTTTACGGCTTAATGACATGCCGTGCTGTTTTTCCTTGTGTCGCTGTAAGCTGTCCATTCTCGTAAAAGCGATACCGCAAGTCCCACAGTTTAAGTACTTTGCTACCGACGGATGTATAAGCTTAACCGTGGACGATGTTACACCACGACATTTGTTCTGGTGCCGTTTGAGAGCATCCCTCCTGGTAAAGTAGACGTGACAGGGCTCGCACTTAAAAAACGTTTGCAGATACCATTTTAGTACAAAACAAAATCCGCACTATAGCACTTTGGTTAAACTTGTAAGCGAACTAACTTATAACTAAAGAGTTTACTCTTGCGCACCTGCTTTATGTACCCTATAAAATGCAAACCGAAGGTTTCCGAAGACACCCGAACGAAGTTGCGGATTCAGCGGGGAACTAAATGACGTCATCTTGTGCCAATCCTCGCAGCTCGTCCAATACATTTAGCACCAATGTATGCGCCCGGTTCGCTTCGTCCATGCTGCGAATACCGTTAGTAGAAACACCGGAAAACGTGCATATTAAAAATCCAAAAGGGTGATAGCCACGCACACAAATTGTGTGCAAGTCGTGCTGTAGAAGATGCAGTGCTACTATAACCGAAAACCTAATAAAAACACTTTAAACCTATACTAAGGGAATACCAAACTTGTTGTCTACAGAATACTTACTAATAAAGCAATTTAATTTTACATAACTTCTACATCATATTTTCGGGAATGGCAAGTTGAATATTTTCTTTGGAAACAATCGAAGATTGCCGAAGACACTCGAAGAGTGCACGAGCGCGGCCACTAAACCAATTAGCATTAATACCAAGTATTTCGTACTTCCGTAGGTTGCTCATTTCCTAGAACCAAATCTTCCACATAGCGGTCGGTAGCACGTAATGATTTCTAGAACCGGAAAGTACTGGATATCGCCCAAATAGAGAATTAGATGCTCGATGACTGTCAACTTCCGATTCCCTCGTAAAAGGCAGAAAAAACTCAGTCAATCATCCATCTAACTTATACTTCGGCCCGCTACCGTTCTGATAATTTACAAACATTTTTCAAACGACAATGGGCTGAGAATTCTTAAACCTCCGAAGGATCTTTAAGTCGTGATCAATTACACGTTCGAGCTACCCGTAAACTAACAATGCGTTGTATAATACATGCATACCCCTTCGCCGCGCTACTGCTATTCTTGTAATTGCTAGAAAAAGTCACTCTCCTTTTTACTGTTAGGACCGATGCAAAGCACCGTTTTTTTAATACCTTCTATAGCACATCGCGCACTTTTTCGTCTGATAATTAAATTTTGCTTCTGTAGCCCTTTACACTTTCGCTTATTTAAACATCTAATACGATCGATTAACCACTTTCGATTATTCTAACGGATGCCACCATACATTTCGCCGCACCGTTCCTTTTGAATCCAACGATCCTATAGGCATCCACACACTAACACCTAACGTATCTTTCCTACTATTTGTTAAACAAAAACTACCGGTATCGCCATTGTGGACGTAAACAGATGTTTGTGGATGTGTACGAGAATATGTAACCATATACATTAACCAGTCTAAGCTATTTTATTTAGTCCGCGAAAACTGCTATTTTTCTAAACCACAATTAATAATCACCTTTATAGGTTTAGCATTTCAACCATTACCCAATAACTGGTGCTACGTACATGGAAACTTTAATTTCCTATTGGAGAGAATTCTTATTCTCCCACGCACTGTTGCGCAGTTGCATGCCTACCCCTTTTGGGAATATATGCTCGTTATAGGTTGTAGCACCCGCGGTTTTACTTAACTACACTTCGTGAGACCCATTTAATCTTTTTAATCGTATCTTTCTCGCATACAATACAGTAGGACTTAGCCCTACTACCAACAAATTCTAATACTGGACCCCCATTAAATTCGTCTTTGAATTTCCCTACAACTTTTTCGTCGACAAGTGGTATATTGTATTTATTATCCGCGGGGTAGTCACTCTTTTAAGATAAATATATTTTGCTAGGTATCAACTAACATTAAATTTTTCTAGGGACCCCAAACCTGTAAATGGATTTTAAATAGAACCACCTCTTACAAAGTTATGCCTTTTAAAGACCCCAAACCTCTAATTTTTACCCATCTTTTTTTAACTCCATCTTTAAAACCCTTTTTTTTCGCTACCCAAGACATATGCCTTAGCCAACCATCTCCCGAGAAATTTAAAACCGCCGTGTCCCGCGAATACCACGTGGAGATAACACGTATACTCTGTCAACCAGGATAGAAGCCGGAAGGATTTGGAAGGCGGAAAAGAACTTAAAAATTATGGAATCTTAAAACTAATATATACAATAGATTTACAAAATCCATACAAATATAAACAAACTATTTTATATTTTTACGCCCCCCATGCGTAGATTGATGTGCTTCCAGGGTGACGTTACGCTTGTCATCTTCCCTCGATAAACTAATTTTATTAATAAGCTGCGTATACAAATCGTATTCTTTTACTCCGGATACATACGCAGGCAAGTACTCGATACCATCCAAATAAAGAATTGGATGCTTGGTGTCTGTTAACATCCGCTTCCCTCGTGTACGCCCAGACACATCCCAACCCATGCGCACCCTGCGCGTGCGCACCCTGCCCATGCGCACCCTGCGCGTGCGCACCCTGCCCATGAGCACTGCCCATGCGCACCCCTCTCTGTGCAACTGCTATTTCGGGGTAACATCACAGCCTTTTATAAATAAAGAACAATGTTATATACTATTATAAAATGTTTATTCCGACATTATACATAACAAATTTAAAAATATTTAATACCAAGCATGGAGTCATTTAAACTTAATTTTAATACAAAGTTATACACAGAAAACAGTCCTTTCTTTATGTTTGTTTGGAGTGGCTTTAATTTTATCTAACTTTATTCGCAGTTTAAAATTTAAATCGATACCCAAGTCCTCTATCTCCTTTTCTAGCCAATAGTTTGATACATAGATACCGTTTAGGTTTTCGAATTGTAAAATGTACCGAAGTTTGCCTCTATATTTAAAGTCTTTGATTCCATCGACAACCAGATCCATTCCTTCGTGTAATTCTTGCAGCTTGTGACAATCTTTTAATCGCAGCTTTCTCACTATATCCCGCATACGTAACTTGTTAGCTTGATCGACTTCTTCTTATCGGTATTGGAGGAAATCCTTATTTTCCCACACACTGTTGCGTAGTTGCATGTCCACCACTTTTGGGAATATATGGTTGTTATAGGTTGTAAGACCCTCGGTTTTAAATGATCCGAAAGGTTCTTTACTAGGTAAATATACAATGTTTAGCGGAACCCCTTTGCGTGTGGTGTACGCCAAGGTTACCAAACCCGCATTCCTTAGTTCGTCTTTGTTATCTGCCATTTTGATAAATACGTTTTTAGAATAACCTTTTAAAAAGTATACGGATTTAGTACCATCCTTTTCTGCAAGAACGCCTACATAACTAAAAGAGTCTTTCTTACTAACCGCAAATGCATACAGCTTGTACAACCCGGATGAATCTAAGTCAGCCCATCGGCACATAAAATAATCTTTTAATTCTTCCTCATTTTCTCTAATAAGATGTTATTTGTCTAACACATCTTTGTATTGTTCGCGTATTGTCGCAGTGTTTTCCATGTAGTCCAATTTTCGCCTTTTTGCATCCATTTCCTCTAATTCCAGTTGTCTTTACCTTCCACTTACAGCGTATGGCATGCATAATGGGGCAATTTCCCATAGCGTAAACGGATAGAGTTTACTACCAATATTTGCGCGTTGTCGTACAACCTCTGGGCGAATGTTAGGTGTATTTATCAATCCCAATTCCGAAATGACTATTTCTTTTGGAATTGTAGAATATGGTGTTGCAGATTGTGTAAAATATGTACTACCTGCTTTAATGTAGCACTTGTGTAAGATTTTTATTTTATCTTGGCTGTCTTCCTCCTCTACTATCTCCAAATAATTTACGGGTAAATAGTTAAAACTAAAAGCCGAAGGTACATACTTTATCAATGTTTCCCTTTCTTTTGGTGTTATCCGGTGTTAGGTTAGGTTAGTTGGACTTGTGTGAACTTAGGTTAGATAAAAGGAAAAAACCAGCTAACCTAACTCCTGACAAGTCCACATCCAACCTAGATCGGAGGCAATTTCACCCTATGGGGTAATTTCACCCTATGGGGCATTTTCACCCTAACTTAACATCCTACATATATCCGGATATATGTCGATGCGCATCCCTGTCGGCTTAGGTCGGATAACAACATATTCGACTATCTTCGGCAATATACGTCCCCACTCTGTAGAATAGATAAGAGAACAATTTTTTCGTATTCAATTTAGTATTCGATAGTAGCTAGAACGGTAAACATGAGCGTCTCCAAGGTGATTAATGTTTCTCAACTTCTTGGGAATAAAGTGAAACCGACAAATGAGCGATTTGGATTATGGCTGTTGACAGAAAATATGTGCAACAATAATCTGGTAACAGATATTGGTAATATTTGTTATGTCGAAGGCGAACAGATGCTGACTGGTGGACTACACACACCAATTACAGAACCATTTTGTGACAATATAATGTTGGTTAAAATTTGCGACTTTTCTGACGCCGAACAAACATCTGCAAACAAAAGGATGTTTATCCTAAAAAAAAAATTTGTGGTGCATTTAACAGCTATCTACGAAGAAAGTTTGACCGATTTGTTTCCGCTAGGCATGGTGTTAAAGCTAAGCTTCCGTTTTCTCTGGAAAGCACTAACAAGATGGGCCAGAGAGTAAAAGAAATTATCGGAAAAGAAGACCTCGAATGCATTAATAAAAAATTCCAAAATCCTATATGTGTTCCATACAAAGTGGAACTAGCAGTTGTTAAGTTGGAAACTTTATTGGAGGAACTACCAGATATATTAGACGAACTCGAAAAAGATTATTTCTATCTTTTTGACATGGATGTAACCCAAGATTTTGCGGGTATATTTAGCAAGATGGAGATGTGTAATTATTTAACTACAAACCATAACTTTTGCTATAAGGGCAAATACGAAGAAAAGTGTAATATTATAGTTGACAACGATAAAACTGTGGGAATTGATTGTTTAACATGGCTAACAACCAATGCAAGAATTAAGATATACAACAAATTTGTGTGTCAGATAACAAGTCCTAGTGTTAATGAACAACTTGGCAATAATATACTAGATTTTTTACGTTGTCCAGATGTACGTTTAAGGGAAACATTTGCGTCTACTTTGGCCAAAGAACATGGTATTACGCGATTGGAAGCGACAATATACAACTGTGCAATTGGAAGCTATGTCAGTGCGAAACGGGTGTATAATCCCTTAAAAGACTGTTTAACGTTATTGGAAGATAGTAAGTTATACTTCCTAAAGGCGCCAATGTACTCGGTACCACTTGCCGAAATGTGGAGTAAGCTATCGGACAAGCTACAAAATAGCTGCTGTTTAGTGTATAATAACCTACTACAGTACGTGTATTAAGGGAATGGCAATACAAAGAAATTGACGGGCTTGCAAATTATGTTGACCAAAAAACCAAAAGAAAGGGAAACATTGATAAAGTATGTACTTTCGGCTTTTAGTTTTAACTATTTACCCGTAAATTATTTGGAGATAGTAGAGGAGGAAGACAGCCAAGATAAAATAAAAATCTTACACAAGTGCTACATTAAAACAGGTAGTACATATTTTACACAATCTGCAACACCATATTCTACAATTCCAAAAGAAATAGTCATTTCGGAATTGGGATTGATAAATACACCTAACATTCGCCCAGAGGTTGTACGACAACACGCAAATATTGGTAGTAAACTCTATCCGTTTACGCTAAAGGAAATTGCCCCATTATGCATGCCATACGCTGTAAGTGGAAGGAAATGACAACTGGAATTAGAGGAAATGGATGCAAAAAGGCGAAAATTGGACTACATGGAAAACACTGCGACAATACGCGAACAATACAAAGATGTGTTAGACAAAGAACATCTTATTAGAGAAAATGAGGAAGAATTAAAAGATTATTTTATGTGCCGATGGGCTGACTTAGATTCATCCGGGTTGTACAAGCTGTATGCATTTGCGGTTAGTAAGAAAGACTCTTTTAGTTATGTAGGCGTTCTTGCAGAAAAGGATGGTACTAAATCCGTATACTTTTGAAAAGGTTATTCTAAAAACGTATTTATCAAAATGGCAGTTAACAAAGACGAACTAAGGAATGCGGGTTTCGTAACCTTGGCGTACACCACACGCAAAGGGGTTCCGCTAAACATTGTATATTTACCTAGTAAAGAACCTTTCGGATCATTTAAAACCGAGGGTCTTACAACCTATAACAACCATATATTCCCAAAAGTGGTGGACATGCAACTACGCAACAGTGTGTGGGAGAATAAGGATTTCCTCCAATACCGATAAGAAGAAGTCGATCAAGCTAACAAGATACGTATGCGGGATATAGTGAGAAAGCTGCGATTAAAAGATTGTCACAAGCTGCAAGAATTACACGAAGGAATGGATCTGGTTGTCGATGGAATCAAAGACTTTAAATATAGAGGCAAACTTCGGTACATTTTACAATTCGAAAACCTAGACGGTATCTATGTATCAAACTATTGGCTAGAAAAGGAGATAGAGGACTTGGGTATCGATTTAAATTTTAAACTGCGAATAAAGTTAGATAAAATTAAAGCCACTCCAAACAAACATAAAGAAAGGACTGTCTTCTGTGTATAACTTTGTATTAAAATTAAGTTTAAATGACTCCATGCTTGGTATTAAATATTTTAAATTTGTTATGTATAATGTCGGAATAAACATTTTATAATAGTATATAACATTGTTCTTTATTTATAAAAGGCTGTGACGTTACCCCGAAATAGCAGTTGCACAGAGAGGGGTGCGCATGGGCAGTGCTCATGGGCAGGGGTGCGCACGCGCAGGGGTGCGCATGGGCAGGGTGCGCACGCGCAGGGGTGCGCATGGGTTGGGATGTGTCTGGGCGTACACGAGGGAAGCGGATGTTAACAGACACCAAGCATCCAATTCTTTATTTGGATGGTATCGAGTACTTGCCTGCGTATGTATCCGGAGTAAAAGAATACGATTTGTATACGCAGCTTATTAATAAAATTAGTTTATCGAGGGAAGATGACAAGCGTAACGTCACCCTGGAAGCACATCAATCTACGCATGGTGGGCGTAAAGATATAAGATAGTTTGTTTATATTTGTATGGATTTTGTAAATCTATTGTATATATTAGTTTTAAGATTCCATAATTTTTAAGTTCTTTTCCCGCCTTCCAAATCCTTCCGGCTTCTATCCTGGTTGACAGAGTATACGTGTTATCTCCACGTGGTATTCGCGGGACACGGCGGTTTTAAATTTCTCGGGAGATGATTGGCTAAGGCATATGTCTTGGGTAGCGAAAAAAAAGGGTTTTAAAGATGGAGTTAAATAAAGATGGGTAAAAATTAGAGGTTTGGGGTCTTTAAAAGGCATAACTTTGTAAGAGGTGGTTCTATTTAAAATCCATTTACAGGTTTGGGGTCCCTAGAAAAATTTAATGTTAGTTGATACCTAGCAAAATATATTTATCTTAAAAGAGTGACTACCCGCGGATAATAAATACAATATACCACTTGTCGACGAAAAGTTGTAGGAAATTCAAAGACGAATTTAATGGGGTCCAGTATTAGAATTTGTTGGTAGTAGGGCTAAGTCCTACTGTATTGTATGCGAGAAAGATACGATTAAAAAGATTAAATGGGTCTCACGAAGTGTAGTTAAGTAAAACCGCGGGTGCTACAACCTATAACGAGCATATATTCCCAAAAGGTGGGCATGCAACTGCGCAACAGTGCGTGGGAGAATAAGAATTCTCTCCAATAGGAAATTAAAGTTTCCATGTACGTAGCACCAGTTATTGGGTAATGGTTGAAATGCTAAACCTATAAAGGTGATTATTAATTGTGGTTTAGAAAAATAGCAGTTTTCGCGGACTAAATAAAATAGCTTAGACTGGTTAATGTATATGGTTACATATTCTCGTACACATCCACAAACATCTGTTTACGTCCACAATGGCGATACCGGTAGTTTTTGTTTAACAAATAGTAGGAAAGATACGTTAGGTGTTAGTGTGTGGATGCCTATAGGATCGTTGGATTCAAAAGGAACAGTGCGGCGAAATGTATGGTGGCATCCGTTAGAATAATCGAAAGTGGTTAATCGATCGTATTAGATGTTTAAATAAGCGAAAGTGTAAAGGGCTACAGAAGCAAAATTTAATTATCAGACGAAAAAGTGCGCGATGTGCTATAGAAAGTATAAAAAAATGGTGCTTTGCATCGGTCCTAACAGTAAAAAGGAGAGTGACTTTTTCTAGCAATTACAAGAATAGCAGTAGCGCGGCGAAGGGGTATGCATGTATTATACAACGCATTGTTAGTTTACGGGTAGCTCGAACGTGTAATTGATCACGACTTAAAGATCCTTCGGAGGTTTAAAATTCTCAGCCCATTGTCGTTTGAAAATGTTTGTAAATTATCAGAACGGTAGCGGGCCGAAGTATAAGTTAGATGGATGATTGACTGAGTTTTTTCTGCCTTTTACGAGGGAATCGGAAGTTGACAGTCATCGAGCATCTAATTCTCTATTTGGGCGATATCGAGTACTTTCCGGTTCTAGAAATCATTACGTGCTACCGACCGCTATGTGGAAGATTTGGTTCTAGGAAATGAGCAACATACGAAAGTACGGAATACTTGGTATTAATGCTAATTGGTTTAGTGGCCGCGCTCGTGCACTTTTCGAGTGTCTTCGGCAATCTTCGATTGTTTCCAAAGAAAATATTCAACTTGCCATTCCCGAAAATATGACGTAGAAGTTATGTAAAATTAAATTGCTTTATTAGTAAGTATTCTGTAGACAACAAGTTTGGTATTCCCTTAGTATAGGTTTAAAGTGTTTTTATTAAGTTTTTGGTTATAGTAGCACTGCATCTTCTACAGCACGACTTGCACACAATTTGTGTGCGTGTGCTATCACCCTTTTGGATTTTTAATATGCACGCGATGCGATTGTTGATCCGTATAACATGGAAGACGTTTTCCGGTGTTTCTACTAACGGTATTCGCAGCATGGACGAAGCGAACCGGGCGCATACATTGGTGTTAAATGTATTGGACGAGCTGCGAGGATTGGCACAAGATGACGTCATTTAGTTCCCCGCTGAATCCGCAACTTCGTTCGGGTGTCTTCGGAAACCTTCGGTTTGCATTTTATAGGGTACATAAAGCAGGTGCGCAAGAGTAAACTCTTTAGTTATAAGTTAGTTCGCTTACAAGTTTAACCAAAGTGCTATAGTGCGGATTTTGTTTTGTACTAAAATGGTATCTGCAAACGTTTTTTAAGTGCGAGCCCTGTCACGTCTACTTTACCAGGAGGGATGCTCTCAAACGGCACCAGAACAAATGTCGTGGTGTAACATCGTCCACGGTTAAGCTTATACATCCGTCGGTAGCAAAGTACTTAAACTGTGGGACTTGCGGTATCGCTTTTACGAGAATGGACAGCTTACAGCGACACAAGGAAAAACAGCACGGCATGTCATTAAGCCGTAAACGTTCAACTCCGCCAGCCGTTGAAGAGCCTTGTACGAAACAACCGCGAATTTTGTGTAAAGTATGCGATTTCGAAATGGAAAAAACTACGTATGCCGCACACTTAAGGAGCAACAAACATAAAAATGCATCAGTTACCGCTACTAGCGACGATGGTGTAGAAATGGTTACCACAGCGTTTAACAACCGTATGGCTAGCTATCGCATAAAGAACGCCAGTGTCGACGATGGGGTGCCCGAGTTTCTTTGGAAGCAGAAAGAGCGATTTATTCGATTAATTAATAAAAAAAGAATACAACATACAGCAGTAAAAGTCTACTGCGAACTCTACGGCGTTTACACCAAAATGGGGAAAAACAAGTCCGATGTGAAATCCTTTAACACAAAAAATGTGGTTATAACGACTTCTAGTAATCTGGAGAATATGTACGAGGTCTTAAGCGAAACCATAAGAACAAAATCAGAGGAATTTGAAACATGCGGGCCCGGTTGGTCTTTGAAAAAGGTGCTCTATTTAGAAATAAATGTTAATAAGTATAAGCCGATATGAGTTCTAGGTTAAGAATAAAAAATTGTGAATATGTATTTAGAAATGTGGTTTACATAATTTAAACTGAATTAGTAAAAATTGTCTGTAATAAAAAGTTTTAAGAATGGTTTTTAGATTTTCTTTTAGGTATGAGCCGCAGGAAATTTATAATTTAGAGGGTGTGTGTAAAATGGTAAGGGGTGGCCCTCTTTTAAATCTATTTACAGATTTGGATCCTGCTCACATAACCACATGACCATATGACCACATGACCATATGACCACATGACCATATGACCATATGACCACATGACCATATGACCACATGACCATATGACCACATGACCATATGACCATATGACCATGTTAGGTTAGGTTAGTTGGATGTATTGCATGACTAAAAAAATGTTTAAGGACGGTCGGAAATCGCAACAGGTAAGAAATTTTAAAATCAGGGTAGCTCTCTGGGAGATGGCGCTATCTGAAAAATTTAAAGAGATTTGGGTAGCCGAGAAAAATCTAATATTAATTAATACCAAACAAGGTAGGTTTATCTCGAAAGATGCATTGGCTAGACGAAGAAAACTATTTGTTAGGTTTGCTTATAGAGCAAAGAGCAAAATTTAGAAGATCAGGACTTTAAAGGGGTATAACTTTGCAGGGCGTAGTCCGATTTTAAATCTGCTTACAGATTCGAATTCTACGTAAAATTTTAGACTAATTTAATGTATCGCATGTATAAAAAAATTTATAAGAACGTTCAAAAGTCGCTACAGGTAAGAAATCTTAAAATTGGGGTAGCTCCCTTGGGGGTTATGCTATCTAAAAAATTCCTAGAGATTTGGGTAGCTGAGAAAATTCTAATATTAATTGATACCATACAAGATAGGTTTATCTCGAAAGATGCATTGGCTAGACGAAGAAAACTATTTGTTAGGTTTGCTTATAGAGCAAAAAGCAAAATTTAGAAGATAAGGACTTTAAAGAGGTATAACTTTGCAGGGCGTAGCCCGATTTTAAATCTGTTTACAGATTCGAATTCTAAGTAAAATTTTAGACTAATTTAATGTATCGCATGTATAAAAAAATTTATAAGAACGCTCAAAAGTCGCTACAGGTAAGAAATTTTGAAATTGGGGTAGCTCCCTGGGGGATGATGCCATCTAAAAAATTCTTAGAGATTCGGGTAGCTGAGAAAATTTTAATATTAATCGATACCAAACAAGATAGGTTTATCTCGTGGGTGGAAATGTGGAGAAAGATTTATCTCGCGCGTGGAAAGAATGCGGGTGTGACGTAATCAAAATGGTAAGGGGTGGTTCGAGCAAGGAGGAGAGCAAGGAGAGAGCAGGAGGAGATTCCTAAAAAATAAGACTTTATAGTGGGTTTTTACATGTAAATTTGGTCCAGATGAGGGAGAAAATGAGGGATTCTGGAGCAAATGAGGGCCCAGTATTCTCATATTTACCCTACTCCCTTCAATGTCATCATACCCAAAAGCAGATATGGCATCGGCGTCATTTAGCACACATTCAATCTCACCTCTAGTATAAACTCACTCTAATGCAGATAGTGAAAAAGACTGATGAAAGTTTGGAAGAATATATCTCGCTACATGACAGCACACGTTTCAACCAAAATATAGAATCAGAATGTTCTGATGTTGACGACTAATAATATAAAGTGTGTTATTATTCCTGTTGCATAAGCTACTAAACAGTATTATTTAGTAAGTATTTAAATTTTTAGTAACATAAATTTTGAAAAGATTTAAAGGGAGTTAGAATTTAAAAACTAAGAAAAGCTAAAAAATGGATCCTTGTTTTTCTTTAAATAAAAAACAGGTTATATTTAAAAAAGAGTCAGTTTTCTTTAAATTGCACCAATAGATACCAAATCCATATTACTCTAAAATTAACAATACAGTATAGAATTTTAAAACTTGTTTCTGTTTGGTAATATGACTAATACTGTGAAAGTAAATAAAAAAAATTGCAAAAAATTCAAGTTTTATGTAATCATCCTTGATGTGGACTGAATGTTTTGCATAGATCCAGGATAAAAAGCATGATAAAATTTTGATCGATGTTCTTTTGTATACTATTATAGAAAATGATAATTATTTCAATAATTATTTTGGAAATATACACAAATATAGAAAAAATGAAGCATATTGGTAAAGTATAATATTATGAGGAATCATCAAATGCATTGATGTTTATTTAAGTTCTTCATGTAATTTATATCATTTGCATCCCTAAACCAATTTACATAATGCTTAAGTAAAGCAAAATGTATTTATATAACATGGTGTAGATATGCTTATCTGTTAATAGAAAGAATCTGTTGTCAGTTATGTAAAAAAAGTATCAATTACAATAAGCACTTACGAAAAGTGTACTGGTTGATACTTGCCGGTAATCAACTGTTTATCAGATACATTGAATGGTTGAGGTACGCTTAATTACTTTTCGAACGAATTCTATTTAAAAAATTTTTAAGTTTGAATTCAACAAAAGAAAAATTGGAGGTGATACAACAATAGATCAAATCCAAGAAACCAAAAGAAAACCGAAACAAAGAAAGAAATCAATGAAATCAACAAAGCAACTAGTGTAAGTTCATTTTCCTTTAAACCAACTGAATTTTATTTTATTATTAACAGACATTTGATATTTGCTAGTTTATAATTTATATATGTATATTAACTATTGTTACAACTATTTTATGCAATTTTTTGAAAATAATCGACTTAGCAGTTGCTAGAGATTATCTTCAAGCTTTTATTGTTATTTTACTTTGTATACGAGAAAGATTTATAAGAACTTGAGAAAACTTATTTCCGAGACAAAGAAACTTGAGACAAAATTATTTTGAGACATAAAAACTTGAGACAATTAAAAAGTCGCAAAGCGCACAAGAGACTAGATTACGCTAAATTACCGCAAGAAAATTTTTAGAAACAAAACCAAACCTCTAATTCAGCAATCTTAACTGGCGCAAGAAATTTTTAGAATTTCTAATTCAACAACTTTAACTAACGCAAGAAACAAATTTCTAATTCAACAATAAGAGAATTAATTGGCGCATAAAAATAATTTAAATACACCAAGAATAAAAAGCGAAAGCTAAAATCACAAACAATTAAAACCAAAATCCTTATAACAACGCAACTATTCAAACGCGAAACGGAATACGATCCATAAATAGACAACGTACAAATCCATTATTAAAAAACCACATTCTTATTACAATAAATAACGAAGCGCGATTTCAAACGCAAAACCAACATTCATCGTATCATCTTTAAAAGTGAATAAAATCTAACCATGGATAAATACGCATAAATCTAATTATAAATCACTGTACAAAACATATTTAAATACATCGCGGAAACCTTTCAGCATTGTAAAATTGAAACAGTATAAAATTACGATCACAAACTTTATTAAAGTATCAATTTAAAATTACTCAGGAAAGATATTAATAATTACGGTACCGAGAACGCATCCAAACGTGAAAATTTTAATTAAATATTTCAGTAAATTAAAGAAGCACAAATTGTATTATTCTCAAACACGACATTGTATAAAATCACAACGATTACTGAATAACGCCTACAGTATAACTAAAAATAATCTGTAATAGAGACGCTAACGCAACTAATTACTGACAACATTGTAAGCATTGCAGACATGTTACAATCGCATAAACAAAAAAGATAATTATTACGCATCTAACTAAAATCGTTATAAATTAAAAATAAAGAAGTTTTAACTGACGCAACTAACGCAAAACATTTAAGCACAATAAATTACTACAAAAATCACTCAGCCTATTGAAACTTCAGAAATTAAAATTAAAATCGGCAAATCAAGAGTAAACTCAACTAAACCAATACCAAGCGTAAAACCCATTAAATAACACCAAAAACTACAAAATAAATCCAAATTTTTTTCAAAAAAAAAAATAATTTTTCTTTACCTTTTAAAATTACCCAAATATTACCTCAGCCAAGATGACTAATGAAATAAAACTGTACTTAAAATGATACCCAGCTTTAACGGTAATGATCAATGTTTACTTAGTAACTATATTTCAGCCAGCGAAATATTCCTAAAAACCTATTATAAGCCGGGTGATAACAATAGGAACACTTTGCTTGTCCGCCTTATTATCAGTAAACTGACCGGAAGGGCACTAACATTAATTGCAAGTCGCGAAGACGTAGACCAATGGGAAGAATACAAACGCATATTAATAGCATATTTCGGCGACCAAAAGAAACTAAAATGTTTAGTAAGAGATTTGACAAACCTTAGGATGGAACACAACCAATCCCCCTATCAATTTGGAATGAAATGCCAAAATGTAAAAAGCTTAATCTTGGCAAAACTCAAAATCGAAGAAACCGACCCAAACGTAAGACTTTTAAAAACGAAAATGTACGACGAGATGGCATTAGATATCTCTCTAAATGCACTACCCGAACGACTTTCAGATAAAATTAGATTTCAACATCCCCAAAACTTAGAAGAAGCAATGAACATGATAATCGAAGAAGAAAATGTAATGTACTATGGAAACCGACTATATAACCCCAACGCGAATAAAAGCTACACGCCAATGAAAACTATACAACCCGCAAGACAAATAAATCCACAACAAAAATTTAACCCGTTCAATGCACAAACAAACCAATGCGAACAAATAATCCACATTTTAATAACTCAAACTTTAACAATCAATACAAGCAATTCCCAAAACCAACGTTTTACCCGAACTTTTCAAAACCCACATTTTAACCAACATTTAACTCGAATTTTTCAAAACCCGCATTTCAACTGAGATTCAATCAAAATGCAAATCAGCAAAGATCAGCATTCAACGCGAACCCTAATAGAAACTCACCCATGATAAACAATAATAATCCCAATAACTATTATAAACCCACACCAATGGATACCTCATCTGGTAACACCAGACCCAACACCAAAATAACGCCTTAGCGGTTATTACCGAAAATTCATTAAAGGCTATGCTCAAATAACAAAGCCCCTAACCAATTGTTTAAAAAAGGGAAACAAAATTGTACGTACCCCAGAATTTATTAAAGCAGTAGACAAAATCAAAAGCATTTTAACAAATCACCCCGTATTAGAATACCCAGACTTTTCAAAACCATTCGTATTAACAACAGACGCATCAAATGTAGCCTTAGGCGCAGTATTAAGCCAAGGAACAGTAGGTAACGATAAACCCATCAGTTACGCATCTAGAACTCTCAACGAAACAGAGCAACGATACAGTACGATAGAGAAAGAATTGTTAGCCATAATTTGGGCAACAAAGTATTTTGGACCGTACCTATACGAACGGAAATTTTATATATACACCGATCATAGACCATTAGTATGGCTATGCAAACTCAAAGAACCCAACTCAAAATTACAAAGATGGAGAATCAGACTAGAAGAATATGACTATGAGATCATATACAAAAAGGGAATTTACAACAATAACGCAGACGCTTTAAGTAGAATCCAACTTAACGCACTAGAAACCGAATCAGTAATAGGAAACGTAGACGAGACAGAAATTAGAGAAGACCCAGAAGAAATGGAAACCATACATTCGACACAAAATGACGAACCGGAAACCGCAATTAAAATCTTAAACGAACCTATAGACACGAAACCCAACCAATTTATAATCACAGAAGTTTTAAACAACCCCAACCCTGTAAAATATACGAAAGTAGATAATAAAAAAATTTATCAAATTCAAATAACCAAAGACGACAATGAATCACAGATAATTAAGATATTAAAGGAATACACCCCCGAGAAAAAAACGATTTTACTTTTACTTCAACACGGAAACTTGTATAAACGCTTTTCAGAAATATATGTTAAACTATTCCTATTCGACAATTCTGGCCCTGAACTTATAAGATGCACAAGAAAATTAATAACTTTAGACGACCCTGACGAAATAAACGATGTAATAAGAAACCAACACGAAGGAAAGACCATCCATCGAGGAATAAACGAGACCCTAAAACAAATCATGAGACGTTACTATTTCAAAGACATGAAAGAATTAACTACAGACTTTATCAATCAGTGTGAATTATGTGATAAAGCCAAATATGACAGAAAACCCCCAAAGATACCCTTAATGTTGACCAAAACACCAAACAAACCTTTTCAGAAATTACATGCAGATACTCTAGTAGTAGAAGCACAAAGTTACCTAACAATCGTGGACGCATTTACGAAAATAGGCCAAGCAATACCAATCACTTCTAAAAATAGTATAGACGTAATTCAAGAATTTCTACACTATTTTACATTTTATGGAACGCCCGAAACAATAACAATAGATAACGGAAGCGAATTCAAAAACGAAACGATACAAAACACTTTGGAATTACATAAAATAAAAATTCATTTTATAACTGAAAACCACCCTGAATCCAACGGACTAATTGAGAGACTACATTCAACTCAATTAGAACAAATCAGATTATTAAAAATCAATTACAAGAAAAAACACATAACTAACTTAATGTCATACGCATTAATCGCGTATAATAACACAATTCATTCATCGACAAATTTTACACCCTTAGAACTAACCCTAGGACACTCAGATTCACGCAACCCGTACGATATACATTATAACAAAGAAATCTATCAGCAATACGCTAAGGATCACAAAGAGAAGCTAAAAATAACTTATGACAAAGTAAAGGACAAGTTAGATAACGATAAAAAACACATTACCGCGACCCGTAATAAAAACACAGATATAAACAAATTTTCCATAAGACAAACAGTATTCGAGAAAAATTACCAAAGTAAAAGATACAAAACGGCACCGAGAAATTTAGGCCCCTTTAAAATCAAACGAATATTTGACAAAAACGTAGCCGCAATAGACGACGGCAAGATAACAAAATACGTTCACCTCAAAAATTTAAGACACCCTGTACTTTCAGATGGACAATCATCACCCTTACCGTCAGCCTCCACCCAGGTAGAACGGACACAGAAATCATAATTGAAGACATAAAGAATAACTTCGGTAAACTACCAATAAAATTAGGCAGTATGCAAAACACTATAGGTTATTGGACCTTTGCACAAAAATTCGATTTAACCGAGCTAAAACAAGAATTTCAAATAATCAAAAATAATTATTTTCGACTAAAACAATCAATGGACACAACGAAATTCGGAAAAGAATACGCAATAGAAATGATGAACTACGACAGTATAACAGAAAGTATTTTGAAAAATATAGAAGACAAATTTAATCGACTAATACCCACAGAACAAATGACGAGAAGAAAAGGAGGACTAATCAACGGATTAGGAAACATAATCAAAGCAATTACCGGCAATCTAGATAATCAAGACGCAGAACGCTATGACAACGCGATATAACAATTAATAGAGAACCAAAACGACATCAAAACCATAATTAGTAACCAAAAATCGTTAACTCAATCAACGATCATCAAATTTAAAGAAACCCAAAGAAAATTAGTTAGAAATCAAGACAGTATAGCCAATCGAATACAAACCCTTGAAAGTAACATGCAAACTACCATGTTAGGCATGCGAGATTTAATCAGATTCAACACGATATACAACCAGATAATATCAACCCTAACTTTAATTCAACAAATCCTAGCAACATTAGAAAACGCAGTAACCTTTGCAAAATTAAATACCCTACATTCAAGTATAATAGAACCAATAGATTTATTAAAAGAATTATTGAGAATAAAATCTTTTATAACTAACAGTAAATTACCTTTCGATGTAATAGAATCAAACATTTTAATATTTGAAAAAATAGCTGTAGTTAAAGGCTGTGTAAAAAACAACAATATAACATTTTTAATAGAAATACCCATAGTAGAGATTAACAGTTACAATTATTATCACTTATTTGCTTTTCCAATGAAAATGACTAGCACATACCAAGTTATTATTCCAAAAACCAAATTCCTATCCTTAAATGAACAAAGATATGGTTATACGAACGAAAAATGTAATGAAGTCACGCCCAATCAATGCTTATGCCAATCATTGACAACAACAACAATTCAAGAAGACAGCCCTTGCGAAGTACAACTACTAAAATTTACCAATCATTATGAAAATTGTGAAGCCAAACCTGTACAAATCACCAACATGAAAATTCAGAAAATAACGGAAAATAAATGGATTGCCATTTTCCCCACCGAAGTAATCGCAACAATGTATTGCAATCAAGATGAAAGTAATTTAGCATTAACCGGAAGTAAATTAATCACCCTTAAGGAAAATTGTTATTTAAAATTAAAAAACGAAATAATTAGAATTTACCAAGATCCCGTACAAAGCAAGAAATTAGCAAATCTACCCGATTTACAAATCAAGATTACCCAAGACGAAGACGAAGAAATAATTCAAAAACCAATGCAATTGGAACACCTAGAATTAGACAACCTCAACCACGCCATGAAACTCATGGAAGATTACAAGGAACGCCTGAACGAGATCAAGACGCCTAAGGTGCACTACGATAATATTAGTGTATGGACAATTATATTGATTATATTGACTATTTAATTGATCATTTATGTAACTTACAAAATATGTATTAGGTATAAGAATAATAAAGGAAACAGTTGTAGATTTAGGAAACCCCAAGAAACAAATGTACCCCTAGAAAATATGAATTTTAAGTGAGATTAAACAAATTTAATTAAAAATCAAGAAAAGGTAAAAACCCTTAATTTTTAATGTACGTTGGGAGGAGTTATGTGATCCCCCATTTGTTATACCTATGAAACTAATAAAGTCATTAGGATATATTAGGAAATATTAAGAAAATGCAACAATGTAATTAAAAAACAATTTGTTACAATTTATATTCAGTTTATAAACGTTCCCATGAACGAAAGCGCTACAAAGTAGCACAAAGATAAGTGACACTGCAGATGTCAGGTCACAGACGGTCGTAAGAAGTCACGTACCAAGATTACGCAGAATAAACCTGCAACATTGTAATTATGAATAGCTTTTAAGATAGCAACTATATAAAAATAATAAAGGAAACAGTTTTAGATTTAAGAAACCCAAAGAAACAAATGTACCCCTGGAAAATATGAATTTTAAATGAGATTAAACGAATTTAATTTAATTAAAAATCAAGAAAGGTAAAAAAACCCTTAATTTTTAATGTACGTCGGGAGGAGTTATGTAATCTCCCATCTATTATATCTATATAAAACTAATACTTAATAAGTTATTAGGAAATATTAGGAAATGTGCAACAATGTTATAAAAGACAAATTATTACAATTTATTTCAGTTTATAAACGTTCATGGGAACGGAAGCGCTACAAAGTAGCACAAGGATAAGTGACACTACAGATGTCAAGTCACAGACGGTCGTAGGAAGTCACGTACCGAGATTACGCAGAAGTAAGCTCGCAACAAAGTATTTATGAATAGCTTTTAAGATAGCAACTATGTATCATGAATAGAGTCAAGTGGAAGCAGACATTAGGTCTGCAAGTTCCCACAGAACTGTGAAGGGGTAGGGAGATTATATAAGCCCCGGTAGCTCCACTCGCAGGCAGTTCATCAAACGTTCAGCTTTTACATTGCAGTTCGTAGATAACTCATTGTACAATTAAGTAATTAATGTATTTCGACTAAGAATAATTTAATTCAAGATTGTAAAATTCCATTGTTCAAATCTGTTTAAATCAAATAAATTTGTTAAAGTTCAAAGAAGTCTTTTTAAAAAGGACCGCTCGAAGCCACGAACCTTAACTCGCGTAGTCTCTTGCATAGTAGTTAGATATTATCAAAGTTGTATTATATAGGTTTTAAAAGCTTTTTTATAAACATATAGTGGTTCATGACTTCCTGCTGTTTATGGTTCTGAATTTTTTTATTCCTTTTTTTGTATTCAGATTTCCTTTATAGAAATACATATTCAAGTCAAACTTTAGCGATGATAGACATCTTTACGAAAGATTAATTTGTTTGGTAGAAATATATGCCATTTAAACGAAAACATATTAAAAGATCTCAAGGATCCGTCACAACCTGCCGAACCTAAAATGTGCCTAAAACACAAGTCAGGATATTAACAAATGCCGGCGGAAGTAACATCAAGAAATGAGGTTTCAGAGCACTATTATATTATAATTTATAATTGAAATCAAATGCCCAGACAAAATAATTTAAACATTAAATTTTCACGTTAGTGAAGCTAGCGGCCACTATCTACCGGCCGCTAACTATGCATACCCCTACAAATCTCCAACACAACAAAATCGCGCCTACTGAACTGCACAAACAATTCTATTGTTCAATTATGTTTTGCATATTGACCCAATTATCTTTACGCATTTTAAATCTAAGGGTGATTGAAACTAAATAACTTTGAGATTCCTATATTATTCTTAAGTGTATATTTTAAGCGGTTGCTCTTTTAAATTGAAATACACGTCTTTTTCTTAACTTGTGTAAAACCTGCACTCTTAAGACTTGTTAGACAGCTAGTGTAGGTATACTAAAACAATCCATATCTTTTACAGAAACGTGTTCGACCCGATTCACTAACTTTTATGGAATTTTCGTAATGACACCATAAGAAAATTAAAACATTTTTTTCGTAGCTTTTGTAATACCAGCGCCCTTGAAACTTGGTAGGCAATTAGTGTAGGTGTACTACAACAACCGATATCTTTTACAGAAACATGTTTGACTCTGTTCACTAACCTTGTGGAATTTTCGTAATAACACCATAGAAAATTAAAAAAATTGTTGCTTAGCTTTTGTAATACCTGCGCTCTTGAAATTTGGTAGGCAGTTAGTGTAGGTGTACTACAACAACCGATATCTTTTACAGAAACGTGTTCGCCCCGGTTCACAAACTTTTTAGAGTTTTCGTAATGACACCATAAGAAAATTAAAAAAAAATGTTCTTAGATTTTGTAATACCTGCGCCCTTCAAACTTGGTATGCAGTTAGTGTAGGTGTACTAAAACAATCCACATCTTTTACAGAAACGTGTTCGACCCGGTTTACTAACTTTTTGGAATTTTCGTAATTACACCGTAAGAAAATTAAAAAATTTTTTTCTTAGCTTTTGTAATACCTGCGCTTTTAAAACTTGTTAGGCAGTTAGTGTAGGTGTACTAAAACAACCCATATTTTTTGCAGAAACGTGTTCGGCCCAGATCATTAACTTCTTGGAATTTTCGTATAACACCATAAGAAAATTAAAACAATTTTTTCCTAGCTTTTGTAATACCTGCGCTCCTAAAACTTGGTAGGTAGTTAGTGTAGGTGTACTAAAACAAGCCATATCTTTTACAGAAACGTGTTTGCCCCGGTTTACTAACTTTATTGGAATTTCGTAATGACACCATAAGAAAATTAAAAAAAATTTTTCTTAGCTTTTGTAATACCTGCGCCTTTAAAACTCGTTAGGCAGTTAGTGTAGGTGTACTAAAACAACCCATATCTTTCACAGAAACGTGTTCGCCCTTGTTCACTAACGTTGTGGAATTTTCGTAATAACACCATAAAAAAATTAAAAAAAATAATTCTTAGCTTTTGTAATACCTGCGCTCTTGAAACATGGTAGGCAGTTAGTGTAGGTGTACTACAACAACCCATATCTTTTACAGAAACGTGTTCGTCCCGGTTCACTAGCTTTATTGAAATTTTCGTAATGACACCATAAAAAAATTTAAAAAAATTTTCTTAGATTTTGTAATACCTGCGCCCTTGAAACTTGGTAGGTAGTTAGTGTAGGTGTACTACAACAACCGATAACTTTTACAGAAACGTGTTCGCCCCTGATCACAAACGTTGTGGAATTTTCGTAATAACACCATAGGAAAATTAAAAAAAAAATTTCTTAGCGTTTGTAATACCTGCGCTCCTGAAGCTTGGTAGGCAGTTAGTGTAGGTGTACTACAACAACCGATATCTTTTACAGAAACGTTTTTGCCCATGTTCACTAACGTTGTGGAATTTTCGTAATAACACCATAGGAAAATTAAAAAAAAATTTTCTTAGCTTTTGTAATACCTGCGCTCCTGAAGCTTGGTAGGCAGTTAATGTAGGTGTACTACCACAACCGATTTCTTTTACAGAAACGTGTTCGCCCCTGTTCACTAACGTTGTGGAATTTTCGTAATAACACCATAGGAAAATTTAAAATTTTTTTCTTAGCTTTTGTAATACCTGCGCTCTTGAAACTTGGTAGGCAGTTACTGTAGGTGTACTACAACAACCCATATCTTTTACAGGAACGTGTTCGCCCCGGTTCGCTCACTTCTTGGAATTTTCGTATGACACGATAAAAAAATTAAAAAATTTTTTTTTAGCCTTTGTAATACCTGCGCTCCTGAAGCTTGGTAGGTAGTTAGTGTAGGTGTACTACAACAACCGATATCTTTTACAGAAACGTGTTCGCCCCTGTTCACTAACATTGTAGAATTTTCGTAATAACACCATAGGAAAATTAAAAAAAAATTTAAAATTTTCTTATGGTGTCAGTACGCAAATTCCAAAAAATTAGTGAACTGGGGCGAACACGTTTCTGTAAAACGTATGTGTTGTTTTAGTACACTTATACTAGCTGCGTACCAAGTTTCAAGAGCGCAGGTATTACAGAAGCTAAGAAATGATTTTTTTAATTTTCTTGAAATGTTCCTACGTAAATTCGGAAAAATTTCTGAACCGGGGCGAACACGTTTCCGTAAGAGATATGGGTTGTTGTAGTACACCTACACTAACTGCCTACCAAGTTTCTAGAGCGCAGGTATTACAAAAGCTAAGAAAAAATTCTTTTAATTTTCCTATGGTGTTTTTACGAAAATTCCACAACGTTAGTGAACAGGGGCGAACACGTTTCTGTAAAAGATATTGCTTGTTGCAGTACACCTACACTAACTGCTTATCAAGTTTCAAGGGCGCAGGTATTACAAAATCTAAGAAAAAAATTTATTAATTTTTTTATCGTGTCATACGAAAATTCCAAGAAGTGAGTGAACCGGGGCGAACACGTTCCTGTAAAAGATATGGGTTGTTGAAGTACACCTACACTAACTGCCTACCAAGTTTCAAGAGCGCAGGTATTACAAAAGCTAACAAATTTTTTTTAATTTTCCTATGGTGTTATTACGAAAATTCCACAACGTTAGTGAACAGGGGCGAACACGTTTCTGTAAAAAATATGGGTTGTTTTAGTACACCTACACTAACTGCCTACCAAGCTTCAGGAGCGCAGGTATTACAAAAACTAAAAAAAAATTTTTTTAATTTTCTTATGTTGTCATACGAAAATTCCAAGAAGTTAGCGAACACGTTTCTGTAAAAGATATCGGTTGTTGTAGTACACCTACACTAACTGCCTACTAAGTTTCAAGAGCGCAGGTATTAAAAAAGCTAAGGAAAAATTCTTTTAATTTTCCTACGGTGTTATTACGAAAATTCCACAACGTTAGTGATCAGGGACGAACACGTTTCTGTAAAAGATATCGGTTGTTGTAGTACACCTACACTAACTGCCTACTAAGTTTCAAGAGCGCAGGTATTAAAAAAGCTAAGGAAAAATTCTTTTAATTTTCCTACGGTGTTATTACGAAAATTCCACAACGTTAGTGATCAGGGACGAACACGTTTCTGTAAAAGATATCGGTTGTTGAAGTACACCTACACTAACTGCCTACCAAGTTTCAAGAGCGCAGGTATTACAAAAGCTAACAAATTTTTTTTTTAATTTTCCTATGGTGTTATTACGAAAATTCCACAACGTTAGTGAACAGGGGCGAACACGTTTCTGTAAAAAATATGGGTTGTTTTAGTACACCTACACTAACTGCCTACCAAGCTTCAGGAGCGCAGGTATTACAAAAACTAAAAAAAAATTTTTTTAATTTTCTTATGTTGTCATACGAAAATTCCAAGAAGTTAGCGAACACGTTTCTGTAAAAGATATCGGTTGTTGTAGTACACCTACACTAACTGCCTACTAAGTTTCAAGAGCGCAGGTATTAAAAAAGCTAAGGAAAAATTCTTTTAATTTTCCTACGGTGTTATTACGAAAATTCCACAACGTTAGTGATCAGGGACGAACACGTTTCTGTAAAAGATATCGGTTGTTGTAGTACACCTACACTAACTACCTACCAAGTTTCAAGGTCGCAGGTATTACAAAATCTAAGAAAATTTTTTTTTAATTTTCTTAAGGTGTCTTTACAAAAATTCCAATAAAGTTAGTGAACAGGGGCGAACACGTTTCTGTAAAAGACATGGGTTGTTGTAATACACCTACACTAACTGCCTACCATGTTTCAAGAGCGCAGGTATTACAAAAGCTAAGAAATTTTTTTTTAAATTTTCCTATGGTGTTATTACGAAAATTCCACAACGTTAGTGAACAGGGTCGAACACGTGTCTGTAAAAGATATGGGTTGTTTTAGTACACCTACACTAACTGCCTAACAAGTTTTAAAGGCGCAGGTATTACAAAAGTTAAGAAAATTTTTTTTTAATTTTCATATGGTGTCATTACAAAAATTCCATTAAAGTTAGCGAACCGGGGCGAACACGTTTCTGTAAAAGATATGGTTGTTGTAGTACACCTACACTAACTGCCTACCATGTTTCAAGAGCGCAGGTATTACAAAAGCTAAAACATTTTTTTTTTAATTTTCCTATGGTGTTATTACGAAAATTCCACAACGTTAGTGAACAGGGGCGAACACTTTTCTGTAAAAGATATGGGTTGTTTTAGTACACCTACAATAACTGCCTAACGAGTTTTAAAGGCGCAGGTATTACAAAAGCTAAGAAAAAATTTTTTAATTTTCTTATGGTGTCATTACGAAAATCCCAATAAAGTTAGTGAACCGAGGCAAACACGTTTCTGTAAAAGATATGGGTTGTTTTAGTACACCTACACTAACTGCTTAACAAGTTTTATAGGCGCAGGTATTACAAAAGCTCAGAAAAAAAATTTTTAATTTTCTTATGGTGGCATTACGAAAATCCCAATAAAGTTAATGATCCGGGCCGAACACGTTTCTGCACAAAATATGGGTTGTTTTGTACACCTACACTAACTGCCTACCAAGCTTCAGGAGCGCAGGTATTACAAAAGCTAAGAAAATTTTTTTTAAATTTTGCTACGATGTTATTACGAAAATTCCACAACGTTAGTGAATAGGGCGAACACGTTTTTGTAAAAAATATGGGTTGTTTTAGTACACCTACACTAACTGCTTAACAAGTTTTATAGGCGCAGGTATTACAAAAGCTCGGAAAAAAAAATTTTAATTTTCTTATGGTGTCATTACGAAAATCCCAATAAAGTTAATGATCCGGGCCGAACACGTTTCTGCAAAAAATGTGGGTTGTTTTGTACACCTACACTAACTGCCTACCAAGTTTCAGGAGCGCAGGTATTACAAAAGCTAGGAAAAAAATTTTTAAATTTTCTTATGGTGTTATTACAAAAACTCCAAAAAGTTAGTAAACCGGGTCGAACACGTTGCTGTAAAAGATATGGGTTGTTGAAGTACACCTACACTAACTGCCTACCAAGTATCAAGGCCGCAGGTATTACAAAACCTAAGAAAAATATTTTTCAATTTTCTTATGGTGTCAATACGAAAATTCCAATAAAGTTAGTGAACCGGGGCGAACACGTTTCTGTAAAAGATATGGGTTGTTTTAGTACACCTAGACTAACTGCCTACCAAGCTTCAGGAGCGCAGGTATTACAAAAACTAAGAAAAAATTTTTTTAATTTTCTTATGGTGTCATACGAAAATTCCAAGAAGTTAGTGAACCGGTGCAAACACGTTTCTGTAAAAGATATCGGTTGTTGTAGTACACCTATACTAACTGCTTATCAAGTTTCAAGGGCGCAGGTATTACAAAATCTAAGAAAAAAATTTATTAATTTTTTTATCGTGTCATACGAAAATTCCAAGAAGTGAGTGAACCGAGGCGAACACGTTCCTGTAAAAGATATGGGTTGTTAAAGTACACCTACACTAACTGCCTACCAAGTTTCAAGAGCACAGGTATTAAAAAAGCTAAGGGAAAGTTCTTTTAATTTTCCTACGGTGTTATTACAAAAATTCCAATAAAGTTAGTGAACAGGGGCGAACACATTTCTGTAAAAGACATGGGTTGTTGTAGTACACCTACACTAACCGCCTACCATGTTTCAAGAGGTGTTATTACGAAAATTCCACAACGTTAGTGATCAGGAACGAACACGTTTCTGTAAAAGATACCGGTTGTTGTAGTACACCTACACTAACTACCTACCAAGTTTCAAGGGCGCAGGTATTACAAGAGCTAAGAATTTTTTTTTTAATTTTCTAATGGTGTTATTACGAAAATTCCACAACGTTAGTGAACAGGGCGAACACGTTTCTGTAATAGATATGGGTTGTTGAAGTACATCTACACTAACTGCCTAACAAGTTTTAAAGGCGCAGGTATTACAAAAGCTAAGAAAAGATTTTTTTAATTTTCTTATGGTGTCATTACAAAAATTCCAATAAAGTTAGTGAACCGGGGCGAACACGTTTCTGTAAAAGATATGGTTTTTGTAGTACACCTACACTAACTGCCAACCATGTTTCAAGAGCGCAGGTATTACAAAAGCTAATGAAAATTTTTTTAAAATTTTCCTATGGTGTTATTACGAAAATTGCACAACGCTAGTGAACAGGGGCGAACAGGTTTTTGTAAAAGATATGTGTTGTTTTAGTACACCTGCACTAACTGCCTAACAAGTTCTATAGGCGCAGGTATTACAAAAGCTAAAAAAAAAATTTTTTAATTTTCTTATGGTGTCATTACGAAAATTCCATAAAAGTTGGTGAATCGGGGCGAACACTTTTCTGTAAAAGATATGGGTTGTTTTAGTATACCTACTACCTACACTAGCTGTCTAACAAGTCTTAAGAGCGCAGGTTTTACACAAGTTAAGAAAATGACATGTATTTCAATTTAAAAGAGCAACCGCTTAAAATATACACCTAAGAATAATATAGGAATCTCAATGTTATTTAGTTTCAATCACCCTTAGATTTAAAATGCGTAAAGGTAATTGGGTCAATATACAAAACATAACTGAACAATAGAAATGCTGGTGCAGTTCAGTAGGCGTGGTTTTGTTGTGTTGGAGATTGGTAGGTGTATCCATATTTAGCGGCCGGTAGATAGTGGCCGCTAGCTTCCCGAACGTAAATTTTCTGCTGCAGGGTGATATCCTTCGAGCTTGGAGAAGACTATTTATTTATGTTAATTACCTTTAAAACTACCCACACAAAAAATATATTAATTCCTTATTTTTAAAGATGTTTCGAGTTATGCCATAAAATGCAAAATCATTTTACAAATATTCGTGAAAATAGATGCCCAATTTGTTTAAACAGTCTATCATCTGGTACTTGTTTCACCAGGAACCATTTATGAAAAAAATATTCCAAATTACTTAAAAAATCTCATTATCATTATTTTAAGACAATTTTGATTTAATTAGTTCATCGCAGGTCTAACACTGTAAGAAAGAACATAAAATAAAGTACATGTAACATTTATTTTAATCATTCTTTTAACTTAGCAGAAAGCCTACATTCACATCACTTTTATTGCTAATACAAATGTAGTTATACATTTATCCTTTAATTACAAATAACTCGGTTCAATTTTGGTGGATGATAATGATTACATAGGTTGATTTCTTAATAAAAGGAAGTTTCACAAAATAAATTTTTAAATTTTTGTCACTAAACTTTAAAATGAATGTTTTAACTCCTTGTACATTTCTTATTAATATGGTTGATATTTTGAGATAATGGCAAATATAAGTGATCGACATGCAAGAATCAATTGTGTACATGTATTCAGTGTCCGGATATTGTGATTTACACGATTATATTTAAATGGTAAAAATTTTGATAAACGAAATATGCTCCAGAAAAGGAATAAAATAGACATATTATTATTGAACACAAACCTATTTAAAAAATAAAGTACAATAATATACAAAATATTCTATTAATAACGATGAAGTTGATGGGGACTTCCAGTATAATATAAATTTAAAAACATATTAGTTTTAATAATGCAACTTTAAATCAACCTCATATGCAAATGTTCAGCTCTAAATATAGGTGACCAATTTATCAAAATATTAAAAAAAAATAGATCATCAACATTCATTAAATGAAAAGTCTAATAATCTAAAAAATTGAAAATGTACTTACCATGCAATTGGAGAAGTTCCCAGTGATCTTCATCCGAATCATCAGCATTACAAAAATTAGAACTATTTTCTGAGTTTCCGTTATTGCAATGCAAGCTAAGCTATCGTTGATGAGCCGGAAGCCTATTCCTTCATCAACTCCACGAGGATATAATATTATTGAACGACAGTTTGGACACGTCAACTTCTCCTGGATCCAATTATCTACGCAGCACTTATGAAATACATGCCCACAGTTTAATTTTCAAAGAGATTTATCCAGTTCAAAGAGACATACTGAACAGCGATCGGCAGTATGTTTTTGTGTCACAGTAAAACTACGTAAGTACAGACCAATTAGTTTGAGTATAGAATACTGATCCTCAGCAACGACTGACCGAGGTAAAGAACGATCTCTCATGTATTTAAATTTTGTGACGATTAGTACAACTAAGTGGGAACCCTGCTTCCTTAAGAAATAAATGTTGATATTGTGGACGTGGATCATTCAACATTTCAGATCTCGAGTCTAGGATTTCGTCTACAGAAAGGTTTAAAACCTCATTTTTCTGCAAACGTTAAATTGTATAAAGTATTTTGTTATTTGCTTATCTTACCCCACTCTCATATCGGAAATAACTGATATCTACATTAAGATTTGTTGGGTCCATTGTTTTTATTATTAGATATTTGAATAATTTATTTAAATTTATGCTAAAATAGCAGGCAGACATAAACGCACAAAACCAACTGTAGTCACAAAAAATTGCGTCCACGGTGGTGGCACTCGATAGACGTTTCTGTTGGCGCATTTTAGTATTAACACTATCCGAATAGATGGCGACCACAATTTCAACAGCAATTATAGCCGCGTTCCTTTTACCATATTTCTCAGATGATCTCACCTCACTTTAGTAATTACCATTTTATAGCACGTTCCTTTTATGTTACTGATGTGAGATACTCACTTCCCTCCTTTCCCCTTAAGCACAACCTCTTTAGTACATGCTTTGATGAGATTTCCTTCTCAATTAAATAGTGTGGTTAGGTTGCTCTCCTGCTTGTTTGTTTAATAAATAAAATACTATTTGAAATAAATGGTAGTTATTCGTTATTTTTGTTGCAAACATGTTCAATTGCAAATATAAATTATTGATATCGCAAGAGAATGAATGTATTTTAAATGGACTAGGCTGCCTTCTTCTTAAAGATAGTGGTAAGAATAATTTTAATATTGTAGTATGTATTATTAGGGTAATTGTTAATTTTCAGAAAGCGGCACTGTCGTACCTATGAAACAATCAGAAATCGGTTTTGATGCTAGTGGGAGGCCAATACTCAATGCCACAAATATACCTCTTGCTTGTGAGATTGCAGACGAAATGGATATTTATGGTGAAATAGAAGCAAGCAGTGTTTCCAATATAAATACAGATTTCATTTTAGAGGAATCTCGAGATACTCATTGGCAGCATGCTGATACATTGTATTTAATTACAGCTGTTGAAATGTGGTATAAGGACATGTACCATCCTCAGCGGAAAAAGAAATTTTGGGAAATAGTGAGTGAAGACTTGGCTAGCAACAATCTTAACGTAAGTTACGATAATCAATTTTGTGTAAGATTGTAATGTTTACTTTGTAGTTCGATGCCAGAAAGTGCAAAAAAAAGTGGGACAATTTACTCCGAACATATAAAAACACAAAAGACAAGACAAATAAAAGCGGCAGAGGGCCAACCCGGTTTTTATATTACGACAGGTTGGATGAACTGTTAGGGGACAAACCCAATAATTGTAGTCCTCATTCAGTCGATGTGGCTACTGTTAGTTCAAGAGTGTTACCGGGAACCAGTGCTACTGTTGAGCATGATTCAGGTGTGCATGTATTTATTTGTCAAGATAATATAGACAATTCTCACAGGCAGTGAAAATGAAGTTCCACAAAAGGGATTATAAAAGAAGTTCAACCATCCCGTAAAAGAAGTAATCGCACCACTTTTGAATATGTAAAAGTAAAGAAGGCATATTATGAGCAGAAAGGAGCTGCATACGGCAGTTACTTAGAGAAAAAAATTGTATTGCAGAAACAAAAATAAGAACTGGACACTAGAAAAGTTGCAGCTTTAGAGGCACTTGTAGCATTAAAACAAAACCAACAAAACTAATTTGTATATTATGTATATTATAATTTGTTAATCTTAGCAATAGTAAATTATGCATGCAGTTGTTCAAGATATTTTTTAATTCTTCATAAATACATCTCAGTACATTATTTGAGTTGTTATTTAAACATCTTAGTTTGGTTATATAACAAAGTATTTAACTAAACAACAGTAAGGTTAAAGATCATTTACAATTGAAACATTTCAGCAAATAATTGTTGTCTTCTATGATCGTTAGGTGTTATACCACTAACATATGCAATTGCTGCGTCATCCATGTCTTGATTATCATTACCATCATCCTGTTCCTCATAAGCAGGTTCTGAGTCTTTAAATTGGATGCAAATATTGTGCAGAACTGCAGCTGCCACTACACAATGCACAATAAACACTATATTTTCATTTTCAAACATCTTTAATTTCCGAAACCTTCCTCTCAAAGCACCAAATGCATTTTCAATTTTAATTCTAGATGCAGCATGTCTATAATTGAATGTTCTGTTGTTTTGTGTCAAGCGACCATTGTCCCTAAATGGAAGAATCAGCCAATTCAAGCATGGGTAAGCAGAATCTCCCAACAAAAACTCGTTTTTTAAAAAACCATTTAAACATATATCATAAAGGGATGAACGTTTCAGCATACGAGCATCATGAATTGACCCTGCCTCTCCTACTAATAGATCAGTGAACCGCTGTTCATGATCGCACACACCTTGTATTAAAATACTAAAATCTAATTTTCGATTATAATATATGTGAAAGTCCTTTGCAGGTTTTTTAATTTTAATATGCGAGCCATCAAGGGTACCTATTATGCCAACAATGCCTTTCAATTGCCGAAACCCTTCATTAACAATTATCTTTCTTGCTCCCTCTGGCCACTTAATATATTTGTTACTGTTAGTCGACAAATATTCTACAATTTTTGTAATAATTCGATGAGCAGAACTTTTGGTAACATTAAATATCTTTGATATTTCACGAAATGTTTCCATATTGCTTGAGTACCATATAGTCATTAACACTGCCTTGACTGTATTAATCTTTTCTCGACCAAAATTATGTTCTGGTAAAACACAATCCTGCACCACTTCGTCTAGAAAATATACCATAAATATTACAAAGCGATAATACACTCCTAATTTACCAATTAAGAAGTTGCAGGTTCTTCTATCCAATCTGAAATCTTCTTTGAATTCGGCATCATCGTATGAAACTACAACTTCTTCCACAAAGTTAGGATTCCTATGTAGTTTCCTTCGTTTTTTAAAAACGAAATTGCTTTCTCCAGATGTAGTGGAAGAACTATCACTACTATCATTCCTTGAAGTGCCCGAACTATCATATTCAGAATCACTTGCCTGAAGTAATAACAAATAATACCATAACATACACATTCCCTTACTTACTACCACAATTGCTTTCAGCACAGATTCCATTGTTAGCTCAATTTATTTTTAGTACAATTTGTTAAATTTGTAAACTAAAACATCAAACTTAACCTAACTTTTTGATTGATGGATTGGTTTGTAGGTTCCCCTTCCATGTAGTTAGTGATTCAAATATCTCACATAGCGTTCCATTTATAAACTAAATGAAGTGAGTTTCTCACCTCACTAAGTGCGGTGATATGCTTCACTCAGTTGTAAAAGAAACGCGCCTTATGATAGTCATTTATTTGACATGAATTTGACGTTTAGAATTATTGTTTATCTAACCATAGCATATTCAAAGATTGTTTAATTCGATTTACTGCATTTCAAAAAATTCATTATGAATTGTGATATTAATAATCGACTTCTTGAATATATTCAGGTGTGTGATTAAAAAAAAATACAATTAGGTTTACTTAAGATTACATTACTATTGTTTTTGTAGGTACTTATTTCACCGTCAATGACTTGTTAAGGGCGCGATCGGATGTATGGTTGGCTGCCTCAAATCCATCAAAAAACAGGTTATTCTGTTTGGTAAATAACTTTTGTTGGATTGAAAGTATGCAAAATGTAACTTTACCATTAGACTCACAAAACTTTGTACTTTCTAACGAAGGTTTGCTTTTTTTTTCTAAAGTGTAGTAATAAGCAGGAAATAGCTGTTAAAAGTAATGTTAAAATTCACTTACTTTATTTTAGTTACTACATCTAACAGAATCAATTTGTATATAAAAAAAAGCAATCGTTGGATAGCAGAATACATATATAATCGTCCTGTTAAAAAAAATTTCAAAAATATTGATCATGATAGTCGTAGTGTACTGAATGGATTTTATTGAATTATTACATTAATTGTACGCCATTTTAATAGAAATTGTTCACGACTTTTTCCGAAGATGGCACTGTTAATGATGTGTAGAATAAGGTTTAAAACCAGAATATTTCAAATTGAATTATTTTTGGCTTTGTTTTTGTCGCATTGAAATAAAGTAAACTAATAATATATGGTGAATTACCATTTGATAAGTGTAATATAATAATGATTGGATTAATTGCGAATATTTATGAAGCCAAAAATGATATAACCTCAACATCCATGGTTGTTTATAACAGTTTATAAACTTCCATGTTTATGTTTAAAAGCGATAAGTAAATTATTACAGCAGTGTTACTTTGGGAAACTTATACTATGTTATAATAGTTTTAAAAAAAAGGGTAGTGTGCCGTATCCCAAAACGTAACTAGAAATTCTACAATATTCAATGTAAGCAAAATATTGCTTCAGTTAGCAAAAGTGAAGTTTATTAAAATATTTTAGTGGAACCATCACACGGAATTAGGATACATATTGTTACAAATTAGGTACACCTTTGGTACTCAGCAAAATGATTTACAAATTTGAACGATCTGGTGGGAGGACGTTGTCAAAAAACAATAATTATTCTTACATCATTTTACACTTCACTTTGGGGAAGTTCATTGTCTTGTGTATCTTCACCAGGGGTCTGCAATGGTAATTATATTTTCGATTTGAAAAGTGTCAAAATCAGCTTTAAATACATAGTGTTCCCATTCTTTACCTCCACGTAGCAGACTTCCGTCATTTTTTGGTCATACAAGGTTCGCATGTATAGGCAAATCACTTTAAGAAGAACCCAACGTCATAATGCGCACAAAGCAAAAATTGGTTAGGAACAGTTCATTATATGTAATTAGGGATGGCATTATTCAGGTTTTAGTGGCGTAGAGTTTTATGATCAACCAATCGGAAATTACCTTGTAAAAGTTTTAGATTTCATTACTATTTATTTTTACTTGATACACAGACGGACAGTTTTAAACCGCCATCTAACTAATATAAAATATATTTTATATAACAATTAACATTAATAAAACAATAAGTTACTCAACAGATGTATTTGCAGAACACTAGAATGAGATAGAAACCACTTAAGTAGGCCATGGTATTCAATCATTTGCTTTATCGGATTTTACAAAATAACCTTGCTATAGCAGTATTTTTTAGGGATAATGATGCACACAACTCATATGGCGATATTATATTAAAAATTTTAAATTATAATTTAATTGGTTGTTTATTTTTTTACTATTTAACGTCATATCTTCCGTTTATACTGTAATAACTCAACTACGCCACTGTTGTTACATTTCTGCGCAATCTGGTATATGACGTTGGGTTCTTCTTAAAGTGATTTGCCTATAACATCAAATAGATGTGATAATGACGTCATTTTCTCAATTTGTGCAGCCGACACAAAATTATTATAATAAACAATAAGCTTCAAAACTCCCACTAATCATGAAATATATTTTAAGCTAAATTAAAAATAAAAGCGTAAAAGTTTGTTTAGGATTAAACAAATTACAAAACTAGACCTATCTTTAGGTGATTAGAAATAAACCATAAAAGAATTCCTTTTTGGTTTATTCTGTCAAAAAATAGCTATTTTGTTACATTAAGTTGCTTTGTCAAAAACGAGTAAACGTTTATTTCAATAAATATTTCATAACTAATAGAATATTTGGGGTCTTCGGTTTAATATCTTTCATCAAATGCTAATATCGAAGAAAGTATTTCCAATACAAAAAACTTTGACTTGTTACCTGTAAAGTGTGCTTTATTAAAACAAAACATATCGTTAAACTCATGCGACGAGAAGGTTGTGTTTGATATCGCTCTATGTTACATGGTGTTTTATTGGTTGTTTTAAGTTGAACATTTTTGAAAATTAGCAAACTTGTGTGTCTGTACGTAAAAGGCTTATTTTGGTAAGTCTCATATACCTTAATCGTTTATTATCGGTACAATTGATTTAAATCCCATATATCGTAACCATAATGCCAAATACTTGTTTTATTTGTAGTATTGCTATTACAACAAGGTCGCCCGGCATATCATGTACAGGCCGTTGTCGCGGCTTTTATCATGCCAAATGTTTAAATATATCAAGTGCTGTACTAAAAACATTAAATGCTGCTAGCGAAGCGGGCTCGTCTTGGAAATGCAAGGAGTGTCGTCAATCACATGATGTATCAGTAATCATTGCAGATACAGGTGATTCTAATAGTGATGATGATAAATTTGAATCTGCTGAAAAAGAAGATTCTAGCTCTGTGACATACATTTTGAGATCTATTCAGCATCAACTTTCAGAAATGAACAAGAAACATGATTCCTTGCTTGAGTCTGTGGAGTTTTGCTCCGATAAAGTATCCGAATTTGAAAAATCGCTGGCTGATATTAAGAGTAAATTCAAAAGGATTGATACATTAGAAACTGAAAACGTTTCTCTAAAAAAAGAATTATTTACATTAAATACAAGATTAGACAATTTCGAACAGTATAGTCGTGCTAACAATCTGGAAATTCAAGGCGTTCCCGTTATTGATAACGAAAATATTTATAAAGTAGTTGAATCGATTGCAGCCGCCGTAAACTGCCCCGTTGTTCCATCTGATATTGAAGCTGCCCACAGGGTTGCGCATAATAACTCTAATAATAAACAGCATAAACCTATAATAATAAGGTTTTGGTCTCGCAAGAAAAGAGATGATTTACTTGCTGCTGCAATACAGGCGAAACGCGATAATAAAGAGCGTCGAGGATTACATGTAGACAATGTTGGTTCCAGCATATACATATATTAATGAGCATCTTACTTTAAAACGGAAAATTTTATTTAAAGCTGTAAGGGAAGCTGCTAGACAGAATAATATTAAATATGTGTGGATTAAAAATGGACTTATATACACAAGGCAATCTGAGTCATCAAAATCGTTATTGTAAATTCTGATACGGACATTCAGAAGTTAAATAAGGACCGCCTTGTTTAACTTCATCCTTTCCATTATTATTGTACAAATATTGATTATCTGCATTATAGAATAATGAGTGTTTCGGTATATTACCAGAATGTTCGTGGATTACGCACCAAAATCAATACGTTATCTAGTTGCTCGTTTGCTAGTGATTTCGATATTCTTTGTTTTAGTGAAACTTGGTTAAATTCTAGCGTCGAGAGTAGTGAACTTTTGGCAAAAATTTTGTGATCTTTCGTCGCGATCGCGACACTAGTGCATCATCTAAAAAAGATGGTGGCGGAGTGCTCATTGCCGTTAACAATAAATTCACAACTGTTCATCAATATAATTGGAGCAGTGATGCGGAGGATCTCTGGATCACTATCATTGGAAACAATAATCAAAAGCTACACATATGTTGTGTATATTTGCCGCCAGGTGACGACGAAGCTATTATGTACTTTATTTCCAAGTTATGTACTATTATTACTACCACTACTGATGACACATTTTTAATTGTAGGTGATTTTAATCTTTCAGAGGTGCAATGGGCTAGAACTACTGATAATGTTTTTTCTCCATACAATATGTCTAATAAATCTGCCATATTCTTCGATAATATAGCATATTGTGGTTTAATACAATTTAATAATATTCTAAATTGCAAAAATCATATTCTTGATTTGATATTTAACAACAAAGAAGTGGTTATGGACATTAATGAATGCCAAACACCACTTCTGAGTTTAGATAAATATCATCCTCCATTAGAATTCTTAATTAACTTCAGCAACATTTCTTATTTAAAACTAAACATGAATGAAATATATCTATTTAAAAAAGCTAACTATAACGATCTCAATATTACATTAAATAACGTAAATTGGTCATATCTAGAGGAGCTTGACGTGGATAAAGCCCTTAATCACTTTTACTCGGCCATATTTAAAGTTATCACTCAGCATGTCCTTCGTAAGCATCTTAACAATAAGTACCCTCTATGGTATTCCAAACCCACAATTAAGGCAATAACTGAAAAGAAAAAATATCATAAGTTATGGAAAAAATTTAGTAGTAGGTTAGACTATATTACTTTTAGCGTACTTAGAAAAAGAGTGAAACTTCTAATAGAGAAAGATTATAACATTTATGTTGCTGATTTAGAGCGCAATCTATGTGATAATCCCAAAAAGTTCTGGACGTTCGTTCGTAACAAACGTTGTAATTCTGGTCTGCCAAGGATTATGAAATTTGGAAATGAAACAGCTTCCGATGGTCAAGCAGTGTGTGAACTATTCTCGCACTATTTTGGTTCCGTGTTTGTTAGCAGTATTAAAGCTTCAGCAATTGACCCCTTGATGTCCAATATGTGTTCAACTTGTCCGTTATTTTCTGAATTAGACATTTGCACAGCGCTAGGTAGTCTAGATACGCGAAAAGGCGCTGGTCCAGATGGCATACCGGCCATTTTTCTTCAGAAATGCTCTTTCACTTTAGCCCGTCCGATTTGCCTCCTTTACAATAAATCACTTAAATCTGGAATTTTTCCTGACCTTTGGAAAAAAGCACATATCATACCCATATACAAATCTGGTGACAAAAGCGAAGTTAGTAACTACAGGCCTATCTCGATCTTGTCATCTATGGCCAAACTATTTGAGTTGCTGGTTTTTAAAATAATATATAACATGGTAAGCTCTCAAATAATAACTGAGCAGCACGGATTTGTCAAAAGACGTTCAGTGGAATCGAACTTACTTCTTTATACGCATGATATTGCTCGAGCTATGGATGGCAGAGTACAAATGGATGTAATATATACTGACTTTAGCAAAGCCTTTGACAAAGTTATACATGAAATATTGTTTGGAAAGTTGTTGAAGTTAGGTATAATCGGAGACTTATTAAGGTGGATTATTTCCTATATTTCAAACAGATCGCAGATAGTGAAAATTAGTGCATACCAATCTAAAGAAGTACTGTTGACGTCTGGCGTTCCGCAGGGTAGTCATCTTGGACCTCTCTTCTTTATTATCTACATTAACGATATAAAAGAATGTTTTCATTATAGTAAGTTCTTAATGTACGCGGATGACCTAAAACTTTATTGTGAAATAGAATCGCTATCGGATTGTTTAAATCTTAATCGCCTTAACACGTATTGTGTAACCAATAAATTGCAATTGAATTATAATAAGTGTTATCACATTCAATTCACTAGGAACAAGTATAATATACACCATGTGTATACATTGAATAATTATCCAATAAAGACTGTCTCCACTATTAAGGATTTGGGGGTGTTGTTTGATTGCAAATTAATATTTAATGAACATGTAAATGCTATTTGTATCAAAGCTTGTAACTATTTTTTTTCTCTCTAATTGGCTCCGCTAGCCTCACGCATGGGCGCTAGTGAAACGGTTTTACTTCTGAAGCACTAAACCCACGAGTGTGCTAGTGAAACAAACTTACTAGAACTACTAAAACACCAGCCCCACATTTGGTGTCAGTAAAACGAAGTCTTCCGACGTAACTAGGGGTCTATTCCTTGGGTAGAGCTATGAGCAATGGGGGGGTAAGTCGAAATCTTTTGGGGGGTCACACTCAAACTAAAACAAATAGGTGCCACCAAGTCCAGATTGATTCATGTTAAAAGCATAGCATATTTCTAAGGGCGGACGTGGAGACCCAAAGAAAAAGATCGCCTTCGGTGACAAAAACCTGTCTTAACAGAATAAGACGCTGTTCCTGTAAGAAAGAATAATAATTAAGTCAACATAGAAAATGGGAACACTGTTTGTGTCCCTCAAATATGCCTAAAAAAAATAAAAAGAATATTTTCTACATAAAGGTGGCATCAAAATTCAACTCTTATTGCCTTTTTGGGTTGCTAGGTTTGATCACACTTGATCAAAATAAAAACTTTAAACTTAGGTTAATAATTTACTAGAAAGAATTCCTTTAACTTTAAATAAAATTGAATGCAACAAAATTAAATAATTACTTGTAGTAGTTTGGAAATTTAAGATAAGGTTTATCAATCTGTTTCTAGATCAAGAATATTACAACAGAGTGTAACTTGTTACATTAATGGTTTTTAACCCATTCAGTTCTGATTAGGTCTATTACATTGTCAAAATTAAAATACAAAATATTCTTGTTAAGTTACATGTGCTAATTTCAGTTTAAAATGAAAATGTTCATAAAGATATTCTCGTTTTCAAAGTTGGTAGTAATAAAATACTAAGCATCTGCTTTCATAAATACAAGTGTCAGCAGTATATCTCAAACAAACAAATGACGTAATTACACATGTTATTTTAAAGTGAAGCAACGTGTTGTTCTGACAAAATAAACAGTGAATTTTAAGTTTGGCGCTGGGAAATCCAGCTTAGCAACAGATAAAGTGAATAACAAAATCGTATTTATACGTATCAAAATAAAATAGCGTGTTTCCTGAGTGGAACACAATTGAATTTCTTAAAATTACTACGAACCAAACAAAACTGCTTTCATAGGCTGAAATAGGATTTGCATCGCCATGCGGAATTAACTGCTTACATCCTAACAAAGTAGTATCTTGGCTCGGACCAACAAACGATCTCCTGTTAATTAGATCTGCTTTCCATCCTCTAAAAGCATGTGTTAAATTGAAGTGGTTTCTTAACGTTGATTCACAGTTCTAAGTTATTATTGTTTAACTTCTCATCGCCTAAGTGTTGTAGTGTTTCGTCGTCTAATTTTGGTTTGCGCGTTATTCAGAAAATGTTTCACTTAATCAAACCGACCCGCAGGTCACTGGCCATTCTTCTCTTAAACATGCTGCTGCCTCTTTTACCTATGGCCGAGTGCCTATCTCGTGCTCTCGTACGATGAGAGGATCCCAAAGGGGGGGGTTGTCATTCCTCTCTACGCGCTTGCGACTGGGTGTGAAATACACCGCCATCCAAAACAACTAGACTAACAAGTCAAGATGCTGTTACAATGTAATATTCTAATTGTAAAATGTATTATGACTTTACTTAATAAAGGTGTTTAACTATTGTCGTACCTTAAATGAAGCGAATTATGAATTCGAAAAAAAAATTGTTACACTACCCCTTTCCTAAAAGAAAAAAAATTTTTTCAAGGAATTTAGTATAACAAATACAAAAAATTGTTTTTTTTTTTATATATATATACTAGCCTTTTCTACCTTCCTAACTATCAACACAATTTTTACGAATTTATTCAAACGAGGGAGACAAATATTTACAATTCGAGTGTGTTGGTAACTACGTGTACCTGACGTCCATTGGGAGACAAAATCGGGGAGTCACAATCGGTATAAGTCAAAATTGGGAAGGGTCAAATTAGAAAGTCTAACACTCCACGGAAAAAATTAATCAAAATCAAACTCAGAATAATCCTTCAACTAGAGGTTCTTATTCTTACCAAGGCTAGTATCTACTAACTGTAACCAAACATTTCACAATTTATCACAACTACCACAAAAAAAACTTCACTTCCTGGAGCTCTATTAGCTCTATCTACAAAAAAAGAGAATGCTACTACTTCAAAACAGCATAACCATTCAAAATATTATCACTATAAAGTGACAATCAAAAGGAAGACCCTACTAATAGGCCTAAATTTCAAACACTATTATCACAAAGTGATAATCAAAACAAAATTAACGCAACCAAAAGGTTGTGCACAAATTTCAAATACAAACAATCATCACTATATCGCAAAGAGACAATCAAAACTAAGGTAACCTAACCATAAGGTCACTTAACAAATTCAAATACAAAATATTATCACTTTATCGCAAAGAGATAATCAAAACTAAGGTAACCTAACCATAAGGTCACTTAACAAATTCAAATACAAAATTGAACCAGATAGGGCTGTAATCTCCTACACCCTACTGATTATCCTATCACTAATTTCCAAACAACAGGTCCCATCAGTGATGGACCAAATGGTGAGGCTCACCATGCAAACTTTTGACCTTATCAAACAAAAAAAATTTCGAACGGTCAAAACAAGGGAAAGAATAAATCAATATTCTCTCTACCTTGATATGTAGAAATCAGGACCAACAACTTAAATAGCCCACCTACTTCTACATTAAAAAGATATCTGTCAACGACATCTTCTAAACACATTTCTGAATAACGCGCGAACAAAACGACCAGCGTGCACATCAATGCACACCTCAACCCTACAAAACCTACAAAATCCTTAACTACTTGTTCCACTTATCAAACAAAATACTCAAAATTAGTGAAACGACACTAAATCAAAAATCGGAACAAAACAAAGCAAACCACTACTGTATTACTTAACATCAAAGAGATGACCAGACCGGAACTAATCGTCAGGATCATCATTTTCACTTGGACACGCTACTTCAACGGGTTTCAAGTCTTTTACGTGCCATTTCCGGCTCTTGTTCCATCTTCGTTCTCTAACTCATACACTAAATTGGAATGTTTTTCCGAACTTTACTCATAACGAACTTTGGAGCTAACTTAGCGGAGAATTTATCACCAGCACTCGAGAGTACCTTATTAGCTCTCCAAACACTTTCTCCGACTTGGAACGAAATGTCTCTTCTTCTAAGATTGTAGCGTTTACTCGAACGTTGATAAGCTACATGCAAATTTTCACGGACATTTCCAAAAATATCAAACAAAAGTTGACGATCCAAAACATAAGAAGGTCTACTACTGGAGACGACATCAACATCCTCACCAGGTTTAAAATTCTCACTATAAGCTTTTCCTAACGACCAAAGACTAAAAAATTTGGAGAATAGTTGGTGGACTCATGTTTTGCTGAATTAATTGCGTACTGAATTTTTGATATTTCATTATCCCACGTATCATGTACTTCTACGTATGAACGAATTGCAGTACCAACTGTCTTATTGATTCTTTCCACAAAATTGCATTGGGGAGCATAAACAGCATTATACCAAATCTTTTGAATTTCGTACTTTGCACACAAAGCTTTAAAAACACGACCAATTAATTGTGGACCATTATCACAAATAACAAATTGTGGTACTCCGTAGACAAGAAATACTTTTTCCTCCAAAAACTTCTCAATCAAATGTGCCGTGGCACTACGCAAAGGTTGTAAAATCGAATACTTCGAGAACCAATCACCAACAACTAAAAGTCATTTTCCTGCTTATGAATCATCAATAAAAAAACTAATCACGACGATAGCTAACAAAAAAAATCAGTGTTCAGGTACACTCTCATCCTACTACCAATCGAACTGTCGAAACAAATACAATGCTTCACAACGCCAAAATATGCTAGAGTGACAAACCCTCTACGAGTCTCACCTAGACTAACAATACCAAAATTTACATCAACTCAAAACAAAATATGATGCAAAAATTCTAGAGCGCCTAACTCACCTCGAGTCTCGTCTAGACTTACGCAATGCCGAGCGACCAACTCTTCCTGAGTCTCGTTTGGACTGACATACCGCTGAGCGACCAACCACGACGACAAGTTCCGCCTAGACTAAATTGCGTTGCAATGCTGATCTAAACAAAATCTGCTAACAAAATCAAAAACGTGCTTCTGCACAAGAGCAAATCTCAAATGACACGACGACAGCTCACTCCAATGTACCATCAAAATAGAATCTCTAGCCTTATCATCAAATTTGGACAAAAATGTTCTTTATTGACTCAAGCAAATCAAACTACAGGCTCATCAGCCTCTTTATCTAACAGTCTTCCTAAAATTTTCCTTTTCTCCAAGACTGGTTTCTCACTCACTACTCCAGTTCCTCTTTAAGTAGACAAACAATTCGGAATCCCTCCGACATGATTACAAAAGCCTAATGGAATCAAACTGATAAATCTAAATGATTTAAATCCTACAAAAATTATCAAAACAAATCTGGGCAACCAAAGGTAAAAGTCAAAAAGTGCATTGGAAAAATATATTTTACCAAAACAATATCAAAAATCTTATATTGAGTCTAAACGGAATGAAAGTTAAAAATAAATTCGACTAAGTTACTTAATTACTAAATGGGATTTAACGTTTCAACCTAACTCTTAAACAACAAATCCTAATGTCAAATAAACCTTGAGCAAACAAATTTTGAAGCGAAGCAATTTCTGAACAAACAAATTCGAAGTGAAATAAATTTTGAATAAACAATTTCAAAGCACAATAATTTTTGAATAAACAAAATCGAAGCAAAATAATTTTTGAATAAACACAAGGCAAAATGATTTTCGAACAAACAAATTTCGAAGCAAAAATAAATTTTGAACAAACAATTTCAAAGTAAAATTATTTTTGAATAAACAAATTCCAGTGCAAAATAGATTTTGAACTAACAGTTTTCGAGGCAAACTAAATTATGGGCAAACTAATTTCGAGGCACACTAAATCTTGAACTAACAAATTTCGAGGTAAATCAAATTATGAACAAACAAATTTCGAAGCTAATCAAATTATGAACAAACAAATTTCGAAGCCAATCAAATTATGAACAAACAAATTTCGAAGCCCCAAACGTTGCCGGCGCCAGTGTAACTGTTGCCCCACGTTGGTTTTTTGTATGGGCGTGGTAACCCAACCAAAAAAAGGTTGCCTTCTTTAACAAAAATATGTCTTAATAGAATAAGACGCTGTTCCTGTAAGAAAGAATAATAATTAAGTCAACATAGAAAATGGGAACACAGTTTGTGTCCCTCAAATATGCCTAAAAAAAATAAAAAGAATATTTTCTACATAAAGGTGGCATCAAAATTCAACTCTTATTGCCTTTTTGGGTTGCTAGGTTTGATCACACTTGATCAAAATAAAAAACTTTAAACTTAGGTTAATAATTTACTAGAAAGAATTCCTTTAACTTTAAATAAAATTGAATACAACAAAATTAAATAATTACTTGTAGTAGTTTGGAAATTTAAGATAAGGTTTATCAATCTGTTTCTAGATCAAGAATATTACAACAGAGTGTAACTTGTTACATTAATGGTTTTTAACCCATTCAGTTCTGATTAGGTCTATTACATTGTCAAAATTAAAATACAAAATATTCTTGTTAAGTTACATGTGCTAATTTCAGTTTAAAATGAAAATGTTCATAAAGATATTCTCGTTTTCAAAGTTGGTAGTAATAAAATACTAAGCATCTGCTTTCATAAATACAAGTGTCAGCAGTATATCTCAAACAAACAAATGACGTAATTACACATGTTATTTTAAAGTGAAGCAACGTGTTGTTCTGACAAAATAAACAGTGAATTTTAAGTTTGGCGCTGGGAAATCCAGCTTAGCAACAGATAAAGTGAATAACAAAATCGTATTTATACGTATCAAAATAAAATAGCGTGTTTCCTGAGTGGAACACAATTGAATTTCTTAAAATTACTACGAACCAAACAAAACTGCTTTCATAAGCTGAAATAGGATTTGCATCGCCATGCGGAATTAACTGCTTACATCCTAACAAAGTAGTATCTTGGCTCGGACCAACAAACGATCTCCTGTTAATTAGATCTGCTTTCCATCCTCTAAAAGCATGTGTTAAATTGAAGTGGTTTCTTAACGTTGATTCACAGTTCTAAGTTATTATTGTTTAACTTCTCATCGCCTAAGTGTTGTAGTGTTTCGTCGTCTAATCTTGGTTTGCGCGTTATTCAGAAAATGTTTCACTTAATCAAACCGACCCGCAGGTCACTGGCCATTCTTCTCTTAAACATGCTGCTGCCTCTTTTACCTATGGCCGAGTGCCTATTTCGTGCTCTCGTACGATGGGAGGATTCCAAAGGGGGGGGGGGTTGTCATTCCTCTCTACGCGCTTGCGACTGGGTGTGAAATACACCGCCATCCAAAACAACTAGACTAACGAGTCAAGATGCTGTCACAATGTAATATTCTAATTGTAAAATGTATTATGACTTTACTTAATAAAGGTGTTTAACTATTGTCGTACCTTAAATGAAGCGAATTATGAATTCGAAAATAAAATTGTTACAAGCTTTCAGAATGTTAGGATTCATTGTAAGAACCACACGTGCCTTTCACAGTTTTGAAGCAGTAAAGGTTCTTTATTACTCATATGTTCATAGTATCCTTAATTACGCTTCAATTGTGTGGAATCCGCAATATGCTTATTATTGTGATAGAATTGAGTCCATTCAAAAAAAGTTTTTCAGACATATAAAGTTTAAATATCATCGGACATTTCAGGAGAGTTATTCTCAATTTTGCCAACGTACTGGACTATTACAATTAGAAAATCGTCGTTTTATGGCCGATGCGTGCTTCCTATATAAGTTAATAAATAATTATATTGACTGCCCTAGTGCTCTACAATTAATAAATTTCAATGTGCCCAGGTACCCTACTAGAGTCCCACCAACCTTTCGTAAGTTAAAATATAACACTAACACTATGCAAAATTCGCCGGTAGCCCGTATGATTTGCACTTATAACACACGTTATAATAATTTAGACATTTTACACATCTCTTTGTTAGCGTTTCGAAGCTCTATAAAACTAATCGAAACCTATATAGAATAATTTTTAATCTAATATAGTACCAAGCTAAATTGCTATCACATATATTCTTATGTTGCTTGTGTTGCCTATTTATTTATTTATATAATCATATTTATACAAAAACTCTAGTTTAAGTCTACCAAAAAAATTATTTTTTTTTCTTTTTGTTAAATGCGCTTTTATTATTATATTTTTTTTTTTTTATTTTTTTTTTTTGTCAACGTGTAAACTTTAAGTTCACTATACTTCAGTCAAGTGAGTTATTAAACTTATTAAACTTATGTTTATAGATATTAGTGGATACTTTACTGGGACTTGTCCTGTTTGTATCTCATAGTTTTTTAATAAATAAATAAATAAAAGTTATTACAAATGTTTTATTTTTTAATGAATAACTAACAAAATAAAAATAGATTCAATTGTTGTAATATTTACACTAATGTGTATATAGGTATTTTTAACCGTTAAATCATTACCAACCAAAAATTTAAAAGGAACACTGTTTTACACCATACGTAGCAATGTAGATGATATAAAACTATCGGTAAAAAGAGGGAATAACAGGCATTTGTAAATATTTGTTAAACCCCATATTTTAAGGTCAATACATAAATGTTTAATAATAAATATACCAACAGCTTTCGAATTGAAATTGACTTTATTGTCGTTAATATTACATTAAATATTAGTATATAAGACATATTTGCAGGTCCATGCAGGCGAAGTTTAGTCATAGACTACTTTTACACCACTACATATTTCTACAAGAAAAATTAGTGAAACAAATGAATAATTACACAATAATTGAAAAATATACAATTAGGCTATGTTACTACTTATCCAAATGATTTGTTTACAAGAGTAGCACATTCACACGTCTTACTGCTTCGACATACTCGCGATATTGCAAAACGAGTCATTTAATATCTTCCAACCACAAATGCATTCGTTTCAGAATTAATAATATATTGTGTATTTGAACGATAGTATTATCGTTCATCATAAAGTACGAGTCAGAATACAATATGAACAAATAATAAATGTATAGCCTTTGCAAATAATTTTTTGAATTGGGAGCAGGTAGACCTCTCACGTAGTAATGAACCAGAATAATGAATATATATGAATTGTGAATGATCATCAGATGAACAGTTGGTAGTACTTGCAGTATTAATTTCTTCTACAGAACACCTGTTGTAATGGCTTATGTGGACATTTTACTAATTTTTTTTGTAGACTGAATATTGATCTAATGGATCATACTTTTCTACATCTTTACTCAAATGACACAATGTGTGGATATTGTACGCAAAACATTCTTTGCCATAAAAATTTCACAATGTTTCACAAAATCTGTAAGAAGTGAATTATTAGCTAATTGGGAACCAAATTTTTGAATGTGAGAACTTGGAAATAAGGGTATGCCATCAATATTAAAACTCGGTTTGATTTCTTTATCAGGAAATACACTATTTAATGAGATGTGCGGCAATAAATTTACTACTCCTAATTGACCAATATCCTTATTTATTGAGTAGTATGAGTTTTTAACAAAGTTTTGCAGTCCAGAGATCGGATAAATGATATGCAGACACAATTCGCAACAATTTTGTAGTAGCTGAGTGGGATTTGTTACGATCAGTTACCCAATTTCTTAATTTCATAGATAAATTAGTTTCAGAGACATTAAGAATATGTTCGCAATCCTGGGTAAGGCTATTTGGGAAACTAGATTCATCGTTCAACTCACTATTATATACAAACTCTTGTAGTGTAACCGACCTGAAGGCTGACCCAAACGCTCTCTATAAACGGTACACCCGGCTCCATGATCTAACATCTAGTGGCAGTGGCTCGACGACTCCTACGTTGTGTTGTTATAATGTAACCTAAACTCACACTGGGAAGATGGCGTTAAGACAGGAAGGTTTGATATAAAACTACAGTATTTTCCTAACTTTACGTTTAATCAATAGAATAACCACTAAATAGGCCATTCGCATGGAAAAAAATGACATTCAAAGCAAACAGTGCCGTACTCAACCTGGGTGATTGGGGAAAGAGCACGGCAGAGAAAACCCCAAACTGCCCTCACACTTCCAACTGCATTTAGCACATCTCGACAAGGACGGGTAACGTACAAGTACCCAGATCACCAACATTGAATTTAATGGGATGTTAACTGTTACCCAGACATACCACACATGACAACTGAAGAAACGTTACTGTAAACCAGCTAGTCTTTTCTGGTAGATACCGTGGTCGGATAACCAATACTACCCAGCTAAAGTTAAAGAGGGGGGACACCAGGAAGATAAAATCTACCTTGACTACCAATGTTCCTCCCCGCACGGACATAAAATGTTAGTAATATTCAACAAGGTTCGATCATTCGCACCCACATACATACATTAACAGTTTCCAGCCCGTGTTACAAAATATTTCACAAAGGCTAGCCAACTTCCTATTATTTGCAAAAGGGTACACTACAAGTACATTGACAAGACAACATGAATCACTGAAATGAACCTATGGTATGATTGCGCTTAGTTAAAAGGCGCTAGCTATTAATAGACTATCTCCAACATAGTCATAAATGCAAATGCGTAGGCACGTCAAGGTCAATCATACCCAGAGGTTCAATTCAATTACATCACAACAATTATCACAAATGTTAAATACTAGTTAATTATATAGGAACATCGGCTAGATAATAGGATATACAAAACAACAAACAATATAATTAACTTTAAACTGAGATATGAGCGATGCAGTGGAATATGTGGTTAATAAGATGAAATAAAACAATTACACATGATAAAATGACAAATGAAACATAAAAATATCAAACATTATTAAATAAGTTGACAGCAAATACATGCCAAAATTCTATAGCACAAATACAGTCCCAGATTCAGACACTAAATGTTCATATAAATGAATGTTAATTAAATATATTGTAACGGGCTACTACTACCGCGTTTCTTTAATTTAAAACAAGTAATAATAATGGTCTTTATTACTCACTGTTCACAAGTCTAGTTAACAGTATATGCCTTATTTATAGATGTTTTCAGTCCACTTAACAATGAAGCACTATTACACTAATGAATTTACAAGCACTAATATCTTCTTAAACTAACTTCTTTACCATAGGTTCACTAATAACACTAACACAACTATTTGTTTATACACTTCTATTTATTTATGTATACTACAAACTGCATGTACATTAGACACAGCATATCACACATTTATGTATACTTCTAAAAGCTCAAAACTACTACTACTTTACAACGTTATAATTTATATACGACATTCTAGTATAGACTAGTCCTTACATTCATTAGCGGCTTTACATATACTCTGAGTTAAAGATATGAGTCATCCTCTAGTAATTACGAGAACCTTCGCGGTCTATTGAGAATAAACAGTGCCGGCGGCGTTTTGTGTGCTTGATTGCTAGAAGAATTCTCGTATCCTAAAAACTATACAGAGCCTACAGCGCTTGTGTGTTTGATGGGTTGCCTAGCAGTAGCTCGCAACACTGCCCCCTCTTTAAAACCGTTACGTCTCGTAACTGTAGATACATTTTGGCGCCAATTCGATGACTGATGACGGTATCGGCAGCTATCTTCTCTGGTGCATCCACCACGTTGTTGGAAATAACAGTCAACTTTCTTGGTCTTGGTAGGCAACCGGTTGAAAACAACAAACAAGGACCTGGACTTGGTTCCCTGGAAAACTACTTCTAGCATATTTCGGACTATCCTCCAATCTAAGCGATCCAGTCCACAGCCTAGCTTGGGCACCGCTAGTCTCGTTACTCTATTTTCCATCATGTGCGCTTTAAGATTTAGCAAAGCCTCCCATAGATGTCCATAACTAGGTTTCTGTCATGAAAAATTTTTGGTGACCAGATAGTAAACATAACGATTTTTATCTTGAAGAGCCAAAGATTTTCCTACAGTTGGCTGCTGTTGTACTAATTCATCCACATATCCAAACTTTTTCTTGAAAACAACAGCTATTCCCCTTGACATTGCCAAATCTTGAGCTACGCAATGTGCAAGGGAATACTCTTCTGGTGCTCTAAACAGATCTTGCTGTTTTTCAACAACAACGCCAAATCTCGCTTTAGCGGAACCACCATACGCCGCCATAAAGCTCTCAAAATCTACATTTGGCTCATGATTAATAACTTGCCGAACACCATTATCATTATTCGAGTCTTCCTAGTTGTTGCCAGCGTAGGATGTTAAACGGTCAAAGTGTACCACTTTCGGTTTACCACGAGGGGATCTTCTGATCCGGTACACTACATCATTAATCCTTTTAACACTTCGTACGGCCCTTCCCATTGTCTTTGTAGTTTTGGCGACAATCTACGTTTTGTTTGTGGATTGTACAACCACACTAGATCTCCAGGTTGATAACCAACTTCTTGTGCTCTCGTGTCATATTGTGATTTCATTCGATCGCTTGCTGCCTGTATATTCTTTCGGACGTTTTCGTGAATACTATTTGATCTTTCACGAAGCTTACTAACGTAATCTTCACCTGCGATCTCTTCTCCAGGTTTAAATCCAAACCAAAGATCACATGGTAGCCGCAATTCACGTCCTAGCATTACGCAAGCGGGCGAGTACCCTGTGCTGTCATGTACCGAAGATCGGTACGCCAGTAGGAACAAATGCAGATATTGGTCCCAGTCTCGTTGATGTTCAGAGACAACTTTGGCCAGGTACTTCCCTAACATCCTGTTCATTCTTTCAACTATTCCATCCGATTGGGGATGAAGTGGCGTGGTTCTAGTCTTCCTGATTCCAAGATGCTTGCAGACATTTTGAAACAATGCTGATTCGAAGTTCCGACCTTGATCGGAGTGTATTTCCAACGGAACTCCAAAGCGACAAAACAACTCCTTCACTAGTACATCTGCAACCGTCTCGGCTTCTTGGTTAGGTATAGCATATGCTTCCGGCCATTTGGTAAAATAATCCATTGCAACCAAGATGTATTTATTTCCTTTCTCTGATTCAGGAAACGGACCAGCTATGTCAATGGCTACCCTCTCAAGCGGGTTCCCCACGTTATACTGTCTCATTGGGGCTTTCCGTTTTGAAACCGGGCCATTTGCAGAGGCACACAATTCACATTTCCGGCACCACTCCTTCACATCACCTTTGCAGTTCAGCCAATAGAATCTTTCTCTCACTTTCTCGAGAGTTCTTTTCACGCCAAAGTGCCCTCCGGAAATACCATCGTGCAAGTGCTGCAACACTTCCGGCACTCTGCTTCTCGGCACTATCACTTGAAGTCTCTCAGTGCCATCTTCAAATTCCAGGCGTTGTTTCAAGATTCTATTTTCCATCATCAAGGAGTCCCACTGTGCCCAGTATGCCTTCAGGCTCCTACTTAAAATACTAATTTCTTCCCAAGCTGGTCGTTGTCCTCTATTTTTCCACTCAATAATACGTCCCAACTCGGCGTCATTTTCCTGGTCTTCTCGTATTCTTTCGAGTTGCCAAGTATCATCGGTTACCGTCATTCTATGGATGACACTTATTTTCTCTTCCATCTTGGAGCAACGATTGCAGTCCACCGGACAAGGTCTCCTTGATAGAGCGTCTGCATTCCGATGGCTAGTTCCTACACGATGTTCTGTGTCAAAGTCATATTCCTGCAGCCGCTCAATCCACCTTGCCACTTGCCCTTCAGGATTTCGAAACTGCAGTAACCATTTCAGTGCAGCATGGTCTGTTCTCAACAGGAATTTACGGCCATACAAGTACTTATAAAAGTGCTCTACGGATTTGACGACGGCTAACAGCTCCCTTCTTGTCACACAATAGTTCCTTTCTGGCCGCGACAAGACCTTGCTGAAATACCCAATAACTTTTTTTTGTCCGTCCTGCACTTGAGAAAGAACGCCTCCTATAGCTATGTTACTGGCATCGGTATCCAACACAAATTTCCCCTCCATCCGTGGATAACTCAAAATTGGTGCTGTAACCAGTAGCCGTTTCAGTTGTTCAAATGCTCTGTGGCAGTCGTCATTCCAATCATATTCTTGTCCATCTTCGGTTAATTTTGTTAACGGTTTGGCAATGTTTGCAAACCCAAGTATAAAACGTCGGTAATATGTGCACAATCCTAGAAAACTCCGTAGTTGGTGTATATCTGCTGGTGTAGGCCACTCTTGTACCGTTTTTATTTTGTCAGGGTCAGCTCTTATTCCGGTCTCCGAAACGACATGTCCTAGGTATTTCCCCTCTTTTCCAAACAGTTGACACTTCTTGAAGCTCAATGTAAGGTTTGCCCCCCGTAATCTTTGGAATATCTCCTCTAGGTTCTTAAGGTGTTCTTCAAAAGACCTGCCTAACACTATTACGTCGTCTAGGTACACCAGACAAGTCTTCCAAGACAGTCCACGCAGTATCGACTCCATCAATCGTTCAAAAGTAGCAGGGGCATTGCATAATCCAAATGGCATGACCTTGAACTGCCATAATCCAGTTCCAATTGTAAAGGCTTTTCTTTATCGTTTGGCTCCAAGCCTACCTGCCAGTATCCGCTTTTCAAGTCCAAGGTCGAAAACCATTTAGATCCGGATAGAGTATCTAAAGTGTCATCAATTCTGGGCAAAGGATAGCTGTCTTTCTTTGTCACATTGTTAAGCCGCCGGTAGTCTACACAAAACCTTGTCGACCCGTCCTTTTTCTTGACAAGCACTACCGGGGATGCCCATGGACTATTCGAGGGTTCAATCACTCCCTGTTCTTCCATATCGGTCATAATTTGCTCGGTTTCCTTACGTTTTACCAAAGAAAGCCGCCTGGGGTGTTGTCTTATTGGTTGCGCATCTCCAGTGTTGATCTTGTGTTGCACAACATTCGTCCTTCCTTTCTCACTATCATCCAGTGCAAACACACCTCGATATCGTCCGACCAGTTCTTTTACCTTGCCCAGTTGGTCGCCGTTTAATCCTTGACACGAAGGTATTAACATATCCAGCAATTTCTGTGAGCAACCGTTGGCTGGTTTATCTCTCGTGTCGTCCACACAACGTTTAATATGGCATACTGGAATGCAACTTCCCACAATCATGTCTTTCTTTAGGGTCACCGTATGCGGATTAATGTTCAGCACCCTTACTGGTACCATATTTCAAAACTTTACCAGCGTTCTTCCAATCAATAATCCTTCCTGGCCCATTCCCGATTCAGTTGCTTCCATCAAGCATACTTGTCCTTCTTGGAGCGTACCATCCGGGCGTCCCATTACTATCATTTCCGCCTTCTCGGGTATTTTCATAACGCAAATCATTCGAACTTGCATCGTCTGGTTACTCCTACCTTGAAATGGAATCTCATCATCATCTATCCGAAGCACATTTTCTTTCATGTTTACATGAAACCCATATTCTCCCATGAGATCCATTCCCAAGATCACTTCTTCTGTAATTTCAGCAACCAACACTCGATGATTAATTAATTTGTCCCCAATTGTCAACATAACGGCAGTCTCTCCGTGAGTACCAATCTTCTCACCACTTGCTGTTCGGAGACACACCGATACAGGTAGCACTTTTCCACGACCAACCAAATCTGGTCTCACAATAGTTCTTGTCGCTCCTGTATCCACAAGTAATCGGACAACCCTACCATTAATTCTACCATCGATATAAATGCTGTCCAGACTTTCCACCGACGATGTAGCACGAATGATAATCTCCGGGGCACTACGCTGTGCTGTCGAAGTTCGCCCCCTTACATGGATCAGCTTTGGCACAACCGGTTGTTTCTTTGGTTGAGTACAGCGTCTCTGCATATGGCCAACTTCACAGCAGCTCCAGCATCGTAGACGCCATCTCCGCGGTCGTTGTCTTTTCAGCCTTTCCGCCTTTCGCTTTTCAAACACACGGTTGATTATTTCATCTATACTGTTCTGAGCTTGACCAGGTTCTTCTAAGGCAGACCGAACTTTGTGACCCATCCTGTGTGATGTCTGCTTAGCTGCTTCAAATTCAAGCGCATGGGCCAGTGCGTCATCCAACATTTTTGGCCGTGCTAGTCTTAGCGCTTGCTGTATTTCGCCATACTTAACGCCATCCACAAATGTTTGGACAGCAAGTTATTCGAGGAAGCTATCTGGTGCCGTTGGGTATGCCAATCTAACTAACCTGGCAATGTCAGCTTCGAATTCTTGCAGGCTTTCACTTGTCTTTTGCGAGCGGTTCTTAACTTGTGCGTGGTAAACCTGTTGAAGGTGAGCATCTCCATATCTCATCTCAAGCTTTGATGTTAAGAGGCCGTAATCATTCTGCTGGTGATCGGGAATCGTTTGTAAGATGTTAAGAGCCTCCCCCCGTAGGGCCACTATTAAGGAGATAGCCTTCTCTTTGTTGCACCAACCGTTGGCTATTGCAGCAGCTTCAAATTGTTTCAAATATGTGGGCCAAGGTGTTTTACCATCGAATGTAGGTGGTTTTACTTTAAATTTAGACGGAATTGACTCGCTTCTTTCCATGGTTCTTATTTCTGGAATGTTCTGATTAACAACTTGGTTCGGTAATTCAAGTGGTCGCGTTGTTAGTGAAATCATTTGTTCTTGAAGCCTCATCAAATCTTCTTCCATTTTTACCAATTCATTATCCAACTTTTGCTCAACTGTTTTTACCTGTTCAGTGAAATCTTCTTTCAATGCAATGGAGCTTTCCATTAATCTTCGTTCTAACGTGGCTGTATTTTCACTTAACTTTTCGGTAAGGTTTGATTCCAGTTCAACTGACCTCACTAAGTTTTCATTGAGTGTCACTTGCATTTCGGATTTAAAATCCTTAAGGAAGTTCATTAAAGTTTCTGCCTCCATTTTACTTCGATTTCTTGTAACTGGCATATACAAACTACTTAAATGTCTTTAGACTTGTGTTTTAAATTAATCACTATATACCCCACACAGGCTGACACCAGTGTAACGGGCTACTACTACCGCGTTTCTTTAATTTAAAACAAGTAATAATAATGGTCTTTATTACTCACTGTTCACAAGTCTAGTTAACAGTATATGCCTTATTTATAGATGTTTTCAGTCCACTTAACAATGAAGCACTATTACACTAATGAATTTACAAGCACTAATATCTTCTTAAACTAACTTCTTTACCATAGGTTCACTAATAACACTAACACAACTATTTGTTTATACACTTCTATTTATTTATGTATACTACAAGCTGCATGTACATTAGACACAGCATATCACATTTATGTATACTTCTAAAAGCTCAAAACTACTATTACTTTACAACGTTATAATTTATATACGACATTCTAGTATAGACTAGTCCTTACATTCATAAGCGGCTTTACATATACTCTGAGTTAAAGATATGAGTCATCCTCTAGTAATTACGAGAACCTTTGCGGTCTATTGAGAATAAACAGTGCCGGCGGCGTTTTGTGTGCTTGATTGCTAGAAGAATTCTCGTATCCTGAAAACTATACAGAGCCTACAGCGCTTGTGTGTTTGATGGGTTGCCTAGTAGTAGCTCGCAACAATATGAAACCTAGTAAGCGAACGTTAAAAATTTTTTATTCTGATAGCATCAGTTAAAACATACCTTTTAAAAATTAAACACATCCTAGCATTACAAGTTCTAACTAAAAAAAAATACACAACAATTTTGTGGTGAATTCAAGTTCTATCTTAAAACCAAAATAAATATAACATAGAAATATAACACTGTTCATATTCAAACTTGCCTAATGATTTGATTCAATACAATGTCAGTATTTATCATTAATTGTCGTAAAATTACAGTAATTATTATTATTTATTATTATCACGTACTCAAAAGGAATAATCCAATTATAGAGTAACGATACATACAGATATTTTATAATAAATATCTATAGTACTAACTAGAATATTACAACAAGTTAATTAACATGCTACTTAACTCCTTGTAAGACAGCCCAAAAATATCACACTGATTTGCTATATTATTGTACAACCTACACATTGTGTATAGTGGTGAATTAATCAAAAGATTTGTCCTAGGGGTTTCTGCTAGATAAAAGGTACTAGGTAACCGAGTGGGGTAAGTCGGAACATATATGCTAATGTACTGCAAAACATGTGAGTTATCTACCTTCCCATGTACTAGTTTATGCAGGTAACATACGGCGTTTACATTTTCTCTGGATTCCAATGTTTGTAAGTTAAACAATCCCAGTGAGTTCTTTTTTGACATATTCCAGTCATAATGCCCTGTTGATTTATAGTAAAAAAAAGTACCTCTGCCATTGATTCTGCAATAAGTGCAACGCAATTGTAGTTTCAACTCTAAATCTAAAATCACACTCATTTATACATAAAACAACCGGCACAAACGGGTCTTTAGCTTTATTTTAAATAAAAATGCAAGGTTTAAATGCATTTAGCGTAACTGGGTTATACTGAGCTCAAAATAGACCAGGATAAATTAATTTAGGGTTGCACGACGGGCCCATCTACTTGTCTGAAATAGAATTGTTGAAATATATTAAAAGAATAAATTTTTATAGGATTTAAAGATAGAGATGGTAACAGTTTTATCAAACTGTATATACCAATGTGTGAATATTTTATTATTAAGGGACACTTGTTAATATGTGTAAATAAAAAGGTTGTATGTCTTGTTGCATTATTTGAATGGTAATTTCATTTGCTTGTGTTTGTGAGAAAGGAATGTACTTAGGATGGTAGGTATTCACGAAGAAGCAGATTGCTGAGCTAGCCAGGGTGTGCAGAAGCAGGAGGCGTTCCAAAGGAATTGTAAGTTTTTTTTATTTCAGAAATTGATATGTTGGCCCAACCCGTGGGGCGAGAATATTTTTGTAGAGTCCACGGCAATATATATATATATATATATATATATATATATATATACTCATATTTAGACCAGGGTAGAAAATTAAATAATCACATCAAATAATTTTAATCACCGTGTAGAAGCTTTGGGAAAAGATACGCGTTATTAAAACCGTGAAGCATAAAAATTCATTCGTTTCATTAAAAAGAAGAGATTTAAATTATTTACAAGACGCCTTCTATAAAAAGAAGCAGTATTAAAATGCTCTACGTGTAATTTAATTATTCCGAGTAAAGAAACAAATAGAAATTACGTGCAAAATTTATATTAATTAACTCAATTTTAAGTAACCGGTATTAAACAAAATGTACAGATAATAGTTAATATTTGATTAGGAGTCACTAAAAATTAAAGGGTATTATTTTAATTGGAGTTAATTGAACCATTAGTAACATATAATATCTATAAAAGCTTGTAAAAACCCAATAATATTCAAATCGTAGAAGTGTTATTTAGAAGTATTATGTTTGAACACCTGCGTATTTTTAAAAGGCTCATTCTGCGTAAATTTGGCAGATAACAAATGGTTACAGAGAATGTTGGAAAAACCGTCGCTTAATATTTACGGGAAATGCTAATAAGGTGGGTTATTTCACAAGTCCACATGGATTGAAAAGAACCGATACTAAAGAATATAGATTTGTACCACTCGGAACAGGGTAGATAGAGACAGATAATATGCGCAAGACCGAGACACATATAGTAAAAGGCGTGAGTGGAGCAACGTCACTGGGTTGCGATTGGTTGAAAATAAAAGGCAAACTTGAGAGGTAAAAATAACATTTCTGTATAAAAATTAATTAGTTATTTCCAGACGTTGCGAGCCGTGTCGAAATTTATGAGATTTAACTGGTGCGAGTGCAAAATTTAATAAGAACCGACGCACAGGCGGGCGAGATGGGAACATAGTATACGAAATTCTAGAAACTGGCCGTTTTGAGGACAAAACCGACAGACAGGCTAACCACTATATATACCCGGGTTAATATGAGTTTCGCTCTCTGAGATTTTCGAATTGATTCAATGCGTTAAACAGTGCTTTTTAGTTTTCCGATTTTGATAGAATAATTTAAACAGTTTGCTCGTATATTTTAGTGATTTAAAACAGTTTGTTCTTTACGTGCTACAATGCAAGTAATTTAGTGCACTTAGAAAACAAGATACAAGGTAATAAAGGCTAGTATCACTGTACCAATTATTCAAATTTGTAACGACAAATAAATACACAAAAGTAGGCAGTTTTGGCGTATATTTGTGAAAGAAGTATGAATTTCGTTGCTATTTTTCGGGGGTGTTAATAATTAAATGATTCGTAAACGTGTCTGGATCCACAAAACAAGCTTCAGATATACACAGATGAGTTCCGGAAAAGCACTGAAACAACTTTAGATGAATGGTGGTGTAGAGAAAATGTTTAAAAGCGACCAGTAATCCGAGGACGTAAACATAACCCAGTTGGAATGGTGAAATTAGCAAGGACGATGTACATTGAAGCCACGAGTGCATTAACCTTCAGGTAACTTATGCTTTGTTGTTCGATTTTTGATGTTTTGGTGTGTGTTGAATAACTTTATAATTGATTTACTTAAAATGGACAGTAGTGAAATTGTACTAACAACAAATTTTTAATTTTAAGGTGAAATTTTCTTGTTTAAGTAGAAAGGGGTATTTAGTATTTATGTTCTGGATTATGATGAAAATTTGGGTATGTCTTTGAGCTCAATTAGACGAACCTGGTTAATTAACGTAAAGGGGTGGGAGATGCTCCCTTTGTACTCAGACTCAGGTCTGCATATATTGTTATATTAATTAGTAGGCATCTACAAGGACTTTAATTCTGGATGCACATTAAAATGATAATAAATTTAATCTTGAAATTTTCTGATACTGAAATTTATGCTGAATTTTAATTTTGAAATTTTAATGTATTGTAAATATTGATGTAAATAGAGTTAACGTTGGTGTTTGTGATAGGAATGTGTTTGTTTTTTATGATTGAGGATGAAAGTTTTAACTAGGTGAGCAGCCGAGGCGGAAAAGAGTAAAGAGGCGATTAACAGAAGAAAGTCAACGGAACAGTTAAGTTAATAGCTTTTTGTAGGTTTCACAGCATTCTTGACGCCCAATTCGTGAGGCTCGATTCGAAAACCGTAGTTCCCGGATTTTGATGGAATCACAGCAATCTTGGCGACCCAAAAGTGAGGCGCGAGTTCCAAATATAATTTTTGTGATTTTATTCCAGGAAACTGGCGATCTGAGAGAGAGAGTTTCTGTGTGTGTATAAATTTAAGAGTATTTTAGAGTGAGTGAGAGTGATTAGAACGTATGCAGAGAAAAGAGTGGTTAAGGAATCAAGGAGTGGAAATTGGAAGTGACGATAGTGCATTGTGTGAGAAAAATTCTAAAATGGAAGAAGCTGGAGGCAGTAGAGATCAGTCGAGGACGGAATCAGGGGATCAAGGAAACGAGATGATAATGAGAATGCTAGAGAGGATGAACGAAGAATCCAATAGAAAATTAGAACAGCTAAGCGATGAATCGAATAGAGCAAGGGAAGAATCGAATAAGAAATTTGACCAATTAAATCAGGAATTAGGGGATAAAATAGAGCAATCGACGAAAGAATTTACAGAATTTAAAAATAGTCTTACCATGAAAATGGGGGAAGTAGAAAATAGGGTTGAAAAAAATGAGCGTGATATTACAGGTCTTCGACAGGAAATGGGACATTTAAGGTCCGAAGTACGCAGTTTCTGTGAAGAAGAGATTAAAAATGACTGAAGTAACGGACTCATGTAGGGATCAGTTAGGCAGGGTAGAACGCGAAGTTAGTAGTATCAAATACAACATGTCAAGTTTAACGGGGGATGGTCCCAGATTTTATACAGGTGGAGGATCATTGGACCAACACATGAAGTTTTATGGCGATAACAGGGTAAATCCACAAATTTTTATTAATAGTGTAAGAAATATAGTGGGAAATTTATTTGACGAACAGACTAAACTGAATACGATAAAGGCTTTATTGAAAGACAACGCGGAAGCATGGTACAATTTAGTAGGACAGGACATAGACACCTACACGGACTTTGAAGACAGATTTTAAAGCACTACTGGAGTGACCACAGACAAGACCAGGTACGAGACGACTTAATCACAGGAAATTTAAGGAGAATTTTCAGGAAGTAGGAGCAATATGCTATACGCAAGTATAGCATAGCAAAGCAACTGAACCCACCACTGACGGACCGACAAATTATCAAGTATTTATCACGACACTTCGAGGTAGAAGTAAGACAACAGGTAGCACTACAGAACATAGTGGACAGAAAAATGTTTTTAGAATACCTGCAGAGGTACGACGACGTAAGTAGTGGACGACCTCGGGATAATAGGGAAAGACAGATCAACACAGTTAGGTTTGACAATAGACGGGACAACTATGCTAGAAGGGGAATAGTTACGGATACCAGCGACAGAATTGGGAACAGCGACGACCATACTTTAGAAGTAATAGTTTAGGAAGGGGACCTGCACCGAGACCGGAACCTACCAGAAGGAATAGTTCACCGGACATGAGGGGGACTGCTAATACAGACACGGAACGAGTGGAAACGCCTAGGACATACGCTGAGGTGACGGCTAGACCAGGACCAAGTAGGGAAAACAGACCTGGACAGGATTTTTACAACGCGACAGACCACTAGATTTCAGTGTAAATGTATATGAACATCCACGTGAATTTTTCAAAATTGAGGAGTAAGTAGAGCCAGAAACTGAGGAAAAATTATGTTTGCCAATTATTAATATAGGAATTTTTGAGAATAATGTAGAAGTATTACTTGATACAAGGGCAGAGGCGAGTTTAATATCGGAGGAATTCGTCAGCAAAATTAGGGATAAGGTTTGTGATAGAATTATGCCTATAAAGCGTAGCCATTTAGTAGCTCCAAATAAAAAGAAATTTGCTGTAGTAAATAGTGTTGTGGTGCTTAGGATAGATATAGGAGATTTAAGCTGTGAACAGGAGTTTGTAATTGTACCTGGACTGAAGTTTCAGAGCACTTTAGGTGTTGACTGTATGATGCAGTTAGGGGTTTTGATAGATATGGAACGGAAGGTAATAAGGATTAAGGATAGGGTAGTGCCATGGAAGGGCAGTTATGAAGTCACAGAGGATGACACGGGGTTGAGTATTAATGTAGTAGAGGTAGAAGATGATGAAGGTAAACAGATCAACACAATAAGATGTCCAGAGGATAGGAGAGTAGAGGTTCAAGCTTTATTACAAAAACATGCAGAATTAGTGGGGGTAGAAGCAACAGCAGCATATCGGGAGCAGGTGAAGGCAGAATTAAGTAAAGATGCACGTAAAATTAACCAATGGACCAAACCGCAATTCCATTGTCCACCATCCATGGACACATTTTTGACGAGGTCAAATGGCAAGTTTGTTTTTAATAAAGTAGATTTAAGGAATTCATTCTGGCTGATTCCATTACACAAGAATTCTAGAAAGTACATAGGATTTTCCGTAGAGAGAAAAATCGATAATTTTAAGGTAGTATCGTTTGGTTTGTCGGCAGAAAAGAAAATAATAATAAATGAGAAACAGACAAGTATAGGGCATGAAAAAGAAGCAGTATTTAAGAGTCAGGATAATAGGGATAAGTTTATTTTATGTGAGATAACAGGGATGATAAGTATAGATATATAAGGGGGAGAAATAGGGATGAAGAGTATTAGGATGGTGAGAAGAAAGACGTGGAGGGTTAAGAAGAGAGTTAGATTTAAATAACTTGATGAACAAAGGATAGAGATAGGTGAATTTTAGTATAGATATAGAATAGAGAGTAGATAGGTGTATAATAGAGTAAAATTTAAATATATAGGAATAGAAATAGGTGTATATAGAAGATTAGAAGTGTTTATAGAAGATAAAGCTAGGTATAGGATAAATATGGGAGATAGTTAGAAATAGGTATATAGGATGAGAATAAAAATCAAATGTAGGAAGAAAACAGGATAGGTTAAGTATAGATATTTCATATAAGATTAGTGGAGAGTTAGGAATAGAGTAAGAGTAGGATAGGTATATAGGATTAGGTAGGGGGAAGTGAGTATAGTTAAAAGTTAGGAATAGGATAGGGATATAGGATAGGTGTAAATATTTTTTTTGGATTGGATATAAGTTAGGTAAGATAGATAGATAAGGGTAAAGAGAGATAGGCAATTTTTTTTGTAAATTTTGTTTGCGGTTTAAATATATATATATATATATATATATATATATATATATTACTCATATTTAGACCAGGGTAGAAAATTAAATAATCACATCAAATAATTTTAATCACCGTGTAGAAGCTTTGGGAAAAGGTACGCGTTATTAAAACCGTGAAGCATAAAAATTCATTCGTTTCATTAAAAAGAAGAGATTTAAATTATTTACAAGACGCCTTCTATAAAAGGAAGCAGTATTAAAATGCTCTACGTGTAATTTAATTATTCCGAGTAAAGAAACAAATAGAAATTACGTGCAAAATTTATTTTGATTAACTCAATTTTAAGTAACCGGTATTAAACAAAATGTACAGATAATAATTAATATTTGATTAGGAGTCACTAAAATTAAAGGGTATTATTTTAATTGAAGTTAATTGAACCATTAGTAACATATAATATGTATAAAAGCTAGTAAAACCCAATAATATTCAGATCGTAGAAGTATTATGTTTGAACACCTGCGTATTTTTAAATGTTTTATGTTCTGCGTAAAATTTGCAGATAACAAATGGTTACAGAGAATGTTGGAGAAACCGTTGCTTAATATTTACGGGAAATGCTAATAAGGTGGGTTATTTCACAAGTCCACATGGATTGAAAATAACCGATACTAAAGAATATAGATTTGTACCACTCGGAACAGGGTAGATAGAGACAGATAATATGCGCAAGACAGAGGACACATATAGTAAAAGGCGTGAGTTGAGCAACGTCACTGGGTTGCGATTGGTTGAAAATAAAAGGCAAACTTGAGAGGTAAAAATAACATTTTTGTATAAAAATTAATTAGTTATTCCCAGACGTTGCGAGCCGTGTCGAAATTTCTGAGATTTAACTGGTGCGAGTGCAAAATTTAATAAGAACCGACGCACAGGCGGGCGAGATGGGAACATAGTATACGAAATTCTAGAAACTGGCCGTTTTGAGGACAAAACCGACAGACAGGCTAACCACTATATATACCCGGGTTAATATGAGTTTCGCTCTCTGAGATTTTCGATTTGATTCAATGCGTTAAACAGTGCTTTTTAGATTTCCGATTTTGATAGAATAATTTAAACAGTTTGCTCGTATATTTTGGTGATTTAAAACAGTTTGTTCTTTACGTGCTACAATGAATGTAATTTAGTGCACTTAGAAAAGAAGATACATGGTAATAAAGTCTAGTATCACTGTACCAATTAGTCAAATTTGCAACGACAAATGAATACACAAAAGTAGGCAGTTTTGGCGTATATTTGTGAAAGAAGTATGAATTTCTTTGCTATTTTTCGGGGGTGTTAATAACTAAATGATTCGTAAATGTGTCTGGATCCACAAAACAAGCTTCAGATATACACAAATGAGTTCCGGAAGAGCACTGAAACAACTTTAGATGAATGGTGGTGTAGAAAATTTTAAAGGCGACCAGTAATCCGAGGACCTAAACATAACCCAGTTGGATTGGTGTGATTAACAGAGGACGATGTACATTGACGCCACGAGTGCATTAACCTTCAGGTAATTTATGCTTTGTTGTTCGATTTTTGATGTTTTGGTGTGTGTTGAATAACTTTATAATTGATTTACTTAAAATGGACAGTAGGGAAATTGTACTAACAACAAATTTTTAATTTTAAGGTGAAATTCTCTTGTTTAAGTAGAAAGGGGTATTTAGTATTTATGTTCTGGATTATGATGAAAATTTGGGGATGTCTTTGAGCTCAATTAGACGAACCTGGTTAATTAACGTAAAGGGGTGGGAGATGCTCCCTTTGTACTCAGACTCAGGTCTGCATATATTGTTATATTAATTAGTAGGCATCTACAAAGACTTTAATTCTGGATGCACATTAAAATGATAATAAATTTAATCTTGAAATTTTCTGATACTGAAATTTATGCTGAATTTTAATTTTGAAATTTTAATGTATTGTGAATATTGATGTAAATAGAGTTAACGTTGGTGTTTGTGATAGGAATGTGTTTGTTTTTTTTATGATTGAGGATGAAAGTTTTAACTAGGTGAGCAGCCGAGGCGGAAAAGAGTAAAGAGGCGATTAACAGAAGAAAGTCAACGGAACAGTTAAGTTAATAGCTTTTTGTAGGTTTCACAGCATTCTTGACGCCCAATCAGTGGGCCACGATTCGAAATCCGGAGTTCCCGGATTTTGGTGGAATCACAGCATTTCTTGACGCCCAATTCGTGAGGCTCGATTCTAATTAAAAGGTTTCACAGCAATCTATATATATATATATATATATATATATATATATATATATATATATATATACGTCTTTCCATTAAGTTGAGATCCGAATAAATTGAGCACTATCCGAAATCCACCTTACATTAAATTAGTATGAAAGTATATTTTCTTTTCCAATCTTTATAATTTATATTATAATTAGAATCCGCTTAGAGAGGTAAAGATATGTCAATTTTAATATTATGATAAATGTTTCACAATTCGGGATCCAGTACAATATCATCAAGTTGAGATTCGATTTTGTATAAAATAAAATATGTAGGCTAAGATGAGATCTATCAACGTTGCTACGCCTTAAATTGAAGCCCTACTCTTGTCAAGGTTATAGTTTCTGCAGTAAATGTCTACATCTTACAGTTTATAAGATTTTGGTGTTTATTAAAGTGAAAGGATAAACACTCGTCTATTCGCTTGCCCTCGTCCGGATCGTTAATCTTCAACTTGGAATGTACTTTTTGATTTATGAAGTATAGGTCACTGAGCATCTGTGGTATATGTTTTTATATTAGTTTTCTGTGTATACATTATTAGACGAATGGTATAACATAAATGGTTAGAAATTGTCCACAAATGCTTTTAAGGTTCGCGGAATAATAATTGTGTGGTATTATCACTTTTAAGTGAAATGTTATCCTGTGGAAAGAAGTTAGTACAATTAGCGATAATGCGTAAAGGTAAGCTTTATACAGACTTTATTTATATCGTAGTGGCAAGAATATTTTGCTGAATAATTACTAACTACTTAATATTGTAATAGTATGATTTATGATTTACGAGGTTATGAAATTTATTAAATTCATTTCTTTACACGGAGGTCATCTTTATTAAAATTTTAAAATAGAACCGCCACTATTAATTCCGATTAGAATTTTAATTCCTTTAACATAACTGAAATATTTAGTATTTTATGCAATCTACGAATTTTGTTCAATTATTAATACTGCTGACGAATGATTGTTTTGATATCTACAACCCTGACTTGAAGAATAAAAAGAAATTTTTTAAGCTTTTTGCCACGATCGCAGTGACCTAGTGAAATGCCCCTTTTTTTAGATGTGTAGGTACTTACAATTTTGTGATTAAGATGATATACCTTTTTGAATTTATCAGTAATAACAGGTTGTTAAATATTTGCTTTATAAACTTGTTGACTATTTTAGTTCCAAATAATCCAGTTATGTTTATTGTGAAATAAAATACATTAATATTATAGTTATGGCCAAACGTCAGCAGAAATACCTACAATAAATTTTAAATAACAAACAACAATTTATGCTTTCGCTCAATAAATAATGCTAGAAAATCCCAACAATGTAGTGTTAGATTTAATTAAGTACTTAAAAAGGAACATACATCTTATAAAAAAAGCATTAGCTAAGTAGTACTATTAATAAAGAATAGGGTGTAAAGCGTTAAGAAAGCCATTGGTTTGAAAGTACTTTAGAAAATTTAGCATAAACAAGTTGAAAATGCAAGGCATTGTCGCAACGAACTTCCAAATGTAGACTTACTTTAAAACAAATTAAAGAAATTAAAATTATTATGTTGTAATAATTATAAGTATTCAGATAAAAACAAAAATTTATAAAAAACAAAAGAGACATTTTAATATATTTTATTTTATTGAATAAATATTTTAAAAGCTATATATTAGTTCTCATCAATAAGATAAGAAATTTTTTTTTTATATGAATCTAATTATTTTCGGTAATCAAAATTTAAGTTTAAACAATGTCTATAATATTGGAATAATTGGCATGAAATGCCATAAATTGTTCAAATATGTGTGGCATATTGATTTTAAACTTATTTAAAATTTTAATTATCCCTGTGGATTTTCCCGGGGGCTCGGTGTCCCCGTGGCCCGATTTTAACTGACATCAAAACTTAAGCTCTGGACACCGAACTGAATCGATTGATGTATCACACATTGATGTCCGACCATTAAAAAGGCCTCGGACACACAGACAGACAGACACACAGACAAATAGATTTCATAAACGAACGAAGTTCGTTTAAAATGTCAATTCTTTTAGGATTAAAATAAAACCACGAAACCATTTATTTCATAACTTAGTAATTTAAATTTATGAAATTTATTATGTGTTATAAGTTTTGAATGTAAGTAAAAAATATTCTTAACACATTATAAGCGGGTAGCTTAACATATGAAACTATGCTGCGTAGCGGGCATAATTGCGAGATAAGAAAAAATTCCGCGATCCAAAAAAAATAATATTTGCAAAAGTAATGGTTAGTTTTTAATAAAATTAGACAATATACTTTACTTTATTTTATCAAAAGTTTGGTACTAAAACGTAACCTAACCTATCTGTATACCTTAATCAAAATGTCAACAATATTGATAAATTTACCTTTATAATTCAACAGATATTTTGTAAAAAATGTTTTATTTTCTTTTAAGCCCATATAATACTTGTACAGTATGGTAAGGTTAGGTTAGGTTGGGTTAGGATAGGTTAGATTAGGTTAGGTTAGGTTAGGTTAGGTAGAAACAGTCATTTTTATGAAGAAGTAGTTTATAAAATTTCAGACATATAATAACCTAAACTAATGTATTTATCTTATGTTTTGAACTATTTATATAAACTATTTAAATTTATTATAATTGTCACATAGTTGATTATAGTTTTTCATCTATATTTGTAAACATGTTTTAGTTAATTACAATGTCTATGATCCATCTTGTATATGTTGTATTTGGCAGCACTTAGCTTATTTAGACACGACAACTGCATGTCATAAAATTAGCTGTCAATTTTTATGAAGTTGAATCATCAGTTTTAATTTATAATAAAAGCTACAGTACAGACATTCCTGTGTTCTCATTTTATAAACATAGTAGTAAAGTTATTTTATTACTGAAGCATATTATTGAATCGCTACCAATAATGTGACATGGTGGCAGCGGTAGAGTAGAACAAAGAAAAAGCTTTTGTTGGTTATAACCCGTGCTTGAAACCTGTTCGAGATTCGACCTATTTTTCTTATACCAAGATAGAACTGAAAGCGCCTCGTGAATTAAACTTTAAAGGAAATGTAGCTGAAAATTGGAAGTAATGGAAACAAAAATACCAATTGTTTATTATAGCCGCGGACAAATCGAAAAAATCAGATGAAGAAAAAATAGCCATATTGCTCAATGGGATAAGGGATGAAGCTTTGAAGATATTTAACACATTTGAATATGATGAAGGTGAAAATACAAAATCACTTCAACTAGTGTTAAAAAAGTTCGAATCATATTGTAACCCTATAAAAGACTTGGTATTTGAACATTACAAATTTTTTAAAAAGAGTCAGTTGGAAACTGAAACGTTCGATGAATTTCTAACCGAATTAAAGAATCTTGCTTTGAATTGCGAGTTTGCCGAAAGCAACATAATGATTCGTGATAGAATTATATTGGGTATTAAAGATAAGCGAATGCAAGAAAAGCTTTTACAGACAACTATCCCTAACCTAACTCTAACAGAAACAGTAAATATTTGTAGAACAATGGAAAGTGGTGCTAAAAACTCCTGGAAATAAACAGTGGTTCAAGTATAAACACTGGTACTATTGTTGGTGTTGTAAATGAACACAAACATTATGCGAAAACTAAAAGTTCATATAAAAAAGTGTTTGATAGGGTCCATGATAAAAAGCTAAATACTAATACATGTATTCGATGTGGAAACACACATCAAGTTAATAAATGTCCTGCATTTAATCGAATCTGCACCAAGTGTAAAAAATGTGGACATTATAATAAAATGTGTGATCAACATATAAGTTCACAAGTTCACGACATCGAAATTGTTGGCAGTAATGTGACATTAGTCGATGATATTATAGTTTGGACAATAACAAACCATCAACAAAGTAAACTTGAATGGATTGAAAGAATCAAGGTCGGTACAACTACAATACCATTAAAAATTGATAGCGGTTCAGATGCTAATATATTAAATTACGGTGATTTTGAAATTCTCCTATAGACTGAAGCACAACATTTGATAGTTGAATATGTCAATGCTAAATTGAAATTATTCTGTGGTCATGATCTCAAAATACACTGTGCAATAAAACTCAATTGTAGTTATGAAGATAATTGTCAAATTGTGAAGTTTCATGTAGTAAATAACAAAACTAGCCATTCGTTATTGGGTTTAAAAAGTGCTGTTGATCTTAGAATATTAAAGTTACCTTTGTAGCGAGTCTGTGAAGTTAACAAGCATCCTGAATTATATGAGGATATTCTGAAAAAATTCCAGTCTATTTTTACAGGAATTGGAAAAGTAAACATAGCTTGTAAAATTGTTTTAACTAAGGATGCAGTACCGAAGGTTTCACCAATAAGAAAAGTTCCAATAGCATTGAAGGCCAAGATCAAAGAAAAAATTGATCAAATGATAAAAGAAGATATTCTTGTACCTGTCACAGAACCAAGTCTTTGGGTAAATCCTGTAGTAGTGGTGTCCAAATCAGGGAATGATATTATGCTGTGCATGGATCCCAGATATTTAAATCAATTTGTCAAACGTGAGTATTTTTATATTCCTACTTTTGAGGATATAGTTTCACAGTTGAATAGTTCTCAATATTTCTCATTATTGGATGCTAGCTCAACATTTTTACAATGTCCATTGAACTATGAAAGTTTGCTACTGTGTACAATCGGAACCCCATTTGTTTTTTTTTGTTATCAGCGCTTACCATATGGATTGTCGGCTTCTCCTGATATTTTTCAAAGAATAATGGTTGAAATTTTGAAAGGTGTTCAGGGAGTAATTGCATATTTTGATGATGTTTTGGTATATGAATGGAGCCTTGAAGAACATAACAGAAATTTATACAATACACTAGATAAAATTTCCAAGTCAGGCTTAACGCTAAATAAAAAAAAAGTCAAAGATTGCCGTTACTGAGTTGAAGTTTTTGGTAATTATATTAGTAGAAAGGGAATTCAAGTATGTCCAAAAAAAACATCTGCAATTAACAAAATGGAGACCCTTTCTGATAAAAAAAAAATTACAAAGATTTCTGGGAATGATAACATATGTTAGCAAATTTGTCTCTAATCTATCTCAAAAAACTAACCCATTAAGAAAATTATTGAGTGATAAAATTGAATGGTTTTTGGGAATAACTAAACAAAAATGTTTTGAAGAACTTAAAGCACTGGTTACTACTTGTAATGTTTCCCTTTATTTAATATTTGTTTGTTTTATTTGTGTCGGTGACAAATAACCACCTAAAACTGGTACCTACAGTTTCAATATAAAGATAATCTCTTGAGCCTTCTATTCTTTCTTTTATAACAACCCTGCAACAGAGTATTTCTAAAAGATAATTATTATCCCTTATTAAACACGGTAGGGGATGCTTCTAACACCTTTAAACTTTTGAGAATTTCCATTTTTTTAAAAAAGCTTTACCCTGACTTCCAGTACATGTTCGTGAGCCACTTACAAACTTTTACCTAACTGTATTCAAAATTATTTAGAAAAAATAACACTATACAAGCAACTTCTTTACTCAAGGTATCTATTTCTATGAATACCTAACTACATACTCTTAACCTAGTTATCTTGTATACTACAGACAGGTATGTCATAAATCGCATTAATGGTCAATTTAACAGTAAAACTATAATAATAATAATAATAATAAGAAGTTTATTTTCCTGACCTTAGAGATACATTCTAAGTATCCATACAAGGCCTATAATTAAATTATGAGAAATGATGATGGGAGCTGAAGGCTCTATGCTTACTTATATATATTTGTATTTTATTTAATCATGTGTATAGGTCCAAATTCAACTGCAGCAGAAACATATGAGGAAGTATATTAGTAGAGTATCTTATTATAGAGAAAGCGAGAAATGCTAACTTTTACTGTTAGAATTTATTTTTTAGGCGGCTCCGTGGTGTAGTGGTATGTGTGTGACTACTACGCCCAAGGTCCCGGGTTCGAATCCCGACACGGTCTGCTTGAAAAACCCGCGTTCGGATGAGAGGTAAAATGGAGGTCCCGTGCGTGAGTGTTGTCACGCACGTTAAATATCCCTACCTTGCTTGGATCAGCAAGGGTTCGGCAAAATTCCAAATTTTCTAGGTAAAAAAAAACTCGCTTCCTGGCCAATGTAGTACCTTCGGGAGGAGCATTGGAAAATCACATGTAATGTTAGAATTTATTCCTATCAGGTTTTAACTTTTGTAAGATGTGCTTCTTAAGTTCCTTTTTAAATTTTTTACCATTTAAACTTTTTAAGTGTTTAGGGAGACTTGTAGAATTGTACTCCTTGGAAATACATTGAGTATTTTCCAATATTGATAAATATGAGGTAATGTTAGATCTTGTGATTGCCGAGTGTTGTAATTATGAATTTCTGTATTATACTTTAGTTCAGTTGTTGTATGCTTTTGTTTTGTGACTATGTTGTGCACATATATGCATATTTGAAATTGATATATACTAGTAATATTGAGTATTTCCAGAGGGTAGTAGAGCAATTTAGTTGAGTGTCGTTTTGGAAGGCCAAAAATACTTTTTATACTTTTATTTTGCAGTATATGTAATGGCTGGAGCAAGTTTTTTGTAGCTGTTCCCTAAACAGCTATTAAATATTGTAAGTGTGAGTGCATTAGGGAGTGATAAATTGATTTTAAGGTATTTGATAAGATTCTTTTGAGAATCTGTATAGTATTCCTACCACAGGTGCTACTTTCTTCCTAATATAATTAATATGTGACGTCTATTTCAGCTTATCATCAATAATAAGTCCTAAATATCTAATACTGGATTCACATTTTAGAGTGTTATTACCGAACATTATTGGTGACGTGTATTCAATGTTATTAGTTTTGAATATTAAATAACTACATTTGTCAATATTTAGGTGTAACCTGTGGTTTATTAGCCAGTTATAAATAATGTGCATGTCCTTAGCGATTTTATTATGCAGGCCTTCAAATGAGTCATCATAGTATACAATAGTTGTGTCATCTGCAAATAACTTAATTTTCCCAAGAAGGTTTAACTGTGATATTGTTAAGTACACTTTTGTTGATTGTTAATTATGCTTGGGCGTGATGACGTAGCTATGGTAATGTGATGGTAGAGTCTTTAGTAGCGAGCAGTGGTACTTAACTCAGGTCCTAGGGACCTAGGGATCTAGTATCCAGTGGAATAACAACATTACGAAATCAACAACAATATTTAATGAACAATAAATAAACTTAAACCTAAATGACATGTTAACAAAATATGAAGCAGTGATAGAGTTAAAGAATTACTTACGTGACCATCTTTACTAAAATGTCTCAGCAACCATAAAAGATTAAGTCACCATTTTGATGGTTGGCTCTGGGTCGACTTGCTCCAGAGCAAGGGATGAACTGGGATCATACACAGACTGACTGACTCTTCTGGTGCTTCGTCTTTTATAACTGCTGATAATAAGAAATGGGTTTTCTGCCGAAGGTTTTGGCAGGCGATAAAAATGTATGTTTAATGGTGGTAAGCCAAAACTTTCCTGAGTTCTAGGATATCTGCAGGAAACCTAATTGTGGTTGTTACAAAGTAAAGACACAGTAAAGTCCTGACCAAAAGATTAAATATACAAAAATATAAGTGTGGTGAGGTAATTTCAAGAACATGACATTTGATAAGCATGATGTAAGTTTTCCTAGAACAAAGGATGTACGACTTACTGATTGTGTTACAATGTAACAATTTAAAAGTAATCTAAAATAATGGCTTCGCTATATACAACACATGCCCCGCCCATGAAAAATTTGGACCCCAAATCTAAAAATAAAAAAATAAAGTAAAAGTTGAAAAGAAAATATAAAGGAGTTTAGCAAGGAGGCACTTGTATATAAGAAGGCATTTATATCAAAATAAATCAAATCAATTCAAAGCGAATGGTCACTGCAAAAAGCGAAAATTAAAATTGTAAAAAGATAAAATTGCAAAAGTTAAGTTTAAAAATTTTAAACATAAAAGAATTATATAACTTAAAGGTGCTGTCAATGTTAATACAAGTTAAAGTATTAATTGAAAGTAATTTTAAATTGATTTAAACATAAAGGAATTAAACATTGTTGAAAAACTTAGTTAAAATAACTAAAAACATAAATGTAAAAGTAAAAAGTAAAACCTATCGAAATATACATGAAGTAAGAATATATAAATGAGTACAAATACAAAATACTTAAAATAAAATACAATTCAATACAATATACAATATAATATAAAAAACAAAACAAAAAGTAAACAAGTGGTAAATCGGAGCGAGCGTATGAAAGCATCACACAAAAAATAATTTAAAATGTCAATGCATGATGGCTTAAGGGTTAACAGATAAAAAGTTCATACCAAAAGTCGGTGGTGCTTGATCAGGGCACGTTGGTGACAAGTGGCAATTGGCTTGAAAGTGACTAAAGAAGTCTCAGGATGATTGCAACTGTTGATTGCACGCAATATGTATGCTTGGTATTGATGAAACAATGTTTGTGTTCACAGAAGTTGAGAAAAAATTGATGGTTGGTTGGTGTAGTATATAATTGGTTCCATATTGTTTAAGTGAAAGCACTAGTACGTGATTTTGTTCCAAGATAATAGTTCCAATTCGTTCCAAAACAAGGAAAGGTTGTTCGACTATAGTGTGTAATCGTAGGGAAGATGTATCCATATCCATAAGGAATAGGAATTTATGAAAAAGGAGAATAAGTTTTTTGAGGAGGAAATATGTGCTCTTGTGCTTATAAAAGGTATGCACTATCTCAGTGGTGGCTCTATAAAGCTGAGAACAATGAAGTAATCATTGGATCATGTGGCTTGTTTGGTTGTAGACATAGAAAAATGAAGTCAAGTGTTTGCAACCACTTAATATAATATTCAGTGTCCGATCTTTTGCGTTGTTTCGCATTCATAACTTCTGTAAAACAGTGTATAGTCCAAAGTGAACATAAAATGGAACATGTGTATGTATTGGATTATAGTCAGTAGTAAAATATCCAATTAAAATCATTCAAAATCAAAACTGCATTATTTTGGGTGGTGATGTTATGTTTAGGGCTTTATGACTAAGTCAACAATATTAGTAGTCTTTGCCATCCTTTAGCTATTTGCTATTTATTGTGAGTTGCTGCCATTTGTACTTAGATCTCGCAAAAAAAAATTGAGGGGATTTAATAAAGAATACAAATTAGTGTTGTAAATAAAATAAAAATAAGAAATAGTAATTCGTAAAGAAATTTCTTAATTGCTAATGTAAACAATAAACTATACATAAAATTTCATAAAGTTTCTTATTCTCTAATCGCGGGTTCAAATCCTGCTGTCAGCAAAAAAGAAAATTGATTTGCTGTCAGTTGGACAAGAGTATTCAAACAAAGAAATGTGTGAATAAGAAATTCCATTCAAACTTCTTAAATACATGATGACGTATTAGTCGTTTAAAGAAATTTGGTTGGAACAAGCAAAATCATCTGAGGTAATTATTCATAATACCTAGTCATCTGGAGTTAATACTTTCCAGGAAAAATAATATACAATAATGTGTAAATGAAATCAAAGATCACTTAGGTTTGTGCCATATTAAAGTAAAATGTTCATGTGGAATGAAAATTAATTAATTGTAATCCACGTAAAAAGGATTGGAGAGAAAAAGAATTGTCGTTGGTCTAATTCCTAGTTAAGATAAGATTATTTTTTGTTGTATATTCAGTATCGATGAACTATGGTAATCATTAAAAAAAAATTGTATTTCCTCGGTAATGTCTTATATAGAGAAAAATAATTATGACTCAGTCGGAGAAAGCGCGGAGTACGTCAACGTCTCGTTGTCCCATTGAGTCTTACAATTATTGAGTAAAAAATAGCACGCGTTCTGTACGTATGTAAATTAAAATAAAATTCAAAAGGTAAAGCAAAAGGTTTGCTTATAAGTTATCAAAAGAAAATTTAAAAGTATTCATTTTAAACAAAAAAAATATGTATCCTCAATCCAAAAAAAAAAATAACTGTCATTGAATGGTTTATTTAGTTAGGTAGGGCTTTGACAAAAGAAAAAGAAAATTCGATATTACTATGATATTGGCTTAACATATATTAACCAATGGTTCCAAAACTGTTTAGATCCGAAGAAGTTGGCTAGGTTTCTCCAGCAGTTAAGGTTGCTCAATATTAGAGTCTGGAAAGGTTAGCTAGGTCTCTCCAGCTATGGTATTCATGACCGTATAAAATAAATAATATCTTTATAATAAAAAAAATTAGTTTATACTTTTCAAAATCATGTTTACTGTCTGTAGGGCTGGCTAGATCCATACCAGTAAAACAAGAAATATGAAAAAATAATGTCGGAACGTTTTGTCAAAAAAATAAAAGTCGTAGTTGGTAGATAATACGTAATAATTGTATTTAAAATGCTTTAACCTTTGAGTATGGATAACTCTACAAAATTAATTACAAAAAGATAATTTTCTGAATATGTCCTTAAATGTCCTATTTGGAATAAAAACTGATTCCAATAAATGATAAATTGGCTGTGCTTATCAATGGCTAATTTTTACGTTAAAAAATTAAATAAATGTATCTCCATTAGAAAAATGAAAATGTCAACTTTAAACTTTTTAAGAAGTGGCTTCTGTTCACGCAGTATCTAATGACTGTCAGAAGGTGGTTTTCCAACTAAATCTGCTGGTTTAGGCTTTTATATTATCGAAAGTATATGTTTGAGCTAATTATTGAAATTATTGGAAAAAATGCAAAGTTTGTAAAACCTATGTTTTCGAAATTTGATAGCTTTAAAATTAAACAGGAAGGGTACATTTTATTTTATTCTGTTTATGCAGGTATAATTATACTAACATAGTTAATCTAGGAGTTTGGTATTCAGGTAAAAATTCTAGTAGCTATAAGGTAAGAATGGAAGAAATTGCATAGAGAAAATTGTTCTCATTTTAGTCGTTGATTGTGATTCATTTGCAAGATAATTGTATCGTTAATCTTTGTAAATTCTTGTATGTGCATTTTATCTTTGGTGCAAGGAATTTGTGTGTAGCCAAATGAGTAAGAAGGCTGGTAAGTTTGAGGATGTCTACGTGTTGATAAGATAATGCATTAAAATTTGTTGCAGTTATAAGAAATTATCATAACTGTGTAGTAGTGTTAAATAAGCAACTATACGTGAATAAGGAAGTCTCACTCATCGGATGTATTTCCTTTAGTTATTTATAATTATAAATAATTATAGTCTGAAAATCGTTGCATTGAAGTGTATAAAGTTTTATAGAAGGTGCTATTCTGTGTTGTTTTTCGAAATAATAATATTCATGTGGAATAAATGAAAACTTTTTGTGTTTATAGTTTGAATTTTTAAAGGTTGAAAATAAATTCAATGGTGAGTAGTAGTGTTTAAGAAAACTATATGTCAGAACTTTGTTGTGTTAGGTTAGGTTTGTTAAACGATTCTTAAGTAAATAACTGATGTGTCATTCTTTTAAAAATAATATCTTGCTTCTGCATTCGTGCTATAAGAAAATAAAACTGGGTTTGTGTTCTCCTAATTATAAATTTGGCAAAATTGTTGTCGGTACTAAAATATTGTTAAAATTAGAATTTTTTTCATTTCTGCGTAATGCGAAAATAATTGTCCCTGGGAAGAAAAATTTCGCGGGTCAATAATGGGTGTTCTAATTGGATTGGTGTATTTCTCTTTCAAAATTAGTTTAAATATTTTAGTTGTGTCTGTAAGCGTGTAGCGTTGTACTTAGTTCAAAAAAGACTTGACATATAGGTTTATTTCACAACAAAATAAATTTCCATTTGTGTAGTTTAGCCAAAATTTAAAAGTACTGAAGAAATAGTATTTATTTTAGTCAAAGTTTTATGTTATATGGTTTGCTACATCTGTGTAGGTTTAAAATAATAGTCCAAGTGGGCAGAAATTGTCAGCATTCTCGTCTGATTCGTTTATTATTGGAGTATCTTCTGTCATGTCGAAGTCTGAATTAGTGTCAGTAAATGATTGTTTTTTTTGCCATTTTAAATTTACTGGTTTACGTTTGTAATCTGTGATTTGTACTAATACTGAGTTTTGTGCCGATTCTTTTTGAGGAATAATTTTTCCGATTGTAATGTTTTTTAATAATTTCATTTGCCCTTGTTTATGAGAAAGAATACTTGTCTTTAAAGCATTTTTGTGTTTATATGGGGTTTTCGTAATGGTTAGGTCTCGTTCAGTGACAAAATTTGTATTTGGTATAAAAGAAAAAGCTTTAGGTATTTTCTTACATATAACGTTTATTGGAGTTTCAACATTGCAATATACAGTAATATCTTCTGCTAATTGAACTTTTATGGGTTTATCGTTATCGATTTTTTCATAATATTGATTTCCGAAAAATTATCTGTGACTAAAGTATTTTTAGAAACGTGTTGTTCAGTTCTTGTGCTTGCAAAACTTATCATCCTATTTTGAAAATTCAAAATGGCTTCATTATCTTCTAAAAATTTCAGACCTAATATAAGAGATACAGGTAGTTCTCTGATGACTAACGTAGGTATTGCAGTATTTTGTCCATCTAAATTAATAGTTATATTGGATTTTCCTAAAACTGGCAGGGTTCTATTTTCTGCTGTTTTAAGTCCTAAATTTGTTTGCGGGTGTAATGAAATATCATTGAAAAATTTTCTCGAAGCGATATTGTAGTAAGAACCGATGTCAAGCAAAACTGAAATTTCCTGATTTTTGTAAAAAGCTTTTACTGTATATAATTTGTCTGCTTCAGTATTTAAAAATAAAGGACTATTTTTATATTCATAGTTTATGTACTGAGATTTCCTACCCTTATAATTATTAAATGTATACATTTTCGTATCTTTCCGATTTCGGTCGGAGTAAAAAGTATATGCATTATTTCTCTCATATCTGCAATATTTAAAATTAGATAAAGGGAATTTATATCGGTTATTCGAATACCTATTTTGTTGATAAGAATGCTTATTTCTGGAGTTGAAATCTACTGAAAAATTATTTTTAAAATTGTAACTCCCTTGAGTGAGATATTTATTTTTCCTACATGAAGTATAGTGTCCAGTTTTATAACATGTTGAACGATTAAAATGAAAATACTGCCGTGACCTATAATCCTGTGAATTTCTTTGTAAATACGTATATTGGTTTCCTGTGTACCAATTTTTATAAAAAGTATTAGAGTCGAGTCTATCGAAATTTCTCCGTTGTTTGTCTTTTTGAAAAGAATGAGTCCGCTTTGTATTTTGTGAAAAGGTAAATAAATTTGCTTGGTTTAATAATGGATCGTGTAAAGAATTAGACTGGATATCTGACAAGGTATATGCTATACTTCGTAATAAATTTTCAGTAATGTCCCTATTTGAAACTAATAAAAAGAAATTATTCCGTAATTCGGGTAAAAGTCCTCGTGCGAAATAATCTGCGAAGTCTGAAATTGAAATAGTGGGTGTAACATCCATAAGTAAATTTTGAAGTGCAAAATAGTAATCTATAACAAGTTCTTTTGGCATCTGATGTCTTGAACGAAAACGATTAAAAAGTTGTTGCAGTAATTTAGGTCCTCCATAATATTTCAAGAAAGTGTTCTTTACGTCAGTCCAAGTTTTATTACTATTTCAGGGATACTAATAGTTTTTAATCCACATTTGTGAAGTATCTACTAAAAAACGAGAAAAATAATGAATTTTATGAGTCATTCCAAGAATTTAAATTAGCGCATTCTTCAAAGTTCTTTAAGAATTCAAAACAATCGGTCTTGCCTGGACTAAAGGTATTTGGCTTAATGTATTTTTAAATCGGATATTAATACTTCAAATTAATCTAACTTATTTTTTAATGATTTTGCATTTATATAAAGTATATTAAAATCGATATCATTGTGATTAAGTGTCACTGTATAATGACCAACAGATTGAAATCTATTCTTTATTATAGTAGCCATTTATAGTATTTTAGAAAAAAAGAAAAATATTTACACATGAGCATATTTACTTACAATTAATTACAGCTTATTTAAGCATTCGACAGACATTACTTTTATAATGGGAGAATTTTCAGTTTTTCTCATTTTTATCTCTCCATTGATATGCCACACAAATTTGTAATGGTGCTCCTTACCTTTTGTTTTTGCTATATTAAACAGCTTTTGTGCGTTGCTTGTTAATTGTTCATTGAGATATATTTACATTTTAAAATTTTTTTCTGTTATTCCTATTTCGTCTGTGTAGATATTTTTGGATTTTCGGGCTTGTAGAAGCTTTGTTTTCACACTTAGTCATATAAATTTAACAACAATGCCAGCAGGTAGTTCGTCATCCTGCTTTTTTTTTATTCTGTGGCTAATAGCAATTTCATTCTCTTGTAAAGGACACTCTAGATCTTCTGCTATCTTTAGTATAATTTTCTTAGTGTTTTCATTTTCCTGTTCAGGAATATCATGAATTTCAATATTGTAGTTTCTGTTTTTCTTTTCCATATATTCCAACCTGGCCTCTAAGTAATCCCTATAGTAGGGGATAAAGAATACTACTATAGTAAGCCTGCTTATCGTAAAAGGCGATTAAAAGGCGCAGCAAGGGGCAGCAGCCTTGCTGGCTAAAAGATATTGGAGGAGGGTCGGTTGGTCTCGGGCGATCCTCAATAATTTACAAGCTTGTTGGGGGTTGGCCGTGACGGATACGGCTTTTTGCTAAAATCTTTAAAAACTGCGTTGTGGAAAGATATGGGAGCCTACCACAATATTTCCCAGGTGTGCGTGGCCTAAAACACGAATTACATATGATGGAGAGCCCACAAGTAAAATTCTTATCCGAGGTAAAATACTCCCTCATTCGGATCTCCGGGAGGGGGTACTTGGGGCTCGTCATCGTAAGAATATAAAACAACAGTTCGATTTAGTGATAGGGACTTGGAATGTAATGTCATTACTCAGAGTAGATAAGTTAACGAATTTATTAGTCGAAATGAGAAAGGAAAAGCTGGACATTTTAGGTATTAGTGAGGTGAGATGGCCAGATAGTAATGACTTTTGGAAAGATAATTATAGAATAATTACAACTTCTTCAACTAATGGACAGGCAGGCGTAGGAATAGTGTTAGGTAAAAGATTAGGGCATAAAGTTAAAGAGTACTTACAATTTAGTGATAGAATAATTATGGTTAGATTGAGTACAAAACCCACAGACACTGTTTTGGTACAGGTTTACATGCCAACAACTCAGTACGAGGATGAGGAAGTAGAAAAGGTATACGAGGATATAAATAGTATAGTGAGAAAAGTAAAAGGAGATGAGAATTTAATAGTTATGGGCGATTTTAATGCGTCAGTGGGAGAAGGTAGTGAGGGAAAAATGGTAGGAAAATTTGGGTATGGCAGACGAAATGATAGAGGAGAAAGATTAGTTGAGTTTTGCCAGGAACATAGATTAGTAACTGTAAACACCCTATTCGAACAACATATTAGGAGAAGATATACCTGGAAAGCGCCAGGATAGGGCTAGATACCAAATAGATTATATTTTAGTTAAACAAAGATTTAGAAACCAAGTTAAAACTGTCGTAGTTATCCAGGGGCTGACATAGATAGCGATCATAACTTAGTTAAAATGAAGTGTAAACTAAAATTCAAAAATTGAGAAAGGTTAAAAGAGAGGATGGGATCTAGGTAAGCTTAATGATAGTAGGGTAAAAGAGGAATATAAACAAGTATTAGATATTAAGAGCAAAGAGATAGCTGTAGGAGGAACATAGAAAATAAATGGAAAGAAATCAAACTGACTGTACATGATACAGCAACACAGACTATAGGTAAGAAAAATAGAAGCGAGAAAACCGTGGGTAACAAAGGAGATATTAGATTTAATAGAGAATAGAAGAAAGCTTAAACCTTTCAGAGAAGTGGATAGTGAAAGTAAGCAAAAATATAATACAGTTAGAAATAAGATAGTACATGAGTGTAGAAAAGCTAGAAATAAATGGATGGAGGAGAATTGTAAGGGAATACAAGATGATTTGAGAGTAGGTAAGATAGACAGGGCTTACAGGGCAGTTAAAAAGTTTTTTGGGGAAGATAGGAAAAAATATAATGGTATTAGAGACGAGAATAATGAGCTTCTAATAAATAAAGTTGAGATAGCAGATAGATGGAAAAGATATTTAGAAGATTTATATAAGGGAGACGATATGGATGAGTTAGAGAACGACCAAGAAGAGGATGTAGAAATAGGGTTCTCAATATTAAGAGAGGAATTTGATAGAGCTGTTAGGGATCTTAAACTAAATAAAGCGCCAGGGATAGACGATATTCCGCAGAATTAATAAAATATGCAAGTCAGAAAACTTTAGACAGATTATATGAACTAGTAAAGGTAATATATGACACAGGTGAGGTTCCAATAGATTTCGAAAAAATATTATTATCCCAATCCCAAAAAAGTCAGGAGCTGATAGGTGTGAGAATTTTAGAACGGTTAGTTTAACTTCTCATGCTTCCAAAATACTAACAATAATAATTAAAAATAGAGTAGAAGCTTTAACTGAGAATTATTTAGGCGAAGACCAATATGGTTTTCGTAAAGACAGAGGGACTAGAGAACCGATACTAATGATTAGGCTAATTATCGAAAAAGGTTACAAAAAAATAAAAAGACTCATTTCGCGTTTGTAGATTTAGAAAAAGCATTTGATAGGGTTAATTGGATTGTTATGTTCAGGGTTTTGCAAAAAATAGGAATCTCTCATAGGGATAGAAAAATTATTTACAGTCTATATAAAACCAAAGCGTAGTAATTAGATTGGATGAAATAGAAAAGGAAGCTAAGATTAGAAATGGGGTTAGACAGGGTTGTATACTGTCTCCTTGATTTTTAATGTTTATATTGAGGAAGCTTTAAACTTAGCTAGAGAGAGAAAAGAGATAGGTATTAGTGTACAGGGACAGAAAATAGACATGTTACGTTTTGCAGATGATATAGCCATTATAGCAGAGTCTAGAAAAGAGTTAGGAGAGTTTTTAAATATTTTAGATGAGATACTGCGGAGTAACTATAGTATGAGAATTAACTCAGTAAAGACAAAGATAATGACAAGTGAGTTACAGCCTAGTTCTAAACCAAAATTAAAAATAGGTAATACCGAGTTAGAGGAGGTAGATGAATTTTGCTATTTAGGTAGTATAATTACAAAGGATGGACGTAGCAGAAGGGATATAGTAGCCAGAATAGCTCAAGCTAGAAAATGTTTTTAAAAAAAACTTACTAATAGCTAATAGTATTAGTTTAGATAATAGAAAAGTTTCTTAAAGTCGTACGTATGGAGCATTCTACTATACGGTAGTGAGACTTGGACAATTAAAGAAGTAGATAAGAAAAAGATAGAAGCTTTTGAAACTTGGTGTTATAGGAGAATGTTAAAGATTAGTTGGACAGATAGAGTAACAAACGAGGAAGTTTATAGAAGGATAGGTGAGGATCCCTGTATGTGGAAACAATTGAAGGTCAGGAGAGATAGAATGATAGGGCACCAGTTAAGACATGAGGGACTATTTAGTAAAGTCTTAGATTATAGACTACCAAATAAAAATAGAGTAGGAAGGCCTAGACAAAGCTATATTAGTCAAATTATTAGAGATTTAGGTTGTGAAGGGTATGTGGACCTTTTTAGAGTAGCTCAGAATAGAAAAGAATTTAGAGCTGCGTCAAACCGACTTTAAGTAAGTCCGAAAACAAAACAAAAAAAATCAGTTAACTAAATGTCACCAGGACATAACTCACAATTAGTTAGCGGTCTGGCATGTTGGTAGCGTTTCGTTGCTTAAGCCTTACCTTAACATATAATTTAATAAATGTCACCATGACATAACTCACAATTAGGTAGCGGTCTGGCATGTTGGTAGCGTTTCGTTGCTTAAGCCTTACCATAACAGATAATTGAATAAACGTTTTCATGACATAACTCACAATTAGGTAGCGATCTGGCATGTTGGTAGCGTTTCGTTGCTTAAGCCTTACCATAATAGATAATTTAATAAACGTCATCATGACATAACTCACAATTAGGTAGCGGTCTGGCATGTTGGCAGCGATTCGTTGCTTAAGCCTTACCATAACATATAATTTAACACTTTTCCTTTTTTGAAGCGGATAACCAGGTTATATTTCATTTCCTTATAAATGGTAATCATGCAAACATGTTAGAGTTCTTTAACAACCATCAGGTTGCTAATATCTATGTAGAGCCAGCTGGATAGGAAAAAGATAGAAGGATATAGGAAGACCTAGACCAAACTATATTAGTCAAATTATTAGAAGTTTAGGTTGTGAAGGGTATGTAGAGCTTTTTAGATTAGCACAGAATAGAAAAGAAGTTAGAGCTGCGTCAAACCGACCTTAAGTAAGGTCGAAAACAAAATGATGATGATGATGGCCTCTAAGTAATTGTAGTTTGTTTTGAGTTGTAGAATGTCAGAGTTCAATTGCACATGTTGTTTATGGAGTTCTTGGTTTTTAGATTGCATTTTGTCCAATTTATTATTAATTTCATCGAGTATGTTCTACACGTACTATGCAACTTTTGTGATATTTATTTTCACAGTTTATACATTCTGGCCCATTTTTTACAACATTTTTGCAATATTTGCATTTACTTTTGATGGATGTGTCTTCACTTCCCGGGTGACGCTTTTCACCACCAGCACTGCGTATAAGAACAGTTGCAAATTCCAGAGCCTGGGTCAGTGTCCTGGTTGACGTGTGGCACCGTTGTTTGTAATATACTCGCGGTATTTGTGTAGCTTATGGTCCTCGCACAAAACACTTTCACTTTCTATTCTAATAATGTGTATAGTGGCTATACCAACAACTACCTGCTAAAGGTCACACTGCAGGGTTGCTTTGTCGGGCTAACGGTATTTATTTAAGTTTACAAATATTTTCACTTTCAGTACATTGACTTTGAACATGACGGGGTACCTGATGTTTTACAATACGTGCTCGCTCCCTAATCTGATTTAGTAAAATCAGTTTATCTGGATCATTAATCGCGCCCATAATTTATTTAATTAGTAACACCTTGGGTTGCTGGTTACTATGCGGTTTGGAATGATAAATCACTTACAAATGGAACTGAATCGCTCTCGATGCGGTCAACGAAATTTAATCACCCTTTGTATTTTCTTGAGGATCCCCTCGGGATAAAAGCTTCTTTAACTCTAATATTCTAATAAGCAACGCTAAGCGAATAGTTTCTCACTACTTTATCTGAGACTCAAAATAATAATCCCTAAACTGAATACACGCTGGTATTTATAAATTTGTGGTTCTTTGTTATGCTTTCTGGAGCTTTAAAATGTTCATAAAGAACCTTGGGGTACTATTATTGATGTGATAAGGTCCAGTTTTCTACATAATATCCTAATATTATTTCCTTATTTACAAACTGCGTTTAAATTTGACCTACTTAAACATGCTGGCAATAAATTTATAAAAATATTTATTACTATTAACTAACGTAATTTAACTCCCCCTCACACGGACTTGTTATCAAATTATTTTATTATTTTAAAAAATCGCGATTTACAAAACTTCCTGAATAGAATTTTGATTAGTTATTTAATTAAGCGGTAAAACCCCTATGTGTTAATAAAAAATGTGACGGTGACTATAAACCATAAGCGCCCACATTGCCGTGCGGTGCCTTTGGTCGGACCACATGTCATTATAGTATTTATTTTTAATTTGAATTAAAAGGAGATGTTACATACTGCACCAGTATGGACAATTTTTAATCCAAAAGTTAAAATAATTTTGTCATGAGATGCTAGCCAATATTGTCTAGGTAGTTGTATTATGCAAAACGGACACCCAGTCGAGTACGCTTGAGTATCGTTAACTGAAACTCAACGATGTTATAGCCAAATCGAGAAGGAATTGCTCTTGATAGTTTTTGGTTGTCAACGTTTTAGTTACTATTTGTTAGGCCAAGAAATGTTCACTATAGAGACTGATCATAAACCATTTTTAGGTTTGCTAAAAAAAGCCTCTTGATGATATATTTCCTTGTTTGCAACGACTAATGATAAAATTATTAAAATTTAACTTTAATTTGAAATATGTTCCTAGTAAACAGCTACAAATAACTGACCAATTAAGTCGTGAACCTGAAAACAAAAGTTTTGCTACTCACGATATCGATGAATGTTTAAAAGTGCATTCAATTATTGTCACATCCGTAGAAAATACAGATCGCCTAAAAAAATTATGGATGAAGATACTGTATTACACGAAATTAAAAAGTATGTTTCTTCAGGATGGCCAGAACACAAAAATTCTACAAAATTAGGAGTAAAAGAGTACTGGTCTATTCGAAATGACATTTATGTCCATAACAATATTCTATTTTATAAGAAGCGATTAATCGTTCCGTAACAGCTTAGAAATGAGTTTCTCAAATTAATTCGCATCTCACACCAAGGATATGTGTCTTGTCAAAAACTTGCTCAAGAATGCATTTATTGGCCTGGAATAACAAAAGGTGTAGAGAAAGCAGTTCTATCATCTGAGATTTGTCAAACGCATTATAGAAGCAATCAAAATGAACCTCTACAACCTCATCCAGTCCCAGAAAGGCCTTGGCAGAAGATGGGCATTGATTTTATTAAATTGAATGGTGCCGATTTCATACTCACCGTTGATTATTTCAGCAAATTCATTGTTGTAAACAAACTAACAAATAAAATTGCCTCATCTGTTATCAGCGCATTTAAGAATATATTTTAAAATCATGGTATTCCTGAGGAAATATTTAGTGACAATGGTGCTCCTTTTAATTCTGTAGAATATAAAATTTTACTAACAGGTACTGCATAAAAATATCAACGTCAAGTCCAAAATATCAGAAATCTAATGGTATGGTAGAGAGAAGGCGTCGCCGTGGATCAATGTAGTAAGCGTAAGACTACGGATCCCAAGGTCCTGGGTTCAAATCCCGACACGGCCGACTGCTTGAAAAATGGCAGGTGAGCATTTTTCACAAAAATTACGCCCTCGTTCGGATGAGAGGTTAAATGGAGGTCCCGTGTGTGAGTGTTGTCACGCACGTTAAAGATCCCTACCTTGCCTGGAATGGAAAGGGTTCGGCAAAATTCTAAATTTCCAGGCAACAAAAAACTCGCCTCCTGGCCAATGTAGTACCTTCGGGTGGAGCATTGGAAATGTAAATGAACGGTATGGTAGAGACACATACAAACCATGAAGAATTTAATGAGAAAGACCATTAAAGAGGATGGTGATTTATTTTTAACAGTGTTGAATTATAATACAATGCCTAAAGCAAATTTACCTCCTCCTAGTGACTTACTTGCGGGACGAAAATTAAGAACTACACTTCCAGTTTCCAAACTGTTATTAGAACCGACTTACTTACGGGACGAAAATTAAGAACTACACTTCCAGTTTCCAAACTGTTATTAGAACCGAAATTTACTATCGATGATTTTGTAAAACAAATAAAGCAAAATGTGCAAAAACAAAAAGACTACTACGATCGATAAGCAAAAGTTTTGCCACAGCTAACTAACAACCAACCAATATATATGAAGGAAGGACCTAGATCATGGAGACGTGCTGAAGTAATTGAAAAATATGGCCGTAACGACTTTAAAGTCAAAACATCAGATGGTGCCTTGTATCGAAGAAATAGAGTTCACTTTCGAAATCGAGTGTTAAGTGATAGTGAGCAAAATCAACCTACAGTGACTATAACAGAAAATAGTGAAAGTGTATCGAGTAAAGAAGAAAGTGAGAACCTTGTTCGTAAACAGGAACCGGTCGTAAACAACCCTGTATTTACTCTTAGTGCAAGGAAGGTTGTGGAACCTAAAAATTGGATTTATAAATTTTGTTTCTTATAATATTCTTTGTTATTAATTACAGAATTTATTTAATTTAGATTTTATGTCTCTCTGTTAAAAGGGGCATGTCACATAGTTGATTATAGTATTTCATACTATATTTGTAAACATGCTTTAGTTAATTACAATGTCTATGATCCATCTTGTATATGTTGTATTTGGCAGCACTTAGGGTATTTATACACAACAACTGCATGCCATAAAATTAGCTGTCAATTTGTATCAACTAGAATCATCTGTTTTAATTTATAATAAAAGCTACAGTACAGACATTCCTGTGTTCTCATCTTATAAACATAGTAGTGAAGTTATTTTATTTCTGAAGCATAATTATTAAATGGGTACCGATAATATGACAATAATGTATCAATTATCTTATTGTTTTTGAAAAATATATTTTCTAACACTAATATTTTTTAGATGTGTGATATTTAAAAAAACATTTTCCCTTATGAAGGGGCACACTGCTAAAGTAGCACATAAAACATGTTAAACTCTTTTTCTTGCGAGTAGCACAAACACGGCACTGTTTCTGGGGGTTCTTGTTTTCCACCCGTAAATATTTTTATAATTTTATGTTTTTTGACATCCAATAATCTGTTTGGAAAATCGTTTTTTCTACTATTTATATAAACTATTTAAATTTATTATGATGTATAAATTATCTTATTGTTTTTGAAAAATATATTTTCTAACACTAATATTTTTTAAATGTGTGATATTTAAAAAACATTCTCCCTTATGAAGGGGCACGCTGCAAAACTGGCACATAAAACAGGTTAAACTCTTTTTCTTGTGAGTAGCACAAACACGGCATTGTTTCTGTGTGTTCTTTTTTTCCACCCGTAAATATTTTTATAATTTTATGTTTTTTGGTATTTAATAATCTGTTTGGAAAATCGTTTCTTCTACTATTTATATAAACTATTTAAATTTATTATGATGTATAAATTATCTTATTGTTTTTGAAAAATATATTTTCTAACACTAATATTTTTTTAAATGTGTGATATTTAAAAAAACATTCTCCTTTATAAAGGGGCACGCCGCAAAACTGGCACATAAAACAGGTTAAACTCTTTTTCTTGTGAGTAGCACAAACACGGCATTGTTTCTGGGAGTTCTTTTTTTCCACCCGTAAATATTTTTATAATTTTATGTTTTTTGGCATCCAATAATCTTTTGGGAAATCGTTTCTTCTACTATTTATATAAACTATTTAAATTTACTATGATGTATAAATTATCTTATTGTTTTTGAAAAATATATTTTCTAACACTAATATTTTTTAAATGTATAATATTTAAAAAACATTCTCCTTTATGAAGGGGCACGCCGCAAATCTGGCACATAAAACAGGTTAAACTCTTTTTCTTGTGAGTAGCACAAACACGGCATTGTTTCTGGGGGGTTTTTTTTCACCCGTAAATATTTTTTAACTTTGTTTTTTGGCATCCAATAATCTGTTTGGAAAAACGTTTTTTCTACATGTACTAGATGTACTGGGTCCTGGATCATCAGGATTATCTAGAATTCTATCATCAAGATTATCTCTAACATTGCCACTTATCCATTCTTTGGCCACTTCGTGCAAAAATCTTTTATAACTTTTTTTTGAATTGACATTTAAAGTTTTAAAAACTCTAACAGCGTTAAAAAGAGCTCCATTTAGCAAAAACATCACTATCCTTTTTTGTCCATTTTTTTGTGCGTCGTACTATAGAATAATATGACAAGTACTGATCAGCGTGATCGACACCTTTCATGAATTTATTATAATCGATCACACATATTGGCTTCCAAATGTTTTCTCTTGTCTTCCAATCAATGGTTGTGCTTTCTATGATAGTGGCAGAATGAATTGTTGATATCATTCGAACTGGTCTTTTTGATTGGCAGCATTGTAAAAGAATATCGTTTCGACGAGAAAACATAGATTCACCTTTTTTTAAATTTGTAATTTGTAAACATGCAGGAAGACTCTATTTTTACGCATAGTACCACAACTTCGGAATCCATTTTGTAACAAGACTTGACTCGTATCGATACTATTATAATAATTGTCTATGTAGACGTGGTGCCACAAGTTTGCATACGGCTGTAGGAGGAGTAGAATTGTCTCCAGAAGTAGACTTCCTTCACCATGATATATTCGGAAATTGCATATATATCCTGTTTTTGCTTCACAAACCATTCGAATAAGAATCCCATATTTGGTGATTTTGGAAGCATTATACACCTTGAATAATAGGCGACCTCTCCAGGGCATGATGTTTCATCTAATGACAACTCTCGTTGAGGCTTATATACTTGTTCAAATTTTGTTTGAAAATAAGATACGAGTAGGCGAATTTTTTTAAGGCGATCTCTTCCATTGATATCATTTTCATTATTAGAAAAATGCCACGAATACCATATTTGGCAGAAAACGATCTCTACTCATCACTTGCGCAAAAATGGGGGTTTCAATTGTTCTGTCTGTAGACCAATATTCATCCCTACTTTCTTTACGAACTTTGCCCATAAGTAAAAGTAATCTCAACATTTGTTTCAATTCTATTGCGGGCACTTCTTTCCATTTCACAGATTTTGCACTGTCTTTAAACCTATCAACATCTTGCGAGTGATAACGATTAGTTTCTTCTGCCATGTAGTCGAACAAATCGTTCCCTATGAAAAGCTGAACCACTTCATCCACACTTTCTGAAATATTTGGCATCTCATCAACACCATTTTGTCCTAAAAATTGTTCAATAATTGGAGGATTATCATGTCCTGACCACTCCACTATTTCATGGTCACTTTGTTCAGAATCACTAGACTGTTGTAACATCTCATATATATATATATATATATATATATATATATATATATATATATATAGGCAATTATTAAACTGCTATATGTTCGAAGGATTGCCGTGATTCAGGCGCGAAAATGTAGTCGACCCGTTTATCGATCCGTGCCGTCATGCACGTGAGCTTTGAGGCATCTGCTTGACATACTTGATCGACCATTATTGTAGCAGATGTAGTCCGCATAACACATATATTAAACGTGGCAGGAAGTTCCCTATCAAGATGAGGAGTCCGAAGTTGGATTCGTGGGAGAGACATGTCGCCTGGTGTATGAAAAGGAGATAAGTTAGGAGAATTGAAGACAATCTGCAGCATGTACAAGGTCGAAAAAAAACGGTTTGTAAGCTTGTCAATATGGCGTCTTTGTAGAAAATAATTCGTTTGAATTTACAGCAAGTAGTTTCACCTATAGTTTCACCTATAATTTCACCTATAAATTTCATCTACAAGTTTCATCTTTAATTCGTATGGAAGTGAATAGACTTTCGACATGATGATGCATTCATTTGTAAAGTGGTTGAGTTGCACGTGCCTGTAATCTGCAGGTGTTGTAAGTGTTGAACACTTTTCTTTGGTGAGTACATTGTAATTTGTTGTATCAAACACTGACCCGAAAAAGAAGTAAGCTTACTTGGAAGATATATAATTCTCTAAATGATTTTTTTAAGAAAATTCAATAAATTTGTAATGCTTAAATGTATAAAAGTTTCCTGTTAAACAATTTTAAAATTGTAGCATAGTTTCATACACTAACGTGTAAAAGCTTTTCTATTAGTATAAATTATGTGCCACAGAATATAAGTAAAACAATTGGCTTGACGATTTCAGAATAGTTTTAGTGTTTTGAATACAAGAATAGAAGTTTTGGTAAAAATAAAATCACTTTATTTATAATATGTTAGATAATTTGGCTAAATTTTTTGTATTAATTGTTAAATTTATATAGTCAATTAAGGCACATGTTGGTTTAACATCTGTCAGGTAAACACCTGGACTTGCATGTTTACTTAAACAAGTACATGTATGTAGTACAAATGAGTTGTATGATGAGCTAATCTTTGACTTATCTTTGTGAGCCGAGAACAAAGATCTTTGCTTGAAGCATTTGTGTAATGTTATGAAATATTAATTTTATGATGGGCTTCGCCCACTAGTAACTGCTAATTTTCTTAATTCAACATCGATAAGACCTTTTCACTTCATGTCTGATAATTTTGATTGTCTTTAATTTATTTGATTAATTTTTTTGTATATACAAGAACTTGAAATAACGTTATTACATATCTGCAAACTAAGGTAATAGTTTTATTTCTGAAAATTCTAGCTACAGGCTTTAAGTGTATAAGAAACACAGTTATGTTGTTGAGTATCTATCTTCAGGTATAAGTTGATTCCCTTAAGGTTTATCTACGTCTTTCCTTAAGAAGACTATTTTTGGTATTTATGTGTGTGACGTAGTAGCGCCCTAAAATTGTATAAAGACAAGTTAATTAATAAAAGGCTTCCCATCTCATGCCTCCGCAGGAATAGACCCCGAGACTAGTCCGCGAGCTTATATAATCCTTTTTGGTAACACTGGCTCTATGTCACCTTAACTGAAGCCACCCTCTGCATTATTAACCAAAAAGTTAAAATTATATAACACTGTATTGGTAAAACTCTACGTCTTCTAGGATGAAAGAAGTCTTCATCACTTTCACACTCGCTCTTAAATTCAGCAATATCGAAATCACTGAAAATTTGCGATAAATTATCTGCGTTATCTTCACTATCACTATCAGAAGCCATTATTATTATAATAAAAAAATAATTTATAAAAGGTAGTGTTCAACCGTCTAAAGCCGACTAAACACTGAATTATTTTAAAAAATACATTATCAACGTCTCTTTCTAGTAAATTCTGAAAATGTTTATTTTAAAAAGAATATGTTTACCTAAACAGAAGTGTGAAACATTCGAGCTTGATTTGTATATATATTTAAGTTATGCGTGGTCTGCATGAAGGCAACTCCAAGGCGAAGCAAATTTATGACCTCCTTTATTATGTAAACAAACGTTGAAAAAATTAAATTTATGAAACTGAAATAATTGTACGAGCTAACTCTTATAGTTTCATATGTAAACCTATTCAGTAAAAATACTTTACTCCGCTTTTAAAGTAAGTACATTCAAAAGGTAAAACTACCCGCCCCGCTAATAGCCAGCAGTTTTTGTGATGGGTAATTTTACCCACCCCGCTTGTAATGTGTTAGCCACACGATATTTTACGCAATGTTATTGGCTAAACTATTAGAGCTGTAACCTAAGCTGTACTTATTTGAGGTAATATGTCTTTTTCATTTTCTTTTTTGAGAAAAGTTTGAAATTTCTTATTATTTTTAGTTTGATGTTTTGAAGTGCATGCTTTCTGAGCGACTTTCACATTTTTTTTTAATTTAGTACTACTGGTTCTCGAAATATTTCTGTACCATTTGAATATTAGTGTTACGTCATCATCGAACATTTATTGGAATTGGTGACAATAAATACTTAGTGCGGGTATCCTATAGTTTTTACTGAAACATTATATACCGACAGTGGAAGTGCGTTGAAGAACACAGTCGCATTCGAACCCTTGCAGAAGACGGTTGTATGAGAGCTTTTGAAAGCGACACCGACACCCAATCGTGCGTGTTTTTGGTTGTCCGCGAAGCTTTGTGTGTGAACTTTTATTGCCCACAGCGGCACAGGCCTTAAGGTATTTATATCCTTTATTACGTAGTTCGTTGTAGTTGTTTTTAGTTATTACATAACCGCTCCACCGCTATCGGTATTGCTACAAAAGCAATTGGTCCTTCCCTATAATTAGCATATCTTATCACCTCATTCATCCCCAATAATCCATTGGTCCTAATTCGATCCGAATTAACTAGTCCGATGTTAATACGCATGTCCTAAATTAAATATTATTTTGCATTTCAGCGAGCGTTTTTTAATTAATTAATGATTTAGCTTTAAATTTCTGTTCAAGCCCCATATTTAGCGGGTTAAAATATGTACAATATTAGCTACATACTTTCGTTAGACTAAATTAAGTGATTTCGCCGTAATTAAACCAGCGTTTAATTACAAACAAATCCTTAATATAAAATTTGCTAATTTGCACTAAAAGCCATTGCGCGTTTTTAGTATCACATACAACCCTTTCAGTCGGTTTGCGGTAAAATATTGGACACATTTTCAGGGTAATAAAGTTGTAGAAGCTGCATCTTGCAAATATGTTAAGCCGCATGTTTAAACGTTCCTGTGATCTTTTGATGGTAAAAGCCGCCCGGGTTTTTAAGCTGTAAATCTTATCTAAACGCTTTGTTTGACAAACCGTTAGGTTTTCTACGTGGTTTAAGACCACATTACAGGCCAATAGTCATAAAACGTGATTTATTGGTTTATACGCTATTTGACATTTTTTGTGGCTTGAACAACAACCCATAATATTTTAATATTTCTCAGCGCACATCTGAGCGTTACCGTTTTACAGCATTTTTATAGTGTAGGCCTTTCAGAATAACTTTCAGAATGGCTCCGAAGAAAATACAGGTAGCCGAGCTCGAATTGCTTAAAATACGCATTATGGAAATGTGGGAACTGGGTAACGCTATACAAAGTGACCCAACTTTAAAAACGTTGTTCCTTATTCAAACAAGGGGAGTAAATGACCTTTACTCAAATTTCAATAAAATTTTAGTTGAGGTTTTAGCGTCCTCTAACGAGGCAGAATTATTAAATTACAACGCTTTACGGAAGGAAATAGATTCCGCTTATTATTGCATACTGCTGCATCTTGAAACGATGCAAGAAACGCGGGCACAAATTACGGAAAATGCTCCAAGCAGCACGGTATCAAAATTGTTACCGTTAAAGCTCCCAAATTTTAATAATGAGGTAACTGAATTTTCATCTTTCATCGATTTATTTGACAGTCTGGTCTATAATAACGCGTCGCTGTCCAATATCGAAAAGCTAAATTACCTTATCAGTTGCTGTAGCGGGGAGTCTTTGAAAATCATTAAATCGGTACCCATTTCGGGAGATAATTTTATCATTTCATATAACGCCTTGCGTGAGAGATTTAGCAATCCACGTTTATTGGCAACTTTGCATTGGAAAGCTATGAAAGACTTTCCACCTTTAAAATCAGAAGACCCTAAGAAACTGAGGGCACTTATTGATTGTTTTTCAGAGAACCTTGCTGTTCTAACTAACTTAAAGTTTCCCACTGAACATTGGAACTTTATTCTAGTCGATTTTCTTTTAGAAAAACTTGATCCGTTCACTAGAAAACGCTTCGAACTCCAATCGGATCCGAAGCAAATACCTAATTTCGAGGATTTGAGATATTTTTTAACTCAACAATGTGCAGCGTTGGAAACCTTTTCTTCAACCGCACCTGTTTCTTATTCGACGACTGTCCATGCATCTCACACATCAGTGCCTAAGAAATCCTCAGCGTTTCAATTTAAACCAAAAGTTTCTTCTATCGTAGTTTCACTGGATACACCAAGTAGCTCCAGTGACTCAAATAATTCATTTTCGCACCATTGTCCTTCCTGCAAAGGCAATCACTTAATTTACAGATGTCAATCGTTTCTAAAGAAAACTCCGACAGAACATTTCGACATTGTCAAACGCTTATGCCTTTGTTTAAATTGCTTACGAACAGACCATGCGTCCATGCAATGCAAATCCTATAACTCTTGTCGAACTTGCGCCAAGCCGCATCATACCTTGCTACATTTTGAAGCGCAACCTGCTTCTAGCTGTTCAGCTGAACTGACCGCTACACCTATGCATAAAAATGCCAATAGGACGCAGTCAGCCTCTCCTATTCCGGCAAATGTTTTGTCTTCACAGACGAATTCAAATCTTGGGGTTACTGTCTTACTCTCCACTGATGTTGTGGAAGTTCAAGATCGTTCTGGTAGATACAAACCGATCAGGGTACTCTTAGACCCTGGCTCCCAAGCTAGCTTTATTCGAGACGATTGCGTGAGCAAACTTTGGCTTCCACGCATACGTTCTCAAGTTCCGATTTATGGACTTGGGCAGACAACTTCAGCAGTCAATAGGGGTGCCGTCAGCTGCACCATTCGCTCTATGTTAGACTCTGAAAAATCTCTAGAAGTCACAACTTTTGTGCTTTCGTCAATATCTGGCAAATTTCCTAGTGTTGAAGTTCCTAATAATTGGGAACACTTATGCGGCCTGCACTTTGCAGACCCGACCTGGAACTCTCCAGGAACTATTGACATGCTCCTTGGAGCAGATGTTTATCCGTTCATCATCAATGGCGGTGTTATACATGGCAAATTTCTTCAGCCTGCCGCCATAAATACAATTTTTGGTTGGACTATTATTGGTCCCACAAAAGCTTGCAGTCTGATACTGTCCAAGCATTTTTACTTCTGTAGAAGATCCTATCGACCAGACCCTAAGGCGGTTTTGGGAGATAGAAGAGTTGCCATCCAAGCCTTATACTTCTCCAGAAGAAGAAAAGGCAGATGTGATTTTTGAAAACACGTTTTCTCGTGACCCTAGCGGTCGTTTTATTGTTGCGTTATCGTTCAACGATACTTTGCCCGTTTTTGATAATTGCTTTGAGATGGCTAAAAACGACTATTTTCGTTGGAGCGCAAATTGCATGCTCAACCGAGCTACGCGCCCAATACAACAATTTCATGCAGGACTATCTTGATGCGGGTCATATGGCATTACTTGATTCTCCGCCCGTTGGGAACGATAATTATTTTTTACCCCATCACCCTGTGTTTAAAGAGGAAGGTCATACTTCTAAAATTCGTGTGGTTTTTGACGCCTCTGCAAAGGCTAAAAACAACGTGTCACTTAATGACACTCAATTGGCTGGACCTAGTCTCCAAAATGATATTTCGTCAATATTATTGAAATTTCGTACTCATCGTTTCGTTTTTACTTGTGATGTTCGCCAAATGTATCGACAAATTTTGGTTACCGAAGAACATCGAAGGTTTCAATTAATTGTGTGGCGGTTCTCCGCAGAGGAACCCATTCAGACTTATCAGCTTAATACAGTAACCTATGGTATTAAGTCATCGCCTTATCTAGCATTAAAAACTCTTCAGCAATTAGCCATTGACGAAGGCAAAAGGTTTCCGTTAGCCGCTGAGGCTATACGGTCAAATCTATATATTGACGATTTCGTCGCTGGTGGAGATTCTATACAATCGGCCCGAGAAATTAAAGATCACCTTATCCGACTTTTACATTTGGCTGGTTTTGAACTTCGAAAATGGAGTTCTAATACAGTTTCTATTTTGGAAGGCATTCCGTCAGATTTTTGCCAATATACTTCTCTCGATTTCGATTCTGACGAATCAATAAAAATATTAGGTCTTCAATGGTCACCTACAGAAGATATTTTCTCATTTCGGGTTAAACCATTAAACCCAATATGTACAAAGCGCAACATACTTTCACAAGTTGCCAGAATATATGATCCATTAGGGTTTTTAGCCTTACTAACACTTTTTGCAAAACGCCTAATCCAGCATCTGTGGATGTTAGGTTTAAATTGGGATGACATCCCACCAGCAGACATTTCGTCTCAATGGCAGCAGTATCAAGAAGAATTGCCGTTATTATCATCATTAAAGTTACCACGGTGTTTACCCCCTTCGGATCCTTTTACTTGTCATTTGCATGGGTTTTGCGATGCTAGCGAGGTAGGGTATGCAGCGGTAGTGTATTTCCAGTTCATAAATCAAACTACTGGAGAAATAACTGTACAATTTGTAACCGCTAAAACAAGAGTAGCTCCAATTAAGCGCATTTCAATTCCACGTTTGGAATTATGTGCCGCCGTTTTATTAACCGATTTACTTTCTTTTACCATTCGTTCTTATCAAGGCTTGATTGAAATCTCCGATGTTTCAGCGTGGAGTGATTCTACGGTCGCTCTCACTTGGATACGTTCTCCACCTTTCGTTGGAAAACTTTTGTGGCAAACCGTGTTAGCCACATTCAAGAAATCATTGCACCTAGCCGATGGTTTTATATTAAATCTTCGCATAATCCGGCTGATCCTGCATCTCGGGGATTAATGCCAAGCGCGGTTATTTCATGTTCGCTATGGTGGGCGGGGCCTGAATGGCTTCACTACCCTAGTGACTCGTGGCCGCCTCAACCAACATTGTCAACCTCAATTGCTGAGGTAACTACGGAAAAGAAGATCCTAACATTTGTCGCTCAAACAGATCCAAACGTCATTGACATTTTACTAAGTCGCTTTTCATCGGTATATAAAATCCAAGGCATCGTGGCTTACATTTATAGATTTTCTAAACCCATGGCTCAACGTCATACGGGTCCCTTAACAGACATTGAATTACACGATGCTCTCATGATTATCGTCCGGCATGTACAAAATGTTACATTTTCAAAGGAAATAGCTTCGATCAAGGCAAACCGTAAATTACCTAAAAGCTTGCAAAAACTTTCTCCATTTGTTGATCCACAAAATATCTTAAGAGTAGGTGGGCGCTTGACACATTCTTCGCTTTCCTATTTCGAAAAGTTTCCTGCGTTATTGCCTCAGCGGCACCGATTAACCGAACTTATCATTCGGTCAACTCATGAAAGGTATTGCCATCCCGGTGTTAATACCACAGCGTATCTTATCCAACAGAATTTCTGGATCCTTTCTATTAAAAATTCAATCAGAAATTATTTATCATCATGTCATAGATGTTTTCGTACCAAACCGGTCCTGGTAACTCCTCCTATGGGAGACCTACCGGCAGCACGTATTACCCAAATCAAACCGTTCAGTATTGTTGGTGTTGATTTTGCTGGCCCTCTTTTAATAAAGGCTAACCGCCTGCGAGGCTCTAAAACTCTTAAGGCCTATATTTGTATTTTTGTTTGTTTTGCCACTAAGGCAGCACATATTGAACTTGTTTCGGATTTGTTGGCAGACGCGTTTCTTGCCGCTTTGCGACGATTTATAGCACGGCGAGGACGCTGTTCTCAAATATTTAGTGATTGTGGTACTAATTTTGTAGGCGCCTATCGTCAGCTTATGAGTTATCTGCATAGTGCAGTAACCTCAGAAAAGATAAAGTGGTCGTTTAATCCACCTAGCGCCCCTCACTTCGGTGGCTTGTGGGAAAGCGGTGTTAAGTCGGTAAAGACACACCTAGCTCGCGTAATCGGCGAACAAAAACTTACCTTTGAGGAACTTTACACAGTTCTTACACAAATTGAATCTGTTCTAAATTCAAGGCCACTCTGCGCTTTGAGTTCGGATTCAAATGACTTGCGTTGCCTAACACCAGGTCATTTCCTGACTATGGCTCTTTCTGCACCACCAGATGAGGACCATTCAACCAACGTTTTACCATTAAAAGGCAGGTGGAAACTCCTGCAAAAACTCCACCAAGATTTTTGGGCTCGCTGGAGCCATGAGTACTTACATACTCTGAATCAAAAGGTTAAATGGCACTCTAAGGTAGGTATCCGACAAGTTGAAAAGGACACTATTGTCCTCGTCAAGGACGACCAGCTTTCTCCACTTCAATGGAAGTTTGGTCATATTATTAATACTTTTCCCGGTGCGGACGGTATTATACGTGTCGCTGAAGTCAAAACTGCACATGGCACATTAAAACGACCTTTAGTCAAACTAGCGCCGCTACCGGTATTTTAATTTTATTTTATGTTTAGATGTATATACACATTTCTTACATGTATAGTAGTATATTATTTTTACATATTTGCTTATTTACATATATATTTTTATTTTTGCATAGTTGGTAATATCGCTCGCTGTAGTGTACCACCCTATCTTTCGTTACCTGTTTTCCTAGCAAGGTCAAATCCCATGTGATTTCCTTCACCCAACCTACTTCCCTCCTTTTCAAAATTCTATGAATTTGGTGGGCGGTATGTTACGTCATCATCGGACATTTATTGGAATTGGTGACAATAAATACTTAGTGCGGGTATCCTATAGTTTTTAGTGAAACATTATATACCGACAGTGGAAGTGCGTTGAAGAACACAGTCGCATTCGAACCCTTGCAGAAGACGGTTGTATGAGAGCTTTTGAAAGCGACACCGACACCCAATCGTGCGTGTTTTTGGTTGTCCGCGAAGCTTTGTGTGTGAACTTTTATTGCCCACAGCGGCACAGGCCTTAAGGTATTTATACCCTTTATTACGTAGTTCGTTGTAGTTGTTTTTAGTTATTACATAACCGCTCCACCGCTATCGGTATTGCTACAAAAGCAATTGGTCCTTCTTTATAATTAGCATATCTTATCACCTCATTCATCCCCAATAATCCAATTAGTTTAATATAATCAAATTTTAATAGATTCACCAAACGTGTTTGAAAATTTTAACGAATTCAAGGAAGAAGATCCTTGAATTCATTATAAAGAATGGAAAGCTCAACATGGAATCACAAGTACACATACAAAGGATATTGACCTTAATATTAATGACAGAGAAATTTTACAGAAGTTAACAATGCCAGAGACCAATCAAGAGTTAGAGCAAAAGGATAATGCTAAATATTGTTTATTATTATTGTATAATTACTCGATACTTCCAACACACAAAATATTATTAACGAGATAAATATCAAGTATTTTGTTGGAAAACTATGTTGGTAAATACGTTAATTTATATTTATTTTTAATAGAATGCAACATAAATGATATACTGGGTATTGTTGAAACATGTTTTTATGGCTGTTTCATATATTTTGAAGAAAATTTAAGAAATTTCAAATAAGTAACATTATAAATATTTTGATGTTATATAATCAATTATTTCAAATTAATGAATTAAAGGATGTGTGCTGCAGTGCAAAACAGATCATAAGGGGATGTATGAAAGAACCTATATTTGGTATTTTATTAGTAATACAGACAATATAGTTACAAATATGTTTATAGTATGTAGCAGATTAAAGTAACTTTGGATTTCTGCACATGACATAATGAGCTAAACAAAAGGTTTAACAATAAATAATTAATAGGCAAACAGTAAATGTTTCTTTATTTCACTGGAAACATGCCTTTCAACATTTCTTTCAAAATTGGTATTTTATTGTGTGTATTAGGGTTTGGTAGTGGAGTGGATAAATTTAAATGCTTGATTATGTACTTTACATATGTATACTTGTGTTGGAACTAAGAAAATTCTATTCAACATTGAATGCCATTTAGTAAACAAGAAGTGGTCGTAATGTATTCATTGTGCTTTTTATGTTAAACAGTTGCATAAAACCAATGATTCTATAACAGTTGCACAAAGATTATTTTGTAGACAATTCAATATTTTATGTAACGGTCCATTATCTTCTATTTGTGGTTAAAAAATATGAACAGACCAGAAAGAAACAGTAAGACATATTAGAATGCCAATAGTTAAAACTATATAAAGTACAGTCCAAAACTTTCTGCTTTAAAACATGCGTTGGCAAAACATTAATAAGTTACTACTCTGTAAAATTTTACAAATGACTTGTTTCATTCTTATAACATTCAAATTATTAGAGTTCTCAGATATGATTTGAATTAATTTTTGCCGAGAAATGTTACAGCATTTGAATGATGATTAAAACATGATTTACCAAATGCTTATTTTGTCAGATAGACTCCATTTTTATTTAAATGTATATATAAATAAACGAAATGGTCTATATTAAGAGTCTATATACCCACACCAGTTACATGAAAAAAAACTGATACAAAATCCGAAAGCACTTTACTGCTGTTTGCTACACAAATGTGGTCATACATACAATTTTTTAGACAAGAGTTGGTCTGATTTTTACAAATTATGTAGTTACAAGATTGTTCGGCAACTCGCGCTGCTTCTGTTGGTTATTATTGCTTTGAAAAAAATCTTTTCAGATCGTTACATACACATATGAAAATGTTCCTTGGCCAGCTTGGTCACCAGACTAAACTGCTGACTACTTGATTTTTCAGGAACAAAGTGTATGTTGAAGGACTGCAAACATTATAGAACTTAAATTAAAAATTCAACAAGAAGGTGGATGTATTACACCTACAATGTTATGGAAAAATTTCGGTAATGATTTACATAATTGCAGAGATCATAAGGACGGTCATATTCAGTACCTGCTATTATTTGTAAACAATAAAATGACATTTCCTTGTCAACAAACTGGTTACACATTTATAAAAGAATACAAAAACTATTTAAATACAAGTTCAAAACTTTCCCACTTCACTGAGTGATTTTTAATTTTTTTTTAGAAAGTTCACACACCAGATTCAAAAAATTTTTTAAAACAATGATTAATAAAAAACGCTTTTGGATTTTAAATGACCCCCCCGGTTTTCTCCTGCTGCTATGCTCAAAATTCAATTAAAAACTAAATTTTTCCAAGTTTATAACTGAACACTTAATTTTTCGAAATACTTTGTATGGATTGTAGCATATATTTTTAATGAATTTTTGAAGACTAGTGGATGTCGCATTTACAATACTGACTACTATGTTTTTTCATCAAAAAATTGTCATTGAAAGTATATCCTGTAATTGCAAATGATGCTTTTGTAGAATTGAAATTTCAGTGGTCCACTTCAAATCATCCCATAAAATCAAGCTATAAATGTCAAATTTGTAGATTATTTTCACAATTAATAAATATATTATTATATTGACAAGTAGAGTTTTATGCCATTGGTCGAATAAGATGATCTAAGTAATAAATAAACAATATAAAAAGCTATCACCCCCAGAAATTGTAGATTCAAATTATAAAATTTACAAATTTATGACATCATATGAATTCAAACAAGTATTTTATTTAAATAATTTCAAAAATTAGACGTTCTCCATAATTGTTTTTCTTTTCAAGTATTGTAAAAATATATCTAATATTATTATTTACATTTGGCAATTGTTTAGGTTTAAAAAAATGTTTATAAGATGTGTCATATTCCTAATGTTAAAATTTATACAGTAGGCATAATTAAATATTAAAAGCACTACACTGTTTGTCATCCTGAGCCTGTCACCATTCATATCCTACTGCCTTAAGTATTTAACATACCAACTTTGAAAACCATTTATATACTGAAGTTATTTCACAGTTTTATCATCCTAAAGGTGGTTGAAATCTTATGTTCAACTTTTGCACGAAAACAATTACCAATTGTCCACAAAAATATATTTTTGAATACTTGGAAAGAAAAATTTTTTTAGGAGGGTTCCAATTTTTGGAATCGTTCATGTAGAATACATGCAATAGTTTGAATTTATACATTGGTGTTATAAGTATTAAAATTTGAATATACAATTTATGCTAGAGATAGCTTGTATTTTTTTTATATTTAACCTGTTACTCCATGTGCAAACAAAAATGGACATGTTCTAATATAATAAAATAAACAAAATGAATATAATTAGTGTGATTTATATTTTCATGGTACTTCACGATATTATTACAAAACAATATTAATTTTATTGTACCGTTACATAATAATTTATTTTCATGCAAGGGATAAGATCATATTACATAATGCACTTCAGAATTTTTGAAGAAAAAAGTTTCCTTATTTTTCTACTCTGTATCTCCTGTTCGTGCTTCGAATAATAAAAGTTTAGTAAACCCATTTCTGTTGTAGATATTTCAATATTTGAAATAGTACATGCTAGTAACGAAGACAAAGCAAGTAATGAAAATAAAAAAGGGAATTCAAAATCATTGCATAGAAATGATATAGATGAAAAACCGGATTATGAAATAGAGAATGAAACTAACGAATTTGAAGATTCTCTTGTAAGTTTAAATATATAACTAAGGTAGATAACATAAATGATGCAAATTTGTGTAGGATTCTTGGCATTCAAGTACTGAAGATTACATTTCAGAAACTGAAACTGAAGCCAGAAGTGCTGGTATAGCAATTTTAAAAAATATTTTCCCGACAACCAATGGAACAAAACAGGTATGCATTTGATAATTTTACACATATTCAAAAATATTAAACTAATATTTTAATGTGAATTTAAACTTAGCCATTACTCACACATATGAGCTTTAAATAGAATTCCTTAATAAATTTTACACAAATAATAATTCTAAGAGTTGTTGATAGGATTTTTGATGTATAGATAGTTAGTATCTACTGGAATAAGATCAATTAAGCGCATCTATTAGCTTAAACAATAAATTAAATAGATAGATGAACCCCCATTACCCCATTCTTGTTAAAAAAAATAAGAAATTGGCAACTATTTGTTTTGAACTTTTTGCCATATTGTCCCCACACAATTATAAAGAAGTGGTGTCTTCACTATTGTACTAGTGGCTTGTCTTGGAATAGATTTGAAAATAAGCATAAGATAATCAAAATATAATAATGTTCAATACTTAACCTTTAAAGTTATTATTAAATATTAAAATTGATTTAAAAGCGCTCTAATAGGAACGTAAAATTATCCAATCCAACTGAAAACAGAACATTGGAGTTAGAATCAGAAGCAGTACTGAGTTAATTTGATATATATGTTAATGAGCAAGAAAATATGTTTAAAATAAACGCAGCTTATCTATAACATTATTTCAATTGCTTAGGGCAGTGTTTGAAAAACGAAAACAATGAAGTGGTCTTTCAAAAGGGAAAATGGTGGAGTGCAGCTTACGAAAAGGAAGTTTGTGGGACAAAAAGGATTGCTGCTTATATTGCAATAAAGATGTCACAAATTTTTCCAGGCACCTTTTAAGGAAGCATATAGATGAGGATAGTGTTAGACAAGTTGCAGCATTAAAAAAAGGAAACCGCAACCGAAAACATATGTTTGATCTCTTAAGGAAACAAGGAAATTTTACTACTTTACATGAGAAGAATATAATTTGACCTATACAAAGACCCACGTCGACAGCTACAAATAATATTGCAAAGGTTAGCATAAAGTTAATTCATTACCACTCCATGGCAAAACCTGCTTTTATAACAATGAAAAAAGTCTGGTATAAAATATGCAAGTAAAGGTCAGACTATGATAGCCTTTACAGAATCAAGACAACAGTTCCTTGACAAAATTAGGTTAAAATCTGAAGTGTTTCATACAATGCAAGCTGATAGGATTTCGTTCTTTGGCAAGAATGACATAGTAATTTGTCAGTATGCAGAAGATTATTTAAGAAAATACAAAAGACCCCATATAAAAAAATGCAGTGTCAAATAAGATGTGAATTGGGTAGACTTTTAGTACCATTACAAGATAGTTATGGAATATATACTATGTTGAAAGCTTTAAATCCTGAGCATTATGATAAAGTAGCGATGGCTACTTGAATAATTTCTGATTATGACGATGTGACACGAACATTTGCAGCACCTTCGTTGGCATTACATATGCGAACTTCTTTGTTAGCAGTATGTGCTACTGCAAAATCATTAATTCTAAGAAAAGAGCCAACTTTACCTGTCACTAATTGTGAATAGTCACTAAAAAATATTAAAAGATTTGCTAGTTTAGTAGGTTCTAACTGGAAATTTGCTATGGGATCCCTTGCACTTAAAGATCTCAACGAAAAATATAGTGCTAAGCCACAAACATATCCATAACTGCAGATATTATTTTATTCAAAAATTATACTGTTAAAATTGCTGAAGCATGTATGTACGATTTAAGCCAAGATATTAATAACCTAGTGTCATTTAGTAAGTAAGTAAGTAAGTTTATTCATACCCATAATACAATGGTAAAAATTCTTCTACAACACATTAAACAACTTATTTACATTTGCTACCTTAAATATCCTAATATAACAACTATGCGGAGTGCATATAAATGTCAGAGGAAGAAGATATCTTATCCTCCCCTACCAATCTTAAAATTTATATTGTCAATAAAATAATAAACAGAATACTAATAATAGGTCGTCAAAGGAACTAAAACAACATATATAAAATGTGTACAAATTAAAAGAATATTTATTAATTAATCATGAATCTTTGAAGTTCTCCTCTAGAAACTCATCTAATGAATAGCAACCTCGCTTGTGCAGCAAAGACAATAGAGCAGATTTAAATTCTGTAAATTTCTTTAAGGATTTGGTGTTAATAGGTAGTTTATTAAACAATGTTGGGGCTATGTATATAAACGACTTTTTGATGAGCATAGATGAAGGTCTAGGCTTATATATATTCTCGGCTGATCGTGTAAAATGGTTGTGGAAACTATTGTGAGCACTGAAGTTTGTTTGCTTTTTAAAAAACAGTATAAGGGTTTCATAAACAAAAATTGAGGCATAAGTTAGAACATTTAGTTTTATAAATAGAGGTCTGCAATGACAATCCCTTGATGCTTTGGCTATAATTCGTATGGCTCTCTTTTGTAATATGAAAATTGTCGTTATATTTTCGTTAGTTGAATTACCCCAATAGGCGATACCATATCTTATCCTTGATTCAAATAGTGCATAATACACATTCAAAACACATTCATTTGATACTGCGTTGGATACAGCCTTAATAGCAAAACAAGCTGAGGATAACTTTGCAGCTAAATCAGTAACGTGTTTCGACCAATTAAGCCCTATTTCAATAATTAGACCTAAAAATTTATTTGACACAACTGGATGCAAAGATAAATTTTTCGATAATCTCTCTGTAAGAATTTGGTTTTTAAAAACCATTAAGTACGTTTTCTGGTCATTGACAACCAGCTTATTTATGATAAACCAATTATATGCAGATTTTAAATCTGCACTAATATTATTTTCTAAAGTAGCTATGGAAGCGGCATCCCAACTAAGACTTATGTCGGCTGCAAAAACAGTGCAATTTGCAAATGTCGTAGACCTGACAAAATCATTTATGAAAAACAAGAACAATAAAGGACCAAGGACAGAACCCTGCAGTACTCCCAGGTTTATATCTAATTTATTAGATAGTCTATTTCCGTCATTGATTCTAACTGACTGTGATCTTCCTTGTAAGAATGACTTAAACCAATTGTTTGGAATTCCTCTGATACCATAATATTCTAGTTTGGCTAAAAGTATATCATGATTAACCGATTCGAATGCTTTGCTAATATCGATGAAGGCTGCTGCTATAATGTATTTTTCTTATTTATTGCTTGGTAAATATTGTTTAGAAAATTATGAATTGCATCGTTTGTCGATTTTTTGGCACAAAACCCTTATTGAGCAGGAGTTATAATGTTATACTTATTAGCAAACCTAGTAATAGGAATTACAATTGCATGCTTTAGACATGATGGAAATACCCCTATTTGGAATGATTCATTGATTAGGTCTGCAAGATATTTAATTAATTTTAGAGGTAATAACGCTAATATTTTAGCAGGAATTTTGTCCTCGCCAGAGCAATGCTTATTCTTAAACGAACTGAACACGTCTATAATTTCATAGTGGTCCGTAGGGAAGAACATAAAATTATTATGATATGTAAAAGAAGTGTATTTTAAAAAATCCAGGGATTTCAACATAGGTAAGTCATTGTCGATTAATAGATTCTCAGCAGCTGTAACAAAATGAGCATTTAGGATATCTGCGGCTTTTTTCATATAAACAGTTTTGTATATAAACAGTCGCCTTTTTTTCACGTTTCCTGACAGTTCCTTTACAACTTTCCACGATTCTTTCGATTTGTTTTTAGAATGCCAAATACGATTTGATAAAAATTTAGCTTTAGCCAGTGAAATTGTAGCCTTAAATTTTTTTTTTGTATCTAACATGTCTTAACATAATATGCAAAAAATTTTGTTTCTTGCTGAAGTTTTTATTCCTTCAGTTAGCCAGTGTTTATCTTTTAATTTATTTCGTGTCAATGGGAAGGAAGTATCAAATGCTTCTGATATGTTTTTTACTAAGAGCTGAAAATTACAGTTTAAGTCATTAGAAGTAGCCGGAAGATGTATTAGTTCACATAAAGACTTGAAATGACCTATGTTTTCCTTTGTAAACTTACGTGCCAAAGATGCCTCCGAATCTACTATTGATTTAAGATAGAATTGAAAAAAGATAAAGCTGTGATCAGACAGGTCATTGCTTATTATCTCAGTTGAAATAATGGACATATTAGGGATATTTGTAATTATGTAGTCAATACAGAAACTTGTGCACCAGTGACTCTAGTGGCTCCTTGTATATGTATTGTCATATTATGTAATTGTAGAATTTGTTTCAGTCTACTTGTGTGCTTGTCTGTAGTATTATTGAAATTAACGTTAAAATTCTCCGCTACCACTACCTTACAATAACTTGTCAGTGAGTTTAATATAGTGTCCAGTGAATCTAGAAAATAGTCAATACTACCAGTGGGTGAGCAATAAACTGATAAAATGTGCAGCTTGCCTTCTCTATTATACACATGCGAAAATTCAATATTTATTTCCTTTCTCAGATTATAGAAAGATGAGACGTTTTCCAATTTAAAGTTTACACTGCCCATAAATTGCCGTTCCCCCATGAGAAGAATTCTGTGTGCTGAAGTTACTTACAAGCCTATACCCATCAATATGCGCATATTCAAGTGGTTTAAGCCAATGCTCCGTTATACAAATGATATTAGGGAAACATAAACTTTCTAATAGAATGAATAACTCATTAGTTTTGCTGCACAAACTCCGCATGTTACACAGTATCATTGAAACTTTGTCTGCTTTATTGCTAAAGAAATTTCTGTATCTATTTCCTCCCTTTTTTGTCGAGTTACTAAAAAATTGACTGAATTTCTCGTGGTATGCTCAATGTTTGTAATAGAGTTGTTGGTTCTTAATATGATGTCAGAGAGCTTTTTACTAACAATTCTTTTTCGCTTTTTTGAGATATGAAAACCATGTTTGGTAAATAACAAATTATCTAAGTAGAAGTTACAATCAAATAGCCTAGTATGAGAATACCTATTTGTCACATCATACAGTACCTCATTTAAATAATAAACTTCTCATGATCATATCTATAAGGTACTGCAAACAAGATTAAATTGAAATGCTGGTATTTTTCTATTATATTTTCAAATTTTGTCAATAACCGAGCTGTGCTGTTTTTCACATCCCCAATGTCATTAGATACTCCTATAATAATTACATAATCATTTAAGGTAAAATCCTTAGTAAGTGATTCTAAGTTTGTACTATGCCACCAAGCTTAGCATTTGGTTTAACTAGTGATGTAATATTGTATTGTTGCAGATGTTCTCTCATATAAGCACTTAGGTTTCTTCCATGTGAGTCAGCTAGTATTAAGAGCTTTGGTTGATTTATAATAGCCTCGGGTCTCATTGGGCTGTTTCTGAATTTTGAGTCATTTCCAGCTTTTCCATGCTGTACTTTCAACTGTTTTATAGAGGTTTCAGGCAATCCTTCAGATGACCGATAAGCAGAGCTATCGGTTTGTACCAATTTATTTTGTACATCTCTACTGTACGTGTACTGCGGTTTATGATTGTACAGGATCTCAAACCACTCATCACTAAAAGTTTCATCTACATTTAAGAGAGATTCAGCATTCTGACTACTACTAGTTTGAGTACCAAACACCAATTTTCTTTCTTTACCTTTTGAATCTGTATTCACAATTTGCTCCAACTTTTCTGTTTTACCATTTGCAGCTGCTATTACATTTAATGAATTTTGTAGTTCAATTTGTTATTCTGAGATTTACTTTTTAGCAGACAATAGTTCTGCATTCAATTTTTTATTACAAGTAGCATCCAATAATAGATTTTTAATTTCATGTTTTAACTTAATAATATGTTTACTTTTTTATCATTATCAATTAAGGCCAGGTCCAGGTGTTCTTTATACTTGAAGCATGAATTACACGTGTCCTTATCTATGCCTTCAAATGTATTAAAATCATTGATACAATTTCCACATACTATTTTATTATTTTGTTACGGTAATCATGGCAGTCACGTTGGGCACCAAATTTATGCTACGTTGACTCGTAGCCGTGCGTAACACAAAGATATCACGGAATGACCGGGCTCAATCGGAGATTAGGGGGGGTTGTAGAAAGCAGACTGACATATAATGTATGCGGCGGTAAGGAGTTAGTGACAATACCTGCAAGAAAATTAGTTAAGCAAACCTGAAAAAAAAAGAATAAGCATAGCAGCAATGAAAAGTCTAGGTTATTCAGTACTTTGTAGAATGTAAATAAAACTGTTTAGATAAACTATATAATATAATCACGATAAAAGCATTACAAAATTTTTATCACAAAGTGAGGTAATATTGGGGAGTAGCAGAAACGTTTCCTCACACACCAATTAAACATAAATCAGATAAAATGTTGACAAGAGATAAATAGATAAGACACAATTGATATGAGTAATTCAGTAGTATTGATTGTTTTTTTTTCTTTCTTTTTTTTTTCTTAATAGCAAGCAAGTCTATTGTAAAAGGTATCAGAACGACAAAGATATGGTAAAGCAACGGATAGATATTTAAAGTAATAACAAGTAGGAAATAGTTCAACTTACAAAAAGTCCTTCAGTAACGCTTCCTTGTAATTGAAGTGTGGGATTCACGATGTCCTGCACTAACGAAGCACTTCACCCTTGACTGTGAGGGTGTTGATGGAATTTCTTACACTTTACACTAATCATACCTACGTATTTCACTAGTGTTAGCAGCAGACATTATCATACTGATGAAACTATGTAGCATTGATAAATTTCTTGTTAATTCTAGTTCTTGAGACAATAATTTCGAAATATTTTGTAACACAAATCAAAAGAAAATGGTAATAAAAATTTAGAAACACGGGCCTTCAAGGCACGATCTAATGCATTAAATTAACAGTAACGTGAGGTGTTCTATTTGCTACCTATGGTAACAAAGAAAAATCTAATGCTTTTGAATAACGAAATTTGCGCAAACAATGATCTATTTTAGATTCTTTGGGGTTAGAAAATTCAGAAACTACAGTATCAACTGTCTTTACATGTGAATGAGATACATGTTTATAAGAAGCAACCTTTTTTGTTTAGAAACACTCAAGCTTAAAAACTGTATTTGGATAATTCAAAGTATGCACTAATCTGATAAAAAAAGGACCACACACAGTTCAAATATAAAAAGATAAATCAACAAAAAACACAATTAGTAAAGCAACGCGTATCACTAAAATAATGTTCCGTAAAACACACAACAAGTTCTACTACTGTTATTTCCAACAGAAAAGCAACAAAAACAATTAGTAAAGCTACGTGTATCACTAAAACCGTCCGTCGACTTTCCGTAAACAAGCACGTGCGGTCGAGTAAAACACGTTCGCCTATAAAGCATCTTTCCTTCAATCGCCATCCTCAGAACTACACTGCTACAGTTAATATATAACTTTTATTTCACAAGAAAACTCAACTAAAAGCACAATTAGTAAAGCAACAAGGAAACAGTATTTTTAACGTGATATATCGGAACAAAACACAAACTACCACTCTCACTATTTTCAAAGCAACAAGGCAACAGTATTTTTCACGTAATTAATATATCGGAACGAAGAGCAAACTACAACTGTCCACTCTAATCTGTTCATATAAAACTCGTTGCTATTCCAACACCTTATAGTAAATTATCTAGACTTGTATATCCACATAAGGAACAAAATTTATATGAATGCAGCCATCATATCTACTAATTAATTAGGAGCTGTTTATCATTTCCGATAAGTTGGAAAGCAATTTACGAATAATCCTATTTAAAACTCTTCCTTGCAATTTATTTATTAATGAAAATCAATCTTCAATTAAACTACTTTTAAAATTAATACACGCGAGTTAAATTGCATACAAATCTGAAAACTATTCGAAAGTATTTCCTTTATACAAACAGCGATCCCAAAGAAACGATGTATTTTTAAGTACGTTAACAGAAAGGGAGCGTAAAAAGTTAAAGGTACAAAAATGCCCGTTACAAATTCCCCCCTAGCAAAATAAAGTCGTCGGGGTGAAAAAAAAAAGAAAAACGACAGACAAGGAACCAAACAAAAAAAATTATTTTTATCCGGTTCGAAGGACCAACACCAGTATTAGAAAAAGAACTTTTTTTTTTCAAAAGAAGACAAAGTCATCTATCGTAACCAACAACGACAGAATAGGTAAAGAAAGCATTAAGTAAACACCCAATGAGGATTAAAGGTCTTAGCTACTTTCAAAATCGTCAAAAGACGGATGTCCCCCAAAAGGGACATTTCTGTTTTCCACCTCAAAGAAAAGTTTTGGCTTCCCGTGGAGAAACCAAGAGAAAAGAAAAAAAACGAGGAAGAAAACTCGTAGCAAAACTGTCACCCTCAAGTGTGCAGCAAAGAAAGAACCAAGACAAAGCAAAGGACAAAGGCAAGCTAGTACACCATCTAGAATACTTCCAACTGAGGTAACACAGATTCGTATGAAACGATTACTCAAGCAGAGTATGGCTAACAGACCTACAGAAGCGACCAAGTCGAAATTCCTAGAGGAAAAGAAAATAGATCTGAAGCCTACCTCAAGGAATGGATGTAGAAAGCGACTATCATAGTCAAATAGTGAACGAATGGTAGAACTAGCCAGAAGAAAAAGTCACGGGATGGGCTAGCTACAAAAATATGAATAGGAATACAAAATGGGCGCCAGTGTTTTCGGACACGAGCTTATCAGAGAAAACACAAGGCCAATAAGCCAACAAAAAAAGCATCAAGGTCACAAACAAAAGAAAAAAATTTAAAAAAAAATCAAGAGCAAAAAAAAAATCGAGCCCCCAAATAAGAAAAATCGGGCCCCCAAATAAAAAAAAAATCGAGCCAATCAAAAAAATCGAGCAAATCAAAAAAATCAGGCCGATAAAAAAACCGAGCCCCCAAATAAAAAAAAATCGAGCCCCACATTGGGCGCCAAAATTTCTATGTTACGGTAATCGTGGCAGTCACGTTGGGCGCCAAATTTATGATACGTTGACTCGTAGCCGTGCGTAACACAAAGATATCACGGAATGACCGGGCTCAATCGGAGATTAGGGGGGGTTGTAGAAAGCAGACTGACATATAATGTATGCGGCGGTAAGGAGTTAGTGACAATACCTGCAATGAAAAGTCTAGGTTATTCAGTACTTTGTAGAATGTAAATAAAACTGTTTAGATAAACTATATAATATAATCACGATAAAAGCATTACAAAAATTTTTATCACAAAGTGAGGTAATATTGGGGAGTAGCAGAAACGTTTCCTCACACACCAATTAAACATAAATCAGATAAAATGTTGACAAGAGATAAATAGATAAGACACAATTGATATGAGTAATTCAGTAGTATTGATTGTTTTTTTTCTTTCTTTTTTTTTTCTTAATAGCAAGCAAGTCTATTGTAAAAGGTATCAGAACGACAAAGATATGGTAAAGCAACGGATAGATATTTAAAGTAATAACAAGTAGGAAATAGTTCAACTTACAAAAAGTCCTTCAGTAACGCTTCCTTGTAATTGAAGTGTGGGATTCACGATGTCCTGCACTAACGAAGCACTTCACCCTTGACTGTGAGGGTGTTGATGGAATTTCTTACACTTTACACTAATCACACCTACGTATTTCACTAGTGTTAGCAGCAGACATTATCATACTGATGGAACTATGTAGCATTGATAAATTTCTTGTTAATTCTAGCTCTTGAGACAATAATTTCGAAATATTTTGTAACACAAATCAAAAGAAAATGGTAATAAAATTTAGAATCACGGGCCTTCAAGGCACGATGTAATGCATTAAACTAACAGTAATGTGAGGTGTTCTATTTGCTACCTATGGTAACAAAGAAAAATCTAATGCTTTTGAATAACGAAATTTGCGCAAACAATGATCTATTTTAGATTCTTTGGGGTTAGAAAATTCAGAAACTACAGTATCAACTGTCTTTACATGTGAATGAGATACATGTTTATAAGAAGCAACCTTTTTTGTTTAGAAACACTCAAGCTTAAAACTGTATTTGGATAATCCAAAGTATGCACTAATCTGATAAAAAAAGGACCACACACAGTTCAAATATAAAAAGATAAATCAACAAAAAACACAATTAGTAAAGCAACGCGTATCACTAAAATAATGTTCCGTAAAACACACTACAAGTTCTACTACTGTTATTTCCAACAGAAAAGCAACTAAAACAATTAGTAAAGCTACGTGTATCACTAAAACCGTCCGTCGACTTTCCGTAAACAAGCACGTGCGGTCGAGTAAAACACGTTCGCCTATAAAGCATCTTTCCTTCAATCGCCATCCTCAGAACTACACTGCTACAGTTAATATATAACTTTTATTTCACAAGAAAACTCAACTAAAAGCACAATTAGTAAAGCAACAAGGAAACAGTATTTTTAACGTGATATATCGGAACAAAACACAAACTACAACTCTCACTATTTTCAAAGCAACAAGGCAACAGTATTTTTCACGTAATTAATATATCGGAACGAAGAGCAAACTACAACTGTCCACTCTAATCTGTTCATATAAAACTCGTTGCTATTCCAACACCTTATCGTAAATTATCTAGACTTGTATATCCACATAAGGAACAAAATTTATATGAATGCAGCCATCATATCTACTAATTAATTAGGAGCTGTTTATCATTTCCGATAAGTTGGAAAGCAATTTACGAATAATCCTATTTAAAACTCTTCCTTGCAATTTATTTATTAATGAAAATCAATCTTCAATTAAACTACTTTTAAAATTAATACACGCGAGTTAAATTGCATACAAATCTGAAAACTATTCGAAAGTATTTCCTTTATACAAACAGCGATCCCAAAGAAACGATGTATTTTTAAGTACGTTAACAGAAAGGGAGCGTAAAAAGTTAAAGGTACAAAAATGCCCGTTACAATTTGAAATTAACTTGCCCATTTTAGTTCTAATAAAGCAGCTTTTATGAAACAAAGCAAAACATTTTGTGCAGACAACTTTTTTTGATCCTTCTTACAACACCCAAATTTAAAATTATATAAATCACTAACAGCACTTTCATTATGTACTTCACTTGCAGCCATCTTTAAGTTGAAACTTCTTTTGCATTGACTATTGTGTTGAATAGAAAAAGAGTGGGTGATGTGTAGTATGCTAAAGTGGAAGCTTATAACTGTCATTTAAAAGATACAAATCGAGAGGAATGTGTAATGGCTCTTACTGAAGAGGAAGTTGCTCTGTCGAAACATTTTAGGAGAATAGTAACTGATGGTAAAGGAAGTAACCTGTACTAATACTATTTTCACAAAATCTGCATCGATATGTGGATATGATGCTTTTAGTTAGGAAAATCACAAACTTTGTACCAAAAGAAAATCCATTTTTATTTGCCCTAATGGGAAGTAGTTCAAAATGGGTAGATGGTTCGAAAATATTATGAAAATTTGCCATGGAATGTGGTGCTAAAAATCCTATTGCTCTAACCTAACCTCATCACGTTTACGAAAACAAATAGCAACCGTTTTACAAATTTTAAATTTAAGCGAAACGGAGAAGGAACAAGTTGTTGAATTTATGAGCTATACAAAGAAAACACATGATGACTTTTATAGGTACTATTTTTATATTAACTTTGTTGGCATATTTGTTATTATCCCTTGAAAAAATTATAATGAAGTTAAATCACATCTTAAAAATATCAACATTTTTACTTTACATTTTTATTAAAAATAATACATTAATTTTAATCACTAAAAAGATATTTCTACTAGGCAATATTTATTATAGTAATCTCAAACGTTCTATTGGTTGCAGGCCAACTAGGCTGCACAATGTTGTTAATACTTAATATCCATATTCGATTTATGAATATTAATTGAAGAACTTCTGGTCAATTGCCTTTGATGTTGTGCACTTGTGTTAATATATTAATTTGAAAAATTAGTTTGCTTTGTATTGTAAATTTTTTTAATGCAACTTATGCGCTGTAAGATTAACGTCTATGTGAGATGAAGTTTATGATATTAGTACTTGATCTTCTTTGATCCTTAATTGCACGATTGCCAAACCCATGAACAAATTTTTCATATTTAAATACTAATTCTGTACTATCATTTTGTCACAAACAAAGAACTACATGTAAACATGTTATGTTTAAAATAAAAACTCTTAAGTCGGATAATAAGTTTGGAATTTGGAATAAATTTATAGTGAAATGAGATTCCTGGAAATTAATTATATGCATATAAATTTTTTTTATTTTTAACTTTTGTACTGTATTGTACTGTATTATTGCTTTGCAATTACTGTAATAATTTTTTTAGATTGCCACAAGCTGTATTTCAGACAGCTAAAATAGCGAAGTTACTTTTAATGATGGAAAGGGGGATGCAGCCGATAATGTGGGAAAAACTTTAGATGAAATCGATATGGAACTACATGCATGGGGCGGTAAAGAAGATATAGAAGGAATGAGTTTAACTAAAGCAGAAAAGGATAAAGATAGTTGTAATATGGATGAAGATGTTGAAGCTGAAATAGGTACATAAAATATGCTGTTATTAGAGTTGTTCAATTTATTATTTTTAATTCTAGCCTTGAAAAACAGCAAAACCGAGGATTCTATAGAAACCAGAAATGTTATGAACAATTTTTAAGGAACGTGGACTACAAAATAGAAATCTGTTATGTTATCATATTTTAAGGTGCATCTTAAAAGAAAGCAAGCTTCAATGAAAGCAGACTGCCTAAAGCTTATTAATGAAAAACCAGATTTATTTAGTAACAAAACGTGGGTTCAAATTAAGGTTTTTATCTACAATTCATATAAAGCTCACGAACTTTGAATGGCTTATAATTATCGTAGTAAATTGTAAAATATTTATTATTCATTATACCAAAGACTTTGTATATTGTAATATTTTTATAAGAAATAATTTTGTGTATTTTGTTGTGAATAAATTCTGTCTTGCAGTGAAATTAAAATTATCGATTCAGTCTAATTGTGGGTCAGCCCAGATACTATAGGAAAATTGTATTGTAGAATATTATGTTAGCACTGGCCTAAAAACATATTTAATTATACCAATTTGGGGGTATTTTGTAAGCTACATAGAAAACGCAAAATGGAAATTTAGTTACATTTTGTGGGGATATGTAACATTATGTAAGTAATGAAATATATTTTCATTCCTTGAAGTTAATAAGGTAAGGAATTTCAATTGGAGCATGTGTATAAATGTCAATGGGATTGTTTACAAAACAGTTTTAATGTCATAATAGTTTTTGATTGTAGTAGCAAGGAATTTAGTAACCTGATTTCAATTTATCCAACTGTCTATTCCTTTATGAAGGGGTAATTCTTCTTTTTGGGTTGGAAAGCAATGCTGTAAAGTAAGTTAATTGCAAAGTGTATCTAAGTTTAGGCTAAGAATTATGGTAAATACAATTTTTAAGTAACTAAAAGTTAACTATTTCAGATGTACAGAATATAGATTATTTCAACTAACTACCTTTGCCAGACATTTTTCAAACGTTTAGTACATATTGTTTAACAGTTCTTTTAAGAGTATGATTAACAATATTGGTTAAAATTTCGTTTAATTGCATAAATATTTTAACGGTTCAAAGTATTTAATTGAAAACTGAATTTGATTTTCATAGATAAATTGCTTCTATATACATATATATCACATTTTCATGTTACAATAAGCTCAAATTTATTAACGGACAACAAAGATGTGATGGATTTGGGATGTTCTAACTTGTCGAATGTATTCTACAAAATAAAAAATTACGTTAAAGCTCAAATACAGAATATACATTTATAGTGTGTTTAGATACAAAATATATGCTTGCTGATGGGTAGGTATCTATTAGAGAAAAACGCAAAGTAATGATTCATAAACCTGCTAAAATTTTATAAACAAAAACAGCCTAGAAACGGTTGAAAAGAGAAATCTAGTATACGATACTGAAAGTATTGTGTTTATTTTATAGGCAACGATACAACGTTGCCAGATTCCATTGATCTCGCCTATCTCTTAAATGTATATTTCTGTTATATACAGGGATTCTACATCTGCGCCCTCTGGGTATACTTTCTATGAACTGTTGTAGAAAAAATTTCAACAAATTGGGTAAAGATGAGCTCCAAGTTAAAATTTGAAATTCCTTCCCTTTTTGTGTTGCTGCCCATATGCCACAATTTCAACATCAATACAAGATGAGATCCAAAAACGAATCTCACCTTGAAAAAAAGACCTCACCCTTATTGAATATAACACAAAAAGATCTCAACTTGTACAGTGTGTCTCAAATTGGATGTATTAAATGGGTAACTTATTTGTTATTAAGGATACAATAAAACTGTGTTTGCAGTCTTGGGCCAACTTTTTGAGATCAATTCAATGGTAAAATCACAAATGAGCGATCTTCTTTTGTTTTCGAGTTACAGCCAAAAATTGATTTATTTAACAATTTTATTAATTCATATAACTCGTTTGTTTGCAAAAACATCCAAAAATACTGTAGAAGTCTTTTATACAGTTTTTTATGTAGAATACAGTGGCGTACGCAAATATTTTATATTTATAACACTTTTGAGGTTATAATATAAACTTGTATTTTTTTAAATGGAAACCACAATTGGTTGCCGCTTTATTTAAAAACTCTTTTTGACAGCTTTTCAAAAATATATAGTTTAATATAATTATCTTTTCAAATGGCCGATTTATTCCATGTTTTTGGTATAATAAAATAATTTATTATATTGGTAATAAATAGTTGGCCACGAAATAAAAGGTAAACACAAAACAAGAGTTTATTATTGTACCACATCACATTTCTAAACAACAAAGTTTGAAAGCTAGAAGAATACAATATCATAACTACATATATTACAAAAATTAATGTAACTACATCTTAAATTGAAAATTGTTTCCCTATCCAAATATAAATAGTCTATAATCTATATATGGATACACACATACATCATACCCTCACATACACACACAAGCACGTGCCCATGCATGCACCCATGCATGTGCACACACCCACACACATAATATATATAAAAGACTAGAACACAGATGGGATTACTACAATAGTTTTATTTACTGACAATTCAGAGATATTGTTCAAACTGGCCTCCATTCTCTCTTAAACAAAGTTCGCATCGTTTTATTAAAGATTTTATAGAATTTAATAAATGAACCGTCTTAAGTTTACAAAATGCTGCATCAGTTGAATTCCCCAACTCTTCTATACTATGGTGCTGGGTTTTATAGATTTCTTCTTTCAAAAAATTACACCAGAAATAGTCCAATACTGACTAGCCAGGAGATCTAGGCGGACTGAACAGGTTCAAACGTACCCATCCATCCATTGAGATATTCTCTATTTAAATAATTACGAGTAATTATAGCGTTGTGCGGAGGTGCACCATCTTGTTAAAACCACACTTTATGTCTTTTTTTGAGAGGCATGTCCTCCAGTAATTCGTGCAAGTGGTATTCAAAATTTCAATATAGCGACCAGCTGAAAGATTGTTTTTAAAACTATGATATTGAAATTTGCCACCAACCATGTAGCAACAAATATTCAAACCAAAATGGCCTTGTTGACGCCTCGTATATGTTTGATAGGTATTTTCATTTGACCAGTGTCGATTGTTGTGTCTGTTGAAGATACCATGCACTACTCACATGTGTTTCATCAGACCATATAATGTTATTTCCAAAATTGTTAGTAGCAGCATATTTACAAAGATACCATTGACAAAATCGCCTTTTTTGCAAATCGTCTGGAAACAAACTATGTATAATTTTATGGGGTCGATAGTTATTACGCTTCAATATTCTTGAAGCTGCCGATTTAGAAACACCCATTACCCTTTCAATTTTCCTACATGATGTTCTTGGGTTCGTTTCCACACATGCTATGGTTGCAACAGTAGTTTGCTCTTGATTAAAAACTCCATACTGTTTCGTTCTAGGTTTGTCAAAACAACCAAACTGTTGTAAATTACTATCTAATCTTTTAAACATGTTAATATTTGGTTGTTGTCTTTCAGGCTACCTATATTATTTATAAACGACATAGTAATATTATTTGCTACTAGGTACACAATTATCTGTTACAATATAAAGTTATGCTGATAGAGGAATTCTTGCAGACTTAATAAATGCAACTAACATTTCGTAATTTTCAAATTTTGCCATTTAGTAACAGACTGATGCTTCACTTACAAACTAACAATACAATTTATTGCATGTGCAATAGATATGATTGAAGGTCGTTGACGTTTGTTATACAAACAATTGTCGTTTTTTGTTTACCTTTTGTTTCGCGGCCAACTATTTATTACCAATATAATAAATTATTTTATTATACCAAAACATGAAATAAATCGGCCATTTGAAAAAATAATTATATTAAACTATATATTTTTGAAAAGCTGTCAAAAAAAGCTTTTAAATTAAAGCGACAACCAATTGTGGTTTCCATTTAAAAAAATACAAGTTTATATTATAACCTCAAAAGTGTGATAAATATTAAATATTTGCGTACGCCACTGTATTCTATGTAAAAAACTGTATAAAAGACTTCTACAGTATTTTTGGATGCTTATGCAAACAAACGAGTTATACGAATTAATAGAAATGTTAAAAATATCAATTTTTGGCTATAACTCGAAAACAGAAGATTGCTCATTTGTGATTTTATCGATGAATTGATCTCAAAGAGTTGACCCATGACTGTGAGCACAGTTTTATTGTAACTTTAGTAACAAATAAGTTACCCATTTAATAATTTGGGACACACTGTTCATAAGATACGTACACACATACACACACACACGCACGTGCGCACGCATGAATGCACGCATGCACACACACACATACATATATATAGCTATGATAATAGGGTAGTTTAAGGGTAGATTAAGTCATAGGGGTCGTAGGATAAATATAAGCAACTTTAACTTCAAGAAAATCAAATAATTCCAGAAATTATAAGAGTAAATCGGTCACTCTACTTAATGTTAATTAAGAGGACACTGTATATAAAATATACGGAATTAAATGCATGAGAACATAAACATGTTTAAGTATACTTTACAAGTAAAGATAAGATTTTAAAACGCAATAAATTGCATCCAAATTAAATTACCGGGAAGCTTAGATAAATTGGCATTGCAAATATTTAACAATTGCGTCGAAAATATCAACGTAAACGCATCTTAAATAATTTCATTATTAGAAAATCGTTACGTGATTAGAGAAGAACACATTTGTTCAGAAAACCAATATTTTGTGGAAAACAAATAAACACCAGGCGGTTCAATTATATGATAAATTAACAAACATCGAATACGTGAGTTAATGAAAATCCAAAAGTTGGAAATCCTAGGACAATACGGCAATATGCTGAATGCGGACGTGATGAACAGAGCATTCGTCGAAGATTTAAACTAGGTAATTTGTAAAAATTTCGAGTTCTGCTAGATAAGGCAAAAGTACCAGCCTAGATTGTAAATACGCCAATGAAAACAATTGGAGGAAGGGCTTTTATATATACGATAGAAACTGAATGACATTTTAGTCTATATTTAACTGAAAAACAACTATGTTTGAAGGTGTTAAAAACTCACGCAATTAGTGAAATAAAAATTAGAACAAATGAGATTTAAAAGTACGAGAATTTTGTGCAATGAAATATAAGCCGATCTATAGATAGACGTAAGTTAAACAACTTAATTAAATTCATTTCTAATATTAACAAAACAGGGCTTCTAATTTGGGTGATATTTTAATCTGGACATATTCCGATTTGGGACGTTTAATTTTAGTGATATTCTAATTTGGGACGTTTAATTTTGGATGTACTGTAATTTGGTACGATTTTAATTGGAAGCGATTTATGGGAGGCGATTCTTATATGGGACTGGCATACCAATAAGCAAAGCGGACACAGCAAGGGGATGCAGATCATATACTAGGATGGAACTCCAGAACACATTCCAGGTTAGCAATTTTTAATACACTGTATTATTGAAAGACTGTTTTCAATTTAATATTTGCTATGCATCGTATATTTGTAAGTCATCAAAAAAGTCACTTAAATAATATGAAAACAGAGGAAGGTATCTCGGAACGTTTGAAGGTCCCTGAATATAATTAAAAGATATTTTTGCTGGCTTTCAGAAAAGCATAAATCTGGTATATGTAGATATTTTGTACAAAAAGGAAAATTTTGAGTGTTGTAAATATTATCAATTATTATATTGTGAGTTCTAGAATTGCTTTATTTGATTCAATAAGATTTATTCAGTAAGCTAGTCGGGGTAAAAACCTTAAAATTAATATTTCATATAATAAAGGGAATAGCACAGCAATAAAATAGGGCATATCACAGCAATTTTATGGCGACCCAAACCGTTGGGGCTCGAACACCACAAAAAGAAATTTAAAATCGTAGAGGCTACAACACCACAAAAAGAAATTTAGTAATTAAAAATTGTAGAGGCACGAATAAAATTTAATTTAAAAAGCATAAGGGTTAGGAAATTTAAAATCTGCAAGAAATCTTTGAAATATTAAAAAATTTTAAAATTAAATAAAAATGGATAAACGAATAAAAGAAACTAGAGAAGTGTTTCGTATTAATTAAAACAAACTATAGTGGAATAAAGTTGTGCAGTGCGAGTGCGCCTCTTATAGAGTAAACGCGTGCGAAAGCGGTTTTGTTACGAAAATCGAGGACTCTTTATTCGACCTAGTACCGGAACGGTTGTGCGCGACAAGCTATACACAATAAAGTAAAGCAACATTGAGGAGGACCACACACCAAGGACAATATTGGTGAGTGAATTTATCGCTTCTGTATATTTTTACATGCAACTCAGGCTAAAAGTGATCACAGTTGTTAGAACTCATGTAGAACTGTCGATATATATTGAAAAATTCGCTAGAAATGATAAGCACGACATATTTTTCCGAGTGTCATGCTAGACCGAAAATTAAAAAATTATTTAAAAATGGTTAGTCACTGGAACTCAGGCTAAAAGTGGTCGTAATTGTTAGAACTCATGTAGAATTGTCCATATATATCGAAAAATTCGCTAGAAATGATCAGCACGACACTTTTTTCGAGTGTCGTGATCGATCAAAAATTAAAAATTATTCAAAATGGTTAGGCACTACAACTCAGGCTAAAAATTGTGTAGCTGTTAGAACTCATGTAGAACTGTCGATATATATCGAAAAATTTGCTAAAAATAATCAGCACGACACTTTTTCCTAGTGTCGTGCTACAACAAAAATTAAAGGATTATTTAAAATGGTTAACCACTGGAACTCAGGCTAAAAGTGGTCGTAATTGTTAGAACTCATGTAGAACTGTCGATATATATCGAAAAATTTGCTAGAAATGATCAGCACGACACTTTTTTCGAGTGTCGTGCTCGATCAAAATTAAAAAATTATATAAAATGGTTAGACACTAGAACTCAGGCTAAAATTGGTCGTAGTTGTTAGAACTCATGTAAACTGTTGATATATATCGAAAAATTCGCTAGAAATGATCAGCATGGCACTTTTTCCGATCGTGCTCAACCAAAAATTAAAAATTATTTAAAAATGGTTAGACACAATGGAATTTAATTCTAAAAAGCATAAGGCGTTAGGAAATTTAAAATCTGCAAGAAATCTTTGAAATATTAAAAATTTTAAAATTAAATAAAATGGATAAACGAATAAAAGAAACTAGATCGAAGTGTTTCAAATTAAAACAAACTATAGTGGAATAAAGTTGTGCAGTGCGAGTGCGCCTCTTATAGAGTAAACGCGTGCGAAAGCGGTTTTGTTACGAAAATCGAGGACTCTTTATTCGACCTAGTACCGGAACGGTTGTGCGCGACAAGCTATACACAATAAAGTAAAGCAACATTTTGAGGAGGACCACACACAAGGACAATATTGGTGAGTGAATTTATCGCTTCTGTATATTTTTACATGCAACTCAGGCTAAAAGTGATCACAGTTGTTAGAACTCATGTAGAACTGTCGATATATATTGAAAAATTCGCTAGAAATGATAAGCACGACATATTTTTCCGAGTGTCATGCTAGACCGAAAATTAAAAAATTATTTAAAAATGGTTAGTCACTGGAACTCAGGCTAAAAGTGGTCGTAATTGTTAGAACTCATGTAGAATTGTCCATATATATCGAAAAATTCGCTAGAAATGATCAGCACGACACTTTTTTTCGAGTGTCGTGATCGATCAAAAATTAAAAAATTATTCAAAAATGGTTAGGCACTACAACTCAGGCTAAAAATTGTGTAGCTGTTAGAACTCATGTAGAACTGTCGATATATATCGAAAAATTTGCTAAAAATAATCAGCACGACACTTTTTTCCTAGTGTCGTGCTAGAACAAAAATTAAAGGATTATTTAAAAATGGTTAACCACTGGAACTCAGGCTAAAAGTGGTCGTAATTGTTAGAACTCATGTAGAACTGTCGATATATATCGAAAAATTCGCTAGAAATGATCAGCACGACACTTTTTTTCGAGTGTCGTGCTCGATCAAAAATTAAAAAATTATATAAATATGGTTAGACACTAGAACTCAGGCTAAAATTGGTCGTAGTTGTTAGAACTCATGTAAAACTGTTGATATATATCGAAAAATTCGCTAGAAATGATCAGCATGGCACTTTTTTCCGAGTGTCGTGCTAGACCAAAAATTAAAAAATTATTTAAAAATGGTTAGACACTGGAACTCATGCTAACAGTGGCCGTAGCTGTTAGAACTCATGTAGAACTGTCGACATATATCGAAAAAATCGATAGAAATGATGAGCCCGGCACTTTTTTTCCGAGTGTCGTGCTAGACCAAATTTAAAATATTATTTAAAAATGGTTAGACACTGGAACTCAGGCTAAAAGTGATCGCAGTTGTTAGAACTCATGTAGAACTGTCGATATATATTGAAAAATTCGCTAGAAATGATAAGCACGACATATTTTTCCGAGTGTCGTGCTAGACCGAAAATTAAAAAATTATTTAAAAATGGTTAGCCACTGGAACTCTGGCTATAAGTGGTCGTAATTGTTAGAACTCATGTAGAACTGTCGATATATATCGAAAAATTCGCTAAAAATGTTCAGCACGACACTTTGTTTCGAGTGTCGTGATCGATCAAAAATTAAAAAATTATTCAAAAATGGTTAGGCACTACAACTCAGGCTAAAAATTGTGTAGCTGTTAGAACTCATGTAGAACTGTCGATATATATATCGAAAAATTCGCTAGAAATGATCAGCACGACATATTTTTCCGAGTGTCGTGCTATACCAAAAATTAAAAAATTATTTAAAAATGATTAGCCACTGGAACTCAGGCTAAAAGTGATCGTAGTTTTTAGAACTCATGTAGAACTGTCGATATATATCGAAAAATTTGCTAGAAACGATCCACACGACACTTTTTTCCTAGTGTCGTGCTACAACAAAAATTAAAGGATTATTTAAAAATGGTTAACCACTGGAACTCAGGCTAAAAGTGGTCGTAATTGTTAGAACTCATGTAGAACTGTCGATATATATCGAAAAATTTGCTAGAAATGATCAGCACGACACTTTTTCGAGTGTCGTGCTCGATCAAAATTAAAAATTATATAAATATGGTTAGACACTGGAACTCAGGCTAAAATTGGTCGTAGTTGTTAGAACTCATGTAAACTGTTGATATATATCGAAAAATTCGCTAGAAATGATCAGCATGGCACTTTTTTTCGAGTGTCGTGCTCGATCAAAAATTAAAAAATTATTTAAAAATGGTTAGACACTGGAACTCAGGCTAACAGTGGCCGTAGTTGTTAGAACTCATGTAGAACTGTCGACATATATCGAAAAAATCAATAGAAATGATGAGCACGGCACTTTTTTCCGAGTGTCGTGCTAGACCAAATTTAAAATATTACTTAAAAATGGTTAGACACTGGAACTCTGGCTAAAAGTGGTCGTATCTGTTAGAACTCATGTAGAACTGTCGATATATATCGAAAATTCGCTAAAAATGTTCAGCATGACACTTTTTTTCGAGTGTCGTGCTCGATCAAAAATTAAAAAATTATTCAAAAATGGTTAGACACTAGAACTCAGGCTAAAGGTGGTCGTAGTTGTTAGAACTCATGTAGACCTGTCGATATATATCGAAAAATTTGCTAGAAACGATCAGCACGACACTTTTTTCCTAGTGTCGTGCTACAACAAAAATTAAAGGATTATTTAAAAATGGTTAGACACTGGAACACAGGCTAAAAGTGGTCGTAGTTGTTAGAACACATGTAGAACTGTCGATATATATCGAAAAATTCGCTAGAAATGATCAGCACGACACTTTTTTCCGAGTGTCGTGCTGATCAAAAATTAAAAATTATTTAAAATGGTTAGACACTGGAACTCAGGCTAAAATTGGTGGTAGTGTTAGACCTCATGTAGAACTGTCGATATATATATATCAAAAAATTCGTTAGAAATAATCAGCACAGCACTTTTTCCGAGTGTCGTGCTATACCAAAAACTAAAAAAATTATTTAAAAATGGTTAGACACTGGAACTCAGGCTAAAAGTGTTCGTAATTGTTAGAACTCATGTAGAACTGTCGATATATATCGAAAAATTTGCTATAAATGATCAGCACGACACTTTTTTTCCTAGTGTCGTGCTAGACCAAACATGAAAAAATGATTTAAAAATGGTTAGACACTGGAACTCAGGCCAACAGTGGCCGTAGTTGTCAGAACTCATGTAGAACTGTCGATATATATCGAAAAAATCGATAGAAATGATCAGCACGGCACTTTTTTCCGAGTATCGTGCTAGACCAAAATTAAAATATTATTTAAAAATTGTTAGCCGCTGGAACTCAGGCTAAAAGTGGTCGTAGTTGTTAGAACTCATGCAAAACTGTCGATATATATCGAAAAATTCGCTAGAAATGATAAGCACGACATATTTTTCCGAGTGTCGTGCTAGACCAAAAATTAAAAAATTATTTAAAAATGGTTAGCCACTGGAACTCAGGCTAAAAGTGGTCGTAATTGTTAGAACTTATGTCGAACTGTCGATATATATCAAAAAATTCGCTAAAAATGTTCAGCACGACATTTTTTTTCGAGTGTCGTGCTCGATCAAAAATTAAAAAATTATTCAAAAATGGTTAGACACTAGAACTCAGGCTAAAAATGGTCGTAGCTGTTAGAACTCATGTAGAACTGTCGATATATATATATATATATATATATATATATATATATATATATCGAAAAATTCGCTAGAAATAATCAGCACGGCACTTTTTTCGAGTGTCGTGCTAGACCAAAAATTAAAAATTATTTAAAAATGGTTAGACACTGGAACTCAGGCTAAAAGTGGTCGTAGTTGTTAGAACTCATGTAGAACTGTCGATATATATCGAAAAATTCCCTAGAAATAATCAGCACGGCACTTTTTCCGAGTGTCGTGCTAGACCAAAAATTAAAAAATTATTTAAAAATAGTTAGACACTGGAACTCAGGCTAAAAGTGATCGTAGTTTTTAGAACTCATGTAGAACTGTCGATATATATCGAAAAATTTGCTAAAAACGATCAGCACAACATTTTTTTCCTAGTGTCATGCTACAACAAAAATTAAAGGATTATTTAAAAATGGTTAACCACTGGAACTCAGGATAAAAGTGGTCGTAATTGTTAGAACTCATGTGGAACTGTCGATATATATCGAAAAATTCGCTAGAAATGATCAGCACGACATATTTTTCCGAGTGTTGTGCTATACCAAAAATTAAAAAATTATTTAAAAATGATTAGCCACTGGAACTCAGGCTAAAAGTGATCGTAGTTTTTAGAACTCATGTAGAACTGTCGATATATATCGTAAAATTTGCTAAAAACGATCAGCACGACACTTTTTTCCTAGTGTCGTGCTACAACAAAAATTAAAGGATTATTTAAAAATGGTTAACCACTGGAACTCAGGCTAAAAGTGGTCGTAATTGTTAGAACTCATGTGGAACTGTCGATATATATCGAAAAATTCGCTAGAAATGATCAGCACGACACTTTTTTTCGAGTGTCGTGCTCGATCAAAAATTAAAAAATTATTTAAATATGATTAGACACTAGAACGTAGGCTAAAATTGGTCGTAGCTGTTAGAACTCATGTAGAACTGTCGATATATACGAAAAATTCGCTAGAAATAATCAGCACGGCACTTTTTTCCGAGTGTCGTGCTAGACCAAAAATTAAAAAATTATTTAAAAATGGTTAGACACTGGAACTCAGGCTAAAAGTGATAGTAGTTGTTGGAACTCAAGTAGAACTGCCGATATATATCGAAAAATTCGCTAGTAATGAACAGGACGACACTTTTTTTCCGAGTGTCGTGCTAGACCAAAAATCAGAAAATTATTTAAAAATGGTTAGCCACTGGAACTCAGGCTAAAGGTGGTTGTAGTTGTTAGAACTCATGTAGAACTGTCGATATATATCGAAAAATTTGCTAGAAATGATCAGCACGACACTTTTTTCCGAGTGTCGTGCTAGACTATAAATTAAAAAATTATTTAAAAATGGTTAGACACTGGAACTCTGGCTAAAAGTGATCGTAGTTGTTAGAACTCAATTAGAACTGTCGACATATATCGAAAAATGCGCTTGAAAGAATCAGCACGACACTTTTTCGTTGAGTGTCGTGCTGGGTACAATATACGTCGTTTATGCAAATAACCTTATTGTTGCAATTTTTATTTTAATTACATAGAGAGATAGAACTCGATTAGAACTAACGCAAACTCTTGCTAAAAGTTGTGATATTTATTGGCGTCTTATGGATCACAGGAGGAAGGGTCGTGCTAGATTCGCGAAGTTAGTACGACAATTTTTCATTTGCTATTTTTTGGTATTAAAAATGCGGAACTATTTTTATTTTCTATCAGGAACTTTAGAACTATGAAAAGTGCTACTAGAACTATCATTGCTTTTTTAAAATTTTAAAAATGTCGTGCCAACTTCACAGAGGTTTTTAAATAGAGATTATGGAACAAAGGCAGTACTAATCAATCACTTAAAGCGACCATCAAATGAACTGTGTGAGGTGGTTACATTTCTGTTGAAGTCATTTAATACCTATTTTTCTCTTTATAAGACTCAAAATGCAATTCACAAAAAATTTAAAAATAGTATATTAACAAAATTACAAATATATTTCCCCGACTGGTTAAACCAATGCAAGGAACACAGATTACTTGTTTTAGAGCAGTTAATTAAAATTAAATTATATAGAGGTTTAAAGTGGCTAATGTCTCCATGTAATATATTTACTTTTATGTAAATTTAAAGTTAGCCAAGTTATTGACTAACCATGCATTAATAAGCTCTATGCCAACAGCAGATTTCTTGTTAACTTCATGCCAATTATTGCCTTCAAAAAGAATACCTGCATCGTCTGCAAATAAAAATAATTTTCCACCGGTGTCAAGTAAGGCTAGATCATTAATGTATACAAGAAATAAAAGCAGACCTAATACAGTTCCTTTCAAATCGCCAAACTCTACAGTCAAAGAATTACTCAGTATACCGTTAAGCAAAAACGCGTTGACATCTATCTTTAAGGCAGTCCTCCAAAAGTAGATTTGCAGTTCCCCTTATACCTAGGTTATGTAGTGTCTGCAAAAATTTGCTGTGAAAAACTATCAAATGCTTTACACAAATCAAGGAAAACTGCTACTTGCTTGGTACTATTTTCCATTTTTAAGTAGATCGCATAAAGCACGTTCCACAGATGAATTTTTTCTGAAGCCAAATTGTTGCTTAGTCAAAATGTTAAATTTTTCAAAGAAAAATGAAACGAGGATTTTAATGCATTTTTCGAGAATTCTACCGAAAATGGAAGTTAAAGAAATCGAACAATAGTTGTTGATAATAGTTTTATCACCATTTTTGTATAGTGGAATTACAAACAAATTTTTGAAGACTGTAGAAAAACCCCAGAACTAAAACACATTAAATTTTATATTCAAAAACACAAGAATTTGATTATTTGTTTGTTTAACTAAATTGGAATTTAAAATAGTAGACATCATAAATGACTGATGTTTTAGTTGATTAATAATATACTCAATTTTTATTAGAATTAGCATTCTTGCAAGTATCTTTTAATTTATTGAAGTTCTTTCCAACTGAATTAAAATGCTTATTAAACAAGGAAGCTATCATTTCTGTATTAGTATCTACACCATCAGTTTCAATAATCAATACTGATGTATTTTGCTTGGTAGATATATCACCTGTAGCGTCTTTAATAATACATCATGTTTTTCTAATGTCGCCATACGTATAATTAAGCTTATGTTGGTAATAAGTATCCTTAGTAATATGTATTAATGAAGTTAGCTGATTTCTATATTGTTTGTAAGTTTTAATGTTTTAAGTGTTCGAATTTTTTGATATAGCATGTTTTAATTTATTGCGTATTCGAATTGATTTGAGAAAAATCGTTTGTAACCCATAATTTGACTTTTTTTTAGGAACTGATGGTAATATAGTTTTAACAGTATTAACTTTAACTAATCTTTCGAAAGTGTTAAGCTTACTTGTCACCTCATTAGTATCAGTAATATTATTGAAATAGTCATTTCAATCAATATTTGAAAGGCATCGATTTATATTTGAGTATAAAACTTTGTGTGAATATTGAGTTTTGAAAATATTATTTGTGTGTTCAAATTCAGATGGTTTTGGTACAATATGTAATGACGTAGAGTAGTGATCGGTTATACTGTTATAATATTGGAATATAAATTTAGTTTTAAGTTACTTTTATTTAATTTAAAAAAGGTATCAACAACAATATTAATAATTATATTATTTTTAGTTAAGTTAATGAAATCAGCTATATTGTTTAATTTATGAATTTTATTATTAACTTTAAGAAAAATAGTACCATAATTACTTCAAGTACTATGATAATTAAAATTTTTGTTTACCTTCAAATTCTTTAATAACTATGCCACATTCTTTTACTTGAATCTTTGTTTGTAAACAAGATTTCGTATGTTATAAGAATTAAATCTTATAATAAACGGCTTAGGGTTACCTTCGACTTTTTGAAATATTCGATGACTTCTATAAATGGAACACGTGGATACAACAACACCTCATTTTTCCTGAAACATATTTACAAGTATAGTATCAGATTTTCATCCGGGGATTCTGGCAGGCTGTAAATACGCAAAGTGTTACATCTTGCATATTGCTCAAAGGTGTCAAGTTTGTCTTCTTGAATGCTAATAACCTTTTGTGCAACACAAAGCGCTAACTGTGGGTTTTGAATTGTATTAGCGAAAGCTTTAAACATATCCTCAATTTTATCAGAAAGTCATTTAGTTATTTTGTTACAAATATCTTCGATAAATGTAGGTGAAGGTGAAATAGTTTCAACAATGCGTAGTACAACAGCATAATCTTTTTCATCATCATCTGAAGCAGCACATCTTAGATTACATTTACTTCCAGGCATATTGAAATCAAACTAGTAATATTCTTGCAAAAATATTTTCCACTTGTAGAACAGGTATTGTAAGAGTTCAGGAGCATGTAATAAACACGTTTATTCATTTTTTGTTTCTGTACTTGTTATCAGTTATATTGGTATAAATAATATGCATTTACTTAACTTCGGCAATATAATGATAAATCAATTTCCCAATAGGCATTGCGTTCCTCTATTAAATGGAAAGTGTTACGTTGATGTACAGCACAACAATATTTAATAAATAATTTTAAACGCTGATTTAAAAAATAACGTACCTGCTAAGTCAATCATAATTTAATAATTTGCCAGTAATAATGGAATACCTGTATCATCAATTATTTGAATTTCGAAATAAACAACAATACCATTAGAATTAGCTTCAAGATGGTGAAGGGCTACCAAACAAAACAAGTAGAATAGAGGTTAGGTTGTTTATACTTCTTCATACATAAACGGAGACATACGAAGGCTAAATAAATATAGTTTCATGATACTGCAACGCCTCTGTGCGCTACTAAATATGCGCGTAATTTAGTAGCTATTCTTCCCTGTTCAACGGAGGATCTCCTCTTATTTATATATAGGTCAAACTTACTTAAAATATATACAATACGATGTGGCACGTTTTCGTGCATATAGTTGAGCACCTTCTTAATACCTCGGTCAACGCTTCTACTGGATTTTATAAATTTAACTCTTTTTTTCGTGTATCATGAGTTTTGAAAGTTAAAAGTTGTAACTTGTTAGATAATAATAATAATAATTAACATTCATTCAAAATATTCTTTATTATGTCCACAAGATTCTCCTTTTAATTTTATTATCTTGGAAATCTACGTGAACCTCGAATCAACAATTTATATTTTAATATATTATTAAAGGCGTTATTACTAATTTTATTTCAAACCCTAGAAATACTAATAGCTTTTATCTTGCCTATAATTTATCAATTAATTTCTGCATCATCCGTTCATAGGAGAGAATTGCTCTTTGTTGCATTTTCAGTTTTTTTTCTGTGGTGTCGCTCAACAGTGCTTTCTCTAGATGCCCGTTTTCTCTTTTGGCGATTTTCTTTATTACTGTCCACTTTTTCCAAAGCACTTTCCGTACAACTTTCCTCTTTTTCGCTATGCAATGGTGACACTTTTGAAGACGATGCAATTACAACCGGAAATTACATTTGGTTTTTTTCCAAATATTGCATGCATTTTACTACAAAATTTAAATAAAATTGTTGATGCACCACTGCTACTTGCTTTCATTTTAAAATGTTTTTTATAGAAACGTAATTTGAGGTATTTACATTGATCCTTCACTTGCATAGCACTAAAACTATCACCACTCTTCTGTAACACATCTGCTATTTGTTTATACACTGTTTTATTCCGAATAACAGTAGACCGAAAATCTTTTTCTTTGCGTTCCATTTTACCAACTAGTAATAATGTAGCATTTCGATTCCATTTCTTTTAACCTCTTTTTTTTCTGTATCTTCTTTTGGTGTTTTATTCTCCAACTCAAATTGTTCGTTAATGTTTTCCGTCCAATCCGTATAAAATAATTCTCCACCTAAAATTAAAGAAACCACTTCATAATAAAAAAACCTGAGAAACAATTAAAGATAGTCTTATACCCATTTGCACCGTTTAGTACTTACGCTCTACTTATGTTAAAAGTGCCTTAAAAATAAGCGGATCATCAGTTGCCCTTCATTTGCACCGTAGATATTTTAGATACTCTTAAATTAAGCATGGCTTAAGATATAACCAATTTGGCAACAGTGTATATGATGTCAAATATTAGTAACATGAACATTTTAACGTTGTTCAAATAGTATACTGTTGTAATTGTAACCGTCATTTTGTTTTGGTTTTTAAGCAGAGATCCTTTTGTTTTAAATATTAAAGTTTAATCCGTTCAATTTAAAATGAGTTCGAAGGTTTGTACAATTGTTATGCATAATCTTAATATCTATAGCTTATATACGTTATTTTAGTTGGAAGTAAAAAAGAGGGCTGTTAATTTTAATTCTTACGATAAAGACCGGCTATTTAATATAGTTTATAAATATAAACATATAATCGAAAATAAAAAAACGAACAGCGTTAATAACGAGCAGAAACAAAAAGCATGGAACCGTATTGCATTAGAATTTAATGCATCCAGTGTTATGAAGAGAGAAACTGAACAATTAAAAAAACTTTATACTAACTTGAAAAAGACCTTGCGCAAAGATGTGGCTGATGAAAGGAAGCAACGTTTATTAACAGGTTAGTGTGTTATAATTAGACAATTTTGGTAACTTAAAATTAATTTATGAAGAGGTACACCAAAACCAACAATAATTGAAAATCCTGATTTACTGTTGCAATCAATTGTAAATGAAAAATCAGTTGTTGGCATGTCAAACGAATTTGATGGAGATCGCTTCGAGCTGATTATGGAGCCAATCTCGGAAAATGTGAGTACCTGATAATTAGTTGTATACAATGTAAACAGTTTTTTTAGGTTGATTCCATAAATGAGCAACAGTATTGTCCTACTAGTGCTTTACCATTTGAATATTTAGATGTTAAACACGTAAGTATAACATTCAGAAATTGTAATTGAACACTACAGGATTATTCTACTACTGCACCAGAAACAAGTTCAAGTCGGCAAAAAGAGACAGTGGACCAAACTTCTAAAAGTCTGACATCTGTAAGTTTTGGAGAATATTTCTATTTTTAAAGTTATACATGTTTATATTGTAGAATAAAAGTCGTAGACGGCCGACCACAGTTATAAAAGCTTTAACGTCTTCGGAAGTGTCTAAACGTTACATGAATCTTTTAGATAAAAGGCTTTCAATTGCTGAGCCTACAGAGCAGCAATTAAAAGTCAATGTATAATTTGAAAAAAAGAAACAGAAATTTGAAATCCAATTATTAAAAACTGAATTAGAAATAAAACAAGAAAAATTAAAGCAATTACAGAATTCGTGTGGTAATTAATATACATTTTTCAATAAGAAGCAATATGTTATTAATTAGTATAAGTTTATACATTAACAAAATAAGTATTAATAAAATGGTTTCGAGTATTTTCATTATTGATCCGACCTTGAGCAATAGGTCCTCTAATTTGCCCCAATTGAATTAATTGATTTAGTTCCTCCACATTAATACTCTCTGCAGGAGGTGCCTCATCCTCATTATTTAACTTTGCAAAGTTATACAAAATCCCTGCGGCAACTATAACAGCCATTGTTGTCTCTAATTGCAATCGTATACCATATGCGAGCACCGGAAACCTTCGTTTCCACATTCCGACTAGTCGCTCTATGGAATTTTTTGTTTTAATATGAGCTTTATTGTATGATTGCTCGGCAGGGGTTCCAGGGTTTAATAATGGCATTAGAAAATATGCTCGCACAAGATAGCCACTATCACCTGAATAATAACTATATATTTCTGGCACATAATTTGTTCTATATTTACATACCAAGAAGTATACAATTGGGAAAATGTCCTGCGTCAAATCGAGCTCTTATTACACAGCTATTGAAAATAGTAGCATCATGTGCTGAACCAGGCCACCTTGCCTTAAATTTGGAATTTTTAACTCGGCATCTCCAATTACTTGCACATTCAATGAAAAATATGTTTTGCGGTTTCTGAACACTTCACCTTCGTCACCGCCTACAAAACATTGTATGAGGTTCAATGCTTTTTATTAAAATTGTTAGTTGCCTGGAGACTGAACCCTAATGTGTGTGCCATCAACAACACCAATAACTTGAGGAAACTGAGCAATCTCATAAAATTTAACATGGGCATCATGAATATCATTACATGTGATTTTCCAATGCTCCACCCGAAGGTACTACATTGGCCAGGAAGCGAATTTTTTTTTACCTGGAAAATTTTGAATTTTGCCGAATCCTTGCTGTTCCAAGCAAGGTAGGGATCTTTAACGTGCGTGACAACACTCACACACGAGACCTCCATTTTACCTCTCATCCGAACGAGGGTGTATTTTTGCGAAAAATGCTCGCCTAACATATTTCAAGCGGACCGTGTCGGGATTCGAACCCGGGACCTAGGGCGTAGTAATCACACACATACCACTACGCCACGGAGCCGCCTGCATCATGAATATCAGCCCTGCTTCTAGGAAATTTAATGAACTGATTATATAGTCTCGCTATAGTTCTAGCAACTTTAGTGATTGTTCTTAAAGCTGTTGAGACATAAAAGCCAGCAAAATCAGCCACAGTCTGTAGGTGCTCATTTGTAGCCATAAACCGCAAAAAAAAGCAGCAAATGATTTATTGGCGACACACTTTGGTTCCTGCAAAAGTTGTTATTAAATTTTTTTAGTACCGGTGTCTCATTTACATGTCTGTCGGATATTCTATTTCTCCTTCGATTAAATCAAGCTATTGTAATGTTGTTTGTTTTGTGAAACTAAAAATAAAAACTAAGGTTTTATAATAAATGAGTAAATTTACCTACCGGAACCGTTCATAAAACCCTAGTTCATCCAGATTGTGGAAATGATCACATCGAACGTAAATATTACGAGGAAATCCAAAATCTATAATTTCCAAACATCCAAATCATCCTCGAATATGTCATCGTTGTAAATTTTTTTTATTAGCCATCGATATTGTATTTCGTATAAAACAAACGACACCTTAGGATACGTTCATCCAGAAAATACGCAATGATGGATGAAATGCTTATATTTTAAGAGCTCGTTGATCCGTGGTTTAACTTGAAAGTTTCTTAAGCTACGCTTAAGTTAGAATTGATGTCGGTGCAAATAAACACCGCTACTTATGTATCATCTAATAATTAAGCAGCGCTTAAAAATTACGGTGCAAATGGGTGTTATTAGTTATTTATTTACGATAACCAAATATTTCTTGCTATTTATATCGCGAATCAAAACTTGACCAGCGTCAACTAAGGACATACCCGACTCGTATACTATACGAAAGTTTTGCTTGTTAATTCTATCACAATCCATTCTGTTGGCCATATTTTCTACTAAGTAATGTCAAATGACAATTTCCTCTCTGCGCATGACGAGTGATTCTTCACGGTGTCTATAGGTGCGGAAACGTAAGCGTTACTCAAGTGTTACACACTCTCATTGTGAACGCCAAGGGTTACCTTAATTTTAATTCTAAATACGTAGTGCAATTTCTAGGTAACTCTAGGGTTACACAAATCTTCTTTCTAAACGCGCTCCAGAGTTATGTATAAGTGGGTATTTAATATAGTGATTTTCCATGGTCGTATTTGATTACTACCTTTGAAGAACCTAATTCCAGTTGCTACGTATCAGCAGAATTTAACTGGCGGTGACGATAATCGTGATAACACAAACTCCTTCACGACGGGTTTCGGAAAGCTTATAAATATAAAAACAATAAATAAATTATTCTATTTTCCAGTAACCAAAATTTATGTTACTTTACTAACCAATTGCGTTAGATCCGGCTCTAGTCATTGTTTACCTACTTATAAGAAGTTATTCCAGTAGTTTTCTTCTTATCAACGGCATCTCTAATGTTGCAAGTGCGAACAGCAAACGACACCATAGTTATTTCACGATTAGCAGCTTCAAATATAATCTAAACATGCACTAAATTGTTGAAATGTACTAAAAATCCAGAAGGATGATTCAATATATTTGATATAGTCAATTCAAAATAACTTTAGGATGACGTCAGACGTAGTAATAAAGTGTTGGCAACTGTATACAAAAAAATACCCTAGAATTGCGCATGAAGGATACTGTCATTTAACATAATAAAGGTTGGCACTTCTATACGGTGTTGCCACCAATTCTCCTTGTCAATGGGAATATTCCTCTATCTTTCATTAAATATATTATAATATAAACTAACATTGGCAATGTAGCAATTCATCCAGTTGTGACGTCATCTTAAAGTTAAAGCGAATGGACTATATGATACGACTCCATAGTTATTTCACGATTAGCAGCTTCAAATATAATGTAAATATTCACTAAATTGTTGAAATGCCCTAAAAATTCAAAACGACGACTCAACATAGCTGATGTGATGCCACATTTATCACGTAACAGCGTTTCCTTACTATACTATCTCTATGGGCAATGTAAAAGTCGAATCATGGAGGTAGTATAATAGGGAGTCGCCATCGCAATACTTTTCTATATGAGAAAGCGTTAACGAGAGGTGTGAATAAGCGGGCATTTAATATAATGATTTTCCATGGTCGTATTTGATTACTACTCTTGATGAACCCAATTCCAGTTGTTACGTATCAGCAGAATTTAACTAGCGGTGACGTTAATCGTGATAACACAAGCTCCTTTACGATAGCTTTTGGAAAGCTTAAAAATATATAAACAATGAATAAATTATTCTATTTTCCAGCAACCAGAATTTATGTTATTGTACTAACAATTGCGTAAGATCCGTCGCTACTCATTGTTTACTTACTTATGAAAAATTATTCCAATAGTTTTCTTCTTATCAACGGCATCTCTAATGTTGCAAGTGCGAACAGTATACGAGACCATAGTTATTTCACGATTAGCAGCTTTAAATATAATTTAAACATGCACTAAATTGTTGAAATGTACTATAAACTCAAACGAGTATATAAGTGATAAAAAAAAACAACTCAACATGGGTGACATGATAAGATTTGTAGAGGTTTTACAAAACCTCATGGGCTATTGCGCAGAACACCAATTTAAGTTATTTACGTTAAAGTGCATCCTAAAAGTGTTTTAACATTTACTGAATAAATCTAAGTAAATAAAATAATACATTTTAAGATACTTTATTGTAGCAGCAAACCTAACATAGCATTACAATTAGAATGACAGACATGAAGCGCGAGCGAGAAAGTCATATACATGTTCTCCTTATACGTAAAGTGGTGTTTCGAGTACAGTTATCTAATATTATAATAACTATTATCAAACACCTTCCCCTCAAAGATTAAGTCGGTCCATTGGTTTAATAGTACGTCCAGATCGAGATACTTTAAGACCATTCTTGCTCGAAGCACTTGCTGCACGATTAGCATTCATGTTGCTACACTCATTATTATTATTATTAAGCTCCGTATGATTATCTTGTAACAAATTAGATTCCTGTCTATCTATATTTGTTAATGGGTGAGATTCAGGTTTGGCCGATGGAAGTAGCTCGGGTTCTAACCCTATTTCTTTAAAATCAATTTTGGAATATGATGGTCTGATTTAATTAGTATTTCTCCTAACAATTTTGTTATTACATTCTTTTTTTACCCAATAAAATCTAGGCTCTTTCGCTTTTTCTACAATGATTGCTTTATCCCAGGTTTTATCAATATTGGTTTTTTATTACTATTTTATCCCCTTTTTTATATACTACTGGTTTCCTTTTATTATGGTCATCATACTGAATTTTTATCTAATGTTTTTAATCACATAACTGTTTATAAATTTTATTTTGAACTTTAGGTTCTAACTGACTTCTTATTATCGGTATTTGCGTCCTTACTATTCTACTGTTTAAAATTTGCGACGGGGATGCGTTCAAGCTCCTAATAGGTGAATTGTTATATTCTAATAGTAGTTCGCGAAAATCAGAACGTTCTTCAAAACTCCTTTTTAAGATTTGTTTACTTGTACCTACTGCTTTTTCTGCAAGTCCGTTACTTTGGTGGTAGTGTGGAGTACACGTTAAAATCGATATGTCTTTATTTGTATAATACTCTTTGCATTTTACTGAAGTAAAAGATAAGTTGTCTGCTATAATGTGTTTGGGGTAACCAAATCTCGTAAACACATTTTGAATAGCATCTATTACGGCTTCTGATGTTTTACTACTTATAGGTAAGATTTCTATCCAATGAGAAAAGTAGTCTATTAATACTAAATATGGTTTTGCACCAAATTCTAGAATATCGGCACCTATCTTATTATATCTTAATTTTGGGATCGAATGAGATAACATCGGTTCTTTCTTAGACGGCAAAATTTTTTCACACGTTCTACATCTTTTAATATGATTAGAAATATCTTTGTTTAGATTTGGCCAAAAAAATAGTGTTCTGGCTTTGTTTACAGTTTTACTTACTCCGATATGACCTTTGTGTAATAATCTGATCATCTCGTTTTGTAAGGCGCTTGGTACGATTATTTTATTTGCGACAAAAACAATACCGGCTTCGACAAATACATCATTTTTTAAATTATAGTATGGCTTTACACTTTCAGCAATCTTATTTTTGTCGACCATCCGTTGTAATAATAATCTGAAATTTTAGACAAGGTTTTGTCTTTAGCAGTTTCCGTTCTAAATTGGTTAATTCTGTCATTGCTCATAGGCAAATGTCTTGAGACTATATGAACCATATCAAACATATCCGGATCAAAACTTTCAGATTTTAAACTTCATCGTGAAAGCATGTCTGCAAAATGAATACTCTTACCTGGTACACAATATACGTTAAGTGAATATTTGAGTAATTTTAACCTTAGACGTTGTAGTCTGACAGAACCAATTTTACAAATAGGCTTTTTTATGATCGAAACAATCGGTTTATGATTTGATTGAACATCTATTTCATTACGATAAATAAAATTATGGAATTTTTTATTTACTAGCTTTGCACATATTTCTTCGATAGTTGGACTTATTCTAGGTTTACGAATTATTTGCTTGTTTAAATTGGAAGGGTCTAAACAAATCCGCAATTTACCATTACTTTTTTCAACAATTACCATTCGATTAATACTTGTACGCGAGTCTATTTGATCAACTTTGACTACAGCGTTCTTTTTAATTAATCTATCTAGTTTATTTTTTAAATCGTCTCTAATCTGTATTGGACATCTACTAGGCGGATAACACACAGATTCAAATTTTTTACAAGTTGTGATTTCTACAACATCAGAAAATTTACCAAACCCTGTAAAAATATCTAAATTTTCATTGATAAATGTCGTCTAGTTATTTGTATCAGAACTCAAATCAATTTTATTGACCCTTTTTATCAAATTTAACTGAAGACAAGCTCGACCACCAATCAGAACCTGATTAACACCATCAACAATTACAAAATCCTCAAATATACTTTGATCTTTATACATAATACCTAAATTTATAATACCTACGGGTTTTGCAATTGTACCTTCAAAAGCTTTTAATACATATTCAGTCGGTCTTACCGTATAGTTATTTTTAAATTTATGAAAAATTGATACGGGCATAACATTCACATCAGCTTCTGTATCTAACTTACTTCTAAGTTTAACATTCTCGATAACCAAATATTTTTCCCAAATACTCTTGTTAGAATGTTCACACCTAATTTTATTACATTTACAAAGCATAACATTTAAATTTTGCACAAACATTTCAGAATCGCTGGACTCACCGCTTTTTTCTGCAGCTTTCACATTCCTTACCTTGCATGCTACCGCAAAGTGATTTTCAAACCCACATTTTCTGCATTTCTTGCCAAAGGCAGGGCATTCACGTGGTCCATGTGATTTCTGACATCTCCGACATAAAAATTTCTCGTGTGATGTGCTCTTGTCATCCCTAGACTTAGATTTCTTCTTAAGAAAGTTCCTTTTCTCCGAAATAGCTCGGTTGATATCACTCGTCTGTTGGAATTGAAAACTTTGTGACTTACATTGTTCGCTGGTGCGACAGAAACCAATAGCTTTAACTAATGTCAGGTTGTCAACTCTTAAAAGAGCTTCTCTTGTAGTGAGATCTCGAATACCCATTACGATGTTATCTCGTAACGATTTTTCTTCGGCAGATTTGTTTGGATCAACATTATTATAGTTACAAGATTTTACTAAATGTTTACAATCTGTGAGAAAATGCTCGAAACTTTCGCTTTCCTTCTGAACACGTTTAATAAAATTGTACCTTTCAAAACATTCGTTGACGCGTGGATTTACATATTTATCCAATAGCTCCATTGTGGCTCTATACTTATTTTGTTCTTCGTTTTTTAGTATGAACGTAGACATGATTTTTGCTGATTCACAACCAATTATATTTCTTAAAATCGATAGTTTTACTCGATCAGCTGCCTCATGCTGCCCGGTTGCTACTAAATAGTCTTCGAATACAATTTTCCAGAATTTCCATTCACTGGCGGCATGTTGCCCTTGTAGGTCAAAGTCTGGCGGTAATTTTACAGGGCCGTTAGCGGCGGCCCTTTTATACTTCGTAATAGACTCGTCCAACGTACCTAAAAATTGTTCTAACTCTCGTAGACTGTTATATACTTGCGATATTTTTTCCACTATAGGTTCTACTTAGACTGCGCCATGTTTTAACATTTACTAGATAAATCTAAATAAATAAAATAATACACTTTAAGATACTTTATTGTAGCAGCAAACCTAACATAGCATTACAATTAGAATGACAGACATGAAGCGCGAGCGAGAGAGTCATATACATGTTCTCCTTATACGTAAAGTGGTGTCTCGAGTACAGCTATCTAATATTATAATAACTATTATCAAACAAAAAACATTGACAACTCAGCTGTTGATTTTTAATTCATCTGTCATTTATTTGCGTATTAAGATTTGTGGTTCATCATTATTGTTTTTGATTATTATTTATGAGATTTCAGCCTTGATTCAACTCCAACAAGTTTTTTCAAAACTACTGCAACTCAGTCTAGTTTTTATTTGTAGGTATAATGAAAGTTTCAATTCAATTAGAAGAATAATGTTTGGTTTTACAGATTACTTTGTTATTTCTGAGCTTTTAATTTTACAATGAGTAACCGCAGGAAAACAGTTCACAGTCAAGGTAGAGAAATTATTTATAGTGTGTAAAGTTTAAAAGAAGAGAAAAGAATAGAATGCCTGTCATTCCTGTGAATAATTTACAAGAACGAGTAGCAACAGCAACTGGAGTTAGACTAAACACATTCGAGCGAATTATTTCAGAAGGAAGAAGATTAATAAGAAACGTCCTAAATCTAATGTGGGCCTATTTGAAGATTGTGGTAGTAATTTTATTATAGTATGATTCTATGAAATATGCATTCTTAAAAAATAATAATAGTACAGTATTTTGGCTGCCAAAAGTTTTAAAAAATTTAGTCTGTCTATTATTATCTACACCAAAAAAGTTACAGGTTCCGCATACAAACACTGTAGTTTTGTAATTTATATTATGTTGATAAATTATTGGTTATGCAATCCACATAGCAAATCAGTTGAGTTAATTCAGAATACGCATCCGGAAGTTTAATGTTTTTAGATTTTACTTGTATTGTTCTTTCTTTTTATTCGATACCTCTGGCTTCCTTCATTGCGCATCTCACAGACCTTGAGATTTTGAAAGATCTATATTACTCACAGCGGTTCCTAACTATACTATCTCCAAATTTAATACATGAATGCTTCTTGCTGTATTATTGTTTATTGTTGTTTTGAGTGTCCGTGTCGGTCAACGCCCAAGTAGCTTCTCAAGAATTATTGTAGTTTAATTATTGTAACATAGTTTGAATACCTTAAACATCAATTATTTAAAACAATATGCTTGTCACAAAAGCTCGGAAATATAAATTAGTGGTAGAAGATGATTCAGAAAACGAACAAGACAATTCCTTTAAAGTAAAAGACAATTTGAATGAAGAAGGATCCATGTGTGTTGAAGGTATATACATTCCTCCACCAAGAGCTGCTTGTACTGTTCAAACTACGAGACAAAGACTCATTATTACAAGCATTAGCCTTTCTTTTTTTAAGAGTTCTGCAGACAATCTTATACTAGGGCCATTTCATAAGTGTTTTAATGTTATTATTGGACCAAATCGCAGTGATAGTAGCATCGTAATTGATGCTATGTTATTTGTATTTGGTTATCGTGATACTAAAATTTGTTCCGAGAAGTTTTCGGTATTAATATATAAAGCTGAAAACTATCAGCATATTCCATCTTGTAGTGTAACTGTAAATTTTGCTGTGATAGTTGATAAAGGAATTAATGATTATGAAAAAATTCCTGGAAGCGAGTTTACAGTTTCACGTACTGCTCATAAAGATAATTCTTCACATTACACTATAAATGGTAGTCGTGTTCAATTTAAGGAAGTAACAAAACTTCTTCGCAAGCATGGAATTGATTTACATCATAGCAAATTTTTAATTTTGCAGAGTGAAGTGGAACAAATTTCAATGATGAAGTGCAAGGCTGAAAATGAATATGAAGCTGATATGTTGGAGTATCTTGACGATATTATTGGTACAACAAGATTTAAGACTCCTCTTGTCAAGTTAGATGAACTCTTAGAAAGACTTTCTAGACAAAGAGCAGAAACACTGAATCGTGTTAAGTTTATTGAAACTGAAGTTGAACAGTTTTTAAAACTAGAACCTATGAAAGAAGTTGTGGAGTTTTTAAAACTGGGTAATAAAGTTGTTTTTGATAAAAATATTGTGTACCAGTGGCACATATATGGCACACAAGATAAGTTGCAAACTGTTGAAGAAAACAATGCTTCTGTAGCAATCACTCGACAAGAATTAGCAACCCAACTTGACGCAATAAGTAAAGAAAAAACAACGAAAGACACCATTTATATACAGACTTCAAAAAAACATGAAACTTTAGTAAAAAGAAGGGACAACATCAAGGAAGCTTTTAATGCAGCAAACAAAAAAAAACATGCAGATTCAAGAAGACATGGTTCAAATTAATAAATCACGCAAGCAAAAAAAAGAAGAACTCGCCAAGGAACAGAAAAAGTTGACAGATTTACAAAGAATTCTGGAACAAAACCAAGAGACTATTCTTGAATGTGTTAAAAAGAAGGAGGATATGTTAGACGAACAAAGAATGCTAACCACTGAACTTGATGCTATTCGAGAAACTTTTAGCATCCAAATCCAAGAGCTTCAGGAACAGAAAAATGCATTAGCAGCAAGAATTGTAGCTCTTAATATTGATCCTTTAAAGTCTGCTCTTAGCATTGCTGAATCTGATTTGAAAGATTATATCAATGTCGATGAACAAGAAAAGGAGAAGCTAAACAAATTCCAATTAAATTATGATGCCAATCAACAAACTGTAGCACAGAGAACACTTGCAGGACAGTTAATTGAAACCTCAGGAACTATGAGTGGTAGTGGAAAAACTGTTTTACATGGTAGAATGGGCCAATCTGTTGTTGTATCAACAACCGATCCTAAGGATGTGGAACGCATGGAAAATGAGTTTGAAAAAAAGGAAGAAAATGTACGTCAGCTAAGACAACAACAAAGTGCTTTTATGAAGCAGGTTAACACCTTACAAGCTGAACTAGTTCAAATGAAAGCAAATTTATCAAAATATTCAATAGAACTACAAAATGTCAAAGAAGAGTCTTCAATATTAAGGAACTTGCAAGAACAACAATGTAAGTCGGCTATAGTTGATCCAAAAATTGTAAAGCAAAGAACTAAAAATATAAATGATGGAGTATTTGCCCAAGTTCAAAAACTGCAAGCTGAGATTGATGTGTTTGACACCAAGATTAGAAAAACTTCTGATAAAACAAAATTTATAGAAAAAAAGCTGCAGGAAGTTATTAGCACTATTAATAAATATGAAAGTGAAATTAGGAGGCTTACAATTTGTATTAAAACTGCAAAGCGCAATGCAAAAAAATCTACCAATGCTATTTCGAGGTTTGAACAAGAAATTAAGGAAGAAGAAACAAAACTAATAAATATGGAAAAACAGAAGGATGAAATTGTGGTTAATGGTAAGCAATTATTGCAAACCATAGAAGACCTGACTGAACAAATATCAGATGTTGGAACAGAATGCGCAGAAATAAAGGAGAAAGTTACTGCTCTTACAAAACAAGAAGATCAAGTTAAATCTGATAAAATAGAAATTGATAAAAAATGCGAAGTTTTTGATAAAGCAATGAGTGAGTTAAAAAATGAACTGCATTCATTACGAGCTAAGCTTGCACATTTAAAACTTGAAGAAATACCTGGTAATCCTACTGAAAGTTTAGAAACATTTACAAAAGAAGAACTCCAACAAAAAGATGTTGATCATTTACAGCGTGATATCTCTTTTAATGAAGAACAACTAAAGACTGCTAAACCTAATTTAAATGCTATAACGGAGTACAGGAAGAAACAAGATATTTATATACAACATAGTAATGAGTTGGAGGAAGTAACTTCAAGAAAAAACCAAGTTAAACAAGGTATAGATTTTGTACGAACTCAACGCAAACAAGAATTTACAATTGGTTTTAATATTATCAAAGCCAATGTGAAACAAATATACAAAATGCTATCATTAGGAGGTGATGCTGAATTTGAGTTGGTTGACTCATTTGATCCTTTCACTGAAGGGGTACAGTTTAATGTACGACCACATAGGAGAACATGGATGATTTTTTTGAATCTGTCTGGAGGTGAAAAAACAATATCCTCTTTAGCGTTAGTGTTCGCGCTTCATCATTATAAACCATCACCATTATATGTTATAGATGAAATAGATACTACTCTTGATTGTAAAAATGCCACTATAGTTGGACATTTTATTAAGGAAACCACAAAAAATGCTCAAGTTATAATAATATCGTTACGTTCTGAAATATTTGAGCTGGCAAATCATCTTACTGGCATATACTTGAATGGTACAGAATCAACAACCATCGATCCAACACAATTTTCTAATCGTACACAAACTCAGAATGTCACTTCTGATAATCAGGATAAAAGAAACACAGTTGTTCAGAATTGCAATGTTAGGCCCCAACCTAATAATGATAAGAATGAAGACACCAAAATGTTAGAAGATGAGGTTGCTAATCTCGATGAGAATGAAGATTAGGTAGTTAATTCATCAGTTATGGACATCGATTAGTGGAGCATATTCCCTATAACAAATAAGTGCACCATTAAATAATCTAGACCTTTATTACAAATTTAATTCGAATACAATATATTATTCTGTAAAATTAAATATTAGAATAAATTGTATTAATAGTAAATTTATTATTAATATAAACAGGTATTTTCAAAACTACAAAAGGATTGGTTTAACACCTCAAATCAACTTTTTGCTTTTTAGTTATTTAAATTGTTTAGAAATAAACACCTTAACTCTTAAACCCTCCAATATTGCTTATTTTAAATGAGAGCGTGTAACAAGAGTGCTTTAATTGCATTTGAAAATGTTATACAGGTGTTGAAAGACATACATGAAACAAAGTAAATGTAATTAATGAAACATTCCTTCGGTGAACATTCTATGTGGTATTAGCCATTGGATTTAAACTAGGATGAAGAAAGTGGGCTCTCAAGCTAAAAAAGAAAATCAACCAAGTTAATTCATCGAACAACAAAGCAAATCATGCGATTTCGATGATTTTATAAAATATGTAGTTTAACGGGAAATTTACAAGATGTACTCCAAACGCAATACTATGAAACTTTATTTTAATACCTATTAAAAGTTTTGTATTTTTAGAACTTCATGTAATTGCAAAAACACTCCAAACGCAGCTCGTTAAATATGTGATTTGTTGGGTACTACCTAATTTACTGATCAAGTAGGAAATGACTACCACAGACACTATCAATCAGATTAAAAAAATTTCAACGGATATCGCAACTACCACCCAACACAACACGATCTTCAACCCCCCTCCCCCTTAGGGGGTTGTCTATATAAAACTTACTACCACAGAAACTACCAATCCTATTAAAAAAATTACAATGGATATCACTACTACCACCCAACACAACACGATTTTAAACCCCCCTTAGGGGGTTGGTTTATATAATACTACCACAGAAACTACCAATCACATTAAAAATATTTTAACGGATATCGCTACTACCACGCAACTACCACCCAACACAACACGATTTTCAACCCCCCTCGCCCCTTAGGGAGTTAATTTATATAAAACTTACTACCACAGAAACTACCAACCCCATTAAAAAATTTCAACGGATATCACTACTACTATGCAACTACCACCCAACACATCACCATTTTCACCCACCCCCTCCTTTAGGGGGTTGGTTTATATAAAACTCACTACCACAGAAACTACCATTTCGATTAAAAAAATTTCAAAGTATAACGCTACTACCATGCAACTACCACCCAACACAAAACGATTATCAACACCCTCCCCTGTTAAAAGGTTGGTTCATATAAAGCTTACTACCACAGAAACTACCAATCCGATTAAAAGAATTTCAATGGATATCGCTACTACCACCCACCACAATACAATTATCAACCCCACCTCCTCCCTTAGAGGGTTGGTTTATATACAACTCACTACCACAGAAACTACCAATCCGATTAAAAAATTTCAACAGATATCGTTACTACCATGCAACCACCACCCAACACAACACAATTTTCAACCCCCCTCCCCCTTAGGGGGTTGGTTTATGTAAAACTCACTACCACAGAAACTACCAATCCGATTAAAAAAATATCAACGGACATCGCTAATACCAAGCAACTACCACCCAACACAACACGATTTTCAACCCTCCTTGCCTTCAGGGAGTTGGTTTATACAATACTCACTACTACAGAAACTACCATTAAATAAATTTCAACAGATATCGCAACTACCACCCAACACAATACGATTTTTAACCCGCCCCTTCCCTCCTTAGGGTGTTGGTTTATATAAAACTCACTACCACAGAAACAACCAATCCGATTAAAAAAATTTCAAAGGATATTGCTACTACCACGCAACTACCACCCAACACAACACAATCTTCAACCCTCCTCCGCCTTAGGGGGTTGGTTTATATAAAGCTTACTACCACAGAAACTACCAATCCGATTAAAAAATTTTCAATGGATATCGCTACTACCACGCAATTACAACCCAACACAACACGATTTTAAACCCCCCTCTCCCCTTAGGGAGTTGGTTTATATAAAACTACCACAGAAACTACAAATCAGATTAAAAAAATTTCAACGGATATCGCTACTACCACGCAACTACTACCCAACACAATACGATCTTCAACCACCCCCTCCCCCTTAGAGGGTTGGTTTATATAAAACCTACTACCACAGAAACTACCAATCCTATTAAAAAAATTTCAACGGATATCGCTACTACCACGCAACTACCACCCAACACAACACTATTTTCAACGCCCTTCCCCCTTAGGAGGTTGGTTTATATAATACTCACTACCACAAAAACTACCAATCCGATTAAAAAAATTTTAACGAATATCGCTACTACCACGCAACTACCTACCCAACACAACACGATTTACAACTCTTCCTCCCCCTTAGGGGTTTGGTTTATATAAAACTCACTACCACAGAAACAACCAATACAATTAAAAAAATTTCAACGGATATCGCTACTATCACGCAACTACTATCTAACACAACACGATTTTCAACCCCCCTTAACCCTTAAGGGGTTAGTTTATATAACACTCACTACCACAGAAACTACCAATCCGATTAAAAAATTTTTAACGGATATCGCTACTACCCCGCAACTACCAACCAACACAACACGATTTTCAACCCACCTACCCCTTAGGGAGGTTGGTTTATATAAAACTCACTACCACAGAAACAACCAATCCGATTAAAAAAATTTGAACGGATATTGCTACTACCACGCAGCTACCACCCAACACAACACGATCTTCAACCCTCCTCCCCCTTAGGGGTTTGGTTTATATAAATCTCACTACCACAGAAACAACCAATACAATTAAAAAAATTTCAACGGATATCGCTACTATCACGCAACTACTATCTAACACAACACGATTTTTAACCCCCTCTACCCCTTAGGAGGTTGGTTTATATAATACTCACTACCACAGAAACTACCAATCCGATTAAAAAAATTTTAACGGATATCGCTACTACCCCGCAACTACCAACCAACACAACACGATTTTCAACCCCCCACCCCTTAGGGAGGTTGGTTTATATAAAACTCACTACCACAGAAACTACCAATCCGATTAAAAAAATATCAACGGACATCGCTAATACCAAGCAACTACCACCCAACACAACACGACTTTCAACCCTCCTTCCCTTCAGGGAGTTGGTTTATATAATACTCACTACTACAGAAACTACCAATCCGATTAAATAAATTTCAACGGATATCGCAACTACCACCCAACACAACACGATTTTAAACCCCCCTCCCCCCTTAGGGGGTTGGTTTATATAATACTCACTACCACAGAAACTACCAATCCGATTAAAAAAATTTGAACGGATATTGCTACTACCACGCAGCTACCACCCAACACAACACGATCTTCAACCCTCCTCCCCCTTAGGGGTTTGGTTTATATAAAACTCACTACCACAGAAACAACCAATACAATTAAAAAAATTTCAACGGATATCGCTACTATCACGCAACTACTATCTAACACAACACGATTTTTAACCCCCTCTACCCCTTAGGGGGTTGGTTTATATAATACTCACTACCACAGAAACTACCAATACGATTAAAAAAATTTTAACGGATATCGCTACTACCCCGCAACTACCAACCAACACAACACGATTTTCAACCCCCCTAACCCCTTAGGGAGGTTGGTTTATATAAAACTCACTACCACAGAAACTACCAATCCGATTAAAAAAATATCAACGGATATCGCTAATACCAAGCAACTACCACCCAACACAACACGATTTTCAATCCTCCTTTCCTTTAGGGGGTTGGTTTATATAATACTCACTACTACAGGAACTACCAATCCGATTAAATAAATTTCAACGGATATCGCAACTACCACCCAACACAATACAATTTTTAACCCGCCCCCTCCCTCCTTAGGGGGTTGGTTCATATAAAACTTACTACCACAGAAACAACCAATCCGATTAAAAAAATTTCAACGGATATCCCTACTACCATCCAACACAATACGATTTTCAACTCGCCCCCCTCCTTCTTTAGGGGGTTAGTTTATATAAAACTCACTATCACAGAAACAACCAATCCGACTAAAAAAATTTCTACGCATATCGCTACTACCACGCAACTACCACTCAACACAACACAATTTTTAACCCCCTCCCCTTTAAGGGGTTGGCTTATATAATACCCACCACCACAGAAACTACCAATCCGATTAAAAAAATTTCAACGGATATCGCAACCACCACGCAACTACCACCCAACACAACGCGATTTTTCACCCTTCTCACCTCTTGGGGGGTTGGTTTATATAAAACTCACTACCACAAGAACTACCAATCAGATTAAAAAAATTTCAACGAATATCGCTATTACCACGCAACTACTACCCAACACAACACAAATTTCATCCCCTACCCCTTTAGGGGGTTGGTTTATATAAAACTCACTACCACAAAAACTACCAATCAGATTAAAAGAATTTCAACAGATATTGCTACTACAACGCAACTACCACCCAACACAATACGATTTTCATCCCGCCCCCCTCCCGCCTTAGGGGGTTAGTTTATATAAAACTTACTACCACAGAAACAACCAATCCGACTAAAAAAATTTTAACGGATATCGCTGCTACCACGCAACTACCACCCAACACAACACGATTTTTAACCCCTCTAAGCCTTAGGGGGTTGGCTTATATAATACCCACTACCACAGAAACTACCAATCCAATTAAAAAAATTTCAACGGATATCTCAACCACCACGCAACTACCACCCAACACAACACAATTTTTCACCCGTCTTCCACCTTAGGGGGTTGGTTTATATATAACTCACTACCACAAAAACTACCAATCCGATTAAAAAAATTTCAACGGATATTGCTACTACCACGCCACCACCACCCAACAACACGATTTTTTACCTCCCCCTTAGGGAGGTTGGTTTATATAAAACTCACTACCACAGAAACTACCATTCCGATTAAAAAAATTTCAACGAATATAGCTACTACCACGTAACTACTACCCAACACAACACGATTTACGACTCCCCCTCCCCCTTAGGGAGGTTGGTTTATATAAAACTCACTACCACAGAAACTACCAATCCGATTAAAAAAATTTCAACGGATACCGCTACTATAGTCTTTGCAATTTCTAAATAGACCTCGTCATTTGCGACGTCACACACGTACTAACTATTTATACAGACGTTTGTCATTATAAACCGTAAAATGCTATGCTAGGGTTTTGATTTGAATTGTAGCAATGTGTAACGTTACCAACAATTCTAGCGGAATTTTAATTGCTTTGACGTTTAATTTTTAGGTTATATGTTGTTTAGTTATTCTTACATCTCGTGCACTTTTTATTTTTATTCGTTCATAATTTAATCTGTTTTTGCTTCAAACGATTTTTTTCAGAACTCATATTAGTGTTACACCGAACTCTGTTCACCGAAGATAATGAGTGGAATTAGTTTAGGCGTTAGAGCTAAACAACTTGTACCTAGTTTATTCACTTTTTTTTTTGAAAAAGAAAGGGATAATGTTGGACCGTTTATTTTGTTAACAGCGGTTCGTGATGTAATTTAGTTTATTATTTACTTCAAAAACTATTTCTTATGCATATTTTAGAGAGTGTCGGTTGCCCTGGGTCTTAGTATTGGTACCGTAAAATTGATTTCGCAAACAATTGCGAAAAATGAACCATTTACGTCAAAAAAGCGAGTCCACTCAAAACCTGTCACTGACGTAGATGAATTTACCAAAAGTGGAATTCGTAATGTGATTTATAGGTTATATGACAATCGTAAGTACTCATTTCCAAGTTAATGTATTGTATTTGTTCGGTCTCTTTGTCGCACGTTCGCGTGGTTAATTTTAAGTTATTTAAATTTGTAGTCGTAAATCTAATAGTAAAACTGTCATCCCTTGTTCCCTTATATCCTGCCATAAAAATTCCTTCTGCATGTGTGAATAAGTTTGACAGAGTAGTGAACAAACACTTTCTTATGGATATCGAAGCAGAACGGTCGTCGGTTTCTTCGTTCGGTACCGTAAGTTAGTCAAGTGCCGCAGACTTTATTTGTGAAACCGCTAAAAAACACAGTGCGAGTGTAACGTAACATAGACTCAATTCGCATACAGTCCACTTGGTTGAAGGAAGAGGAACTGCAGTTTAGAACAACAACAAAACAACGCGGAGGTAAGTCAATATAAAAATTTATAAAACCTCCGCGTAATAAACAAAATTGGTCCTTCGAGCCGGATTATTAATTAATTAATTAATTAGTTCCCATCCTTTAAGCTCCTTATACTTAAATTTATAAAATTGTCGTAGTTTTTATTATGGTTAAACGTGTTACACAGAAAAGAACATCTTGCTTGCACATTGAATAATAAAAACATCTAGTTATAACGGTAGATTTTACAATACATTCCTTATCCTTTGTGGCAAAGATTAGGGTCGATCGTCGGTATCTTTTTATGTAAACTATTTATGAGGGTTATTGAATCCTAAATCTTTACCTTATTTGTCACTTCAAGTTGGAGCAACCATTCGGGTTCATGCAACTTGTATAACAAAGGGGTTGAAATTTATTTGAAACGTTAAAAGCTTTGTCGGACAAGCACTGTAGTTAGTTGCATTTTTCTATTAATAATTTAATTTCGTAGATTAATTATTTGTAGCGTATTCGAGTCACGCATTGTTTTTACATTAATTTTTGTCGTTCATTAATCATTAATCAAATATGGTTATATCAATTGATAAAGCTATTCTTGAAGCTAAATTTGTAGTTAAAAGGTTGGATTACATATACAGTAAGATCAACCAACCGGAAAACGTATCGATTGCTTTAATTAGAGCGTCGATTAAAAGTGTCGAACAGATTGAAACGCTTTTCAAATTATTTTGCAAGGACATTTTCTTTGATGAAGAAAGTGAACAATTGGATGAATTTTCGGCTCTTAGGGTGAAAATCGATGATTATCTATTAGATATTCGTATTATCGCTAAACAATGCGAATTAGATCGAATAGAAAATAAGCCAAAGGTGGAAAATATGAATAATTCTTTTTCGTGAGATTGTACAATTCGCTTGAAACATCTTTCAGTCCTACGCTTCTCTGGACGAATTTCAGATTTTGAGAGTTACAATGCAATTTATAAGCGGTTGATTCATGATAATGTCAGTTTGTCGCCCGTTGAAAAATTTTGCCATCTTGTTGATACATTAGATGTGTCGTCGCGTGGCTTAATAAAACACTTGCCATTAAATGATTATGCATACGAGGAAGCCTATCAAATCATTACTAATCGTTTTCAGTCCAAGAGGTTATTACTTTCAACATATTTTAATGCTCTCGAAAAATGCCCTAAGGTCAGTTCCTCAGACTCGCATGCGGAACTCCGGCAATTAATTAGTTGTTTTGATGAAAATATATTCGCGTTAAGGCAGATGGAAATAGATTAATTAGATTTCATGTTGTTTAATCTGTTATCGAAAAAATTAGATACAAACATTTTAAAGCGTTTCGAATTAGGAAATAATGACGAAATTCCCTCGTTCAAAGATTTAAGGTCGTACATTGAGAAACAATGTAAAGTGTTGGAAATAAATGACATTGCTTCAGGAACATGCTTAAAATCTCGAGATTCCGTAAAAGAAAAGGAAAAAGGAAGGTTTGTTAGCACTTCGGCTAAAACCTCTTTAGTTGGTACCACCAATGATGTTAAAAATTGTAGTTTCTGTCAAGCTGTGCATCCTATTTATAGATGTAAGCAGTTTCTCGATAAAACCCCTCAAGAAAGATTTGAGGTGGTAAAGCTTAAAAATCTTTGTATCAAATGCTTAAATACTTCACATTCGATGAAAAATTGTACGTTAGATTGGTCGTGTAGAAAATGTCATCAGTCGCACAATTCGTTGCTTCACTTCGATAAACGAGAAAAATCGGTGTCGCCACCCCGACAAACCCATCGTCAAAGGTCAGCGTCTCCTCGGAGAGCGGCGCCTAGACTTACTTCTGCTAGTAGACCTAGTGAAGACAATCTGTCGTCGTCGGTTGTGCATGAACAACCTGCCACTAGCTCGTTGATTTCGACATCATTAGAACACACAACCACGCTGTTAGCTACGGCAATGGTGTCGTTTCTTAATTATACAGGAACATTGCAATCTGTTCGTGTAATATTAGATAACGGATCCATGGAAAGTTTTATGACTGACAGGTGCCGTCAGAAATTAGGTTTAAGGAAACGGAGAGCCAATGTCACTGTTCAAGGACTTGGCTTGAATTCGTCGTTGGTGTCTGGTGCACTATCGTGTGTAGTCAGTCCCTCGGGAGCACGGTCTCCAGCATATGGAATTGATTGTTATATTTTACCTAACATTTGTAATCAATTACCTTCGTCGTCGATAGGGGTCAAGGAATGGTCGCATACTCGAGGTTTGGCCTTAGCTGATCCTAATTTTAATGTTTCTGGTAAAATTGACATGCTACTCGGAGCGGAAATCTTTGCTCAGGTTTTGTTGAACGAGTCTCGTTGGGGTGTCGCTAACGAGCCAGTTGCTATTAAAACTACCTTTGGTTGGGTTTTAACGGGAAATGTCGTTTCCCCGAATAGTTCTATTACGTCGTTGTGTGCTTTCGTTGAACCCTTAGACAGTGACATTCGTCGATTTTGGGAATTAGAAAATATTCCTTTCAAGAAACACATTTCTCCGGAAGAAGAAAGGTGTGAAAATCAATTTGTGGAAAATTATAGACGTAACAAGGACGGTCGTTTTGTAGTGTCCTTGCCTTTTAAAATTTCGGAACCCTCATTCGTGGGTATGAGATCAATTTGTATTAAAAGATTTTTGTCATTAGAACGTCGTTTGTTAAAAAATCCTGAATTGTATTCAGATTATAAAAAATTTATGGAGGATTATTTGACAAGCGGGCACATGGTTCAAGTGAAATCGCTTGAAAATTCGTCGGGTCATGAGAAAATATACTACATTCCCCATCATGCTGTACATAAGCGTGACAGCACTACCACCAAATTGCGGGTGGTTTTCGATGCTTCGTGTCAGGATCAATATGGAAAGTCGTTAAATGATAGCTTGGCTATTGGTCCTGCTTTGCAAAAGGACATTGCAGTTTTGTTATTGCACTTTCGTGTACATCCTATCGTAATTACAGCTGACATTAAACAAATGTATCGGCAGATTTTGGTTAAAGATACTCATCGTGATTATCAACGTATCGTCTGGAGATTTTCTCCGTCAGATCCTATTATGGACTTTAAATTAAATACTGTAACTTATGGAGTTTCGTCGTCGCCTTTTTTGGCCTTGCGTACTGTTCAAGAATTGGCAAGGTTAGAGTCGATTAATTTTCCTTTCGCGTCATCGGTATTGGCGAGCGATACCTATGTTGATGACTTAGTCACTGGATGTAATTCGATTGAAGCTGCTAATCAATTAATTGGTGAATTGAATAGTATTTGCTCTAGTGGTGGTTTTCAATTAAGAAAATGGAGTAGTAATTGCCCGGAAGTGATGTCCAACTTGAGGGAGTCTCTGTCCAGTTCGGAAGCAATTACATTTCAAGATAAAGATAGTGGTTCAATAAAATTTTGGGCCTTTCGTGGCGTGCTCTTACAGATGCATTTTATACAACTTAGACGTTGAAGAGCGCACTTGCACTAAGCGTAATATTTTGTCGGCTATCGCAAAAATTTTTGATCCTTTCGGGTTGATAGCACCTGTAGTACTGTTTGCTAAACTTTAGTTCAAGATCTTTGGCTTTTAGGTCTCGGGTGGGACCAAGAGCCTCCATTGAAGTCATACAAAATGGAAACATTTTTGGGTGAATTGCCAGCGGTTTCGAATATTGAGATTTCGCGTCACATCGTATGTCATAATTTTAAAAAGGTGGAGTTGCATGGATTCTGTGATGCTTCTGAAGCCGGGTATGCAGCTGTCATCTATTTTCGTTCGTTCGATCTAGAAGGTAATATTACCATTTCATTAGTATGCGCAAAATCAAAGGTTGCTCCTACTAATCGCGTTTCATTGCCCCGTCTCGAATTGTGTGCTGCCGTACTCTTGGCAGATTTAGTAGATTTCGTCAAAAATACTTATACAGATATTTTATCATTTAGTAATATTTTCGCGTGGTCAGATTCTACTGTTGTTTTGTCTTGGATTCGGTCTTCCTCGCATAAGTGGAAGACATTCGTTAGCAATCGTATTTTGCATATTCAAGAACGTATTCCTCCATCTTCGTGGTTTCATGTTAAGTCCCAGGATAACCCTGCGGATTGTGCCTCACGTGGACTTTTGGCTTCAGAGTTGGTTCATCATCCATTATGGTGGACAGGACCTTCTTGGTTAGTGCGTCGTAATGAAGAATGGCCAGTAACATCGCTGCCAAAACTTATCGACTCATCTCAGATGGATGTCGAATATCGTACTCTGTCGTTAACAGTCGTTATGTCTGACAATTTCTTAGATATGTTGTTGGATAAATTTTCAAACCTGCAGAAAATTTGTAGGATTATTACCTGTATTCGTCATTTCATTCGTAATGTTCAATGTCCAGATTTGCGTTCAAAATATTCTGATGGTTTGTCTCTAGCTCAGCAGCAAGAGGCTATACATTTATTGATTAAAGAGTTCAAACAAATGTTTTGCTCAAGACATTGCAAATATTAAAACTGGAAAACTTGTTAGTAAACAACTTCGTAGCCTTAGTCCGTTTCTAGATAGTCATGATTTGTTGAGGGTGGGCGGTCGCCTACGTAACTCAGAGTTGTCGCATGATGCAAAATTTCCAATTTTGCTTCCTCGGTCGCATCGGTTGACTGAACTTATTATATTAGATTGTCATGAAAGACATTTACATCCTGGAAATCGAACAACACAATTTTTACTAACTCAAAATTATTGGATCTTGTCCGCAAAGAAGGCTCTTCGGCAATGTTTGAAATCCTGCATTCGTTGTTTTCGTGTAAACCCTGTGGCTTTATGCTCCCCTATAGGGGATTTACCAGCTTCTAGGTTAACTCCAGGTAAGGCGTTTTTACATACGGGAGTCGACTTTGGTGGACCCTTCTCTGTCACGATGAATCGATGTCGTGGCGCAAAATCATTGAAAGCGTACATTTGCTTATTTATTTGTTTCAGCACTAAAGCCATCCATTTGGAACTAGTGTCTAACTTGTCGACAGACGCTTTCTTGGGTGCTTTACGTCGATTTATTGCTCGAAGAGGCAAATGTATTCAAATCCATTGTGATAATGGTACTAATTTCGTTGGGGCCTCTCGTGAAATCTCTCAATTGATGCGCCATTCGGCAGGCGTTGAGGGAATCGAATTTGTGTTTAATCCTCCTGCTGCTCCTCATTTTGGTGGGTTGTGGGAGGCCGGGATTAAATCGGTAAAATCCCATTTAAAGAGAGTTATCGGTGAACAAAATTTGTCGTTTGAAGAATTCTCGACGGTATTGATTCAAATCGAAGCGATTCTCAACTCACGTCCACTATGCGCACTGAGTTGCGAACCGCATGATTTCTCGTATTTGACCCCGGGTCATTTACTTAATGTTGAACCAGTTTCGGTGTTACCAGATCCAGATTTGTTGTCCATAAACCCCTCTCGTTTGAATCGCTGGCAATTGTTGCAGCAAATGCAACAAGGGTTTTGGAAGAAATGGAGTGCTGAATACCTGCACACGTTGCAGCAGAAAGGTAAGTGGTTGAAGAATTCCGCTACCCTACCTATTGATTCACTTGTCCTCTTAAAGGAAGAAAATAACCCCCCTCTACAGTGGCGTTTAGGAAGAGTCGTAGATGTTCACCCTGGTAGAGACAGTATCGTTCGGGTAGCTACAGTCAAGACATCCCAAGGGTTAGTTAAACGCCCTCTAGTGAAACTATGTTTACTGCCAGTTACTTGATATTTAATGGTATGTACACATATATTTACTTATATAAGTTTGTCGGTTAGGTTTCTTAGTTAATAGCTCTAATTAGGTTTTAAATATAAAATAAGTTAGTTCATACTTATTTTGGTGGGCGGGATGTTCGGTCGCTTTGTCGCACGTTCGCGTGGTTAATTTTAAGTTATTTAAATTTGTAGTCGTAAATCTAATAGTAAAACTGTCATCCCTTGTTCCCTTATATCCTGCCATAAAAATTCGTTCTGCATGTGTGAATAAGTTTGACAGAGTAGTGAACAAACACTTTCTTATGGATATCGAAGCAGAACGGTCGTCGGTTTCTTAGTTCGGTACCGTAAGTTAGTCAAGTGCCGCAGACTTTATTTGTGAAACCCCTAAAAAACACAGTGCGAGTGTAACGTAACATAGACTCAATTCGCATACAGTCCACTTGGTTGAAGGAAGAGGAACTGCAGTTTAGAACAACAACAAAACAACGCGGAGGTAAGTCGATATAAAAATTTATAAGACCTCCGCGTAATAAACAGTATTACATGTATTTATTTTAGATGAACATATTTCTGCTCATACCTTGTGGCAGAATCTGAAGCACGATGAACTTTTTAATGGTTCTAAACGATCCCTGAATACACTCCTACACAATATAGGATTTAAATGGCAAAAAGATAACCCACGGAGTGGTCTAATGGAATTGCCAAATATTGTTGATAGGAGGATACGTTTCTTGAAGACATACAAGAGAATAAAAGAAGAGAATCTGTATCAGTTTGTGTTTGTGGACGAAACATGGATTTTTCAGAATGGTGCTGTCAGCCGCTCCTGGCAAGACAGTAATTTAAGAACTGTAAAGAGTACACGAATTGATGGAAAAAGGTTTGTGTTATATACTTCCTTTTAAAACAGAATAATGTAAATAAACTTTTAGGTACATAGTATTACATGAAGGAAATGTAAATGGTTTCATAGATGGGGCAGAATTGATTTTTTCTTCGTCCACAAACGACCCAGATTACCACGGAGAAATGAATGAATAGAATTTCTTGTATTAGTTTGAAAATCAATTATTGAAGAATTTGGAAGCACCATCTGCAATAGTTTTAGACAACGCTTCCTGTCATTCTACTGTGTTAAACAAAATACCTAACAGTTCCTGGAAAAAAAGTGACATCGCAGAAATCAAAACAAACAATTTCCTTTGATGGTAATGCTTTGAAAGCAGAGCTTCTGAAACTTGTCATGATGTAAGTCAAAATTTTATGTTTTATAACATATCAGTATTTATTAAAAATTTTAGGTATAAACCACCAAAGATTTTTAAAGCGGATTTGCTGGCCGAACAATATGGACATAAGGTGTTAAGATTGCCTCCGTATCACTGCATATTCAATGCAATTGAAAATGTATGGGGTGTTAGTAAGAGATACTACAATCAACACGCTGGAAGAGATGGTAGGTCTGTTAAAAACTGTTTACAGATGTGGAAAGAAGCATTAGAAAAAATAATAGCAGGGATTTAGGCACATTCGATAGAACATGCAGAAAAAATTATCAAACATTGGTGGAAACGTGAGATCAAATTTGATCAAGAAGATAATGCACCTCTAATTATTAACGTTGGTGATGGTGATGACAGTGATTCAGATTTTCAATCAAATTGAACTAGTCAACCAAATGCATGGCTATTTAGAATTAAAAAGCTTTTTACACGATATACTTCTAATTTAATTATAACTATTTTAAACTTTATGTATAATAAACAAGTACAACCATATATATTTTATTTTTAAATTACAAGCTTTTAATACTTGTTAAATTCTCGAGTGACTTGTCTTTAAAACATGAGTTGCAAATTCATCTTCAGTATATTGGATTTTAGATATCCTAACAGCTTCTACAGCTTTCAATTTCAATGGTTGTAATAAACACACTGGTGACGAACTGGTCAATACTACACTAGCTTAAACTTTGAAGGTGCTAAATACAGGTAAGGTCTAAGTCTTTATATCACACCAATCTACAAAAAATGGTAAATTGTATATTGAATTATTCGTTTCAAACTACTCCGTTACCTGGTCTCAAAGAGTAATAAAGTAAATGCCTATTTTTTTGAAGATTTTTGTCCCTTCATGCTTTTGCATATTTAACAAACTGATGTTCATATCTTTAAAAATTCCATCGAAAGATTAGTCGTTGAACCTTTTGGTTATACGATTTTCAAAGTTGGTTCATTTAAAGCCTTTACTGTTAAACATTGTTTTAGTTGTTGGAAATGCTTTGAAAACATGACATATTCAAGTCAGTTGCATATTAATAATCAGAAGTGAAATGATCATCACAAATTTTAGGGTGATTTGAAAGTGTTAAATCCTTCGTTTGAATTGTATATAACATAACTTTAGTCTTTGTAGATGATTTCAGGTAAATCTAAAAGATTATTTTAAAGTGATATATCTTAATTATTCAAAGTTAATGAGAATTTTACTTACAAATGGAATTGTAATTTTGTTCCTTTTCTTTTTCGATTTGTGTAATCAAAACGTTTAAATTATAATTCCAATGACATAACCTCTTGAATAAATGTGGTTATTATTCCGTGTCTGATATAAGATACTAATGGCCATAAAACTAGAAGCATTAAAAATACGCAACTATATTTAAAATATGCTCAGTGGTAAAAATAAAGAAGTGCATAAAATATATTGTTAATTAATGACTTTAATCTGCAATATTGTTGATAGAAATTTATTCTGAAAAAGACTTTTTAAAAAGTAACAAATCACATTCGTCATCTGCTATTAAATATTTTCAATCTCTGTATTCTACCGATGACGCTAATATAGTCATGCGGCAATAGAGCGTCTCGCGATAGTAATAACGCGGCTGCAATGACAGTTGTAAACAGATTTTTTTGGTTACATAAATTGGATGAAGTCGGTGTTAATGTTAAATTGATTGTTTATCTCGTTATTTATATAGGAGGAGTAAAAAATGAATATTTGCCTAAGAAAATTTCATGATTTGAATATAAGGGACCAGTTTTTATAAGCAACCAACTTTAGATAAAAAAGAAGTTAAATTTAGTGCAATGAAGCAAATTAACTTTACACGAATGTTATCTATATATGTTAGCTCTTGTATGTAAACAACTTGGTATTTTGTACTAACTTGTTGCTATTCTAGGTATCTTTCGTACTTGTGTCAATATGCAGTTTAAAGGTAGTTTGCTGGTATTTCTTTAATTTGATTTGTAAATTATTAATTACTCGAGTGAAATGTGTTTAATAATAGTAATAGAGGCTTGAGGTTTCAAAAATTGTATTTTTATTTTTTAAAAAGTAAACACGTTACGTACCCATACACATTCTCAATAAATACCTAAATTAATTAAGAAAAAATTAATTTCATTTTGTCGAGAATTTTGTTTGCACCGTCAGTCGACTAAAATATGTAAAAAAACAAAGTAGGAAATTATGATTATTTTGGTACTCTGACTAAAAGTAAAACTAAAACACTGCACTGTTAATATAAGAACACTTAATCCGGCAGATTTGACGAAATTACAATAACTTACCAGCGCTTGTAACACTTATAAAACAAAGTGAGAACTGAGGATTAAATTAGATTAGTCGCGTACTTGTAGGTTTCCCATCAAAATCGCTGGGATTGTAATAATTTCCAGTAATTTGTACATGTATTTCTGCGAGTGGTTTCCCCATCGGATTTTATTCCCAAACAAGAGAAAGCAAAACAAAATCTAACCTTAAAAGCTTTAGTGTTAATTAAATCTACTTTCTACTGAGATAATACACTGTCTTATCTTAACATAAAATCAGGTGATGTATGATCAGATCTTGTATGAACATTAACATTAAGGTTTGAGTTATTAACCAAACCATCCCTAATAAAAATTTCTTCTGCTAAGGTAGGCTTTTTAAGAACATTATTTTTTGTTGATTTCTTCTTTGTTGAAAAAGCCGCACCTGATGTTCTACTTTTTTATTAATATTAATCTCCTCTGCAGTTTTTAGATAAATAGATTTTGCTATATTTAATGTGTCAATGATTTTATCAAATTGCCTTAATATACCCAGATGTTCGTCGTCAGTTAACGAAGCATTCTCACATAGTCCTATTATTAGCTCAGCTTTTTTTTAATAATATCATTTTTTGAAGATTTTGCTTCATGTAAAATATTACTGCTGCAAAGTTCATTAATGTTACTAATATGCAAAGGTGTGGCAATGTCAAGATTCGATTTGTAAAACTGTATCGCACAAGCATGTATGTGTTTGCAAATGTTAAGCTTTATCATGTTGTCAATACAGGTGCATTAAAATGTATGAACACATATGCTGCACTTTGTACAACTTAGGCATGAACCTTCAAAGGCCTCAGTTACTCTCGTAACTTGATACTGTTGAAAAGCACAAGTGGACGACGTAACTAAAAATTCCTTATCATTTTCAAGACGTCTAATAAAATCTGATGTAATTGTTAGACTTGCTTTATGACTTTGTTTAATTCTATTAATTTTGTCATTGGAAGTATTCTTTGCAAGTTTAATTATACGTTTAAACAAGCTATCTCGAGCAATTTTCATTACTGCATTAATGCTTTTGTCCAAACGTTTTACTTTCTGACCTTCCAAATACACATACTTCAAAACCTTGTGCATCGATTCAAGATACATGTTAGTGTTTATTCCTAAACCCAATCGATAGCAATATGCCCAAGATGTTGGACGATTTGCATAATTATTATGAAAATATTCAGCAAATGATTGTGTATCAACATCGTCATAAAGGTACACACTGTAATAAAACACGAAGGGATTTATATACTACTACTTTCTTTTCAATCCCTCCATTGATTTTTGACAAATTCTTGCGCTAATTACGATCCTCATGCCAGGTACATAACAACTGGTGAGGTACCTTGGCCATAACATAAGACCATGCATTATAAAATGCTGGAGCATCATCAGACATAAAAACAGTAGTTGATAAAATACCCACTCTTGATTTAATTTTTCCAAAAAACAACTTGAAAATTATTTCGTCAGCACGATTTGAAAAACAAAATGCCACTGGGCACCCTGAACCAAATTCATCCACTGTCATTAGTGTGTAGAGCTGAAAATCGTAACTATTTGTACCATGTGTACCATCAACGCACACCTTGTCGTTCCCAAATTTAAGCAACTGTTCACATTGAAAAGAAGTGATTATGACTAATGCAAAATCTTGAACATCTAAAATTATTTTTGAGTCATTTGGGTTTCCTTCTACACCTTGGCTTTTATAATATAACACTGGGCAGTCGCTTCCTAAGTTCATCATCTCCTCTACCCAGAGCCGTACGCTAATTACATCATTTAGGTGACGTTTCACACCATACTCAATATTGAAGCCCCTAATAATATTGTGCATATCTTATGTTTCTAACAACAAAATTCTCTGTGAATTTTCTTGTTTTAAAGCAGAATCACGAACATCATCCAATATATGTTGAAATGTAATACCTTCCTTTAATTTTCCTGAAACACATCAATTGTAAAATTTCAAACTAGAACTTTATGTTCGAAAATACCTGCAATTTCTGCTTTACTCTCTTTACTTAAAAAAACTCGACCAATATCGTTGGTATGTCCAACATGAGTTGTCCAGAAGTCTACTGCAACAGACCCATCGTTCTTTATCATCGCTTCCATTCTTGAGGGACAAACACTTCCAATTTTATTAGTGCCTGTGCTTTTTAAGCTTCTAAAACCCTTGCCTTTTGGAATGTAGTTGTACGATCGATGACAATTATAGTACTCCTTTTTGGTGCCATCAGACAATAATTTAGCTGAAGTGTGAAGTATATACATTGCCAAAGATTGTTCCTGTTCTTGGTTTTTTCAGTTTTTGAACTCTGTTGAACAGAATAAAACTAGTATATAATTAACACTTTGCATAATAATCTTCAAACCTAATTGTGAATTAAAATGTAGTTGATCAAGTTTAGTTTCAATTTGATGTTCATTTGCCAAATGTTGTCGAAGTTTTTTATATCCCTTTAGATGTGTTGTACAATTTTCATAAAAGCACTTGATTCTTGACAAGTTGAGAATTATTGGAATACTTTTATGAACAGTTCTGCAATGACGACTTAAAGTTGATTTACTGGTCAAGGATTTGCCACATGTATCACACAAAAATTTACTAGTTAAAGTAACTGGTTTTCTATATTCAAAATTATGAATCTTTCTTAAATAGGCATACAAATTCTTCTTTTGTGTAAACTCAAAACCACAATCTTTGCAAGTATTCATTTTTACTCCTCGTTTACAAATAACACGATAAACAAAATTAATAGGTAATTTCCATGGATCTCATTCACTATATGTAAACAAAAAAATTATGTAACCTCAATCTGTTTACAACTGTCATTACAGCCGCGTTATTTCTACCGCGAGACGTTCGTTGTAAAACAGTGTTCCTTTTAAGTTTTTGGTTGGTAACGACTTACTGTTCAAAAATACCTATATACATGTTGTAAATGTTACAACAATTGATCCTATTTTTATTTCTTAGTTATTCATTAAAAATAAAAAATTTTTAATAATTTTGTTTTAATAAAGCACACTTTACAGGTAACAACTGAAAGTATTTTTGTATTGGAAATACATTTTTCGATATTAGCATTTGATAAAAAATATTAAACCGAAGACCCCAAATATTGTATTAGTTTGAAATATTTATTGAAATAAACATTTAGTCGTTTTTGACAGAGTCGATTTAATGTAACAAAATAGCTATTTTTTGACAGAATAAACCAAAAAGGAATTCTTTTATGGTTTATTTCTAATGCCTAAAGTTAGGTCTAGTTTCGTAAATTGTTTAATCCTAAATAAATTTTTCCACTTTTATTATTAATTTAGCCTAAAATATATTTCATAATTAGTGGGAGTTTTGAAGTTTATTGTTTATTATAATCATTTTTGCCGGCAGCACAATTTGAGAAAATGTTATTATCACATCTATTTGACGTTACATGTGAACTATGTATGACCAAAAAATGACGGAAGTTCTGCTACGTGGAGGTAAAGAATAGGAACACTAATAAGTTGCATATATATTTAAAGCTGATTTTGACACTTTTCAAATTGAAAATATAATTACCATTGCAGACCCCTGGTGAAGATACACAAGACAATGAACGTCCCCAAAGTGAAGTGTAAAATGATGTAGGAAAAATTATCGTTTTTTGAGAACGGCCTCCCCCAGATCGTTCAAATTTGAAAATCATTTTGCCGAGTACCAAACTCGCAACCTAATTTGTAACAAAATGTATCCTATTTCCCTGCAATGGTTCCACTAAGATATTTTAATAAACATTACTCTTGCTAACATGATGCAATATTTTGCTTATATTGAATATTGTAGAGTATCTAGTTACGTTTTGGGATACGACACACTACCTTTTTTTTTAAAACTATTATAACATAGTATAAGCTTTACAAAGTAACACTGCTGTAATAATTTACTTATCGCTTGTAAATATAAACATAAAAGTTTACAAACAACCATGGATGTTGAGGTTATGTCATTTTTGGCTTCAAAAATATTTGCAATTAATCCAATCATTATTATATTACAATTATCAAAAGGTAATTCACCATATATTATTAGTTTACTTTATTTCAATGCGACAAAAACAAAGTCCAAAATAATTCAATTTGAAATATTCTGGTTTTAAACCTTATTCTACACATCATTAACAGTGCCATCTTCGGATGAAGTTGTGAACAATTTCTATTAAAATGGCGTACAATTAATGTAATAATTCAATAAAATCCATTCAGTACACTACGGCTATCATGATCAATATTTTTGAAATTTTTTTTAACAGAACGATTATATATGTATTCTGCTATCCAACGAATGCTTTTTTTATATACAAATTGATTATGTTAGATGTAGTAACTAAAATAAAGTAAGTGAATTTTAACATTACTTTTAACAGCTATTTATTGCTTATTACTGCACTTTAGAAAAAAAAGCAAACCTTCGTTAGAAAGTACAAAGTTTTGTGAGTCTAATGGTGAAGTTACATTTTGCATATTTTCAATCCAACAAAAGTTATTTACCAAACAGAATAACCTGTTTTTTGATGGATTTTAGGCAGCCAAACATACATCCGATCGCGCCCTTTATACATACCTACCGATTTTGATTGGACAAATAATTCATTTTTTTAGTATAGGTTTACTTTTAATTATCATTTACAGAAAATGCGGGTTAGGGCCGATTTTGGCTGTATTTATAAAAAAGTATCCAAAAATTGCAATAAAAAGAGCCTAGCGATATAAATGAAATACACATGTTATTTTACATAGAATATTTTAGAAGTGAACTTAAATAATGTTATTTTTAATAAAAACTTTTAAATGTTTTAATTGTTAGTAATATTTGATTTACATGTGGTCATACGTTTTATTGATTTTTCATAAGCTAAAATAACGCAATGAGAAACGCTAAAACGAAGCAATATGTTAACCTTGTGATTGGTTGACCACGCCACCGCATGTTTAACCGCACTTGACCGTGACCTCTCAGTAATTATTTGTTAATTTTGTTTGTAATAATGAACTTCCAGGATGTTTGAGACATCACTCGATTCTTCGGTCTGGACCAGAAGGTAATTGTGAAGGACATGTTAGCAGCCGGACTAACAAACATTTCTTGGACACCTGACGCGCGGTACCGCTTAATAAACAATGTAACGTCTAGGAAACTACTGTCGAAAATGTTATTTTTGGATGGTGACAGCAAATGTTAGCAGGTGCCTTGTGGTGGAAAATGAAAAAGAAACCTTACTTCGATCAAGCGTGTATACTTAGAATGAAAGTGAAACGGGAACATAATTAATAGTCATTAACAACTGTGAGAGTGGTTTTCACTCAACCTGCATCTCTGGCTACAGTAACATTTTGTCGAGCATTCCGTAGGTATATTTAGTTTTTCCTAGTAGTATTACGAGATTAGTAAAAAATGACCCTTGTTAAAATAGTGTTTCGACCTTGTGCTAATGTTTTACAAATACTATATATTGCTGTTGACAGTAATATAACTTATATATTCTTTATGACAAAATGTTTAATAAGTGAATATGGGCCATACCTAACATCAGTGAACTTTGTAATACTGTTTTGCGGTTTGCATGCTGGCAACATTTTTATTTCACCACAGATGTGCTCAATAGAATCATATCTTCAGCAATGACCAAACCTGTAGTTGTGTCGGCCACTTCTGTAGATGTAATAGTTACAAACATTGATTCATATTAGTATCATATGTGCAATTCATATTGCTAATGTACAGCAGTATACCTACAGTTCGTGTAGTTGTTTTTCTTTATTAAACAATCTTCGGGTAATATGATATACATGTGTTTACAATCAACTTCTCAACCTATGGCATAGACTAAAGAGTGTTGTTATTAAAGATTTTGCTGTTTGTTAAATGCTAACAATATATAATTTGTATAAAGTTTACCTTATAAGTAATGCTTTTACTTGTGATGTATCTCCTAAAGCATTAGTGCTACTAATGTACTGTATATTATATATGTAAATATCAAAATGAAGAGTATTTTTTGTGTAGACTATTTATTTACTTGTTTGGTTCTTGAGGTTGGATTCACCTGTTTGAGCATGTTTTGGAGTAAGTTCTGGTGTTAAATATTCTTCAGATATTACGAATTTTATGTGTTTCCAGTAAGCTTCCTAACCTATCGAATAAAACAAAGGTATATTACAGCTCCTGTTAAAATGTGCTCCACCATAAATGGTGATTAAAATTTTGCAGTGTATTTTATGGTAAATATTACAGCTCATGTAGAGTATGTTGTACTATACACAAAAAATATGCAATTATGAATGTAGTTTCTTGAGTATAGACTGTAGTTATATTTGTTTGCGAGTAGGTGTCAAATATTTCCTCCTGCAATGACCTTGAATTTTTTATTTTTCTATGGTTTGAGGTTAGATAAGTCTATGTTAAATCAAATTCTAATCAACAGTTTTATTTACTATCAGACTCAAAGTTCATATTATTTTTCTTAAATAAATACTCTTATGAACCAATTGTTCTAGTTCAATTAAATAAAGTAATAAGCATAACCTTAAAATGTATATTCTTAACCTAAATTTAATACCTGCTTGACCACCTTTGAAGTGCACTTCAAAGTCAACTTCGAATTATTTTGATATAAATGATACTGTGCATTACGATTTGACCAGACACCAATTACATTTCAAATTGGACTTGGAAGTGAATGTACATGAACCATAAGACCTGCATTTTTTTTTATTAATAATGGTTTTTAGACACTAGCACAGTTTAAAACTTCTTGCAATGGTTTTCTGGCAGTATATAAAAGTGCGCCGTATCCAAGTAAATGGATTATTATCATTTAGGACAGGTTGTACAATCGTAAGTTGAGCTCAAGCTTAACTAAGCTCCTCCTAAATTTAAATCCCAGCTTAAATCAGTAACCATTCAATATTTAAAAGTCACTACAAGCTTAGTTAAGCTTTAGAGTAGACAATTTTTCTACAGTTGGTAATATTACGCAAGCCCATAACACATGTTATGTGTGCTATTTGACGATTTGACAATCGAATAATTAAATATAACCGTTTTTACAGGAGATGTAATTGTTAGACTTGCTTTATGACTTTGTTTAATTCTATTAATTTTTATCATTGGAAGTATTCTTTGCAAGTTTAATTATACGTTTAAACAAGCTATCTCGAGCAATTTTCATTACTGCATTAATGCTTTTGTCCAAACGTTTTACTTTCCGACCTTCCAAATACACATACTTCAAAACTTTGTGCATCGATTCAAGATACATGTTAGTGTTTATTCCTAAACCCAATCGATAGCAATATGCCCAAGATGTTGGACGATTTGCATAATTATTATGAAAATATTCAGCAAATGATTGTGTATCAACATCGTCATAAAGGTCTTCTATTACCTGATTTAAAATGTCATTAAATTCATCAATAGATACACACTGTAATAAAACACGAAGGGATTTATATACTACTACTTTCTTTTCAATCATCCATTGATTTTTGACAAATTCTTGTGCCAATTACAATCCACATGCCAGGTACATAGCAACTGGTGAGGTACCTTGGCCATAACATAAGACCATGCATTATAAAATGCTGGAGCATCATCAGACATAAAAACAGTAGTTGATATAATAACCACTCTTGATTTAATTTTTCCCAAAAACAACTTGAAAATCATTTCATCAGCACGATTTGAAAAACAAAATGCCACTGGGCACCCTGAACCAAATTCATCCACTGTCATTAGTGTGTAGAGCTGAAAATCGTAACTATTTGTACCGTGTGTACCATCAACGCACACTTTGTTGTTCCCAAATTTAAGCAACTGTTCACGTTGAAAAGAAGTCATTATGACTAATGCAAAATCTTGAACATCTAAAATTATTTCTGAGTCATTTGAGTTTCCTTCTACACCTTGGCTTTTATAATATAACACTGGGCAGTCGCTTCCTAAGTTTATCATCTCCTCTCCGTACGCTAATTGCATCATTTAGGTGACGTTTCACACCATACTCAATATTGAAGCCCCTAACAATATTGTGCATATCTTTTGTTTCTAACAACAAAATTCTCTGTGAATTTTCTTGTTTTAAAGCAGAATCACGAACATCATCCAATATATGTTGAAATGTAATACCTTCCTTTAATTTTCCTGAAACACATCAACTGTAAAATTTTCAACTAGAACTTTATTTTCGAAAATACCTGCAATTTCTGCTTTACTCTCTTTACTTAAAAAAACTCGACCAATATCGTTGGTATGTCCAACATGAGTTGTCCAGAAGTCTACTGCAACAGACCCATCGTTCTTTATCATCGCTTCCATTCTTGAGGGACAAACACTTCCAATTTTATTAGTGCCTGTGCTTTTTAAGCTTCTATAACCCTTGCCTCTTGGAATGTAGTTGTATGATCGATGGCAATTATAGTACTCCTTTATGGTGCCATCATACAATAATTTAGCTGAAGTGTGAAGTATATACATTGCCAAAGATTGTTCCTGTTCTTGGTTTTTCCAGTTTTTGAACTCTGTTAAACAGAATAAGATTAGTATATAATTAACACTTTGCATAATAATCTTCAAACCTAATTGTGAATTAAAATGTAGTTGATCAAGTTTAGTTTCAATTTGATGTTCATTTGCCAATTGTTGTCGAAGTTTTTTATATACCTTTAGATGTGTTGTACAATTTTCATAAAAGCACTTAATTCTTGACGAGTTGAGAATTTTTGAAATACTTTTATGAACAGTTCTGCAATGACAACGTAAAGTTGCATTACTGGTCAAGGATTTGCCACATGTATCACACAAAAATTTACTAGTTAAAGTAACTGGTCTCCTATATTCAAAATTATGAATCTTTCTTAAATGGACATACAAATTCTTCTTTTGTGTAAACTCAAAACCACAATCTTCGCAAGTATTCATTTTTACTCCTCGTTTACAAATAACACGATAAACAAAATTAATAGGTAATTTTCATAGATCCTATTCGCTATATGTAAACAAAAAAATTATGTAACCTCAATCTGTTTACAACTGTTCTTGCAGCCGCGTTATTACTACTGCGAGACGATCGTGGATTTTGGTACTGGCAACGTCGCTACAGTTTGACGTCACAAATTGTAATGACGCAGGTCTATTTAGAAATTGCAAAGACTATACCACGCAACTACCAACCAATACAACAAGATTTTTCACCTCCTCCTTCCCCCTTAGGGGGTTGGTTTATATAATACTCACTTCAACACAAACTACCAATCCGATTAAAAAAATTTCAACGGATATCGCTACTAGTACGCAACTACCACCCAACACAATACGTCTTTCAACCCGCCCCCCCCTTCTTAGGGGGTTTGTTTATATAAAACTTACTACCACAAAAACTACCAATCCGATTTAAAAAATTACAACAGATATCACTACCACCACGCAACTACCACCCTACACAACACGATTTTCAACCCCCATTCCCTTAAACGGTTGGTTTATGTAATACTCACTACCATAGACACTACCAATCCAATTAAAAAAATTTCAACGGATATCGCTACTACCACGCAACTACCACCCAAGACAACACGATTTTCAATCCCCCTCCCCCTTAGGGGGTTAGTTTATATAATACTCACTACCGCAGAAACTACCAATTCGATTAGAAAAATTTCAACCGATATCGCTTCTACCACGCAACTACAACCCAACACAATACGCATTTCATATAATATTCACTACCACAGAAACTACCAATCCGATTAAAAAAATTTCAACGGATATTGCTACTACCAAGCAACTACCACCCAATACAACACGATTTTCAACCCCCCCTCTTCCTTAAGGGATTGGTTTATATAATACTCACTACCACAGAAACTACCAATCCGAATAAAAAAAATTTAACGGATATCGCTACTACCACGCAAGTATCACACAATACAACACGATTTTCAACCCCCATTCCTCGTAGGGGGTTGGTTTATATAAAACTCACTACCACAGAAACTACCAATCCGATTAAAAAATTTCAACGGATATTGCTACTACCAAGCAACTACCACCCAATACAACACGATTTTCAACCCCCCCTCTTCTTTAAGGGATTGGTTTATATAATACTCACTACCACAGAAACTACCAATCCGAATAAAAAAAATTTAACGGATATCGCTACTACCACGCAACTATCACACAACACAACACGATTTTCAACCCCCACCCCCTGTAGGGGGTTGGTTTATATAAAACTCACTACCACAGAAACCACCAATCCAATTAAAAAAATTTCAACGAATATCGCTACTACCACGCAACTACCTACCCAACACAACACGATTTACAACCCTCCTTTACCTTAAGGAGGTTGGTTTATAAAAACTCACGACCACAGAAACTACCAATCCGATTAAAAAAATTCAACGGATATCGCTACTACCACGCAACTATCACACAATACAACACGATTTTCAACCCCCATCCCTCGTAGGGGGTTGGTTTATATAAAACTCACTACCACAGAAACTACCAATCCGATTAAAAAAATTTCAACGGATATTGCTACTACCAAGCAACTACCACCCAATGCAACACGATTTTCAACCCCCCCTCTTCCTTAAGGGATTGGTTTATATAATACTCACTACCACAGAAACTACCAATCCGAATAAAAAAAATTTAACGGATATCGCAACTACCACGCAACTATCACACAACACAACACGATTTTCAACCCCCATCCCCCGTAGGGGGTTGGTTTATATAAAACTCACTACCACAGAAACCACCAATCCGATTAAAAAAATTTCAACGAATATCGCTACTACCACGCAACTACCTACCCAACACAACACGATTTACAACCCTCCTTTACCTTAAGGAGGTTGGTTTATAAAAAACTCACGACCACAGAAACTACCAATCCGATTAAAAAAATTCAACGGATATCGCTACTACCACGCAACTATCACACAACACAACACGATTTTCAACCACCATCCCTCGTAGGGGGTTGGTTTATATAAAACTCACTATCACAGAAACTACCAATCCGATTAAAAAAATTTCAACAAATATCACTACTACCACGCAACTACCACCCAAAACAATACGATTTTCAACCCGCCCCCCACTCTCCTTAGGGGGTTGGTTTATATAATACTCACTACCACAGAAACTACCAATCCGATTAACAAAATTTCAACGGATATCGTTACTACCACGCAACTTCCGCCCAATACAACACGATTTTCAACCCCTCTATCCCCTTAGAGGGTTGGTTTATATAATACTCACTACCACAGAAACTACCAATCCGATTAAAAAAATTTCAACTGATATCGCTACTACCACGCAACTACCACCCAGCAAAACACAATTTTTCAATCACCCTCTCACCCTTAGGAGGTTGGTTTATATAATACTCACTACCACAGAAACAACCAATCCGATTAAAAAAAGTTCAACAAATATCGCTACTACCACGCAACTACCACCAAAAACAATACGATTTTCAACCCGCCCCATCCCTCCTTAGGGGGTTGGCTTATATAATACTCACTACCACAGAAACTACCAATCCGATTAAAAAAATTTCAACGGATATCGCTACTACCACGCAACTACCACCCAACACAATACGATGTTGAACCCGCCCCTCCCTCCTAAAGGGGTTGGTTAATATATTACTCACTACCACAGAAGCTACCAATCCGATTAAAACAATTTCAACCGATATCGCTACTATCAGGCAAATACCTACCCAACACAACACGACTTACAATATCCCCACCCCCTTAGGGGGGTTGGTTTATATAAAACTCACTACCACAGAAACAACCAATCCGATTAAAAAAAGTTCAACGGATATCGCTGCTACCACTTAACTACCACCCAACACAACACGATTTTCAACCCCCTCCCCCTTAGGGAAGTTGGTTTATATAAAACTCCCTGCCACAGACACTACCAATCCGATTAAAAAAATTTCAACGGATATCCCTACTACCTCGCAACTACCACACAAAACAGCACGATTTTCATCCCCGATCCACCTTAGTGGGTTGGTTTATATAAAACTCACTACCACCGAAACTACCAATCCGATTAAAAAAATTTCAATGGATATCATTACTATTACGCAACTACCATCCAATACAACACGATTTTTCACCTTTTCCTCCCCCTTAGGGGGTTGGTTTATATAATACTCAATTCAACACAAACTACCAATCCGATTAAAAAAATTTCAACAGATATCATTACTACCACGCAACTACCATCCAATACAACACGATTTTTCACCTCTTCCTCCTCCCTTAGGGGGTTGGTTTATATAATACTCACTTCAACACAAACTACCAATCCGATTAAAAAAATTTCAACGGATATCCCTACTACCACGCAACTACCACACAAAACAGCACGATTTTCATCCCCGATCCACCTTAGGGGGTTGGTTTATATAAAACTTACTACCATAAAAACTACCAATCCGATTTAAAAAATTTCAACGGATATCACTACTACCACGCAACTACCACCCAACACAAAACGATTTTCAACTCCCCTTCCTTTTAAAGGGTTTGTTTATGTAATACTCACTACCACAGACACTACCAATCCAATTAAAAAAATTTTAACGGATATCGCTACTACCACGCAACCACCAACCAAGACAACACAATTTTCAATCCCCCTCCCCCTTAGGGGGTTGGTTTATATAATACTCACTACCACAGAAACTACCAATTCGATTATAAAAATTTCAACGGATATCGCTACTACCACGCAACTACCGCCCAACACAATACGCTTTTCAACCCGCCCCCCTCTCTCCTTAGGGGGTTGATTTATATAATACTCACTACCATAAAAACTACCATTCCGATTAAAAAAATTTCAACGGATGTTGCTACTACACGCAACTACCACCCAACACAATACGATTTTAACCCGCCCCCCACCCTCCTTAGGGTGTCGATTTATCTAATACTCACTACCACAGAAACTACTAATCCGATTAACAAAATTTCAACGGATATCGCTACTACCACGCAACTACCATATAAATTTATATAAAACTCACTACCACAGAACAACCAATCCGATTAAAAAAAGTTCAACGGATATCGCTACTACCACGCAACTACCACCCAACATAATACGACCTTCAACCCGCCCCCCTCCTTTCTTAGGGGGTTGGTTTATATAATACTCACTACCACAGAAACTACCAATCCCATAAAAAAAAATTCTACGGATATCGCTACTACCACGCATCTACCACTCAACACCACACGATTTTCAACTCCCCTCTCCTTTAAAGGGTTGGTTTATATAATACTCACTACCACAGAAACTACCAATCCGATTAAAAAAATTTCAACGGATATCGCTACTACCACGCAACTACCGCCCAACACAATACGCTTTTCAACCCGCCCCCCTCTCTCCTTAGGGGGTTGATTTATATAATACTACCACAGAAACTACCAATCCGATTAAAAAATTTCAACGGATATTGCTACTACCAAGCAACTACCACACAACACAACACGATTTTCAACCCCCATCCCTCGTAGGGGGTTGGTTTATATAAAACTCACTACCACAGAAACTACCATCCGATTAAAAAATTTCAACGGATATTGCTACTATCACGCAACTACCTACCCAACACAACACGATTTACAACTCCCCCACCCTTTAGGGGGGTTGATTTATATAAAACTCACTACCACAGAAACAACCAATCCAATTAAAAAAAGTTCAATGGATATCGCTACTACCACGCAACTACCACCCACTACAACACGATTTTCAATCACCCCTCCGTTTATGGGGTTGGTTTATATAATACTCACTACCATAAAAACTACCATTCCGATTAAAAAAATTTTAACGGATGTTGCTACTACACGCAACTACCACCCAACACAATACGATTTTAACCCGCCCCCCACATTCCTTAGGGTGTCGATTTATCTAATACTTACTACCACAGAAACTACTAATCCGATTAACAAAATTTCAACGGATATCGCTACTACCACGCAACTACCATATAAATTTATATATAACTCACTACCACAGAACAACTAATCCGATTAAAAAAAGTTCAACGGATATCGCTACTACCACTTAACTACCACCTAACATAATACGACCTTCAACCCGCCCCCCACCCTTCTTAGGGGGTTGGTTTATATAATACTCACTACCACAGAAACTACCAATCCGATAAAAAAAATTCTACGGATATCGCTACTACCACGCATCTACCACTCAACACCACACGATTTTCAACTCCCCTCTCCCTTAAAGGGTTGGTTTATATAATACTCACTACCACAGAAACTACCAATCCAATTAAAAAAATTTCAACGGATATCGCTACTACCACGCAACTACCACCCAACACTATACGATTTTCAACCCTCCTTTCTCCCTCCTTAGGGGTTGGTTTATATAGTACTCAGTACCACAGAAACTACCAATCCGATTAAAAACATTTTAAAGGATATCGCTACTACCACGCAACTACCACCCAACACAACTCGATTTACAATTCCCCCTCTCCCTTAGGGAGGTTGGTTTATATAAAACTCCCTGCCACAGACACTACCAATCCGATTAAAAAAATTTCAACGGATATCCCTACTACCACGCAACTACCTACCCAACACAACACGATTTACAACCCTCCTTTACCTTAAGGAGGTTGGTTTATTAAACTCACTACCACAGAAACTACCAATCCGATTAAAAAAATTTGAACGGATATCGCTACTATCACGCAACTGCCTACCCAACACAACACGATTTACAACCCTCCTTTACCTTAAGGAGGTTGGTTTATTAAACTCACTACCACAGAAACTAACAATCCGATTAAAAAAATTTGAACGGATATCGCTACTACCACCTATCACAGCCCGATTTTCAACCCTCCTCCCTTTTAGGGAAGTTGGTTTATATAAAACTCACTACCACAGAAACTACCAATCCGATTAATAAAATTTCAACGGATATCACTACTATCACGCAACTACCACCCAACACAGCACGATTTTTCACCTCCTCCTCCCTCTAGGAAGTTATTTTATATAAAACTCACTATCACAGAAACTACCAATCCGATTAAAAAAATTTCAACGGATATTGCTACTATCACGCAACTACCTACCCAACACAACACGATTTTCAACTCCCCCTCCCCCTTAGGGGGGTTGACTTATATAAAACTCACTACCACAGAAACAACCAATCCGATTAAAAAAAGTTCAACGGATATTGCTACTACCACGCAACTACCACCCAACACAATACGACTTTCAACCCGCCCCCCTTCCTTCTTAGGGGGTTGGTTTATATAATACTCACTACCACAGAAACTACCAATCCGATAAAAAAAGTTCTACGGATATCGCTACTACCACGCAACTACCACTCAACACCACACGATTTTCAACTCCCCTCTCCCTTAAAGGGTTGGTTTATATAATACTCACTACCACAGAAACTACCAATCCGATTAAAAAAATTTCAACGGATATCGCTACTACCACCCAACACTATACGATTTTCAACCCGCCCTTCTCCCTCCTTAGGGGTTAATTTATATAGTACTCAGTACCACAGAAACTACCAATCCGATTAAAAACATTTTAACGGATATCGCTACTACCACGCAACTACCACCCAACACAACACGATTTACAATTCCCCCTCCCCCTTAGGGAGGTTGGTTTATATAAAACTCCTTGCCACAGACACTACCAATCCGATTAAAAAAATTTCAACGGATAGCCCTACTACCACGCAACTACCTACCCAACACAACACGATTTACAACCCTCCTTTACCTTAAGGAGGTTGGTTTATTAAACTCACTACCACAGAAACTACCAATCCGATTAAAAAAATTTGAACGGATATAGCTACTATCTAATGCTTTTTTGTATTCTGCAAGTTGCCTCGATATTGAATAAAACATTTTCTTTACCTCATCGGCTTCGTATGTTGTTGTTTCGTTTGGAACCTTCAAGCTTCCTTCATCCCCTCTGCAATTTTTGCAACGCCATGTAGCTCTTTTTGCAGTTGAAAATTTTGCAAACGTATGTTCCGACATTCCAGAGCAGGCAATGCATAACGCATTTTCGCAAACACTGCATATAATGTGCTTTCCATCTGCTATTGACTTATCTCACGAGTTACACTTAGTTACACTTTGTTAATCGGATTAGTAGTTTCTGTGGTAGTGAGTATTAGATAAACCAACACCCTAAGGAGGGTGGGGGCGGGTTAAAAGCGTATTGTGTTGGGTGGTAGTTGCGTGATAGTAGCGATATTTTTTGATCGGAATGGTAGTGAGTATTATATAAACCATTAAGCATCTTCATTTACAGTAGTTATAATTAATTGCAAGTTGTTTTTCATATTAAATAATCAACAGTTTATAACTTAATAGTACATAACTTAAAAATATAAACTACATAGTTCATTTACTCTTTTAAACATCCTATCCTATAAAGAATACAACAATCATTTAATTATAAATTAAATTTAAATTAAGTAAAAACATATTTATTATAAATTAATCCACTTTTATTCCTAGAAATTACGTTGTAAATGACCTAACTGGTATATTGTTCTTGATTATTTAATTTTAAATGAAAAATTCTACTACTTTATACCTACTAAAAACTTATCACTATGTTCCATGCAGCTCAACCCTCCCTTTTAGAAACTAATAAACGAATATTTTGAACCCCGCACAATAATTACAGAATAGTAGTAAATATAATTATCGATGTATTTAGTATAAATCAAAGGTTTCTGCCGATGTTTTGACTTAAGCAGAAATTAAGCAAAATTTGCAGATCATGAATTTTTGCACTAGCTAGCATAATGAACATTAAGGAACATCTTTAATGAGGTTTTTAATATTTTCATACTTAAGAATCTTTTGCAATCTTCGGGTAGTTCGCTAAAAATTTTTGTAACAATATAAGAAAGTGTATTTTTTCCATATTTGTTTAAAATAATAGGTAGTTCGTAACTATTAGATCTTGTATCATATATATGGGCGCCTTTTACTAAATATGTGTCCTTAAAATAATTATTCATAATCAATTTATAGAAAATCGGATTGGTAGTTTCTGTGGTAGTAAGTATTATATAAACCAACCCTTTAAGGGGGACGGGAGTTGAAAATGGTGTGGTGTTTGGTGGTAGTTGCGTGGTAGTAGCGATATCCGTTGAAATTTTTTTTTGATTGGTAGTTTCTGTGGTAGTGAGTATTATATAAACCAACCTACTAAGAAGGGAGGGGGGCGAATTGTAAATCGTATTGTGTTGGGTGGCAGTTGCGTGGTAGTAGCGATATCCGTTGAAATTTTGTTAATCGGATTAGTAGTTTCTGTGGTAGTGAGTATTAGATAAACCAACACCCTAAGGAAGGTGGGGGGCGGGTTAAAATCGTATTGTGTTGGGTGGTAGTTGCGTGGTAGTAGCAACATACGTTGAAATTTTTTTAATCGGAATGGTAGTTTTTATGGTAGTGAGTATTATATAAACCAACCCCATAAAGGGAGGGGTGATTGAAAATCGTGTTGTGGTGGGTGGTAGTTGCGTTGTAGTAGCGATATCCGTTAAATTTTTTTTAATTGGATTGGTTGTTTCTGTGGTAGTGAGTTATGTATAAACCAACACCCCCTAAGGAGGAGGGGAACGGGTTCAAAATCGTATTGTGTTGGCTGGCAGTTGCGTGGTAGTAGCGATATTCGTTGAAATTTATTTTTTTTTATTTGCATCCTTTTGAATTTCACCTAAAGCAACCGCGGTTGCTTGACCAGGTGTACATCTTAATTTACAGTAGTTATATTTAATTGCAAGTTGTTTTCATATTAAATAATCAACAGTTTATAACTTAATAGTACATCACTTAAAATATAAACTACATAATTCATTTACTCTTTTAATCCTATTCTATAAAGTATACAACCATCATTTAATTATAAATTCATTTTAAATTAAGTAAAAACTTATTTATTAGAAATGAATCCACTTTTATTCCTAGAAATTACGTTGATTACTTAAATTTACATGAAAAATTCTACTACTTTATACCTACCAAGAACTTAACACTATGTTTTATGCAGCTCAACTCTCCCTTTTAGAAACTAATAAACTAATGTTTTGAACCCCGCACAATAATTACAGAATAGTAGTAAATATAATTATAGATGTACTTAGTATCAATCAAAGGTTTCTGCCGATGCTTTGACTTAAGCAGAATTTATTAATCAGATTGGTAGTTTCTGTTGAAGTGAGTATTATATAAACTAACCCCCTAAGGTGGAGGGGGGTTGAAAATCGTGCTGTTTTGGGTGGTAGTTGCGTGGTAGTAGGGATATCCGTTGAAATTTTTTTAATCGGATTGGTAGTGTCTGTGGCAGAGAGTTTTATATAAACCAACCTCCCTAAGGGGAAGGGGGAATTGTAAATCGTGTTGTGTTGGGTGGTAGTTGCGTGGTAGTAGCGATATTCGTTGAAATTTTTTTAATCGGATTGGTAGTTTCTGTGGTAGTGAGTATTATATAAACCAACCCCCTAAGGAGGAGAGGGGATTGAAAATCGTGTGGTGTTGAGTGATAGTTGCGTGGTAGTAGCGATATCCGTAGAATTTTTTTTTATCGGATTGGTAGTTTCTGTGGTGGTGAGTATTATATAAACCAACCCCCTAAGAAGGGAGGGGGCGGGTTGAAAGTCGTATTGTGTTGGGTGGTAGTTGCGTGGTAGTAGCGATATCCGTTGAACTTTTTTTAATCGGATTCATTGTTTCTGTGGTATTGAGTTTTATATAAATCAACCCCCTAAGGGGAGGGAGAGTTGTAAATCGTGTTGTGTTGGGTAGGTAGTTGCGTGGTAGTAGGGATATCCGTTAAAATTTTTTTAATTGGATTGGTAGTGTCTGTGGCAGGGAGTTTTATATAAACCAACCTCCCTAAGGGGGAGGGAGAATTGTAAATCGTGTTGTGTTGGGTGGTAGTTGCGTGGTAGTAGCGATATCCGTTGAAATTTTTTTAATCGGATTGGTAGTTTCTGTGGTAGTGAGTATTATATAAACCAACCCCTAAGGGGGAGAGGGGATTAAAAATCGTGCTGTGTTGGGTGGTAGTTGCGTGGTAGTAGTGATATCCGTTGAAATTTTTTTAATTGGATTGGTAGTTTCTGTGGTAGTGAGTTTTATATAAACCAACCTCCTTAAGGTAAAGGAGGGTTGTAAATCGTGTTGTGTTGGGTAGTATGCGTGATAGTAGCGATATCCGTTCAAATTTTTTTAATCGGATTGGTAGTTTTTGTGGTAGTGAGTTTAATAAACCAACCTCCTTAAGGTAAAGGAGGGTTGTAAATCGTGTTGTGTTGGGTAGGTAGTTGCGTGGTAGTAGGGATATCCGTTGAAATTTTTTTAATCGGATTGGTAGTGTCTGTGGCAGGGAGTTTTATATAAACCAACCTCCCTAAGGGGGAGGGAGAATTGTAAATCGTGTTGTGTTGGGTGGTAGTTGCGTGGTAGTAGCGATATCCGTAAAAATGTTTTTAATCGGATTGGTAGTTTCTGTGGTACTGAGTACTATATAAAACAACCCCTAAGGAGGAAGAAGGGCGGGTTGAAAATCGTATAGTGTTGGGTGGTAGTTGCGTGGTAGTAGCGATATCCGTTGAAATTTTTTTAATTGGATTGGTAGTTTCTGTGGTAGTGAGTATTATATAAACCAACCCTTTAAGGGAGAGGGGAGTTGAAAATCGTGTGGTGTTGAGTGGTAGTTGCGTGGTAGTAGCGATAACCGTAGAATTTTTTTTATCGGATTGGTAGTTTCTGTGGTAGTGAGTATTATATAAACCAACCCCCTAAGAAAGGAGGGGGGCGGGTTGAAAGTCGTATTGTGTTGGGTGGTAGTTGCGTGGTAGTAGCGATATCCGTTGAAATTTTTTTAATCGGATTGGTTGTTTCTGTGGTATTGAGTTTTATATAAATCAACCCCCTAAGGGGAGGGAGAGTTGTAAATCGTGTTGTGTTGGGTAGGTAGTTGCGTGGTAGTAGGGATATCCGTTAAAATTTTTTTAATTGGATTGGTAGTGTCTGTGGCAGGGAGTTTTATATAAACCAACCTCCCTAAGGGGGAGGGAGAATTGTAAATCGTGTTGTGTTGGGTGGTAGTTGCGTGGTAGTAGCGATATCCGTTGAAATTTTTTTAATCGGATTGGTAGTTTCTGTGGTAGTGAGTATTATATAAACCAACCCCCTAAGGGGGAGAGGGGATTAAAAATCGTGCTGTGTTGGGTGGTAGTTGCGTGGTAGTAGTGATATCCGTTGAAATTTTTTTAATCGGATTGGTAGTTTCTGTGGTAGTGAGTTTTATATAAACCAACCTCCTTAAGGTAAAGGAGGGTTGTAAATCGTGTTGTGTTGGGTAGGTAGTTGCGTGATAGTAGCGATATCCGTTCAAATTTTTTTAATCGGATTGGTAGTTTTTGTGGTAGTGAGTTTAATAAACCAACCTCCTTAAGGTAAAGGAGGGTTGTAAATCGTGTTGTGTTGGGTAGGTAGTTGCGTGGTAGTAGGGATATCCGTTGAAATTTTTTTAATCGGATTGGTAGTGTCTGTGGCAGGGAGTTTTATATAAACCAACCTCCCTAAGGGGGAGGGAGAATTGTAAATCGTGTTGTGTTGGGTGGTAGTTGCGTGGTAGTAGCGATATCCGTAAAAATGTTTTTAATCGGATTGGTAGTTTCTGTGGTACTGAGTACTATATAAAACAACCCCTAAGGAGGAAGAAGGGCGGGTTGAAAATCGTATAGTGTTGGGTGGTAGTTGCGTGGTAGTAGCGATATCCGTTGAAATTTTTTTAATTGGATTGGTAGTTTCTGTGGTAGTGAGTATTATATAAACCAACCCTTTAAGGGAGAGGGGAGTTGAAAATCGTGTGGTGTTGAGTGGTAGTTGCGTGGTAGTAGCGATAACCGTAGAATTTTTTTTTATCGGATTGGTAGTTTCTGTGGTAGTGAGTATTATATAAACCAACCCCCTAAGAAAGGAGGGGGGCGGGTTGAAAGTCGTATTGTGTTGGGTGGTAGTTGCGTGGTAGTAGCGATATCCGTTGAAATTTTTTTAATCGGATTGGTTGTTTCTGTGGTAGTGAGTTTTATATAAATCAACCCCCCTAAGGAGGAGGGGGAGTTGTAAATCGTGTTGTGTTGGGTAGGTAGTTGCGTGATAGTAGCAATATCCGTTGAAATTTTTTTAATCGGATTGGTAGTTTCTGTGATAGTGAGTTTTATATAAAATAACTCCCTTAGAGGGAAGAGGAGGTGAAAAATCGTGCTGTGTTGGGTGGTAGTTGCGTGGTAGTAGTGATATCCGCTGAAATTTTTTTAATCGGATTGGTAGTTTATGTGGTAGTGAGTTTTATATAAACCAACTTCCCTAAAAGGGAGGAGGGTTGAAAATCGGGCTGTGATGGGTGGTAGTAGCAATATCCGGTCAAATTTTTTTAATCGGATTGGTAGTTTCTGTGGTAGTGAGTTTAATAAACCAACTTCCTTAGGGTAAAGGAGGGTTGTAAATCGTGTTGTGTTGGGTAGGTAGTTGCGTGATAGTAGCGATATCCGTTCAAATTCTTTTAATCGGATTGGTAGTTTCTGTGGTAGTGAGTTTAATAAACCAACCTCCTTAAGGTAAAGGAGGGTTGTAAATCGTGTTTTGTTGGGTAGGTAGTTGCGTGGTAGTAGGGATATCCGTTGAAATTTTTTTAATCGGATTGGTAGTGTCTGTGGCAGGGAGTTTTATATAAACCAACCTCCCTAAGGGGGAGGGGGAATTGTAAATCGTGTTGTGTTGGGTGGTAGTTGCGTGGTAGTAGCGATATCCGTTGAAATTTTTTTAATCGGATTGGTAGTTTCTGTGGTACTGAGTACTATATAAACCAACCCCTAAGGAGGGAGAAGGGCGGGTTGAAAATCGTATAGTGTTGGGTGGTAGTTGCGTGGTAGTAGCGATATCCGTAGAATTTTTTTTTTATCGGATTGGTAGTTTCTGTGGTAGTGAGTATTATATAAACCAACCCCCTAAGAAGGAAGGGGGCGGGTTGAAAGTCGTATTGTGTTGGGTGGTAGTTGCGTGGTAGTAGCGATATCCGTTGAACTTTTTTAATCGGATTGGTTGTTTCTGTGGTAGTGAGTTTTATATAAATCAACCCCCCTAAGGGGGAGGGGGAGTTGTAAATCGTGTTGTGTTGGGTAGGTAGTTGCGTGATAGTAGCAATATCCGTTGAAATTTTTTTAATCGGATTGGTAGTTTCTGTCATAGTGAGTTTTATATAAAATAACTCCCTAAGAGGGAGGAGTAGGTGAAAAATCGTGCTGTGTTGGGTGGTAGTTGCGTGGTAGTAGTGATATCCGTTGAAATTTTTTGGATCGGATTGGTAGTTTGTGTGGTAGTGAGTTTTATATAAACCAACTTCCCTAAGGGGGAGGAGGGTTGAAAATCGGGCTGTGATGGGAGGTAGTAGCGATATCCGTTCAATTTTTTTTAATCGGATTGGTAGTTTCTGTGATAGTGAGTTTAATAAACCAACCTCCTTAAGGTAAAGGAGGGTTGTAAATCGTGTTGTGTTGGGTAGGTAGTTGCGTGATAGTAGCGATATCCGTTCAAATTTTTTTAACCGGATTGGTAGTTTCTGTGGTAGTGAGTTTAATAAACCAACCTCCTTAAGGTAAAGGAGGGTTGTAAATCGTGTTTTGTTGGGTAGGTAGTTGGGTGGTAGTAGGGATATCCGTTGAAATTTTTTTAATCGGATTGGTAGTGTCTGTGGCAGGGAGTTTTATATAAACCAACCTCCTTAAGGGGGAGGGGGAATTGTAAATCGTGTTGTGTTGGGTGGTAGTTGCGTGGTATTAGCGATATCCGTTAAAATGTTTTTAATCGGATTGGTAGTTTCTGTGGTACTGAGTACTATATAAACCAACCCCTAAGGAGGGAGAAGGGCGGGTTGAAAATCGTATAGTGTTGGGTGGTAGTTGCGTGGTAGTAGCGATATCCGTTGAAATTTCTTTAATTGGATTGGTAGTTTGTGTGGTAGTGAGTTTTATATAAACCAACTTACCTAAGGGGGAGGAGGGTTGAAAATAAGGGTTGTGATGGGTGGTAGTAGCGATATCCGTTCAAATTTGGAAAATTATTGGCAAAAAAAGCTACTGACAGTCCAGGCGTTCTCAGAATTAATACTGAAAACGATTTAGAAAAGATTGTTTAATAAACAGGTAGTGTAGTGGATTTAGTAAGTATAGTTTAATAAGTTAGAATCAAGTTTTAGTTAGACTAGTTTAAGGATAAACATTTGTACAATTGTTAAAATTCGATTCGAATAACGACAGGTTTTATCAAAACAATACAATTCGTTTTCAATCTTTTATTAGTATATTAGATTGGAATAAGGAAAAGAACGCACATGTAAGTAATAATGACAATAATTGCACCGATTTATCGCTAGTATCATTGAATATTAATGGCATAAAATCCCACTTTGATGAATTCCAAGCATATGTCTCACAGTCTACATTTAACATTATTGTATTAATTGAAGTAAAAGTTAAGGCAGATGAGCTATCAGCGTTTAATATCTTAGGTTATAAAATGTTCTATAAGTTACGTACACGTATGGGAGGAGGTGGTATTATCGTGTATATTGCAAACAATATAATCTTTATTGAAAATAAATATAATACCTTAAGTTACGAGTCATTAGAAGGAACAATTAATGTAAGTACAGGAAATAAATTTAAAATTATAATCGTGTATAGGCCACCAAATAATAGCATTGTAGAATTTTTAAAGGAGTTTGGGAACCACATAAATAATTCTTTGATATACAAAAATATCATTTTAGCTGGTGATATGAATATTAACCTCGATCAACCGGGTAGCAATATTATTGAGTATGAAGCGCTATTAAATTCCGAAGGATTTAATAGATGCATATTAGGATATACAAGGAAGCTTTTATCGCGAAAGTTTAGTACAATCAAGCATAGATCATATCTTTATTCGGGGTGTTTATGATAGTGTGCTCTCGGGAATTATCCACACTAGAATTTCCGATCACTACATGCTTGTTACTCACTTAATTTTTAAGGGTATCAATGCACCATCAGCTTGTTTAGAAGCAATTAGAAATGAATCTTATATAAGACGTCAACTACTTAATAAGGATTTTAGTTCCTTAAACGAAATTAATGATCCGGTCTATCTGTATAAAAAAATATACCATCTATTTAATAATATTTATAAAACCAGTAACTTCGTCGAACCATCAGCAAAGAACAAAACGAACCTAACAAGATACGTAACCAAAAAGGAATGGATGACTCTCGAGCTAGTTAGACAAATAGAATTTAGGGATAAATTATTTCGTAAATGGACACAAACTAAGTTACAATTGCATAGGGAAGAGTATAATCGTCATAGAAATTGGCTAATATCACAAATTAGAAAACAAAAGCACAAATATTACAGTGAACGTTTTAGTAATTCACAATCTGACACGCAGTCCATTTGGCATGAAATAAATAAATTAATTAGACAAAAAGACAAACGCTCAGTGGATGACGTTATAAAACAAGCGAGACTGAACCAAAATAATGAATGTATAGCAAATGAGTTTGGTACTTTCTTTTACAATGCTGTATATTCCACAAGACACGACTGTTCATCAAAATTTATAAACTTAAATACTATGACCAATATCCCAAATTGTAGCATATTGTTAAAATATACTAGCACTGAATTTGTGAACAGGGAACTTTCAAAAATGAAGAAAAATAAATCCTCGGGATATGATCAAATCAGAGCAAAAGACATTTTACTAGTAAAAACCGAAATGGTACCAATAATAGTAAGGTTAATTAACACAATTATTAAAACTTCAGTTGTACCAAATTCTTTGAAAATCTCTATTGTTAGACCTATTTATAAGAAAGGAAGTTACTTGGAGTGTGCTAATTATCGACCAATATCAATACTACCGATATTAGAAAAACTTTTTGAAAAACATATTTCGGAACAAGTTAATACCTTTTTCGAAGCTAACTCAGTAATCACGAAAGAACAATATGGGTTTGTTAAAGGATTAGGCACAAATAAGTTGCTATCGGATTTTGCTGATTATGTGTATAGTAAACTAAAAGATAGTTTACACGTTTTGTGTTTATTTATAGACTATTCCAAGGCTTTTGAACTTATTGAACATGGAATACTACTAAAAAAATTGGAACAGTTGGGCTTTGGTGGGAAAACACTGGCGTTATTTTCAAACTATTTACAATATCGTCACTTTGTTGTAAAGATAAAAGATTCTTATAGTCAAGAATTTGAGCAAAACTTTGATGTACCGCAGGGGTCTGTATTAGGACCAATCCTGTTTCTTCTATACATTAATGACCTTCCTCAAGTCATACAAACAAGTAAAATATATATGTTTGCGGATGATATTTTAATAGTTCCGGTGCATAAAAATTTACTTGTTGCCAAAAAATTTATGCAATTAGATATGGATAACACAGCTATGTGGTCACACGACAACTTTTTAGTCATCAATGAACAAAAAACGAAATTTATGCACATAACAACACCTTATATGCAAAAGGATAACCTGGACATTGTTCTGCATTGTTGTAAATGTTTCCAGCTGAAAAAAATAAGAGGATTTACAGCATGTTTTTCTGAATGTAAAGCTATTACGCAATGTAATACATACCAATATCTAGGGGTAACGGTAGATCACTACTTTCGTTGGGATTCACACATATCAAACGTGTGTAAAAAATTAAACTATGTCCTAATTAAATTGTACTATATAAAGCCAATGGTTGCCTATAAAATAAGAAGAATCATTTATGTCGCTCTAGCAGAGTCCGTATTGCGATACGGGCTGAAGGCATGGGGCTTTGCTAGTAAGGCTTATCTGAACCGAATTATAATAATCCAACAAAAATTATTAAAATTAGTTTACGGCAAATGGACTAAATTTACTTTTCAGGAACTGTTAAAAGAATGTGATTTGCTTAGTGTATACGGATTATTTTTCTATAAATTGATTATGATTAATTATTTTAAGGACACATATTTAGTAAAAAGCGCCCATATATATGATACAAGATCTAATAGTTACGAACTTCCTATTATTTTAAACAAATATGGAAAAAATACACTTTCTTATATTGTTCCAAAAATTTTTAACGAACTACCAGAAGATTGTAAAAGATTCTCAAGTATGAAAACATTAAAAACCTCATTAAAGATGTTCCTTAATGTTCATTATGCTAGCTAGTACAAAAACTCATGACCTGCAAATTTTGCTTAAATTCTGCTTAAGTCAAAGGATCGGCAGAAACCTTTGATTGATACTAAGTACATCTATAATTATATTTACTACTATTCTGTAATTATTGTGCGGGGTTCAAAATATTAGTTTATTAGTTTCTAAAAGGGAGGGTTGAGCTGCATAAAACATAGTGTTAAGTTCTTAGTAGGTATAAAGTAGTAGAATTTTTCATGTAAATTTAAATAATCAACGTAATTTCTAGGAATAAAAGTGGATTAATTTCTAATAAATAAGTTTTTACTTAATTTAAACTGAATTTATAATTATATGATGGTTGTATACTTTATAGGATAGGATGTTTAAAAGAGTAAATGAGTTATGTAGTTTATATTTTTAAGTTATGTACTATTAAGTTATAAACTGTTGATTATTTAATATGAAAAACAACTTGCAATTAATTATAACTACTGTAAATTAAGATGTACACCTGGTCAAGCAACCGCGGTTGCTTTAGGTGAAATTCAAAAGGATGCAAATAAAGATTTATTATTATTATTATTATTATTAAAATTTCAACGGATATCGCTACTACCACACAACTACCACCCAATACAACACGATTTTCAACCCCCCTCTTCACAAACCCAAACCTATTTCATTTGTGTTTGTAAGCTTTTATTGTTTAATATAGAGTGACTTAACAGAGATTTTTAATTCTAATTTTCGGAATCGATTAATTACTATCAGCACTAAAATGCTGCAGCCACGTAAATATAGTGCAGAATGGCTAATTTCTCACGAATATTATTAAATGTTAATGTGCTACGAAGGATCTATTTCCACGTAAGTGCTTGAACCACGTTATACTATACATAATTTTGTAAAAAGTTTATCGTTAAAAGGGTGAAAAGGCTACTTTAAGAGACAAATTAAAAATATATAAAGGTTTCTTTTTTTATGCATAGAGCTTTTGAAACAAAATAAAGCACAAAAAAACCGCGTAGATAATAGGGAGTTATTGCAAAGTGCTATCTGTCAAATCACCTATAACGCGACATACATAGTGGAAAACCTGAGCACATAGCTTGGTAAATTTTTGTTAATAATTCTCTTATTTGAAAAGATATCGAAATACTCATTTATAATACTAATTTTTAAGGTGCGTGAAGTCAGCCACATGGTTTTTTAATTTTACAAAAATGTTTGTGCTATAATTAGGCGTCAATTAGGCGCTATTTTACTCCGTAAAACTAAATTTTGCGCCCTCTTATCATTCGAGTTATTTTAAAAACCATTTTTTTTCAGGCCAAGTTCGCACAGCCGCACATTTTTTGTTTTTCCAAAAAATTTGGCAAACAAGTTATTTAGGAAATTTCCGTAGGTGCGTGAAACGCACCTACAGATTTTCTAAATAACTTGTTTGCCAAGTGGGCGCAAAATTTTATTTCAATGGTGCAAAAATGGCGCCCAATGGGCGCCTAATGGGCGCCTAATTATGACGCAAAATTTTTTTCAAAATTTCGAAGCAGTGCGGCTACGTGAACTTGGCCGAAGCAATACTTTTATTAATATAACTTAGTTTTAACAGCGCAAAATGGTGCCTAATTCGTGCCTAATTATAGCACAAACATTTTGTAACATTCAGTATAAAAAGATAGCCATTGGAACAAGAAGAAATTTTTACAATTGGTCCGGTTATCTGTTTGCCCAAATGCCTTTAGTTTAGTTTGACTTATGGAATTGTCTCTATAGAACTATGTTTGGAAAACTAAAGCAATGCTTGGTCATGGTCAAACGTTCCGATTTTCAGAAAAAGGGGGTACTTGTAAAAAAGGTTTTTTAAATATCGTTTTCAGATTAACTCGTTCCATGGAGGGGCTGTAAATTTAAAAATGTTGTAAATCTACAGCTATATGTTATTAAGAATTATGTTTTCTTATGTAAGGTAACTTAAATTATAGCTAGCCACGTTGTACTATTAATTTGTATTCCAGTATGTTCTCCAATGAAATTTTATTTTAAGTTTTTTCTACAACTTGAGGATGTGCACAGTTGAGGCTTGAAACAATTGTAGTTTAATTTAATTTATTAAATATTCATAGGGAGATTGTGTGTTTTGATAAGAATTTATATTTCTAAAACCTATTGTGGTTAGTTTTAACAAACTTCACTTTCCAGAAAAGTAGATTTTATGGAAAGTGTGAAATTGGTGTTAGAAAATTTTTGTGACTGATATAGAAGCAGCTATAACAGCAGCGATTAAGCAAACGTTTCTAGATAGCCCCTATTTTTTTTGTTGGAATCACATACAGAGGGATGTAAAGCATTGGGTCACAACCCATAAACATTCTGATGGAGATGAAATTGTATACAAAAAACATGTTTGGAATTTGTTGAACTCCAATTCAGAACAAGAATATTTGTTACTACTGGAACAAATGAAAAAACAGTGGCCTGTTTACAAAATATTATAATAAGCACCTCCAGCAAGCTGTTTTGCAAAGTGGTAAATGGAAGCTCATTTCTCATGATATTTACACTCCGGGTAGCGGCATTACTATTAATCCGGCGGAAAGTTTTAATGCGGTCCTTAAGAGACTTATTGAGAGAAAAGAAGTTCTAGTGCAAGTACTAGTTTTGCTATTGTACCAGCTAGACTTGTGCTATCACAAGGAAATAATTAGAGGATTGTGTAACACAGAGAATTATTACTTAAAAGCCAACATCTTATCCAAGATTCAACAACAGTTGTATATCCAACAACGCATCTTCCACTTGATAAATTGCTTTATATATTTAAAAATAGAGATTTTGCTATTTTACCAAAAAAAGAAAAACCGATTGCAGAAAAGCCTTTTACAAATTTTGCTTTAGCTAAAATGTTACTTCTTAACAATAATGTAAAACTCATACCAGATGAGCAAGTTTTTATAGTATCTTCAAAAAATCAAAAATACATGGTTACCTTATATCCAAAAGAGAGTTGTACCTGTAAAATTGGAAGGCAATGTCATCATATCACTGCTGCAACGATGGCAATTGGAATTGATAATCAACAACAGCACTTTTTAAAATTATCTAAATTTCTTCGAAAAAAGCGGGGTTTTAAAAGTGGCAGGAAAAAGCCTCGAAACATATTGGTTGTAGAAGGCGCTAAAGAAGTGTACTTAAAGCGGATGATGGTCAAACTACATTTCTAGTCCCTATGTTATTAGAAACGGGTTGGTTAAAAGTAAATATCACGAACCCACTTTAAACATTTTGCCAGCAACTACTGTAACCAAGACTAGTTTGATCAACTTCACGCCCCCTCCTTTTTCAACTCCAGTCACTAAAGAATTACGTTATAAATTTCATAAATGGCAGAATAAAATAATTGAATTTGATAAACAAGAATGTGATATCTGGAGCACCTTTACAGAAAAAGTTCATAAAAATAGAGAGTTTTGTATTTATGGCAGATCCATTTATCCTTCCGACTTGCAGTGCTTGGTGCCTGCAAGCAATGAGAGCGACATTGACTGGTTTACTAATGATTCAATATTAAACATTTATTTTGCTTTACTCCACCAACATCGTTTTTCATCACAAACGATTTTTCCAGCGGAAGCAATAGTTTTGAGCTATTTAGAAATGGATACGGCTTTTGAAAATGGTCTTCGATATATGTTAAGATACAAATTTCCGGATAAGGATATTGTTCTTTTTCCGTTAATAAAACACAGCCATTGCACATTATTTATTGTTCTTACCCGATAGAAAATTATTTTAAATTTGAATAGTTTAAGTAATAGTGTTGATGTAGATGCTGCCTTGCTACTTTTTCAACTTTATGGGGTTTATTTCCGCATCCAAAACAAAGATTTCAACTTGAAAGATTAGACATTACATACTCCTACTGATATACCGCAACAAAGAAATGGCTATGATTGCGGCATTTACTGTTGCATGTTTGCTGAAATACTTTTTTCGCAATCCTTAAAACCTTTACATGTGCTGAAAAATGACACCTTACTACCATACCTAAAACAAATCAAGGACAATATTTTAAAAGGCATGGAGAATATTTTTTCAATTCCACTTTATAGCACTTATCAATTTAACCGAGAACTTCTTTATGCGGACTATCCAGAAAATTTTTTTAACAAAACCCACATAAAAATAGCCTCGCAATTGTCTGAAATAACAAAAACCTACCATTTTACATTAGAGTTTCTATCAAAAATTACTCAAAGTCATTAATGCAGCAGTCATTGGAGAATGTGCTCAGATTTCTTGAGATAGCGTAGACTGGTAGCGCTGCATATATAGAACACAACGAAAATTGGTATTGCAAATTTGCCCCCTAGGTAACGACCAAGAGAAAAGGAGTTTATTCAGGTTATGGTTGCTTCGTGGACATGTGTGTTTATTCTCATAAGCATGCATGTACTACATGTCCTCAATCCTGTTTCAGGAGCGTTAATTAAAACGCTTCTCCTGTGTCGGCGGACATTTTCTATACCTCTATAAAAAAGAAATATTGATATCCAACAGTTCAATACTCTGAGCAGGTGACTGATATCTTGGTTCTTCTCTCTTCCAATTTAATTGTGTTGTGTGGTAGTAGCAATATCCCATAAAATTTTTTAAATCGAATTGGTAGTTTATGTGGTAGTGAATTTTATATAAACCAACCTCCTAAGGGGAGAGGGGAAGTTGAAAATTGTTTTGTGTTGGGTGGTAGTTGCGTAATGGTAGCAATATCCGTTGAAATTTTCTTAATAGGATTGGTAGTTTCTGTGGTAGTAAGCTTTATACAAACCAACCTCCTAAAGGATGAGGGGGTTGATAATTGTGTTGTGTTGGGTGGTAGTTGCGTGGTAGTAGCGATATACGTTGTAATTTTTTTAATCGGATTGGTAGTTTCTGTGGTAGTGAGTTGTATATAAACCAACCCTCTAAGGGAGGAGGGGGTTAGATAATTGTGTTGTGTTGGGTTGTAGTTGCGTGGTAGTAGCGATATCTGTTGAAATTTTTTTAATCGGATAGGTAGTTTGTGTGGTAGTGAGTTGTATATAAACCAACCCCCTAAGGGGAAGGGGGTTTGATAATTGTGTTGTGTTGGGTGGTAGTTGCGAGGTAGTAGAGATATCCGTTAAATTTTTTTTAATCGGATTGGTAGTTTCTGTGGTAGTGAGCTTTATATAAACCAATCTCCTAAAGGGGGAGGGGGTTGATAATTGTGTTGTGTTGGGTAGTAGTTGCGTGGTAGTAGTGATATACGTTGAAATTTTTTTAAACGAAATGGTAGTTTCTGTGGTAGTTAGTTTTATATAAACCAACCCCCTAAAAAGGGGGGGGTTGAAAAAGGTGTTGTGTTGGGTGGTAGTTGCGTGGTAGTAGCGATATCCGTTAAAACTTTTATTAATCGGATTGGTAGTTTCTGTGTTAGTAAGTTTTATATAAACCAATCCCTTAAGGGGGGAGAGAGGGTTGAATATCGTGTTGTGTTGGGTGGTAGTTGCGTGGTAGTAGCGATATACGTTAAAAATTTTTTAATCGGATTGGTAGTTTCTGTGGTAGTGTGTTTTATATAAACCAACCCCCTAAGGGGAGAGGGGGGTCGAAAATTGTGTTGCGTTGGGTAGTAGTTGCATGGTAGTAGCGATATCCGTTAAATTTTTTTTAATCGGATTGGTAGTTTCTGTGGTAGTGAGCTTTATATAAACCAATCTCCTAAAGGGGGAGGGGGTTGATAATTGTGTTGTGTTGGGTAGTAGTTGCGTGGTAGTAGTGATATACGTTGAAATTTTTTTAAACGAAATGGTAGTTTCTGTGGTAGTTAGTTTTATTAAACCAACCCCCTAAAAAGAGGGGGGTTGAAAAAGGTGTTGTGTTGGGTGGTAGTTGCGTGGTAGTAGCGATATCCGTTAAAACTTTTATTAATCGGATTGGTAGTTTCTGTGTTAGTAAGTTTTATATAAACCAATCCCTTAAGGGGGGAGAGAGGGTTGAATATCGTGTTGTGTTGGGTGGTAGTTGCGTGGTAGTAGCGATATACGTTAAAAATTTTTTAATCGGATTGGTAGTTTCTGTGGTAGTGTGTTTTATATAAACCAACCCCCTAAGGAGAGAGGGGGGTCGAAAATTGTGTTGCGTTGGGTGGTAGTTGCATGGTAGTAGCGATATCCGTTAAAATTTTTTTAATCGGATTGGTAGTTTTTGTGGTAGTGAGTTTTATATAAACCAACCCCTAAGGAGGAGGGGATTGAAAATTGTGTTGTGTTAAGTGGTGGTTGCGTGGTAGTAACGATATGCGATGAAATTGTTTTAATCGGATTGGTAGTTTATGTGGTAGTGAGTTTTATATAAACTGACACCTAACCGGGAAGGAGGATTGATAATTGTGTTGTGTTGGGTGGTAGTTGCGTGGTAGTAACGATGTCCGTTGAAATTTTTTTAATCGGAATGGTAGTTTCTGTGGTAGTGAGTTGTATATAAATCAACCCCCTAAGGGGGAGGGGCGGTTGATAATTGTGTTGTGTTGGGTGGTAGTTGCGTGGTAGTAGCGATATCCCTTGAAATTTTTTAATCAGATTGGTAGTTTCTGTAGTAGTGAGTTTTATATAAACCAACATCCTAAGGGGGGAGGAGTTGATAATTGTGTTGTGTTGGGTGGTAGTTGCGTGGTAGTAGCGATATACATTGAAATTTTTTTAATCAAAATGGTAGTTTTTTTGGTAGTGAGTTTTATATAAACCAACCCCTTAAGTGGGGGAGGGGTTGAAAATGATATTGTGTTGGGTAGTAGTTTTGTAGTAGAAACGATATTTGTTGAAATTTTTTTAATCGGGTTGGTAGTTTCTGTGGTAATAAGTTTTATATAAACTAATCTCCTTGAAAGGGGGGGCAAAAATCGTGTTGTGTTGGGTGTGTTGAGTGTGTTTTATATAAACCAACCCGCTAAGGGGAGAGCGGGGTTGAAAATTGTGTTGCGTTGGGTGGTAGTTGCGTGGTAGTAGCGATATCCGTTAAAATTTTTTTAATCGGATTGGTAGTTTCTGTGGTAGTGAGTTTTATATAAACTAACCCCCTAAGGGGGAGGGGGGTTGAAAATCGTGTTATGTTGGGTGGTAGTTGCGTGGTAGTAGCGATATCCGTTGAAATTTTTTTAATCGAATTGGTAGTTTCTGTGGTAGTAAGTTTTATATAAACCAACCCCCTATAGAGGGAGGGGAGTTGAAAATTGTGTTGTGTTGGGTGATAGTTGCGTGGTAATAGCGATATCCGTTGAAGTTTTTAATCGAATTTGTAGTTTCTGTGGTAGTGAGTTGTATATAATCCAACCCCTTAAGGGAGGAGGGGTGGGGCACTGATAATTGTGTTGTGTTGGGTGGTAGTTGCGTAGCAGTAGCGATATCTGTTAAAAATTTTTTAATCGGATTGGTAGTTTCTGTGGTAGTGAGTTGTATATAAACCAACCCCCTAAGGGAGGAGGGGTGGGGCATTGATAATTGTGTTGTGTTGGGTGGTAGTTGCGTGGTAGTAGCGATATCCGTGAAACTTTTTTAATCGAATTGGTAATTTCTGTGGTAGTGAGTTGTATATAAACCAACCCCCTAAGGGGGAGGGGCGGTTGATAATTGTGTTGTGTTGGGTGATAGTTGCGTGGTAGTAGCGATATCCCTTAAAATTTTTTTAATCAGATTGGTAGTTTCTGTGGTAGTGAGTTTTATATAAACCAACATCCTAAGGGGGGAGGAGTTGATAATTGTGTTGTGTTGGGTGGTAGTTGCGTGGTAGTAGCGATATACATTAAAATTTTTTTAGTCGAAATGGTAGTTTTTGTGGTAGTGGGTTTTATATAAACCAACCCCTTAAGTGGGGGAGGGGTTGAAAATGATATTGTGTTGGGTAGTAGTTTTGTAGTAGAAACGATATTTGTTGAAATTTTTTTAATCGGATTGGTAGTTTCTGTGGTAGTGAGTTTTATATAAACTAACCCCCTAAGGGGAGGGGGGTTGAAAATCGTGTTATGTTGGGTGGTAGTTGCGTGGTAGTAGCGATATCCGTTGAAATTTTTTTAATCGAATTGGTAGTTTCTGTGGTAGTAAGTTTTATATAAACCAACCCCCTATAGAGGGAGGGGAGTTGAAAATTGTGTTGTGTTGGGTGATAGTTGCGTGGTAATAGCGATATCCGTTGAAGTTTTTTAATCGAATTTGTAGTTTCTGTGGTAGTGAGTTGTATATAATTCAACCCCTTAAGGGAGGAGGGGTAGGGCATTGATAATTGTGTTGTGTTGGGTGGTAGTTACGTGGTAGTAGCGATATCCGTTAAAATTTTTTTAATCGGATTGGTAGTTTCTGTGGTAGTGAGTTGTATATAAAGCAACCCCCTAAGGGAGGATGGGTGGGGCACTGATAATTGTGTTGTGTTGGGTGGTAGTTGCGTAGCAGTTGCGATATCTGTTAAAAAATTTTTAATCGGATTGGTAGTTTCTGTGGTAGTGAGTTGTATATAAACCAACCCCCTAAGGGAGGAGGGGTGGGGCATTGATAATTGTGTTGTGTTGGGTGGTAGTTGCGTGGTAGTAGCGATATCCGTGAAACTTTTTTAATCGGATTGGTAGTTTCTGTGGTAGTGAGTTTTATATAAACCAACCCCCTAGGAGGGTGGGTGGGGGTTGAAAATTGTGTTGTGTTGGGTGGTAGTTGCGGGGTAGTAGCGATATCCGTTGAAATTTTTTCAATTGGATTGGTAGTTTCTGTGGTAGTGAGTATTATATAAACCAATACCCTAAGGGGGGAGGGGGGTTAAAAATTTTGTTCTGTTGGGTGGTGGATGCGTGGTAGTAACGATATCCGTTGAAATTTTTTTAATCGGATTGGTCATTTTTGTGGTAGTAAGTTTTATATAAACTAACCCCCTAAGGGGGAAGGGGAATTGATAATTGTGTTGTGTTGAGTAGTAGTGGAATGATAGTAGCGATATCCGTTGAAATTTTTTTAATCGGATTGGTAGTTTCTGTGGTAGTGAGTTGTATATAAACCAACTCCCTAAGGTTGAGGGGCAGTTGATAATTGTGTTGTGTTGGGTGGTAGTTGCGCGGTAGTAGCGATATCCGTTAAAATTTTTTTAATCGGATTGGTAGTTTCTGTGGTAGTAAGTATTATATGAACCAATCCCCTAAGGGGGGGAGGGAGGTTTGAATATCGTGTTGTGTTGGGTGGTCGTTGCGTGGTAGTAGCGATATCCGTTGAGATTTTTTTAATCGGATTGGTAGTTTCTGTGGTAGTGAGTTTTGTATAAACCAACCCCCTAAGGGGGAGGAGGGTTGAAAATTGTGTTGTGTTGGGTGGTGGTTGCGTGGTAGCAACGATATCCGTTGAAATTTTTTTAATCGGATTGGTCATTTTTGTGGTAGTAAGTTTTATATAAACTAACCCCCTAAGGGGGAAGGGGAATTGATAATTGTGTTGTGTTGAGTTGTAGTGGAGTGGTAGTAGCGATATCCGTTGAAATTTTTTTAATCGGATTGGTAGTTTCTGTGGTAGTGAGTTGTATATAAACCAACTCCCTAAGGTTGAGGGGCAGTTGATAATTGTGTTGTGTTGGGTGGTAGTTGCGCGGTAGTAGCGATATCCGTTGAAATTTTTTTAATCGGATTGGTAGTTTCTGTGGTAGTAAGTATTATATAAACCAATTCCCTAAGGGGAGAGGGAGGGTTGAATATCGTGTTGTGTTGGGTGGTCGTTGCGTGGTAGTAGCGATATACTTTGAAATCTTTTTAATCGGATTGATAGTTTCTGTGGTAGTGTGTTTTATATAAACCAACCCCCTAAGGGGAGAGGGGGGTTGAAAATTGTGTTGTGTTGGGTGGCAGTTGCGTGGTAGTAGCGATATCCGTTGAAATTTTTTTAATCGGATTGGTAGTTCCTGTGGTAGTGAGTTTTATATAAACTGACCTCCTAAGCGGGAAAGGGGATTAATAATTGTGTTGTGTTGGGTGGTGGTTGCGTGGTAGTAACGATATCCGAGAAAAAATTTTTTAATCGGATTGGTAGTTTCTGTGGTAGTAAGTTTTATATAAACCAACCCCCTAAGGGGGAGGGGGGTTGAAAATTGTGTTGTGTTGGGTGGTGGTTGCATGGTAGTAACGATATCTGTTGAAATTTTTTAATCGGATTGGTAGTTTCTGTGGTAGTGAGTTGTATATAAACCAACCCTCTAAGGGAGGAGGTGGGGTTGATAATTGTATTGTATTGGGTGGTAGTAGCGATATCCGTTGAAATTCTTTTAATCGGATTGGTAGTTTCTGTGGTAGTGAGCTTTATATGAACCAACCTTTTAACAGGGGAGGGTATTGATAATCGTGTTGTGTTGGGTGGTAGTTGCATGGTAGTAGCGATATACTTTGAAATTTTTTTAATCGAAATGGTAGTTTCTGTGGTAGTGAGTTTTATATAAACCAACCCCCTAAAGGGGGGGGGTGAAAATGGTGATGTGTTGGGTGGTAGTTGCATAGTAGTAGCGATATCTGTTGAAATTTTTGAATGGGGTTGGTAGTTTCTGTGGTAGTAAGTTTTATATAAATTAACTCCCTAAGGGGCGAGGGGGGTTAAAAATCGTGTTGTGTTGGGTGGTAGTTGCGTGGTAGTAGCGATATACGTTGAAATTTTTTTAATCGGATTGCTAGTTCCCGTGTTAGTAATTTACTAGTTGGTCAGTAAATTAGAAACCACCGATTTGTTGTTATCACTTGGCTACACATACTTACCAAATGTTTTAGATTTATCGTTTAACATGCAGTGAATAAAGATAGTTTTATACCTGATACATCCTTTCCTTAACGTTATAAAAAGAAGATTATCATGGATATAAAATGGTTCCAAGAGTGATTGTATCCGAAATTCAACAGTCCAAGTGTAATAGTGCTAGATTAATGACAGATTTTCCTAACTCATCGATCAAAGAGGAGCTAATTAATTATTTGCATTGATATGACATCTTTTTTAACACTTCAATGTTAAAAAAGGGGCATTAGTAAGGAAAATATCGAAGTCTTGACTAGGAAATTGTGGTCTCAGTCTTGTGTTTCGTCCATCACTACTCACACTTTAAAAAATACGAAATCAAATGCTGTTTACCTGATCCTGTTCAATATTCAATTTAGTTTTCACTTTGATGAGTTGTTTTAGGATAAATCTGGAATAAACATTGATCAGGATCGAGGTACTCCAATAGGTAAGCATTATTGTTCGGTATAATGGATTGGTCTTGGTAGATATGGACTAACACCCATAGATGTTATGAAAGACGTTTGAGATACAAGACACTGTAAATGTAAATCTGATGTTTATTCAACTTCCGTTATTTATCGGTGACATAGTCCATGACTAACAAGGTTGATTCTCTGCAACTGATTAGTCAATGACATAGCCCTCCTCTTACAGCAGTTAATTTTGAAGGTGCGAGTGATACAAGAACTAACAATGATTTTGTTAATCTCGTTACTTCGCTTTTGAACGAATCCTTTGAACCACATCTAATAAATATTATTCAAACAGACGTTAATACGGAGATTAGCACTTTAAACTCAATAAGCGTACCTTTGACTTTTAAAACATTTGTTGTTTTTTAGAAAATATAACATTACAAGTTAATGTAGACAAAATATCCCATTTTAATATTTTTCGACAAGATGTCTTTGAATGTTGCGTGAGAGCAATGAGAAAAAAACATTTTCCCCATTTAACAAACTTTCGGTAAAATTCAGCGACATCGAAGGCAATAGTGAAGTTACTGTTGATGAAGGAGGTCCCACTCGTTAAATGTTTAGGCTTGCTTTAAACTTCATCCTTGAAAGCAGAATGTTCTGTGGCGACAAGAAAAAATATTTGTCTCTGTGTGCTAGATCACTTGATGAAAAGCTTTATTTTGAAGCTGGGCGATTAATTGCTATCTCCTTAATACATGGAAGACCAGCTCCACATTTTTTTCCGAAACACTTTTTGCCTGTTTGACCTCAATTGAAAATATTTATCCTATTATTAACGACGTCAGTGCAGAAATAACGTTGCAGCTAGAAAAATTAATTGAAGCCACAGATCTTTATGACATGCAAGACATAATATTTTCAAATGATATCTTTTCAATCGCCGGATTTACTATGATTAAAAATGAAAATGAAAAATCCAAAATGATAGAAGGTAGGTGGATCATGCGTTGTTTTAGGGAGGAGTTTGTTGAAAATGTTTTGTTAGTAGATACATTGCAATTTTATGCCGTCCAACGAATTCAAGGAGCACTGAAACAATATATTGAAGGCCTCGAAACATTTAATACTTTACAGACAATGAAAACTATCCTGACATTTGTAAACCTGCGTTTTTGCAACGACAAAATGAGTATTAATGCTGGAACATTTGAAAATATTTTTCAAATTATATACAATGAAATAGGATCAAATTTACGAAATATAGAAAATCGGGTTATAACTTATTTTCGCGACTACATTTTAGACTGCGAAGGTTTGTTTAAACTACTACCTAATTGTGTTTTTTTCACTATTTTAATGTTCTTTTATTTAAGAAAATTTCTTGGATACAGATACGGTTACGCTTGGAGATATTTTAGTGTTTTCCATGGGAGTAGATTGTTTACCATCTTAGGGGTTTCCAGTACAGCCTCTAATTACTTTTCTACATAGCGAAAATATACAATTCCCGATGGCAAATACTTGCACTTTGCATTTAAAACTACCAGTCGTCCGTAAGAATTATGAGGATTTTAAAGCTGCCATGAATTTTGGTATTGCTAACTCGAGTTCTTTTGGATTTGCCTAGCAACGTATATTTGAAACATGAATGATAGATTTATATTTAAGTTTTCATTTACCGTGTTTTCAACATAATATACTATTTAGTGCATTTTTAATTGTCATTCCTAAAATATGGCATTTATTAGATTTTTTAAATAGATTTACAAATGCATTGTTTAATAAAATAAACTTATAAGTAAATCTTTTATTTCACATTATCTTAAAAGAGTCGTTACTATAGAACAGTGGTAAATTTGAGTCTGAGCTTTAATTACAAATCTAGTGCAGCATAGGGCTCAGTAGGCATTGACCAATTTTCGTTTTGCATGAATATAGCAACCAAGTCTTGAACATCTAAGTCGAGATTTTGTTTTGGACATATAATTAGCGGTGTCCAGTAATCAATGTTTGCTTTGGTTACTATGTGCATGTAATCTATGGTTCCATATAATTCAGGTGTATGGTACATTATGCATGGTCTCCCACAAGGTGAATTGCTGTTGCGAGAATTCCGTATTTTATGCAGATTCCATTCACATACCGTTCATTTACATTTCCAATGCTCCACCCGAAGATACTACATTGGCCAGGAGGCGAGTTTTTTGTTGCCTGGAAATTTAGAATTTTGCCGAACCCTTGCCGTTCCATGCAAGGTAGGGATCTTTAACGTGCGTGACAACACTCACACACGGGACCTCCATTTAACCTCTCATCCGAACGAGGGTGTAATTTTTGTGAAAAATGCTCACCTGCCATTTTTCAAGCAGTCGGCCGTGTTGGAATTTGAACCCAGGACCTTGGGATCCGTAGTCTTACGCTTACTACATTGATCCACGGCGATGCCATCCATTCACATACCACAGTGTCAAGTTCTTTCCAAAAATAAATTCAACTTTACCTACTTTATTGAGAACTTGGTTTTTAAATTTTATCTATCATACAATGTGATTCACTTTTCATGAGGACACCTATTTAACTTTATTATTTTGATAGTAATCAATATAAGAATTTTTATCAGTTGTACTAGTCACGACAATAATGCATACCTTTTTGTATAAATAGTTGTACCAATGTCAAAATCTCTTCGACTATGCGATTGGAAAAACGTATCCGTTTCGAGGGCATTTATTTGAAAAACATTTTATTTAAAAATTGATAAACTTAGTTGTTCCGTAATGTTAATAAAATTTTGAATTTCTATTTTGTTTCATTGCGCTCTTATTGCAATAACTAGTTACTATCTAATGACTGCATAAAATGTTGAAAATTTTAAAACCGAAAATTTTTGAGCAAAATTTATAGTATTTAGAGTTTTTGAGCAATTTATAACAATTTTTCAAATACTGCTGACTTTACTCACTTTTTTAATTTAATCATTGTTGGCTCGATTTTGTCAATATAGAAACCCTATTAAAAAAGGTGCATTGTTATGACCTACACAACTAATAAAAATGTTAGCAATAAAATTATTTAGGTGTCCTGATTACAACCGAATCACATTGTATATATGCAACGCCGTAAACAGAAATTTATTTTAGTGCGGGACGGTTTACATGCTGGATTCATGCAATAATTTGAAAATGTATTACTATGAATATATACATTTAAACTACAATTCAGTAATATAATATCTGAAGATATACATTTTGAAAGGTGTTCGAACACCCAAACACCCCCTTGTCTACGGCCTTGTACCCCCACCCCAATAAAAATTTAACAATGGTATAGTTCCAAATAAATTGCTTTTGCTTTAAAGTACAAAATTAGTATAGTGCTCCTTTTACCTGAATAATGTGAAGAAGGCAAATGAGTACAGGTGCTTTGTCTAAAAAGCTTGCGGAGAATAAACCATTGTCCCTAAGACCATGAAATAGATTTATCCAGAATTGCGAGTGCTGTTTTCTTAGTATTGACCACCATGCTTCAATCCTCTGGTTTGCTTGACTTGTGCCATATAAAAACGGTGGTAGATTTGAATTTCCGCAAACACCGTTATTTTTAAAATAGTTCTGCATTTGTTCTATCATACAATTTTCTGTGCCCATGTCAGTCCGTAGTGTTTGTGAACACCCTGAGAAATTTGACACTGCTTTATGAAAATGGTAACCAATTATTCCAGTATTGTTAGTATTTGAACCAGCTTTTAACCAGATAATGTAGCGTGAGTAACCGTCTATACAACCTGTTATACAAATTCCAAAAGATTTTAATCTGTAATGGCAGTCTGTATGCCAAACGTAATTAAGACCTTTATTGAAATACTTTCGTCTACGCAATCGCCGTCTTTGACGCATAGCGACGCCATTAGGATCCCAAAGTTTCAATAATTTTCTGACAGTATTTTGTGTCACAACAAGGCCATTTTGAAGGCATTTTAGATGCATCCATTTATACCCATGCAGCTTTCCATGTTTCGCAAGCTGTCTTTGAATAAAATCTTCTACAATCAATAGATCTGAATATTGCTTTCTTCGAAATAACCCCAATTTGCTTAATAGTCGGCGGAGATGACGCAAACTCAAAGAAACACCATCATTTAATAAAAGACAAGTAATTATCTCCTGATGTTGTAGGCCTAATTGGTAGTACGTTTTTATTAATTCTCTTACCCTCATTTTCACAAACGAATAGCTACTCGTTTGTTGCAACAAAAACTGCTAAAGATAGACCGAGATCTAAAGTTCAGTATTCTTATGAATTTACAGTTTTTCTGTAAATTTACAGTTTTTCTGTAAATTAACAGTTTTTTAGTAAATTTACAGTTTTTTCTGTAAATTATAAGAATAAATGTTTTCGAAAATCGATGGCAGCTCAGTGCTTTCGTACAAAGGTGATTTCCATTAGAAAATGAAACAATTTTAACCGTGTATTACTTAGAAGCTTGTTAACTTGCATCATTTATTTTAAAAAATTCATCAGTCGTCTAAGTGATAGAAACTACATTTATTAAAAAACACAACCAAATTTATATAAACTTATATTCGTCTTATAACTCAAAACAATAAGGACATACTAAATTCATTGAATTCACATACTGGCTGTCGTTATTGTACAAAACAAAAGTAAAATTATTCACGAAAATTGCACGTAAACCTACACGAATTAAACAAAAAAAAAACAACTATACATGTAAAAAATTAAGAACCTATAATTATTTTGTCAATGGCAAGCACTAGGAGGAAGTAGATTTACATTTACATTATTAAGTACCTACTTTCAGCTGTCCAAAGCAATTCACGAATCTGCTAGTTTTAAAACAGTTCGGCGCACATTCTAAACTTTTATACCAGAAATGAGGTTGAAATGCAGCTTCTTGCACTGTCCATAAACTTATTATAAAAATTCATTTTAAATAAACGTTATGAGGTAAGTAGTTCATTCAAAATAAGTTTAGGATACGTTAAATGTAGTAATGAGGTGCGGGTAACTGTATGCAAATGAATACCTAGAATTACGCTTGAAGAATATTGTGATTTAAGTCAATAAAGGTTGGTAGTTTTGTACGGTATTACCATCAGTTTCTTTTGCAAATACAAGCATTTGTCATTCAACATCTTGTAATTCTGTTGCCCTGTTGGTTTTTGTTTATTTTTGTTTTTATCATTTATGTCTTGGATATTTTATAAAACAGTTTTTTTCAGAACTAAAATATATTATTTGAATTGCGAATACATACAATATGTATATTAAGTTTTCACAATGTCTAAACCGTTGGATACGTGTGCTCAAAAAATGGTAACTTCACTGATAGACTATTTTGAGAAAGCACGTGATAATAATTGGCCTCTTCTATCATTCACTTCTGTAGGAGGCGTAAGTAATTTTCTTATTTATATGTTTGATTCCACTCGAATAATTTCAAATTTGATGAGGTTAAAAGTAAACTAAACAGTTTCATTAAAAGTTATTTGTTTTAGTAAGTCACATCAGCATTAAATATTAGTATAGGCACTGTAAAAAGCATTGTGACTAGGTCCAATAACAGTGAAGTGCTAACAGGCCCAAAAAAATTACATCCACGCAAGAAACCTGTCGTTGATATAGATGGTTTCGACAAAGATGCAATTTGAAATGCAATCTACCAGATGTATAAAAACAGCTAATTTTCAAAAAACTTGAAAAGCGAAATTTTTTTTGTATTTTAGAGGAGCACATTACTATAGAAACGCTACAAGAAAACTTTTGTAAACGAGGATGTAAAAATTCTTTGTAGATAATTTTAAAGGATATCGTTTTTTAATATAACAAGGATGATCTTCGTCGTGGATTCATGGAAGTACATAATGTCGTTTTAAAAAGGGCGACATTTTAAAGACAATATGTTCAAACTAAAACAGAGGGATTATGACAGTTTGTATTTGTTGATGAAAGCTGGATTTTAAAAATGACAATATTAGAAGTTCGTGGAGGATTCTGACGCTAGGAGTGTTACAAAGCTTACTATTGGTGGTGAACGATAATACTAATAATTATAAAAATATAAGATTTTGCTAAGTATGCGTTCCTTTATTAGGTATATAGTTTTTCACTCTGGGTGTGAAAAGGGATTCATTCCTAGTGCCGAGCTCGTCTTTGCTTCAAAAACCACGAAGGGTGACTACCATGGCGAAATGAATTTGGACAACTTTTACATTGGTTTAAATAACAGCTTTTAATTAAGCTATCGATTATCGTAATAGACAGTGCTAGCTACCATAGTACGCAAAACAATTAGACACCAACGGGTTCCTGGGAAGAAGCTGATATTCAAAAGTGGCTGCACGAAAATAATATTCATTACCTTAATACAATGCTAAAATATAAATTGATAACATTAGTGAAACAGTAAGTTATATTATTTTGCATAGCCTTTTTCTTATTGTTTGTATTTTTAGAAATAAGCATAAAGTTACATATGTAGCTAATTAAACGGTCATACCGTTTTAAGACTCCCACCATACCACTGTGTCTTTAATACCACAGAACTCATTTGGGATATTGCAAAAAGTTATTATAGGGATCACGTTAGATACAGTGGTACCTCAGTTGAGGGCGTCGCCGTGGATCAATGTAGTAAGAGTAAGATTACGGATCCCAAGGTCTCGGGTTCAAATCCCGACACGGCCGACTGCTTGAAAAATGGCAGGTGAGCATTTTTCACAAAAATTACGCCCTCGTTCGGATGAGAGGTTAAATGGAGGTCCCGTGTGTGAGTGTTGTCACGCACGCTAAAGATCTCTACCTTGCCTGAAACGGCAAGGGTTCGGCAAAATTCTAAATTTCCAGGCAACAAAAAACTCACCTACTGGCCAATGTAGTACCTTCGGGTGGAGCATTGGAAATGTAAATGAACGGTACCTCAGTTGAAAAGTCACTAGCTATATGAGAGGATGTTGTTGCGACTGTAACACCTGATGTGTGGGCAAACACAATCCGCCATAAAAAAAAATGGATACAACTCTAGTGGGTTACGAAAGTAGCATTTGATTGTGAAGTTGCACTACCGTTGATCATCAATGTAGATAGTGAAGAGTACGACGATTATCTGTGGAATGATGAAACATAATTTAAAATTGCTCTACAGTTTTGGCACAATATAAATATACAAAACTTTTTATATTAATATATTAATGAATTAAATACATTTTTTAGTATTACCTAATTTTGGTTTAGTTGCTTTACGTGAAGCATGAAAGGCATTTTTAAAAACATCTTGAACTGTATTGATTAAATTAATATTGAAGCGGGCTACTACTACCGCGTTTCTCTAATTTAAAACAAGTAATAACAAGAGTCTTTATTACTCACTGTTCACAAGTCTAATTAACAGTATATGCCTTATTTATAGATGTTTTCAGTCCAATTAACAATGAAGCACTATCACACTAATGAATTTACAAGCACTAATATCTTCTTAAACTAACTTCTTAAGGATTGGTCCATTAACAACACTAACACAACTATTTATTTATTACACTTTCTCTATTTATGTATTCTACAAGCTGCATGTACATTGAACACGTTCACATAATATAACATTTATGCTTACTCTTGGACTTCCAAAAGCTCAACTATATAATTTTACACGATATAATTTATGTTCGACATTCTGATATAGACTAACTCCGTACTTCATCATCGGTCTTATTTATACCGTGAATTATAAAGGATGACTCATCTTTCAGTAATTGCCAGAAGCTTCTCGGCCCATGGAGAATATACAGTGCCTGCGGCGCTTGTGTGTTTGACGGGTTGCCTAATAGTAGCTCACAATACTCCCTCCTCTTTAAAACCGTTACGTTTCGTAACTGTAAATACATTTTGACGCCAATTCGATAACTGATGACGGTATCGGCAGCTATCTCCTCTGGTGCATCCGCCACGTTGTGGGAAATAACAGTCAACACTCTTTTCTTGGTCTTGGTAGGCTACCGGTTGATAGCAACAAACAAGGACCTGGACGTTGGTTCCCTGGAAAACTACTTCTAGCATATTTCGGACTATCCTCCAATCTAAGCGATTCAGTCCACAGCCTAGCTTGAGCACCGCTAGTTTCGTTACTCCATTTTCCATCATCTAAAACTTAAGATTTAGCAAAGCCTCCCATAGATGTCCATAACTAGGTCTCTGCCATGAAGAATTTTTGGTGACTAAATAGTAAAGGCGGCTCCGTGGCGTAGTGGTATGTGTGTGACTGCTACGCCCTAGGTCCCGGGTTCGAATCCCGACACGGTCCGCTTGAAAAATGTTAGGCAAGCATTTTTCGCAAAAATACACCCTCGTTCGGATGAGAGGTAAAATGGAGGTCCCGTGTGTGTGTTGTCACGCACGTTAAAGATCCCTACCTTGCTTGGAACAGCAAGGATTCGGCAAAATTCAAAATTTTCCAGGTAAAAAAAAACTCGCTTCCTGGCCAATGTAGTACCTTCGGGTGGAGCATTGGAAAAATCACATGTAATGACTAAATAGTAAACATAACGATTTTTATCCTGAAGAACCAAAGTTTTTCTTACAGTTGGCTGCTGTTGTACTAATTCAACCACACATCCAAACTTTTTCTTGAAAACAACAGCTATTCCCCTTGACATTTCCAAATTTTGAGCTACGCAATGAGCAAGGGAATACACTTTTGGTGCTCTAAACAGATCTTGCTGTTGTAGCAATTACGATTTTCGGCTATTTAAATATACGCTTTTGTTCAATACAACTAGTCAATGAATATTAAATTTCTATTGAAACCTTATATTATAAATTCATACATAGTACGCCATCTACATTAGAATAGCCAAAGTAAATTTTAAGTACTCTTCTATTTGCTTGTATCTTGATTCAATATCCCCTTTCCCGGGGCATGCTTGAATAGTTAACATTGCCTCGTGGTCGAAGCCATTTTTATATCAGATGTAATCCAAATACCAGTGTTATCGAGGGCCTGCAGGTTTTTAATTAAACATGCCGCCCCAACAGATAGTCAAGTGGAGTCAACGTATACCATGGGTTTAGTTTGAGTTGTAGCATCGCCCTAAGATGGTTGTAATTATATTTCTACGGTAAGGAAATAATTCGCAAACTTACCTCTAAATTCTATTTTTCCGTTTGATTTCAGCGCAAGTTTTTAAGTTTCGAGTTTTAAAGTTTAAAATATCAAGTATTAAATATGAAGACAGAATTAATTCCGAGTTTTAAAATATTAATTTCACGCTTCACGTAATAAAGCAATGGAAATTACGTATTATATAAAACAATCCTTAACCATATGGTAAGTACGAGACTGAAATGCAGCTTCAATTGTTGCTAGGCAAAAGTGTGGAAATCCCCACGAATCTTTGGTTAGTATAGAGGACACCTGTTTCAGCTGCGCACAACCACAATTGTAAGTACATAGATGTTAAAGAAAATTCAGCCGCCAAGCAGATATCCAGCGGTGAGTCATCTTCCATTTTTATACCTATATTCTTTTCAAGGAACATTCATTTAAAGTGCACAAATAATTTTCGAAGAAGCTATATATATATATATATATATATATATATATATATATATATGTTTATTTAAAATTAATTCTCGAAATTTTGTGAAGGTTCGAAGATCGGTTAATTTTATTCACGTAAAATTTAGTTTGAAATTTAGTACTTGGATAATGCATAAATGGCCTTAATATTTTCAAGGTATTTTTGTAAGATTATTTTTGAAGTTACAAAGTTGTATTAAAATGTTTGCATAAACATGTGATACGATAAGAATTGTTTGCTGAATTATTGTGTATAACACATTTTGATAGTACACTTGAAGTATAGCTTAATGTTGATAATAAGTATTTTTCTTTGATCTTTGATTCTATTAAAGATATCTATTAAAAATAAAGTGTTATAACCTGCAAATTTCTTTTGAACATTTAATTTGTTTCTTGTAAACTGAACAGGATCCTATTCAAGCATCATGAAGTAACTGTAACATGAAAAATGAAAATTATATATTTCTTATAGAGAATTAAAGTAAACTATGCAATTAAAAAGATATCCCACGAATGCTCGGAGATTAATGTTAAATCGTAATAAAGCAACTGTTTCGAAAGTCTCCGTATAGATAGCTTTATATAAACAATGTATATATATATATATATATATATATATATATATATTTTAAAATTAATAGAAAAAATAATAAGTTGTCATAAAATTTTCTTTCATTGAAGTCAGCAGTAATTGTCCTACAGAAGTAAACAGTTTACAAATATAAAATTTTGGTATTGAAGAAAGATATTATTGGTGTTAAAGTTAAAAGTTTTTTTGAAAGTATAATTTTGACTAGTGGATTTATTTATAATTTTTTTTGTGATAAAGTGACTAGGCTCTAACAAACCCCTAGTTTGAACATGTTTAGGTGTGGTTAAATTTTCAGATAGCACGAGATCGTCCTTCCCATTCCAGATTGCGGAGCCAAAGTAAGTATTTTTGTTTATGTTGCTCGTCTTAAATTTTTTTCTCTCGAAGATTTTCGTATCTGATCTACGGATAGTTTCTTATCAAACACTCATTAAGATACGGTGGCGTCCAATAAAATTTCTTTTGTTTTATCGTATACCACCCTACGACCCTAGCTCATAGGTCTGCTGTTGAAGAAGCTGAGCTGGCTGGAAGATCTCTTTAGAGGGACCCTTTTTCGCTCAAAGCCATTTAACATCCATTTTACCCTGGGCTTAACCGTTACACAGGAACCCCTCGTAATCTGTCGAGGCTCTGCCGCCTATATGGTAGAGCGAACATACTATTTACCTTTTGAGGAATCTAGTATTCTACACTGTTTTTCAACAACGCCAAACCTCGCCTTAGCGGAACCACCATACGCCGCCATAAAACTCTCAAAATCTACATTTGGCTCATAATTAATAACTTGTCGAACACCATTCTCATTATTCGAGCCTTCTTGGTTGTTGCCAGCGTAGAATGTTATAGGGTCAAAGTGTACCACTTTTGGTTTACCACGGGGAGATTTTTTGATCCGGTACACTACATTATTAATCTTTTTTATCACTTCGTACAGGCCTTTCCATTGTCTTTGTAATTTTGGCGACAACCCTCGTTTTTTTGTGGATTATACAACCACACTAAATCTCCAAGTTGATAACCACCTTCTTGAGCTCTTGTGTCATATTGTGATTTCATTCGATCGCTTGCTGCCTGGATATTCGTTCGGACGTTTTCGTGAATGCTATTTGATCTTTCGCGAAGCTTACTAACATAATCTTCACCTGCGATCTCTTCTCCAGGTTTAAATCCAAACTGAAGATCACATGGTAGCCGCAATTCACGTCCTAACATCACGCAAGCGGGAGAGTATCCTGTGCTATCATGTACCGAAGATAGAGACGCCAGTAGGAACAAATGTTAATATTGGTCCCAGTCTCGTTGATGTTCAGAGACAACTTTGGCCAGGTACTTTCCTAATGTCCTGTTTATTCTTTTAACCATTCCATCCGATTGAGGATGAAGTGGCGTGGTTCTAGTCTTTCTAATTCCAAGATGCTTGCAGACATTTTGAAACAACGCTGATTCGAAGTTCCTACCTTGATCGGAGTGTAATTCCCACGGAACTCCAAAACGACAAAACAACTCCCTCACTAGTACATCTGCAACCGTCTCGGCTTCTTGGTTTGGTATAGTATACGCCTCCGGCTATTTGGTGAAATAATCCATTGCAACCAAGATGTATTTATTTTTTTTCTCTGATTCAGGAAACGACTAGCTATATCAATGGCTACCCTCTCAAAAGGATTCCCCACGTTATACTGTCTCATTGGGGCTTTTCGTTTTGTGACCGGGCCATTTGCAGAGGCACACAACTCACATTTCTGGCACCACTCCTTTACATCCTCTTTGCAGTTCACCCAATAGAATCTTTCTCTCACTCTCTCGAGAGTTCTCTTCACGCCAAAGTGCCCTCCGGAAATACCATTGTGCAAGTGCTGCAATACTTCCGGCACTCTGCTTATCAGCACTATCACTTGAAGTCTCCCAGTGCCATCTTCACATTCCAAGCGTCGTTTCTAGATTGTATTTTCAATCACCAAGGAGTCCCACTGTGTCCAGTATGCCTTCAGGCTCCTACTTGAAATACTAATTTCTTCCCAAGCTGGTCGTTGTCCTCTACTTTTCCACTCGATAATATGTCCCAAGTCGGCGTCATTCTCTTGGTCTTTTTGTATTCTTTCGGGTTGCCAAGTATCATCAGTTACCGTCATGCTATGGATGACACTTATTTTCTCTTCCATCTTGGAGCAATGATTGCAGTCTACCGGACAAGGTCTCCTTGACAGAGCGTCTGCATTTCGATGACTAGTTCCTACACGATGTTCTGTGTCAAAGTCATATTCCTGCAGCCGCTCTATCCACCTTGCAACTTGCCCTTTAGGATTTCGAAACAGCAGTAACCATTTTAGTGCAGCATGCTCTGTTCTCAACAGGAATTTACGGCCGTATAAGTACTTATAAAAGTGCTCTACGGATTTGACGACGGCCAACAGCTCCCTTCTTGTCACACAATAGTTCCTTTCTGGCAGCGACAAGACCTTGCTGAAATATTCAATAACCTTTTCTTGTCTGTCCTGCACTTGAGAAAGAACGCTTTCTATAGCTGTGTTACTGGCATCGGTATCTAACACAAATTTCCCCTCCATCCGTGGATAACTCAAAATTGGATGCTGTAACTAGTAGCCGTTTCAGTTGTTCAAATGCACTGTGGCAGTCGTCATTCCAATTATATTCTTGTCCTTCTTTGGTTAATTTTGTTAACGGCTTGGCAATGTTCGCAAACCCAAGTATAAAACGTCGGTAATATGTGCACAATCCTAGAAAACTGCTTAGTTGGTGTATATCTGCTGGTGTAGGCCACTCTTGTACCGTTTTTATTTTGTCAGGGTCAGCTCTTATTCCGGTCTCCGAAACGATATGTCCCAGGTATTTCACCTCTTTTCCAAATAGGTGACATTTCTTGGGACTCAATGTAAGGTGTCCGTGTAATCTTTGAAATATCTCCTCTAGGTTCTTAAGATGTTCTTCAAAAGACCGGCTAACACTATCACGTCGTCTAGGTACATCAGACATGTCTTCCAAGACAGTCCACGCAGAATCGACTCCATCGGTCGTTCGAAAGTGGCAGGGGCATGCATAATGCAAATGGCATGACCTTGAACTGCCACAATCCAGTTCCAATTGTAAACGCAGTTTTTTCTTTGTCGTTGGGCTCCAAGCCTACCTGACAGTATCCGCTTTTCAAGTCCAAGGTCGAAAACCATTTAGTTCCGGATAGAGTATCCAAGGTGTCATCAATTCTGGGCAAAGGATAGCTGTCTTTCTTTGTCACATTGTTAAGCCGCCGGTAGTCTACACAAAACCTTGTCGAACCGTCCTTTTTCTTGACAAGCACTACCGGAGATGCCCATGGACTATTCGAGGGTTCACTTACTCCCTGTTCTTCCATATCGGTGATAATTTGCTCGGCTTTCTTACGTTTTGCCAAAGGAAGCCGCCTGGGGGTTTGTCTTATCGGTGGCGCATCTCCAGTATTGATCTTGTGTTGCACAACATTCGTCCTTCCTTTCTCACTATCATCCAGTGCAAACACTCCTCGATATCGTCCCACCAGTTATTTTACCTTGCCCAGTTGGTCGCCGTTTAATCCTTGACACGAAGGTATCAACATATCCAGCAATTTCTGTGAGCAACCGTTGGCAGGTTTATCTTTCGTGTCGTGCACACAACGTTTAATATGGCATACTCGAATGCAACTTCCCACAATCATGTCTTTCTTTAGGGTCACCGTATGCGGATTAATGTTCAGCACCCTTACTGGTATCATATTTCGAAACTTTACCAGCGTTCTTCCAATCAGTAATCCCTCCTGACCCATTCCCGATTCAGTTACTTCCGTCATGCATATTTGTCCTTCCTGCAGCGTACCATCCGGGCGTCCCATTACTTTCATTTCCGCCTTCTCGAGTATTCTCATATCACAAATCATTCGCACTTGCATCGTCTGGTTACTCGTCCGTTGAAATGGAATCTCATCATCACATATCCGAAGCACATTTTCTTTCATGTTCACATGAAACACATATTCTCTCATGAGATCCATTCCCAAGATCACTTTTTCTGTGATTTCCGCTACGATGTTTAATTAGTTTGTCCCCAATTCCTAACGTTACGGCAGTCTCTCCGTGAGTAGAAATTTTCTCACCACTTGCCGTTCGAAGACATACCGATACAGGTAGCACTTTTCCACGACCAACCAAATCTCATCTCACAATAGTCCTAGTTGCTCCTGTATCCATGAGTAATCGGACAACTCTACCATTAATTCCACCCTGGATATAAATGCTGTCCAGACTTCCCATCAACGATGCAACACGGATGATAATCTTAGGGGCACTACGTTGTGCTGTCGAAGTTCGCCCCCTTACATTGACCTGCTTTAGCTCAACCGGTTGTCTTTTTGGTTGAGTACAGCGTCTCTTTATATGACCTTCTTCACCGCAGCTCCAGCATCGCAAACGCCATCTCCGCGGTCGTCGTCTTTCCAGCCTTTCCGCCACACGGTTGATTATTTCATCTATGCTGTTCTGCGCTTGACCAGGTTCTTCTAAGGCAGACCGAACTCTGTAACTCACCCTGTGTGATGTCTGCTTAGCTGCTTCAATTTCAAGCGCATGAGCCAGTGCGTCATCTAACATTTTTGGCCGTGCTAATCTTAGCGTTTGCTGTATTTCGCCATCTTTAACGCCATCCACAAATGTTTGTACAGCCAGTTGTTCGAGGAAACTATCTGGTTCCGATGGATATGCCAATCTAACTAATCTGGCAATGTCAGCTTCAAATTCTTGCTGGCTTTCACTTGTCTTTTGCGAGCGGTTCTTAACCTGTGCGTGGTAAACCTGTTGAAGGTGAGCGTCTCCATATCTCATCTCAAGCTTCGATGTTAAGAAGCCGTAATCATTCTGCTGGTGATCGGGAATCGTTTGTAAGATGTTAAGAGCTTCCCCGTAGGGTCACTATTAAGGAGATAGCCTTCTCTTTGTTGCACCAACCGTTGGCTATTGCAGCAGCTTCAAATTGTTTCAAATATGTGGGCCAAGGTGTTTTATCATCGAATGTGGGTGGTTTCACTTTAAATTTTGACGGTATTGACTCGCTTTCTATCATGCTTCTTATTTCTGGAATGTTCTGATTTACAAATTGGTTTGCTAATTCAAGTGGCCGCGTTGTTAGTGAAATCATTTGTTCTTGAAGCCTCATCACATCTTCTTCCATTTTTACTAATTTACCGTCCAACTTTTGCTCAACTGTTTTTACCTGTTCAGTGACATCTTCTTTCAATGCAATGGAGCTTTCCATTAATCTTTGTTCTAACGTGGCTGTACTTTCATTCGACCTTTCTTCCATTTTGGCAGCATTCTCACTTAATCTTTCCATTTTCTCAGCATTTTCACTAAACTTTCCTTCTATTTTCTTAGAATTTTTACTTAACCTTTCGATAAGGTTTGATTCCAGTTCAACTGACCGCACTACGTTTTCATTTAGTGTCACTTCCATACCGTATTTAAACTCTTTAAGGGTTGATTCCAGTTCAATTGACCTCACTGGGTTTTCACTTAACTATTCTTCTAATTTCGCAGTATTTTCGCTTAACTTTTTCTCCATAACGGCCTTAGAATCCTTAAGGAAATTTATTAAAGTTTCTGCGTCCATCTTACTTTGACTTTTTGTTACAGGCATATACAAACTACTTAAATATCTTTAGACTTGTGTTTTAAATTAATCACCATATACCACACATCTAACATCAGTGAAGCGGTCTACTACTACCGCGTTTCTCTACTTTAAAACAAGTAATAACAAGAGTCTTTATTACTCACTGTTCACAAGTCTAATTAACAGTATATGCCTTATTTATAAATGTTTTCAGTCCAATTAACAATGAAGCACTATCACACTAATGAATTTACAAGTACTAATATCTTCTTAAACAAACTTCTTAAGGATTGGTCCATTAACAACACTAACACAACTATTTATTTATTACAGTTTGTCTATTTATGTATTCTACAAGCTGCATGTACATTAGACAAGTGCACATAACATTTATGTTTACGCTTGGACTTCCAAAAGCTCAACTACATAATTTTACACGATATAATTTATGTTCGACATTCTGATTTAGGCCAACTCCGTACTTCATCATCGGTCTTATTTATACCCTGAATTAAAAAGAATGACTCATCCTCCAGTAATTGCCAGAAGCTTCTCGGCCCATGGAGAATATACAGTGCCTGCGGCTATTGTGTGTTTGACGGGTTGCCTAATAGTAGCTCGCAACAATATCTTCATCCTAAAGACTTTGTCACAAATTTGGAAGTTGAATCCAAAACATCAGTTCCACTAAAATTCAACCCTTGTGTATATTTATATGGAACATACGGTGCCCACCAAGCAAACATAGGACCCGGAAAATATGTGAACTAAAATTTGACAAGAACATATGGAACAAATCAAAAAGCGATTTTTTCAAAGTACACTCTGAGAACAAAGCGTTTTTAAGCAAATTTAAAATTCCATGGTGTGTGTTATGTCGTGTCACTGTGAATTAAATCTTCTAAAATTATTAAAGATTAAAAAATACACGAATGCCATTAATGTTAAATATTAATAACCTAACCTTACAAATATTTCAATTTGACAATTAAGAGCTTTCTACTTTGAGTGTTCTTCTTAGCAGGGAGCGACACCAAGGACACACCTCCCAAGTCCTATGTTTGCATGGTGGCACTATATTTACATACCTGTTAAAGTTAATAAACGACTCGTAGATCTTTTGTTTATTTAAAACCAACAACAGTTCATGACCTCAAATATTTCATAAAGGACTGTAAATTTTAAGAACCTCACTTTTTAGTAATGCTACAATAAATTTGTGTGCCAAGCTCCTTGTTATATTATCCTAAATTGTGTGATGCAAAGTGAAGTATAACTACGGTATTAAGAAAAAGTTAAATTAATTTTTACTGTTTTGTATGTCAATATACTGCCAAACATTTTATTTTAACATTGAACTCTATACGAATTGGAATGGGTTCGATCATATACACGAAACACGCAACGTGTGTCAGGGGCAACAAGTGAGATAGAATGATAAGGTGGACGAGCGTCTCGCGGCAGTAATGCCGTGGTTGCAATGACAGGTTAGGTTACTGTTAGAAATAGATATTAATATTAAAAAACACAAATTACTTAACACGCATATCAGAACGGTTATTGCTAAAACTATTGCAGACTGTTCTCATATGCGTGTTAAGTGATTTGTGTATTGTGTTTTTTAATAATAATATCTAATTTGTGTTTTTTAATAATAATATCTATTTCTAACAGTAACCTAACCTGTCAGTGCAGCCACGGCATTACTGCTGTGAGACGCTTGTTAAGGTGGTACTTTCATCTTTGTTCTATATATGCAGTTAAATGGGGCGTTTGTAGACATTGTTAGCATTTTATTCATACGCTATTTTTTAATATATCTGCATCAAAACTTGAAAAATAAATGTATATACTTAATTTGAAATAATCTATACTTCACTGACCTTGACATATTTAATTAAGTTTGACATTTATATGATGTGGTTGCCTAGCAACGTTTAAAAATCGTTTTATGCATGCTAATTATTTTTTCAAATTGGGATTATGGTACAGGCATAGAATAATAATAACAAGAAATGACACTCGGGGTTTTCAGAACGACCAAATTTCTTTGCGGATGTGTAAAATCCGCCATTATTTTGTTGATATATCCATAGAATAATAATATGCTCACGCTAGCGTAGCGTATTATTATTCTGTGGTATATCCTTCAACCTTTCTTTAGTATATTGTACTTGTTCTTGTTCTAAGTTGTAATTTCACTTCAATAGGTTTCTTTATTACGTTAAAGCCTAAATTATGCAGTTTTGCATACAATAATCAATTTAAATATGTAAAGTAATTTCTAACTCACCCTTTTTAAATTTCCCGCTGCACCTGTGTACCTACAGAATAATGGTCGAAGGTCATATATTTTTGGTACATGAAAAGCAATGTAATTTATAAAGTGTGTCATTTCTTATACGTATTATTATTCTATGGTACAGGTATATTAAAAAACTTTGGAACGTTTCACGGAAAACATTATGCATTAAGTATAATATTTATATATACATTTTTAAATTGACCCAGCGTCTGTATTAATTATGCCCGAAGAGAAGTTGGAAAAATTTTTACAAAAAATTGGAGATCGTATAACAGTTGTAGACTTTTGCAAAACTCATCTTGCCTTAAAAGACAAAGTTTAATTAACAGGTTAAAGTGTAAAATTGAGGAAAAAAAATAACTCCGGAGAAAGTACTCCTATTAATAAACAGCCAAAACAGTTAATAAAAGAAAGAACAAGAATGATTGAAATCGGATGGGTGTGTAGCCTGGATGGTAACAGTTACACACATGTAAGGAAACTGCAAAAGACAGAGGAACTCGTCAGATACAAATCGATCGAACAGCTAAAATTAAGGTGATTGAAAGCAGAAGGCAGTGGAACTTTTTTCCGAATGATGTATCTACTAAAGGTTTTTTACATGAATTTGATATGAGATTTGTTGACTTCCAACTTAATGATTTAAATAAAAATTTGACTATTGATCAATATTTTTCCCTCACGTCACTGACAAAATTAAAGTTCTATTTAGCATCCATAAAAAAGGCCAGTTCAACATTAAAACGGAAAAAGAGCAGCACTGAAAACTTAAATGAAAATGCTAGGAGCGTCAGACAAAATGGCAGTGACGTTAAATTCGTAAATAATAATTGTACCATATTAGTAGACAAAGACATCAGTGGTAAAAATCCAAATAGTCAAACCATATCTATCTTGCAGGAAGCCATGACAGATTCCTACACGGACTATCTGTTCTCTCTTAACTTCAATGAACACGTGAGTATGATTTCCATAAATGATACTAATATTTTAAAAGTAAGTAACAGCTATGCATTATTTGATTCAACTGATATAAATAGAAAACGTAATTTTCTGTTCTCACAATTAGTGATGTACTAGATCGAAACAGGGACCAACATAGTCTTGGTTTCAACTGTGCCCTTTGGTTTTGGTCCCGAGTCGAAAACATCAACTTAGTTAGGTCTCGATGTATGCAATTAAAGTTAACTTTTAGTAATATTAATGCAGCTCACCTAGCAAATAACTAATTATACGATACATTAAAAAGATCATTCAGTAATGAGAACAAGCTTAACAAAGGACCAAATACGTTGTAAATATACATGGATTTAATTATATAAATTTTAAAAATTAGACTTCCAGAATACAATAAGCATTATTGTTCGGTATAATGGATTGGTATTGGTAGATATGGACTAACACCCATAGATGTTACAAAAGACGTTTGAGATACACGACCCTGTAAATGTCAATCTGATGTTTATTCAACCTCCGTTATCTATCGGTGACATAGTCCATGACTAACAAGGTTGATTCTCTGCAACTGATTAGTCAATGACATAGCCCTCCTCTTACAGCAGTTAATTTTGAAGGTTCGAGTGATACAAGAACTAACAATGATTTTGTTAATCTCGTTACTTCGCTTTTGAACGAATCCTATGAACAACATCGAATAAATATTATTCAAACAGACGTTAATATGGAGATTAGTACTTTAAACTCAATAAGCGTACCTTTGACTTTTGAAACATTTGCTGATATTTTAGAAAATATAAGATTACAAATTAATGCAGACAAAATATTCTATTTTAATATTTTTCGACGAGATGTTTTTGGATGTTGCGTGAGAGCAACGAGAAGAAAAACATTTTCCTCATTTAACAAACTTTCGGTAAAATTCAGCGACATCGAAGGCAATTGTGAAGATGCTGTTGATGAAGGAGGTGCCACTCGTGAAATGTTTAGGCTTGCTTTAAACTTCATCATTGAAAGCAGAATGTTCTGTGGCGACAAGAAAAAACATTTGTCTCTGTGTGCTAGATCACTTGATGAAAAGCTTTATTTTGAAGCTGGGCGATTAATTGCTATCTCCTTAATACATGGAAGACCAGCTCCACATTTTTTTCCGAAACACTTTTTGCCTATTTGACCTCAATTGAAAATATTTATCCTACTATTAACGACGTCAGTGCAGAAATAACGTTACAACTAGAAAAATTAATTGAAGCCACAGATCTTTATGACATGCAGGACATAATATTTTCAAATGATATCTTTTCAATCGCCGGATTTACTATGATTAAAAACGAAAATTAAAAATCCAAAATAATAGAAGGTAGGTGAATCATGCGTTGTTTTAGAGAGGAGTTTGTTGAAAATGTTTTGTTTGTAGGTACATTGCAATTTGATGCCGTCCAACGAATTTTAGGAGCACTGAAACAATTTATTGAAGGCCTCGAAACATGTAATATTTTACAGACAATGAGAACTTATCCTGATATTTGTAAACTTGCGTTTTGCAACGACAAAAAAAGTATTAATGCTGGAACGTTCGAAAATATTTTTCAAATGATATACAATGAAATAGGATCAAATTTACGAAATATAGAAAATCGGGTTATAACTTATTTTTGCGACTACATTCTAGAGTGCGAAGGTTTGTTTAAACTACTACCTAATTGTGTTTTTTCACTATTTTAATGTTCTTTTATTTAAGACCTAGAAAAGAATGTTGACTGTTATTTCCAACGACATGGTGGATGCACCAGAGGAGATAGCTGCCGATATCGTCATCAGTTATCGAATTGGCTTCAAAATGTCTTTACAATTACGGGAGGTGACGGTTTTAAAAAGGGGGCAGTGATACAAACTATTGGGCAACCCGTCAAACACGCAAGCTGCATACTGAAGTGTATTCTACAGAACATTCAAGCAAACACCCGACTATGAATCATCTAATTAATTTTAGGGTATTAAGATCGGCGATGAGTGTACATCAGTAAATCATCTCGTGTATAGTTAGTTGGCCATTACGTTTTGAAAGTCCTATAGTAAATATTAATTTGTGTTATGTGAACGTGCATATTGTACATAAATAGACAAAAGGGTAGTAGATAAATTGTAGTAGTGATAGTGTTGTTAAGAAGGCTATGGTTAAAGATTTAGTTTAAGAAGATATTAATGCTTGTAAACAGCATTAGTGTGATAGTGTTTCATTGTTAATTGGACTGAAAAACATCTATCAATAAGGCACACACTGCTAATTAGACTTGTGAATAGTGAGTAATAACGACTTTTGTTATTACTTGTTCTAAATTGGTGAAACGTGTTAATAGTCGTCCGCTACAATACCAAAATTTATATAAGTTAGTTATTGGTCTATTTAATCAAAATTAACAAAGGTTACATCGTTAAGCGATACTACAAATATTAATCGATATTAAAATTTACGAGAATTTAAAATAATGAATACCTGTCGGTGATATTTTTGTCACAGCCTGAACCTGAAATCAAAAGTTATAATTGGTGTAAATCTCTCTCACGTTTCAACCAATGAAATTGAAGATTTTTTGCCCATATGCATTTCATCGAAGTATTCTCTTGTGAAACGAAGTAGAAGGTATAACATTCTATGTTATAAGTTTATTTTGGTGAAGCTGTACACTAATGGCGGTAAAGTTAGTGGGGTCTTATTAATTCTGTAAATAGTTTGGTGCGGATAATTTTCTGAAGAGAGTGTTAGTATTTTATAATTTTGATTTCAGTTTCTATTATTGCAAAACGAATTTGCACTCATTAATTGCTTTTTCAGATATCTACCTTTTCGACCATTATATTAGGATCTATGTAAGTTTTGATCTTTAATTATTTTTATTTATTCATTTATTTATTTAATATTTACGATAAAAACCATTTTACATTTAAAAAATGAAGATTAAAAAATTATTTAACAAGGAATATACAATAAGGACATTACAACTTTAAAGTGCAATATGTAACATGATGATAAGTAATGACATCGGCTTGAATTAAAATATACCTTATGTATCTGATATAACATATAATAGTCTTTTGAATGTATTGATTGAAGGTGTAACAAAATTTAATTTGTAGTTGCTACTCATTCTTGAGAATGTAGATATGGGGCAAGTAAAAACGATAGTTGGCTTTAAAAAGCGGAACAAAGAATTTTGTATTGCAAGTGATCTTTTTGTCACATTGAATTGTACTAGTTCTAGTAACGCTTAAAGTTGTTTGAAACGATCGTACCTGGAATGACGAGGTCCACTTTAGTCCTCCTTTTGAAATGTCTAGTTTCAATTCATATTGTATACAGTTATTATCATTATGATAATCAATTCTAGGAATATCAAGTGTTATTGCAAATTTTTAGAAATTTCTTCTGTACCGATTCAATTATTTAGTCTAATTTTGTTATAACGGAGACCTTATTAGTGACACATGTTCTAATTTTAAGCAAATTAAGCTCTACAGTACAGTGGATTTTAAAGCATTCATGTAAAATCTTTGCAATCACAGAAAATCATTAGAACTGGTTATTTCAAGAAATAATTTTAAGTCGTCGGCAAATAATAAGACTTTTATGTTTAATGCAACTATTAATGTTATTAATGAACAAGTTGAATAAAAAGGGTCCTAGATGGAAGCGCTGTGTAACTCCAGACGAGAAACGCATATACAATCTGATAAGTTATTCTTTAATCTAACCCACTGCTCTGCCACTTATAAAGCTACATATCTATACACGAAGTAGGTGAACTTAGACTAGAACGATTAACTTTGCCAAATGCTTTTTAGTCACTATAACTAACATCAACTTGAAAGTCATTTTCAAAAGCATTTACAATGTAGTGATGATATAACAGGGCATTAGTTGACGTTGATTTATCAGATAAAAGTCATGCTTCTAAGGAATCAGGATATGTTTGCAACAAATTTTTAAATGATCCGTGACAATTTTATCAGTAAGATTTAAAATTTCTGAAGCGATACAAATTGCTCACTAGTTATGAATATTTTCTTTGTCACTGGTTTTGAACACAAGAGTAACAAAACTTTTTTCCATAAAGTAGGAAATATATTAGTCTTCAAAGAAAAAAATATATAGGAATTGTGGGATTGGTGCTAATTATAGATTAATCACTTAAGAAAGTATACAGTTATTCTATCTGATCCATGTGTTAAATTATTTTGAAGCTTAAAAATATTGTTGAAAACTGTTTCTAGAAATATGCTTAGATCAGGTGTTTCAGTTGTGTTTTATACAAATATGGGCTCTGGAATATTGAAGTTTTCAAATACCTTGCAAAAGTATCTAGCAAATAGGTTAGAAATTTCTGTCACTTCTAGTTGACATATCATCTAAATTCATAGAACTTCCGGAAACCCTGATTCTTCCTGAGCAACTTCACATGGTTCCAAAAACTTTGATTTAGTGCATACTAAGCTGCTTATATAAAATATGTAATTTTGATAACATTTTTAGACATAGATTTACATTGACCTTTAAGATTAGAAAAACGTCAGTAGTCATTATAATTATTGGAAATTGTAAATTCTCTATGTGCTTGCATTTTCATCATAATTAACATTTAAAGTTCTCTGGAATATTCTTCTGTCTGAAACAGTTACTAGTTCTGTAGCGGTAATTATCCTCACAACTTTACTTACTGGAATTTACACCAGGTCTTTTTTAACTATCTGGGAGTATCCGTTAGCACTGACATTTTCAATCTTGATGAACTTCTATTCTATAAGTCGTAGAGAGCTGGTTGACGTATCTTTTTAAAGAGAATTCCATAAGGTTTAATTTAATATACCCTTTGACTATCTTGGGTAAAGAATAAAAATATTGAAGAAATCGAAGAATTTTTTAAAAAATTTTTTGTAGGTTTTTAAAAATTTTGAAAAAAAAATTGTTTTCCGTCTTGTTACAAACTATAAAAACCTGAAGTTTATAGAGATGTACTACAGTGTACATGTTCAACATAAAAATTTTTGAAAAAAATTTTGTTTTTATAAAATACGAAACTTTGTATTAAATAATATGTGAATATTTGAGCTGATTTTAAGAATCAAGTAGCCATATGACACATAAGAATAGATTTCACTTATTTGAATAACAGAAATTAGATAGTACTGTTATTTTGTGTTTATACGTACATTATTTTCGTCTAATAGTTAGAATGTTCTATACAAATGAAGAAAAAAATGACATGCTCTTTTGCTACTACTCTTCGAATCGTAACTCACGTGCAGCAGCGGATTTGTACTTTGAAAGATACTTGGAACATAAGCAACCACACTGACGGATATTTAGCAAACTTGAAAATAATCTTAAGGCATATGGTGCATTTACCAAACCTAAATTCTTACAAAAATATGAAGAAAATGTTGAAACGAATGTGTTGGCGTTTGTTAACTATAAACCAGAATCTTTTACTGCTGAAATTGCAAACCACTGTGCAACTTCTAAGGAAACTGTGAGGTGTATTCTGAAAAGTCGGAAATATCATCCCTATCACTATTCCATTTCGAATATATTATATCCAGTGGATAATCAAACACTGATAACATTTTGTCGTTGGTATCTTATTAAATGTGAAGAGGATTATATTTTTGGAGAACCATTATGTTTGCTGACGAGACTAAATTTACAAATAACGGAATATTTACTCAGCATAACAAGTATTTTATTCTCAACAAAATCCTAAACTTGTGCGTGAATCCAGAGATCAACATCAATTTGGTATTAATTGTTGGTGTGGAATATTTTGTGGAAAAATTATTGGATTATTTTTTTTATAACGACAATTTAACCGCTGCAAATTACTTAAATTTCTTAAAACACCAAGTGGAAGAATATTTGGATGAATTACCTCTTAGCATCCATTACAGACTAAAGTATTTCCAACACGATGGTGCTCCTGTACACAGTGGTACATCAGTGAAGCAATATTTAACTGATCGTTTTTAGCACGTGATTGGTAACAAAATGGAAATTGATTGACCTGCTCGTTCACTACAACTTACGCCATTAGATTTTTATTTGTGGGGTGATTTAAAAAATAAAGTGTATTCTACTAATCCTCAAACGCTTGAGGAGTTAATAGCTAGAATCCAAACAGCAATTGCAAGCATTGATGCACGAACAATAGAAAAAGCACTTTGTAATGTTAAAAAACGATGTGAGCTGTGCCTTCAACAAAATGGTGGGCACTTTGAACTAGTGCTGGCAATAAAATTCGATTAATCGATTATTCGATTAATCGAAAATCGCGGTTTTTAAAAATTAACAAATCGATTAATCGAATATTCGAATAATCGATTAATCGAATATTTGAATAATCGAATATTCCAATAATCGAATAATCGAATATTCGAATAATCGAATATTCGATTAGTCGACCAATAGGACACACCTATTAAAAATAATGGGTAAATAAAATACAGTTAAAAGAAGAATGGTTTGCTTTTATTTCTATTAAGAAGCAAGTCCTTACAGAACGAAAGCTGTAGTAAAATTAAAAATATAACAGTACAAACATGTTGTAAAAGATTTATCCTAAAAGGAGCAACGTCCGTTTTATAATACAAAAGAAGATCCTCGATTCCACTTTAAACTAAACCTTCCAAGAACTAATAAAACTGTACACAAAATTACAAACGATATATTTTTGTCAAATAAATTAGAAATACATCCACCAACACCTATAATCACTGTTATTTGATTAACTGACTTGAATCAATTGGAAGAATAATTTTTTATTGTGTTAATTGACTAACATGATCCGTGACGTATATATAATTCAGTTTGATTACCTAATAGATTAAAATCAACTACCTACGTGAGTGTACAATAATATAGTCAGGAAACGTCTGTATTAATAGCTGTTCGATTTCTGATTACCTGAGTGGGTCCACTATTATAGTTTATAATTTAGTTCTTGCTTATTAAACTGCAAGTTCATAATTTTAAAATTATTTTGTAAGTTTGTTTCTAACTTGAACTTATAATACCTAACTAAATTATAGCCGTATTATTTGTATTACCTATATAGAGCCCAAGTTTTCTTTTTCCTATGTGTGCAAGCTATAACGTGAGGGAAGACAAAAATACAACCACACATAGTACAATTTCAGGACAAGATCTTGCTATGAGATGGAGGAGACTTGAAAATGAAATGAAACACGACTTGATGGATTTTGTAATTGACTACCCGACGATAGTGATTTAATCAGACAAACGATTATTGGGTTAGAAATAATTTGTTTGACTAGTTGATTAGTCGATTAAACGCTTAGTCGATTAATAGATTATCTAGACAACCATACGATTGATTGACTAACCGATTTGAACTAGCCAATTAGTTAACTAAAAAAATTGTTAACAATCGAATAATCGGTTAACCGATTAATCGAATAATCGATTAATCGAATATTCGATTAATTTTTTGACAACTTTTTATTTTTAGTTTTCAAAATTTTTATGTAGTCAAGAGATATTAATTTGTTAAAATTTCAACTATTTCACACAAACAAATAAACTATGATTCTATACAGAGCACTGTCAAGTTGATTCCATTCGTCTATATAGTTATGTTATGTAAAATCTTGCTGATTGTCACTTCCATTGTATTTTATTAAGTTCAATTCCACCATATTTAATTTAATTTAAACCTATTTAGTAGGTAGGGTTAAGTGGAAGAGTAGAACGAGCTCAGTTACTTGCAACTTTAGTTCAACTCTGAACTTCGCCCATTTTTACCACAATCATATTTTGTATTTTATGTTTACATATTATTATCATTGTTGTGAATTATTTGTGGTTTAAATAAAGGGTGGCTCCGTGGTGTAGTTGGTATGCGTGTGACTACTATGCTCAAGGTCCCGGTATCGAATCGTGACACGGTCCGCTTGAAAAATGTTAGGCGAACATTTCTCTCAAAAATACATTTTCGTTCGGATGAGAGGTAAATTGGAGGTCCGGTGTTGTCTTGCACGTTAAAGAGCCCTACCTTGCTTGGAACAGCAAGGGTTCGGCAAAATTCAAAATTTTTCAGGTAAAAAAAACTTGCTTCCTGCCCAATGTAATACCTTCGGGTGGAGCATTGGAAAATCACATGTAAGGTTTAAATAAAGACAATAATAATAATAATAATGGGAGTGCCATGAAACAAGAAAACAATTTGCAAATTGTATTCTGCATTAATAAACTACAAAATAACAACAATTTAACGAACAATATTTTAAATAGAATTTTTTCTACTAAATTCCTTGAAGAGAATAATTTTTCCAATTAAAACAAAGTGAAAATTTTTCAGCGAAATTTGGCATTTTGGGTTTTTGAGTGATTTACATCAACTTTTCTTAAGTAATACTTTTTTGGTCTATCTTAATCGTTACTATGACTTTACTCGAAACGCTATTTTGTATTTTAATCATAGTTGGCCAGATTTTGACTTTATAAAAACCCCATTCACTCATGAAGATTCCTTATCTTGGTCTACACAACTGATAAGAATTTTGTATCGATTGCTTTTAAAATAAAAAAATTGGGTGTCCTCATGAAAAGTGAAACGCACTGTGTACAGGGTTATTCAATTTGGAAGCTTACCGTTGGAATCTTAGAACCGGTAAGAGATAGAGAGTTGGTTAAATTGGGGCAAAGTTGAAGATTTAGATGCTTGTCAATATTCACAAAAGAAACTTATCGTAACCGTTTTTGTTTTGTAGTTATGGTAAAAAATTTGAAAAAAGTATTTTTCGTTTTTGTCCAAAAATTTTTTGATATCTATATAAACTTCTCTGGAGCAGTCTTTTATGCTAAAAATAATGGTAAAGTTGAAATCGTAATCCGTTTCGATTCTTCATAACCTTCATCAGCTTCATTTTTTCTTATGGACGTCATATTTGATTGTTTTACATTTTGTGATGTATATTAAATCTAATCCACAATCAAATTAATCGTGGTAGATTTTTATTTTACCTATCGAAAATTCTTATGTAACTGTAACAAGCCCAGGGTAAGGTTAGGATGGAAATTGGCTTTCAGTAAAAGAAAACTCTTAAGACTTTTAGCTAACTGAGTTTTTGACCCACGGTCGCATGAGATTGGGTCAGTGGGTTTATTAAAGTTGGAAAAAACAAGATAATGGACGCCACCTAAATTTTTTATAAAGCAACTGACTAAATCAATTTGCTTAAAGGGAAAATTTGGAAACCTAGATTATCGCTAACCACTTTAAATACAAAGTTTGATTGTCACAAATATGTTACTTACATCTGGTCGTCTTCTTCACTGAACTAACAATGACTAGGGCGACTCTGAAACATAAATACTACCAACATAGATACCCTATATATATCTTACGAACCAGTATAAGCATGAAATTTTTGATTTAGTTTCAATTAGTTTCCACTGTATCGTGGTACACATTCGGGTAAGTTTAACCTTTTAAATACCTAACAAACTTTGAAGAAATTTAATGATTACTGAGTAATGAACTGAAGTCAAAAATAACTCTATATTCTCTTTTAAGACATGTAATGAACATTTTAAATTATAAGTGTACTTAATAAAAAAATAAAATTCTTATAAATGTAGTTTCTTGAATTGGATATTTAACTTTTGAACATTATTTTTCATAAATAATAGTCTGGTGTAGCGCTACTAAGACTTTACAGTTCTTTAAAAAATTTACTTAATTTGTGGCAAAATTATTAATTAATTAATTAATCCGAGTTTAAACTTCACTTTTCTGGACTTACACCCTATTATATCAACATGTTTACTTAACATTAATTATCATAAACCTAAAACTAAGTAATGTACTAACACCCATAATTCTCTTCGCGAACATGCAACTCCATAATTTATGAACAAAAAAAAAATATATAACCTATTACAACTAAAGTTTGATGACTAACAAACTTGTTAATCACACGACAACCTATGTCCTAATTGACTACTAATTATAACATAACTTAATTTTTTGATGTCATTTTCATCATCACTATCATCATCTAAAGCAGAATAGGGCTTGAGGTCCTTCACATGCCATTTACCTGCTTTCGAAACATCTATATTATATAACTCGTATACCAAATTCGAAATCTTTTTTCGAATCGTACACAACACAAATTTAGGTGCAAGTTTATCAGTAAACTTTTTACTCGTACTTGACAAAACTTTATTTACTCTCCAGACCTTATCAGCAAAAAAAATATCAGTGTTCAGGTACACTCCCACTCTACTCCAAACCGAACTGTCGATACAACTAAAATGCTTCACAACGCATAAATTTGCTAGAATGACAAACTCTTCCACGAGCTTCACCTAGACTAATAAACAAAAGATTACATCATAACTAACCTCAAATAATGATGCCAAAACTGCTAAGGCGACAAACTTATCACGAGTTTCGTCTAGACTTATGTAATGCTGAGCGACCAACTCTTCATGAGTCTCGTCTAGACTAACATACTGCTGAGCGACCAACTACGATGACAAGTCTCGCTTAGACTAAATAGAATCAAACATGTTGCGTTGCAATGCAGATATACATCAAAAAAATTGCTATCCAAACAAAAACGGGCCTATGCACAAAAGCAATTGTCTAACAATATGACGACAGCACAAATTAATGTACCCAATTTACCAAAACATTATATTTAGTACACACTTTATAGTAGCCTCATAATACGAAAGAACATGCTATCAATTAAGCAAGTGCTTCATTATTTTTTGAATAATCTTGCCTCTTCAGAATTTTCTTTGGGAAGTTTCATATGTTTAATACGACCTAAAATGTGTATTAACCTAGACTCTATTCTCTTAAAAGTGGAGTCTGAAGGTTCAGCTTGATATTCCGTTAAGACATTTTTTATCGATTCGATACTCAATTCAACTTCTTGTTTTTCTATATAAAAATCTACTATATATCCTGAAAGGTCAATCAAACATCCTAGTTTAACAGATTCCTTGGCTATATTTATAACTATGGAACAGTTGAACTACAAATGATAGCAAAATCACTAGAAACATCTACAAACAATTCTGGATCACCTGGGAGAAGCGGTTTTAAAAAAATCTTAAAAATTGAGAAAGTTTGTTCATGACCATTTTTTAAATATTTATAACTATGGAACGGTTGAACCAATATGAAAGCTATATCACTAGAAACATCTACAAATAATTCTGGATCAGCTGGAAGAAGTAGATTTAAAAAATCTTAAAGGTTGATAAAGTTGGTTCTTGACATTTTTTTTAATGTTTGTAATTATAGAACAGTTGGACTGCAAACGAAAACAAAGTCACTGGAAACAACTACAAATGATTATGAATCACCAGAAACAAGCGGATTTGAAAAATCTAAAAAATTTAAGGGTTTGTTTTTGGCAATTTTTTTAAAAGTTTATAACTATGAAACGGTTGAATTACAAACAGAAGTAAATCACTAGAAACAACTACAAGTGATTCTAAATCACCTGGTAGAAGCTGGTTTAAAATATCTTTAAAACTGAGAGCTTGTTTTGGTCAATTTTTAAAGATATTTATAATTATGGAACGCTTGAGCTACAAACCAAAGCAAAGTCACAAGTAACATCAACAAACAATTCCGAATCACCTCCAAGCAGCTTTCTAAATGTTTATAACCATGGAACGGTTTTACTACAAACAATAGCAAATTCACTAGAAACAACTATAAACGATTCTGAATCACCTGGAAGAAGCTGATGTAAAAGATCTTAAAAATTACTATAGTTTGTTCTTGGCCAGTTTATTAAATGTTAATAACTATGGAACATTTGAACTACAAACGAAAGCAAAATCACTAGAAACATGTACAAACAATTCTGGATCACCTGGAAGAAGTGGATTAAAAAAAGCTTAAAAATTGGGGAAGTTAGTTCTTGGCCATTTTTTAAAATGTTTATTACTATGGAACAGTTGAACTAGAAACGATTGAGATATCCATCTGAGGACGAGCGTCTCGCGGTAGAAATAACGCGGCTGTAATGACAGTTGTAAACAGATTGAGGTTACGTAATTTTTTTTGTTTACATAAATTGGATGAGGTCTGTGTTAATGTTAAATTGATTGTTTATCTCCTTATTTATATAGAAGAAGTAAAAAATGAATATTTGCCTAGATTGTGGTTCTGAATTTACGTAAAATAAAACTTTGTATGGCCACTTAAGAAAATTTCATGATTTGAATATAAGAGACCAGTTTCTATAAGCAACCAACTTTGGATAAAAAAGAAGTTAAATTTAGTGCAATGAAGGAAATCATCTGGAAGAAGTGGTTTTGAAAAATCTTTAAAATTGAAAAGTTTGTTTTTTGCCATACTTTAAATATTTATAACTGGGAACGGTTGAACTAGAAACGAATTGAAAATCACTAGAAGAAACAACTACAAGCAATTCTGGATCACCTGAAAGAAGCGGATTGAAAAGATCTAAAAAATTGAGATTTGTTTTTTTAATGTTTATAACTATGGAACGGCTGAAGTACAAACTAAACTAAAATTACTAGAAACATCTGCAAAGAATCCTGAATCACCTGGAAGAAGCGGTTTTAAAAAATCTTTAAAATTGTAAAGTTTGTTCTTGGCCATTTTTTTAAATGTTTATAACTATGGAATGGTTGAACTACAAACGAAATCAAAACCACTAGAAACAACTACAAACGATTTTGAATTACCTGGAAGAAGCGTATTTGTAAAATATTCAAAATTGAAGAAGTTTACTCTTGTCTATTTAACTGTTGAACTACAAACAAGAGCCAAATCATTGGAACAACTACCAACAATTCTGAATCACCAAGAAGAAACGGATTTGAAAAATCTCAAATGTTTTTAACTATGGAATGGTGGAACTACAGACGGAAGTAAAATTACTAGCGACAAATACAAATGATTCTGAATCACCTGCAAGAAGCAGATTTGAAATATTTTCAAAATTGAAAAGTCTGTTCTTTGTCATGTTTCTAAATGTCTATAGTTATTGAATGCTTCAACTACAAATGAAAGCAAACTCAATACATACCACTACGATTCTAAAGCATGCTGCATAAGTGGATTTGAATATTTCAATGTCGAGTGCGGGTTATTTTTTTATTTTCTTTACTTTTTAATGGATTGAACTGCAAACGAAATTATTGTTACTACAAAGAACTTGAAACGTAATGCCAATTGTTTCCATGTAAGAAATTCATTTATAAAAAGTCTGATGCCAGGTTTACATAGGTTATCAAATGAGGGGTCTAGCAGCTTTTTTATAGAACCTGAGAAATTCAAGATAGAAAACTTTTATGCAAGCCAAAAACTACGATTTTTCAAAAATTAAAAAATTAATTACATTAAAACCAAAAAAATTAAAATGTATTGTTATTTATGTCAGGTTTAATATTTATTTATTTATTTATTGTATGTTGGAAATATACAGGTCTAAACCTAATTACATATTTCCACTAAAAATAAACTAACAAAAAAGAAAAATGTTAACTTGAGATATTTCCATCCTCACATATTGATGAGAATGCATTACAAATTTTAAATGAACATGTTTGATATAACTAGACAGTAAATTCATTTTATTCTATAATTCTGTGTTGTGTGTGGGTGTATGTGTTGGTGCGTGGATGGATGAGGGTGTGTTGTTTATGCATAAATATGCGGGTATTACATTTTATATAATAATTTTACACAGGTTTCTTTTAAAGCTCTGTAAGGTATTTCCAAACAATGGTATATTGGCTTGTTTAGAAATGTTTTTATAAATGGCGAGTTCTGCCTTAGTTGAGTACGATAGTATGGAATATAAAAGAGATCTCTTCTTCCACCAAAGTGGAGCGGAGCATAAAAACCAATTTTACATACTGCAACTCGACAGTCAATATAATTATTAATTATTTTTAACAAAAACGTGAGTGCGATCGCTATCCTACGCCGCTCTAATTTCATAATATTTAACAATAATCTAGCTTCCACATATGATTGGAACCCTATAAACTTCCCATATTTTTTGTAGTAGATATACGAAATAAACTTATTCTGTACAGTCTCTATCATTTGCGAATGCTTACGTGTGCCAGGATCCCAGACTGTAATTGCAAACTCTAATTTTGATCTTACCAGTGTATCATATAATACTCTGGTGCATTTTATATCTTGAAATTGATGCGTATTGCGGATTACAAATCCCAACATTCTATATGAAGATGCACACAGCATTTTAATGTGTTTCAAAACCCAAGTTACTAGTAAATACAACTCCTAAATCTTTGATGTTATCGCCTTCTCCTAATTTATCATTTAACAATTTGTCATCATCATCATCATTTTGTTTTCGACCTTACTTAAGGTCGGTTTGACGCAGCTCTAACTTCTTTTCCATTCTGTGCTAATCTAAAAAGCTCTACATACCCTTCACAACCTACATTTCTAATAATTTGACTAATATAGTTTGGTCTAGGTCTTCCTATATCCTTCTATCTTTTTCCTATCCACCTGGCTCTACATAGATATTAGCAACCTGATGGTTGTTAAAGAACTCTAACATGTTTACATGATTACCATTTATAAGGAAATGAAATATAACCTGGTTATCCGCTTCAAAAAGGAAAAGTGTTAAATTATATGTTATGGTAAGGCTTAAGCAACGAATCGCTGCCAACATGCCAGACCGCTACCTAATTGTGAGTTATGTCATGGTGAGGTTTATTAAATTATATGTTATGGTAAGGCTTAAGCAACGAATCGCTGCCAACATGCCAGACCGCTACCTAATTGTGAGTTATGTCATGGTGAGGTTTATTAAATTATATGTTATGGTAAGGCTTAAGCAACGAAACGCTACCAACATGCCAGACCGCTAACTAATTGTGAGTTATGTCATGGTGACATTTAGTTAACTGATTTTTATTTCTTTTTGTTTTGTTTTCGAACTTACTTAAAGTCGGTTTGACGCAGCTCTAAATTCTTGTCTATTCTGAGCTAGTCTAAAAAGGTCTGCATATCCTTCACAACCTAAATCTCTAATAATTTGACTAATATAGCTTTGTCTAGGCCTTCCTACTCTATTTTTATTTGGTAGTCTATAATCTAAGACTTTACTAAATAGTCCCTCATGTCTTAACTGGTGCCCTATCATTCTATCTCTCATGACCTTCAATTGTTTCCACATACAGGGATCCTCACCTATCCTTCTATAAACTTCCTCGTTTGTTACTCTATCTGTCCAGCTAATCTTTAACATTCTCCTATAACACCAAGTTTCAAAAGCTTCTATCTTTTTCTTATATACTTCTTTAATTGTTCAAGTCTCACTATTGTATAGTAGAACGCTCCATACGTACGACTTTAAAAAACTTTTTCTATTATCTAAACTAATACTATTAGCTATTAGTAAGTTTTTCTTTTTTAAAAACATTTTTCTAGCTTGAGCTATTCTAGCTACTATATCCCTTCTGCTACGTCCATCCTTTGTAATTATACTACCTAAATAGCAAAATTCATCTACCTCCTCTAACTCGGTATTACCTATTTTTAATTTTGGTTTAGAACTAGGCTGTAACTCACTTGTCATTATCTTTGTCTTTATTGAGTTAATTCTCATACTATAGTTACTCTGTAGTATCTCATCTAAAATATTTAAAAACTCTCCTAACGCTTTTCTAGACTCTGCCATAATGGCTATATCATCTGCAGAACGTAACATGTCTACTTTCTGTCCCTGTACACTAATACCTATCTCTTTTCTCTCTCTAGCTAAGTTTAAAGCTTCCTCAATATAAACATTAAAAATCAAGGAGACAGTATACAACCCTGTCTAACACCATTTCTAATCTTAGCTTCCTTTTTATTTCATCAAATCTAATAACTACACTTTGGTTTTATATAGACTGTAAATAATTTTCTATCCCTATGAGAGATTCCTATTTTTGCAAAACCCTGAACATAACAATCCAATTAACCCTATCAAATGCTTTTCTAAATCTACAAACGCGAAATTAGTCTTTTATTTTTTGTAACCTTTTTCGATAATTACCTAATCATTAGTATCGGTTCTCTAGTCCTCTGTCTTTACGAAAACCATATTGGTCTTCGCCTAAATAATTCTCAGTCAAAGCTTCTACTCTATTTTAATTATTATTGTTAGTATTTTGGAAGCATGAGAAGTTAAACTAACCGTTCTAAAATTCTCACACCTATCAGCTCCTGACTTTTTGGGATTGGGATAATAATATTTTTCGAAATCTATTGGAACCTCACCTGTGTCATATATTAATTTTACTAGTTCATATAATCTATCTAAAGTTTTCTGACTTGCATATTTTATTAATTCTGCGGGGATATCGTCTATCCCTGGCGCTTTGTTTAGTTTAAGATTCCAAACAGCTCTATCAAATTCCTCTCTTAATATTGAGAACCCTATTTCTACATCCACTTCTTGGTCGTTCTCTAACTCATCCATATCGTCTCCCTTATATAAATCTTCTAAATATCTTTTCCATCTATCTGCTACCTCAACTTTATTTATTAGAAGCTCATTATTCTCGTCTCTAATACCATTATATTTTTTCCTATCTTCCCCAAAAAACTTTTTAACTGCCCTGTATGCCCTGTCTGTCTTACCTACTCTCAAATCATCTTGTATTCCCTTACAATTCTCCTACATCCATTTATTTCTAGCTTTTCTACACTCATGTACTATCTTATTTCTAACTGTATTATATTTTTTGCTTACTTTTGCTATCCACTTCTCTGAAAGGTTTAAGCTTTCTTCTATTCTCTATTAAATCTAATATCTCCTTTGTTACCCAGGGTTTTCTCGGTTCTATTTTTTTCTTACTTATAGTCTGTGTTGCTGTATCATGTACAGTCAGTTTTATTTTTTTCCAGTATACTGAATTTTATTCAACTTCAGTGAATAACTCATCTTAATACATTTATTAATGTTTAGTTGCAATTTATTATCCTTGCACCAGTCCTGTACCTTACTAAGTTCTGACTGCAATAAATGACAATTGTGTATATTCTTTATTTCTATAAATAACTTTAAGTCATCCGCAAACAACAAACACTGGCAATTTTGTAATACATCTGGAAGATCATTGATGAAGATCAAGAACATTAATGGCCCTAAGTTACTCCCTTGAGGAACCCCCGATATCATACGAAATGCAGTTGATAAATAATTTTTATAACAGACGTATGATTTTCTATCTTTCAAATAAGACTTAAAAAATGCAAGTATAGGTTTCATAAAACCAAATGCTGCAAGTTTTTTTAATAGTACGTCATGACTAACCCTATCAAATGCTTTGGCAAAGTTCGTGTATATAACATCAACCTGTCCCCTTTTGTCCAGAACCTTATTTACATAGTCAACAAAAAAGTTAGTTTGTTTGTATTGATCTTTTAGGAATAAAACCGTGCTGATTAGTATTTAATGCTAAATTGATATTTCTGAAGATTTTTGTATATAGAATATGTTTGAAAATTTTTGCTGGCGCAGAGAGAATAGAAATAGGTCTATAATTACCAATATCATTTACTGCCTTGGATTTATATATTGGTGTCAATTTTGCAAGTTTCCACTTAGTAGGAAATACTCAAGACCAAGTTGAAAAGAATATTTAGGGGGCGTACCAGGAATTCCATACACCCTTTGAAGATGAAGGGAGGAATCCCGTCTGGTCCCACAGACCTCTTAGCTTTCATTTGTTTTATAGCAGTTTCGATATCTGTATCTGTAATAAAGCTAATGTGAAATACATCCAATAAGTTGTTCTTCATCTCGGAGTCATAATTCAACTCGTAGTTAGATTGTTCACTGTACACAGATGAAAAATAGTCTGAAAACCCATTTGCAATCGACTCTAATGTATCAAGCTGATCACTACTGAACACAAAGTTTAGTGTGTCATGATTCTTTTTCCTACTATTGGATATGAAAGACCAGAATACTGAAGGATCCGACGCAATCTCATTTTCCACACAATTGATGTAATTCTTATAACCAGCCGCAAAAGCTTTTTTTGATTTTGCTCTTAGGTACTTAAACCGTTCATTATGAAACGTCGATGTGTTTTTGTATTTATGGTGAAAATTTTTTAATTTTACATCATCGATTATCTGCTTATCAAACCAAATGGGAAAGTTTAAATTTTTCATAGAGTAGTATGGGACACATACTTCTATTATGTTGTACCAAACATTATAGAAAGCAGCTACTGCAACATTTATATCAGTATAAGTATTAATAAAATCAAAATGTGTATTATGCAATATGTTATACATCAATAAATAATTTGCTTTTTTAAAATTATGTTGATTACTTGATTTTAATTTTATAGAAGTGTAAGTTTATTTACTTTTAATCCAATAACCAGCGCTGGATGGTATGGGTCCGATTTAACAAGACTACTATCTGATAACATAACATCTACATGTACTGTGGAGAGTACTAAGTCAAGTGTTCTTTCAGAGATATTCATTATATTGTTGTATGAGGTTAGATTACAAAAATTAAGAAGTTCAGAAACTTTCCTGTATATAATATTATTGTTACTGTCAAATTTAAATTTATTGCCGTTTATAAGAGGTAAGTTATAATCTCCAATTAATATCATTTTGACATCCAAGGATATAAACAGATTAGATAATATATCAATGTATTCCTGATACACATCAGCGGTTGAACCTGGTGGAAAATAGTTGATGCATAGTAAATACGTAACTCCGCCAAGGCGTATCTTTATCAAAACTACCTCCAGATGAGTCGCAACGTTTGTCATAACCGATGAGAAATTCTTATGTATCCCTATAAGAACACCCCCACCTCTTCGTTTACTTTCAGGATCTCTATCTTTTCTGTAAACAGTGTACCTTTTGTCAAATATTTCTGAATCTTATATTCCTGCATGTAATCATGTTTCAGTAAGGCATATAATATCGAAATTACCATTTAATACATTCAAACGAAATTCTTGTGCTTTGGTTCTGAGTCCTCTAACGTTCTGGTAGTATATTTCGATACACCTCATTATTTATACAGTTTTAAGGTTTTTAATTAAATAGATTTAGTTTGATGTGGTAGCCTATCTGTGCTTGAATAGATGTTTGGCGTACGTGTATAATTAGTGTGTTATGTATGTATAAGTGTATTTCGTACTACGAAGAGAAACACAGATGTCTATAAACGATGCTAGCAATATGCCTAAACATATAATAAATTATTCGAATTAAAATACATAATGTGTTAAATAGTGCATGTGAATAATGATGACAATACGGTAATAGGAAAAAATTATTTCTATGAATTTATCCAAATGCAACACGCAAATATTTTTACACCTATAGCATTATTGCCACACAAATTTTGTACAGTGATAATTTATTAAATTATGATTCATTATTAGTTTAAATTATGCTTGTAAGCAATGGAAATAATATGTTTATTTAAATTATAATTCATTATTCATTATGATAGGGTTAATAGTGGTTATAAGAAAAAGAAAAAAAATGGAGAAAATACAACAATAATATAAATTGCAAATTATTTAGCGACTTTTGCAATTCGTAACTATTTCTTACTGCTACGAGTCTGGTAGCATTTTTGTGAAGCAGACTTACTTTGCACTTCATGGTCTTCTTGGATTTTTTGGTTTTCCAAGGAGGGTTGGATATCATGAACAGCATTTCTACTGTCCATTTTTACATCATCGATATGTCTAACAACCAACTTCCTATTATCCGGTAAAACACAATAAATTTTCCCATCAATACTCCATGCTTTGTTTTTGCCAACTAAAGATTGTACTTGTTTCATTAACGAAAGCTTCTTTGTGGTAAGGGACTCTGTTACTACTAAGCGTGTGCCTTTTAGTTTGTTTTTGTTTGACCATATTAATCTCCTATACCGGTAAGAACAGAATTTCACCACGAATGGCCTCGGTCGATTATTCACCAGTTTTCCTAGTCGATGAATCCTATCGATCATTACTTTTGAATTAAATGTTTCTATTCCCAGTGAGCCATGAAATATATTTACTAATATTTGTTCAAGATTTTCATCCTTTTTTTTCTTGTATACCATGGATAATCAAAGAATTTCGTCTGCCATACTGCTCAAGATCATCCATTTTATTGCTCATATTATCTATTAGACTTTTTAACGTAGTAACACTATTTATCATAAGAGTTTTAAATTTCATAAATTCGGATTCAAGGCTAACAACGCTTTGATTACCAGTAATGCCGCTTGCACTTTGAAGTTTTGTTTCAAAATTGCGAATTTGAGTGTCAAATTGTTCTTGTAGTAGCGTAGTTATAGTTTTATTTAAATTGCTTATTCCATTGTTATTAAACTAATAACACAAATAATCGATTCACAATATGACCTATTTCAAATGCAGTTTACGATAACGATAACAGACACGTTTTTAGGTTTTTAAATAAGACGCATAAATGAATTAAAATTATTAATGTTTTCTTGTGAAATTATTAATTCTTGAATGTTTTACTACCCCCAAATAAATAATGAATTGGTTGCTCAATAAACACTTTGAACGCGATATACTGATCGGAAATTAATTACCCTATTTACCACTATTTTAACTAAAAATTGTGCACGGTTTAATGTGATGTTTATTTGACCATGTTCAACACGTTGGTTTTCGGTACAGAATGACTCTTTTTTGGTTAGTGACATATTTTAGTATTCATATAGTATTAGTTTATTAAGAATAAATAGCTTTTCACAGATATAATTACTGTGATTATTTTTGTGAAATTGTATTTGATATTGAGTGATTTCCACTTATTTGTGTATTTTTGAATAATTGAAAGTTATAAGGTTTGTTGGTTAAATAAATTGTGATAATAAGTGAATTACAAATTATGAAAATATAAAAGAAATATTTTATGAAATAAAATGTAATTTATTTAGTAAAATTTTGATATGACTCGTCGATTGTTTGATTGTTAGATGTAGTGTAAAGTACCTTCGGTCTAGGTTAATTTTGTTATTGATTACAGTTTTGTATTAAATGAAATCTTTGATATTAATTTCTTAAAAATGGAAAATTTTAATGTTTGAATAAAGTACGAATATTAAATTAACAATGTTATGCCATTACTTGTCAACAAGAAGCAGATCAGTTTGTTAGAATAAATTGCTTAATCGTGATGTCACATTTAATATGCTTAAAGATAAAATACTACATTATTTATATTTAAGAAACGCCATTATTTTCTTTGTTATACGACATTAATTCTTTTATTAATTTCAGTATAGGAAAAATCTGTTTATTTGTATCTTAGTATTAATTATACTTTTATTTGAAGTAAGTACTTTGTGGCACATTTAGAAATCAAAGAGAGTAAATAATATTTTATCAATAATATAAAATATTTATATACGGAGTATCTCTACAAGGAGTTTAATAAGCAAAAATAATTAGTGAACCTACAAATTTGTTTAAGATTGGGAATCTCAAACCATATTTGATATGTTAAAAATTATATATGAATATTTTATGGTTGAAGACGCTCAAACTGTGTCCTGTATGCCATATTTATTTTGTTTTTGCAATAGATCTCTTATGGATAGCATGTGGCAAACAGTTTGATGGTAGATGCAAGCATATTTTGAGTAAGTAATTATTTTTTAAATGTTTTCCTTATTGCAGCTTTTTGGAATATCTTTTCTTTGAGTTTCTAATCTTCTCTAAGGAATTTTCTTTTTGGTTATCATTCATCCGGATGTAGTGACGTCTAGATTTGTTGTGTTGTTTAATTGTTTTTATCTACGCCATAGCTCAGTTCTTTGCGAAATTAAAATCCTGCTTAACCTAATATCTTTAAGGGAATTTCTTTCATCGTTTAACCATTATACATTTACTTCTACTGTGGGCCATGATTTATTTCCCATAAGGCATTCCCCTATACATTCTTAACTCCAGATAGGCTTAAAGTTTTCAATATTTCATATTTGTAAACGAAGATGTGTAAACACAATTGAAGTTTAGTGATCATTAAATTCTTTACATGTTGATGTGGTGTAACTTCTGACTTGATCGTCATTCATACGAATGAAACAATGATACCCTCTGGTTCCTGTCACATTCTTTGTGCGTTTTTATTATTTGAATTGATTACCGAATACAAAAATATTTTTCTTCATTATTATTATTAAATTTTGTATGCATATAACGTAATTTTTTACCAACTTTGATGCATTATAGTTCTGCAACCAGTAGAGGTTTCCCCACTTGGAGTAGAAAATTAAATTGAAGATACAAAACTAGTAATTAAGCATACATGTAAAAGATGTAAGAAGAAAAGAAATATAAATCCAAATAAAGGATATTTTACACTACGCATATGGATTGTTTAAAAATTCCTAATATTGTTATGTGTTATCATTACAACTTAAGGTAGTTAAGTATTGGTGGCGTCAAGTGGACGATGACTAACTTGCAGTTTCTCATTGTACTTACAGTTTTAGAATGAAATAAGCCTACTGGCCTTAAAGTGCTACCACTCGTTTTTTAAAGACTCAGTGTATTTATGAAGCATAGTAGTTGTCATTGTTACTGCAAGAGTGCAAAGTATGTCCCCCACGGGAGCTTGCACTATTTCTCAACTACTTAATCTAATAAACTCTAACCTACAAATTACATAGTATTATATATATATATTTTGTTGTGATACTGTGGCAATTCCCCTATGCGCCCTTTTTATGAATTAAAAAGTATAAATTTTTAATTTATCAGTTTTTGATTTTTATTATATAATTTTGATTGCGCCGGCTAGCTCAGTTTTTGTATTATGCATGGAGCTTGCGACAATACGACAAACAAATATTTAAACCTACCATCTATTCTCCTTCCTGTTCTAATCTTTAAACTAAAACACTATAAAGCACAAATTATTATAATGTTCTCAAAAAATATTTACAACGTATAAAAAGGTTAAAAATTGTTTAACTGGAATTTTCTTGAATCAATAAATTTATACAATTATTATTACCAAAAATGATCAAAAAGTCAGTAAAATCACTAGTACTCTTAATTATTAACTGAAGCCTATGAACGTTCATTTAACCTCATTTATTTACGTAATTTTGCAACGTACAACCAACATTAAATCCTGCCGACCCCTCACATAAATTATCATGAAAGCAATTTTAAAGTATTTAAAATTTGTAATATTTAGTTAAATGTTAAATCTTCCAGTTTAGAAAAGTGTAAAGAATTATCCACAAATAAAATAATCAAATAATAATAATAATTCAGATTGGCTGACCTGTTGTTTTGCATCCACTTAAATTCCGTCACTGGCCCAAGCGTTGTGTGCATCCCTCATCTAGCGCCTTAAATGTACTGCATTAAACTCGTTCACCATAAATAATTGCTTCAGCATTGAGTTAATCTTGTTCCCATATTTATATCTGTTTTCCGTAATTGTTTGAAGCTTCTCTAAATATTCTTTGGGGTTTCTTAGTGATTCTGTAGGGGTTCCTTAGAGTTTATGTAGGGGATCCTTAGAGTCCTTATATAAAGGTTAAAATTAGAATCTATAGTAAAACAACTTTTAGTTCCTTACGTTTTTCTCTCTAGGACAAAACGACAAACCATAAATTTCTCATATTTTATGCGTAATTATTTCACACTTCACAACAACTTATTTCACGCTTATATTTTTGTCTTTAGAGACGTGAACTGTACGTTTCTTCATGGCCAACTGATTTGTTTACAAATCCGGTCATATTTAAATGCACCGACTATCTATAAAGCGCAAAGTTTGCTGTTTGTATAAACTAGGTTTTTGGATATTCCATGGGGTTGAGCTTGTATATTAATATCATTGCGTTCATTTTGTCACGTACGATTTCTAGTTAATAGCATTGATTCGCCTGGATTTTCATACTTTTCGATAAGTAAATCGTTGTTGGTTTAAAAAAATTTGGTGAACTTTGATTTTCAATAAACATGCTTTGTTTGTTTCCAATAAATCAGGCGTCGTTTTAATTCTCCAGCCACATAGACAAAATACAATGTATGGATTAAATTATCGGCGTTTTCTCCCTACGCATTATTAAATCTGCTTGTATTAATTAGGATTCTTGATGTGTTATCTACGCGTGTCGCGTTTCAGCTTGCATTTATTTTATTTAACAACTTGCGGAAGTATTTTTCCTTAACTAAATTAATTACGATTATTATATATTCAGGGCGTTGTCATTTACTTTCCAGTCTAATCATCGTATTTCTTGTTTTCTTCAGAAAACTGTGTGATTTTCTGAGCCCTTATGTATTTATGTGGAGTGCGCTATACTCTTGGTCTTAACAACCTTTAAATTACCTTATTAAGACAGCATTTTTCCCCCAAATTAAAACAAAAATTTTTTGAAAAATGTTAATTTTTGGCGCCCAACGTTAAGACAAAATTCACATTGGTCCAAAATTATTTTGTTTTTATTTTTACTATATACACAACTCCTAAATTATTTTTACACCACTATTACTATTTTAATTTAACCTATTCTATACCTATACAGCTATCCATTCCAAATTTTTATGAATAACTACTATTTACACAAGCCTCTGTGAATATTTATCAAACATTCTATCTCCCTATTCTCTATCTACCTATACTTTTCCTACTTTTTCTAAATTTATACTACATATTATAATCTACCAATGTTTCACTCTCTATTTGTCTATACTTTTCCTATTTACACACTACCTATTATAATCTACTAATATTTCACTCTCTATTTGTCTATGCTTTCCTATTTCTCCTAAATTTACACTTCCTTTGTGATCTACTAATATTTCAATCTCTATTTGTCTATACTTTTCCTATTTTTATAAACATCTCATCATCTCTTCATATTTCTCCTGTTTATCCATTCCTATTTATCTATACTTTTCCTATTTACATCAACCTATGCTACTCCTACTTTTCCTAAACCTATCCTAATTATTATTAACCTATCCTATGCTTTATTGTTTTTTAATATTTACAATAAGTTTTTATTCCATTTTTACTTTCAATTTCATTAACCCATGCTATGCCTTTTGTCATCTAATATTTCTAATATAAGCCCCCTGAAATTCACCCTATCTCAAATTCTAACCAATCAATATAAATTCTGACTTTATGTACCTATAATAATTTTTCTTTGCCTATAATTCTTAATGTTTCCTCAATAATGCCCTTACTTTATTTTTCCTATCACCTGGACACTTAGTACCTTTTTCTACTTCATTTTCTTCATCTAATTTTCCGCAAATTTATTTATCTTCACACATTCACCATTTATTTTCAATACTTCATCCCATTTGATTCATTTCCCTTTGCATAATACCTCCTTACTTTCCGCATTTATTTTTATCTCCAACTTATCTATAATATTCATCCCCCATATAGCATCCATTTTTAATCCAGGTACAATCACATATTCATTTTCAAATTTCTCTTCTCCTATCTCACACTTCAGAATCACTATATTATTTACGCATGCAAAATTTCTATTGTTTGGTGCTATTAAATTATACTTCTTCATCGGCATTATTTTCTTTACTAATTTTCTTCTTTTAATAAAATCGTCTGAGACGAGTGCTACCTCAGCTCCGGTATCTATGAGTATTCCAATTACTTTATCCTCTACTTTTAAATTAATTATAGGCAATAAATTTCTACTAAAATCATTTTCCATTTTTGTTTATTTCGAAGGGCTTATTTGGTTTGTCTTCAATTAAAAATTTGTACTCGTATTAGATGAGCCTGGTCGATTCGTGACCTCAGCATAGGTACCATTAATCCTTCTTGATTTCGTAGATCCTTCCTCATGTCCTTGGTTAGTCTCGCTTTGATTATCGTTCCTAAGAGGGTCTCTTCTATTCGATGCTTGCATGGTTGATTTCTCCTATTCCAATTATTCCTCGTATTACCGTTGGAGTTGTTTCTAAAATTTCCCCTGTAATTATGATTCGTTCTTTCATATGGTATGCTGTTGATTGGCATCCTTTTCTCTGGTTTTCTTGGTTGAGTGATTGTTCGACCTTCTTCTCTGCGATTCATTCCCATATCATCGTATCGCTGCAAGTATTCTAGGAATATGTCACGATCCATAATATTTTGTAGAGTGATGTACTGCCTCACCTCTACTTCAAAATGTGCTGCCAGATATTTAATGATTTGTTTCTCTTTCAAAGGAGGGCTCCAACTGTTTTGCTATACTAAATTTCTTAATTGCATATTGTTCCCTGGTCAGTCCTAAATTTTTATTATATCTCCCCATAATCAAATCATCTCTCGTCTTATATTGTTGAGTATCTCCTCAGAATTGTCTCAAAAATTTGCTCTCAAAATCTTGAAACGTTGTCAATTCATCCTTGATCAGATCATACCATGTTTCTGCGTTTCCTTTTATCATAGCTTTCACTAGATTTAATTTGTACTGCTCATCCGTTATGTCCTGCGTTAGTGTTTTGATGTTCTTTAAGAATAATTTCGGATTAAGTTTGTTGTCTCCAGAAAATTTCGTATAATGATCCAATGTTATGTTTGAGAGATTCAATCTTAAAGGTTCCTGATTATATGTCATCCTATTTCTGCCAAAATTTATCACATTAATTTTTATATCCTCTATTTATCCTTTATTTACTCGGATAATTTCCGTTCCATAAATTCTTTAAATGTTCTGTACTTTTTCCCCTAAACTCATAATTTTTCCATTTGTTTTCCTTTCATTGGCCTCTTGTATGGATCGTACTTTGATAACTTCATCTCTTACGCAGTCAATATATTCCATAAGATTTATTACTTTATTTTGTGTTTGGAAGCGCATTTCTTCCATTTGCTGATTTGTCTCCCTAAGATCATCACTTAATTTATCTATTCTGGAGCTTAAATCTTCCCCCAATTTATCCAAATTTTTCCCAAATTCTAGCATAGCCTTATCTATCATGTTTTTCATGATCTGTTCATTTCTCTCTGTCATATTAATGAAGGCTTGTTCATTCTTTTCTGTTATATTTATCATGGCCTGTTCATTCTTCTCTGTCATGTTTTTCGTGGCCTGTTCATTCTTTTCCATTTTATTATTTAGTGCCACTAACATTTTTATTATTCTTGAATCTTGTGTGGACCAGTGTTCTTCACTCTAACTCCTCTCCAATATTCTTCCTGCAGCTTCCATTTTTAATTATGACAATTATTTTAAATTCAAAATAAAACCCTCGATTTCTCTGCCTTTAATTTTTGCTTAATTTATTTTGCTTTAACCTCACGTTGATGTAATTTTTTTGCGTTATTTTGATCCAGCCCTGCGTTATCGCGGCAATTTTCTTTTGTGATGAAATGTTTTAGTCGAGTCCCTCGTACAGTCATCAAATATCTTTCTTTTTGGTGTTTTATTTTGATCCAGCCCCACGTTGGTGCTACAAATATCTTTGTTGCGATACTGTGGCAATACCCCTATGCGCCCTTTTTATGAATTAAAAGGTTTACATTTTTAATTTATCAATTTTTGATTTTTATTATTTAACTTTGATTGCTTCGGCTAGCTCAGTTTTTGTATTACGCATGGAGCTTGCGACAATACGACAAACAAAGATTTAAACCTACCATCTATTCTCCTTCCTGTTCTAATCTTTAAACCAAAACACCATAAAGCACAAATTATTATAATCTTCTCAAAAAAATATTTACAACGTATAAAAAGGTTAAAAATTGTTTAACTGGAATTTTCTTGAATCAATAAATTTATATAATTATTATTACCAAAGATGATCAAAAAGTCAGCAAAATAACTAGTACTTTTAATTATTAACTGAAGCCTATGAACGTTCATTTAACCTCATTTATTTACGTAATTTTGCAACGTATAACCAAAATTAAATCCTGCCGACCCCTCACACAAATTATCATGAAAGCAATTTTAAAGTATTTAAAATTTGTAATATTTAGTTAAATGTTAAATCTTCCAGTTTAGAATTATCCACAAATATAATCAAATAATAATAATAATTCAGATTGGCTGACCTGTTGTTTTGCTTACACTTAAATTCCGTCACTGGTCCAAGTGTTGTGTGCATCCCTCATCTAGCGTCTTAAATGTACTGCATTAAACTCCTTCACCATAAATAATTGCTTCAGCATTGAGTTAACCTTGTTCCCATATTTATGTCTCCCGTAATTGTTCGAAGCTTCTTTAAATATTCTTTAGGGTTTCTTATTGATTCTGTAGGGGTTCCTTAGAGTTTTTGTAGGGGTTCCTTAGAGTTCTTTATATAAAGGTTAAAATTAGAATCTATAGTAAAACAACTTTTAGTTCCTTACGTTTTTCTCTCTAGGACAAAACGACAAACCATAAATTTTTCATATTTTATGTGTAATTATTTCACACTTCACAACAACTTATTTCACGCGTATATTTTTGTCTTTAGAGACGTGAACTGTACGTTACTTCATGGTCAACTGATTTGTTTACAAATCCGATCATATTTAAATGCACCGACTATCTATAAATAAGCGCAAAGTTTGCTGTTTGTATAAATTAGGTTTTAGGATATTCCATGGTGTTGTGCTTGTATATTAATATCATTGCGTTCATTCTGTCACGTACAATTTCTAGTTAATAGCATTGATTCGCCTGGATTTTCATACTTTTCGATAAGTAAATCGTTGTTGGTTTAAAAAAATTTGGTGAACTTTGATTTTCAATAAACATGCTTTGTTTGTTTCCAATAAATCAGGCGTCGTTTTAATTCTCCAGCCACGTAGACAAAATACAATGTATGGATTAAATTATCGGCGTTTTCTCCCTACGCATTATTAAATCTGCTTGTATTAATTTTGATTCTTGATGTGTTATCTACGCGTGTCGCATTTCAGCTTGCATTTATTTTATTTAACAACTTGCGGATTTGCTTTATTCAAATAGATCTTTGAAGTATTTTTCCTTAACTAAATTAATTACGATTATCATTTATATTCAGGGCGTTGTCATTTACTTTTCAGTCTGATCATCGTATTTCTTGTTTTCTTCAGAAAACTGTGATTTTCTGAGCCCTTATGTATTTTATTTGGAGTGCGCTATACTCTGGGTCCTAACTACCCCTAAATGACCCTATTAACACAGCATTATATATATATATATATATATATATATATATTGCTCTGTTAATAAGGTCATTTAGGGGTAGTTAGGATCAATAGTATAGCGCACTTCATATAAATTACTTGAGGGCTCAGAAAAGGAGACAGTTTGCTGAAGAAAACAAGAAATACGATGATTAGGCTGAAAGTAAATGACAACACCCTGCATATAAACCTCAATCATAATTAATTTAGGTAATGAAAAATATCTTACAAGATTTATTTGAATAAACAAATTCGCAAGTCGTAAAACAACATAAACGCAAGCTGAAACGCGACACGCATGAATAAGGCATCATTATTACGTCAAGAATTCCAATTAAAACAAGCAGGTCTAAAAATACGTAAGATAGCAAACGCATATAATTTAATACATAATACCTGACTTCAAGTGAAAATCAGCAGCTGATATATATTGGAAACAAACACGGCATGGTGATAAAATCAAAGTTTACTAAATTTATTTGGACAAACAATGGTCTACGTGATCTATAAATATGAAAATCCAAGAGAATGAATGCAATTAACTCGAAATGCTACGTGCCGAAATCAACGCGTCAATTCTAATATACAATAAAGTACGATGGAATACCCAAAAACCTGGTATGTAAGAAATACGTATAATAGCGAACTCTGCGCTTGTCAATAGATAGGCAATTCATTTAAATACGACCGGATTTGTAAACAAATCAGTTCAACATGATTTAAGGCTGAGTCCACATCACTGAAAAGAAAATATTTACGTGAAGTGATTTATTGTGAAGTAATAAATGATACAATGGTAATTGTGGAAAATTAAGAGTGGTTTGTCGTTTCAAGCCTTTAAAAAAGCGTAAGTAACTAAAAGTTGTTTAATTTAAATTCTAATATTAACATTAATAAAAACGACTCTGAATAATTACTGGATCCAATAAGGAAATGCAACAAGCATTTAATTCAATTATTAATTACTGGGAAGTTTAACAAAGTACGCTTAAATAATTTAAAAAGGTGCTAAGAAAAATGCAGACCCTATCTAAAGCAGATCTGGATTCAACGTTGGGAGTATTAAATCACTAAAATAAATACAGGAGCAGTTGGTACAAGGACTGATTCGAGCTTGAAACAACAGGTTAGCCAATCTGAATGTTGTATTGTTTTTATTTGTGAATATTTCGTTGTATATTTCTAATTTGAATAATTTAAAAATTAATATTTCGTTGAATATTTATAATTTGAATAATTTAAAAATTGCTTTCATGAAAATTTTATGTGGAGGTCAACAAAGATCTTTTTTTATACACGTTATAAATTACGTAAATTTTTTAAGAAGTTGAACGAACATTCATGGGGCTTCAGATTATAACAATAAGGGTGATTTTTGCTGGATTTTTGATTAATTTTGGGAATGATAATTAATAATTTTTATTCCATTATTAAAAGAAAGTTCTATTTAGGAAATTCTTAAACTTTTCATACATTGTAAATATTTTTAAGAAGATTATAATAATTTGTGCTTAATGGTGTTTTGGTTTAAAGATTAGAACAGGAAGTAGAGGTAGAAAATAAATTTAAAGTCTTTGTTTGTCGTTTTGTTGCAAGTTCCGTGCGTAATTAAAAACTGAGCTAGCCGAGGTAATTAAAATTATATATCGAGGTAATTAAAATTATATATTAAAAATTAAAAATTGACAGAATAAAAATTTTATCCTTTTTAATTCACAAAAAGGGCGCACCGGGTTTTGTGCTACAGTATCACAACAATATATATATATATATATATTGCTGTGATAGGGGGTTCTTTAGGGGTGTATTGAGTAGCAAGGGTGGTGTAGCAACTATAAATAGCAACAGGAATCAGAAAACTGCATTTATTTAGCAGACAAAAAAGTAATTCATACATTATGTAAATAGCAAGCATTTAACACCCTGTATATAGACTGTAATTAGCTTTAAACGATACAAGTAAGCATATCTTACAACAATAGAACGCGTATGCAGCAGAAAAATAGGTAATTCATACATTATGTAAATAGCAAGCATTTAACACTCTGTATATAGACTGTTATTAATTTTAAGTAATGCCAGTAAGAATATCTTTCAACAATAGAACGCGTATTCAGAAGAAGTGATCGCACATGTATTTGAGAAGTGTTCTACAATTTATAAAATAAAGACGCCGAAGATAAAACCTAACAAAGCTTTATGCAATTACGCGGAAACAATAAGCGCTTTGATAAGAAAACGCAGTTTCAAAGATGCATAAGCACACAAACGAAAACAGCATGAGAGTTACATAATTTATTTTGTACAATTAACGAAAAGGCGATATCTGCACAAAGCAACGTATGGTAAAGATAACAAAGTATCAATAGCACATAAACACCATTACACGGAAATCCAAATTAATTACATCAGAAACCACTTCAAAATGCAGAGAATGTTGAAGACAGGGCCTGGTTGGTTGAGATAATCTGCAGAACTGCTTGAAAACCCAGCCCACATGTAGTGGTAAGAGGCTATTTAACACAGAGCAGTGATAACACAAGTCAGTTGACAACTGATGCACGTCGAAGCTGCGACACTGTTAACCAGAAAGCCACGCATAATTTAAATAAAGTATAATAGAATATCAAGTGTATGTTACAGTGAAAATAGTGCAACAATTACGAAGCGTTTTTGCCGTTTTTTTTATAGAAATCGTGAGTAGAATTTGAGTAATTGATTTAAATTAAATATTTATAATGATATGGCTTCAAATCTGGGTCGACAATAATACTGAATACTTCAAGTCCGTGGACAATAATATTCTGTTACATTTCTGAATATTTCAAGTCTGCGTTGACGATATTTCAAATCAGCGTCGACAATTATATTTGTGGTATATTTCTGGACAATTCAAGTATGCGTCGATAATAATACTTCAAATCAGCGTCGACAATTATATTTGTGGTAATACTGGACATTTCAAATCAGCGTCGACAATAATATTTCAAGTCTGTGTCGACCATAATACTCCAAGTCGTTGACGACAATAATATTTCAAATTTCTGGTAAATAAAAATTCTAATTTGAAGTGGACTCAAAGGGGACAATTCTAATCGAATTTTGGTACAATTCTGTTACAATTCTAAGCTGCGTCGAAAGCATTTAAGGGAAGTATTTCAAAGCATTTGCAGACAAATATAAAATAAAGAAGCACGAGAGCATTGGTAGACGATTGAAGATAACAGAGGGGGTGTTGATCCACAACATATTACAGGTCAGATCTATTTAATTTTATGATATTTTTCAATTTAAATTTTAATACTGAATTTATTCAATTTACCCCAACTTGTAATGATGTCAGCAATAAACTTTTGCATACGTTAAACAAATCATAAAGAGGTCTAGAACGTTCCAGATTTTTTTTGTAAAAAGTGTAGTTTTTGGTGACTTTAGATTGAATTCAAAGTATATAAATTTTGGGATAAATGATACATATGATATTGATTGATTGAGGAGTGTATTTAAAGAATTTCAAAAATTGTAAATAATATTTCTTTTCATTATATGAAATTAATTGACTTCGTTTTATCAATTTAAATAGGTAATCAAAAAGGGGTGAAAAAGAGAAAATTGATCATCGTAACGTGATGCACTCTGTGTAGATTAAAAAGGGCTAGCCATGGCATAATAATAAAATTAGTAAAATTTGAAGGGAGAACACATAGCGGTGGCGTTAAGTAAAAACGTTTATTACACCGACTACGGCTTTATCATATCAATATATATATATATATATATATATATATATATATATATATAATTGTGAAATTTATAGGTTAAAAGGGGTTAGATAGGTCATTTTATAATTTAGTACAAGTTTTCACATGTAATTACAAATAATTAAAAATTTGAAACGATGTCCATAGCTCTAGCATGGAAATGTACAATTTAGTGAAAAATTTTCATTAATTTTAATTTAGTAAATTTGCTTCATGTGTTATAATGTAAATATTGCAAGCGTGTGTAGTGTAGCATTTAAAAGGTAGCGTAGGGTAAATTAAAAACATATTTAATCATTGTTTATAAAGTGTTAATTGGTAAAACGTTAAGAGGGGCAGACAAAGCATCACGTTCTTAGTATTTGTATATGAATTTGAAAGTAGTTTTGGTCAAGGATTTCTTAATATTGTTGTAAATATGTTCAACTGTCGTTAAATTTCTACGCATTTCAACAGGAAACGTGTATACTTGGGGAAATGCAGGGAGACAAGGAAAGAATGGATTTAATATGTACGAGTGAGATGCCGCATGTTCTATAAACATCATTGGAAGATTGTAATATTTAGTGGGGAATAAAAGAGATAACGTACAGGTACAAGTTGCTACAAATAAATAGAGATGGAGTATCAGATAGGATATATGTGTAAATGAGACAGGATTATTTGGTAGATTGCTTGCAGAGGGCTATTGCGTCAAGGACAAGAGCAAGTTGCAAAGAAAACAAGGGATAGAAGATTGTGTGTATTGGATGGAAGGAGACAGATAGTTCCGTAGAAGGGATGTCATTGTAGACGTTAGAGAGTAGTGGCTTGGATTCGAGGAAGTTTATGTGGGTTAGAGCGCGAAACTTGTGCCTTCGTAGAAAGGTGTTAGTTTGTAAAGTCAAAATTCTGAGATTTCGATGGCAGTTGATATTAGGGTAAAAATTTACAGGGAATTGATGAAGGCTAAACAAGAATTTTTTAGAGTGGCGGTTGAGTATTTGTGTTGTGAGGGGTTTTAAGAAACGTATTAACCGTTTGAAATTTACCAAGAAGGCTGTTTTGTTTATATCAACGGTGTTGCGAGTATTTTGAAACTTAAGGGGAGCAAAAATGGGTTATATAAACACCAGCAGGAGGTAGTAGGGCCCTCTTTTGGTTTTCATCGACGCCTCTACGAATAGTAGCGAACAAGTAATAATATAATACTTGAAATAAAAGTTATGCACAAGTTGGTTTAAAATATTTGTACTAGCAGTATTCGACTTAATGAAAAGATAGTTTAAAGTTCCGATGCATACTTTATGAAAGTAAGTACAAATTGCTTTTTATGTGGTTGTTGGTGCATGGTTTGCACAAAAATTCAGCACTGATTGTTGATAGATCGAAATGGTGGTGTATCCGTGGTAAATTGGACCAGTAGCAGAGTTGGTGGAGTCTGGCTGTATCATCAAGTGGTGATAGAGAAAATAGAGTAACACCGTGCAGTCTTAAATGGTATCATACAACTTGAGGTTCCAGAACGTGCAGTCATTGATGAGGGCAACAGTCGTCAATGGTATGATTATGGACACATGTGTGGTACTGCATTCCAGGTAACAGATTTTTGTGTATAATTGTTTTGTGGATTTATTTTGTGTATAATAACATTTTATGCCTTATGGGTATATTTCTATAAATTTAATGGACTAAGAGGTACCGAATGAACTTTTATGATTTATTTTTTAACCATATTTTTATATGGGAATTTTATGTGTAAAATAGTTTATGTAATATTTGTGTATGTACAAGGTAAAAGGGACTTATGGTATTTGGCTGTGCGAAAATTAGCATGAGTGTTTATAGGTTTTTCTATGAGCTCTTATTAAAACTGGGGTAACGTAAGGGGTATGAAAATGCCCTGTTACTTTAAAATAAAATTTAATCTGTGGATAAAAATTTTAATCAGGAAATATTTGGAAAAATGTTATTCCATAGGTGAATCTTTGTAATTTAATCAACGTGTGAAATAAGGCTTGATGATGATTTTGGTGTGGTATGTTGTTATGAATAAATCGTCACTGTAGATGCGTTTGCTTTTTAGTACGGTAGTATATTTCAAATAGTAGCTGAGCAGCCATGGCAAACTTCTCTGATGAAGCTGTGATTTGGGGATTTACAGCAAAAAGCTGGCAGTAGTTTGGCGTCCATTAAGGAAGGTCATCATCAAGGATCAGGTAAACTTCAGAGTATTATGTCACCCAAAGGTGGGGATCAAATTAGTTAGCGGTTCAGCAGAGAAGTACAAGGAAACTTCAAAATATTATGTCAACCTAACAGAGGGGCTAAACCTCGCAGTAATATATATATATATATATATATATATATATATATATATATATATATATATATATACGTACCTCACATATCATACGAAGCCCGCTATTTACTACAGACTAGACAAAGCCCGGGTC